>CM029639.1:31295722-31895722 GCA_017311315.1 Dendrocalamus latiflorus | reverse complement strand
AATGGTGCCTTAAAAAAATCGCCCCGACATATCCACATACTTCTCCTCCGATAGCTATAGAAGCTATGATGAAGAAAGTTCATGCTCACTGGAAACTGAAGAGATCATAAACGAAAATGAACCAAGGAACACAAACCAGAAGAGAGCTTTGCCAGAAGCACAAACTGAAAGCTACAAGAGAGATTTGACCAAAAACTGAAAATACATGACATGCCTAAAGAGCTAACTGAAAATGCAAAATTCAGACTTAAAACACTTCTCTGAAGAAGCAATACCAGATTGGAAGCTACACCAATTTGAGAAGGCCAAAAAAACTGAAAACACTGCTTGCAGCAAAATATAGCTTCACCAAAGACTAACAAAAAGGCTGCAGCCGAAAATGCAAAAGCTGCAGAGAAAAGAAACCTGAAAGACTAGGCTGCAGACTGCAAGGCATCGGCTGAAAACATCAATGAATAAGTGCTGAAAACTGCAGTGATCAAATGCTGAAAACAACAGAAATGAGTGCTGAAAACTGCAGTGAATAAGTGCTGAAATGCAGGCCGAACAGCACAGCAAAAACTGCAAGCATTAAATCGGTTTGACCTCACAGTGTGTGCTCTTTTTTGCTTCAGCTGACCAGGGATTTGACACTCAGAAGAGACACACAAAGGACTCTGAAACTGCAGCAAGAAACATTAGAGAATCAACACACGGCACAGAGAAACTGCTGGTTTTGTGCTGAAAATAGAGAGCAGTTCAAACTAAAAAACAGCACACAGTAAATGCTAAAAAACAGCAGTAAGACAGTGAAATTGACAAATAAAAGCTTGAGATTTTCAGACCAAAAGAGCAAACCCACAAACTAAATAGCATTGAGGCTTGAGAAACCGAGGGAATTCATCACAAGACCAAGGAATCAAGGTTTAGGCTGAAATCTGAAAATGGAGTTGAGAGAAATGCTAATTTTCAGATTTCTCATGATTCTTCCATCCTTTGCTTATGAAATTTTGCAAACAGTTTAGCAATGATCTCAGGACTTGCAAACAAAAATCTCAAGCCATCTTATGAAGGGAAATAAAAGATTCCATCAACCCCTATCATGAAACCCTAGAATTTTTAGAACAGGGGAAAATGAGCGAATGACAGAAAATTCTCAGGAATCAATGAAACTTCCCATTGCTCTTGGGAATGGAATGGCCAAATGGCCTTGAGTATTCTTCCATCACAGAGCAACCCATTTGGCAAGAAACAAACAAGAGCTCTCCTCTACAACTTAAGAACAGATTAAGCAGCAGAAAAACAAACTAAAAATAAAGTCCATCACAGAGAGAAATAAAGAGGTCCAAACACTCAAATGGATTCATTGCACTTGAAAGATTACACAGGAGTCCCCATACGCAATTGGATAAAAGAAAAGCTACCTCCTCACTACATGCTTGAGAGAGGAGCACGTACACACACAGAGGCTGCTCACACAGTTGAGCTATCTCTCAACTAGAATGCATGAGCTACATACTGCTGCCTCCTTCTCCTCTTTTGAAGGTAACAGCTCACACCAAACAAGAAAATCAAGAAGTGGCATACAATGCCCACTCCAACCTCACATAACCACATGAGGCAAGAAGTCAACACAAGGATTGGAGGGAAAACCAGCCTCCAACTCATGACTTGGGTCAATTTACCAAATTGCCCCTCAAGCACCTTCCCAGAAGCTTCCCGCAACCAGCACCTTTGATCCTCTGGACCTCGACTCCTCCCTGAGTCTAGTCCGATCCGCTCCGCTGCATACGACCGCACCCGGCATCCTGACCGTCTGGACCTCCGACTCCTCCCTGAGCCTAGTCCCGATCCACTCGCCGCTGCCCGTCGTGTCCACCCGACTCCGACCGAGACCTCCGACTCCACCTAAGTCTAGTCCTGGTCTGTTCCGTCGCATACGACCGCAACCGACACCCAACCGTCTGGACCTCCGACTCCACCCTAAGCCTAGTCCCGGTCTGCTCGTCGTCGCCCATCGTGTCCTCCACCGGTAGCTCCAGCTCTGATTCCTCGTCTCCCGACTCGCAACCACCTCACCAGCCTCGATCATCTTCGGCATCACCGACCGTCTGAACCTCAACACCTCCTGTGCCTAGTCCCGGTCCTCCTTGCCTCACCATGACCTAGCTCCGAAGTCCTGCAGTCACACGGACAAGCAAACCGTCACATAGCACCGCACGAAATAGCATATCAACAATAGCATAAATGAAAGGTACTCAACCCTAAAATACCCAAAACAAACTCAAACTCTCTAAACCAACTGTCAATTACTCATCACAAACATGGGGATACCTCCACATGGTCTCTCAGCAATACTCGGACTCTTTATGTTTGATAATTGTCGCGCTTCTCTCCGGATAGCCCATGCAGCATCTGATGATCTTGCCATAACTTTGTGTAGGAAGCTCCAATCAAGATCCATTTGATCTGTTGGAATGTAGACTTCATTAGCTTTCCAAATATGTATTTTGTGTGTATTAAAACCTTAGAATTGGTGTCAAATGTTTCATGAATTTCATGGACAGAACTGCAAGCACCAAAATTTGATTGATTTTGTGTCATCCTCTTGAGCCAATGTTTTTTCTCTATTTGCCACCCATACCTTGCACTGTTATCTTGTTTACAATGTGCAAAGGAGGAATCACATAAGTAGCTGCATGAACTAGTGATTGTTTCCCTTGGCCGGCCTCACCTCCCTCCCTCTCGGCCATTGCTTGTGACTTCAATTGCCCACACAATTCAGCACCACTGTGCAAAGTAACTTCTGTTTGAACTACTCAAACACAACTCAAAGTATTAATGTTACTTGTGGTCATATCATCCCCTCACCCTTCAAGCGAAACCGTCCTTGGTTTTGGGGTATTCTTTAGAGCCTTCTTCTTCTCAAAGTGAGCTGAATTTCAGATTTAATTGCATTATCCGCCATCGGCTTTAGCACATGTCGTTGCCTCTATGCTTGGACGTATATGTATTGACTCTCCCAGCATGCGTAACATCACGATCTTATTGCCATGCCCCTCAACAGCAAGCTGCATACCTCCAATGGCAAAACATCGCACTCCACTTAATGAACATACTCGTCAATTGAAAACGGCACACTCACCTTGTGTGTTATTTTCTTCTTTCTTACCTTGTTCAACCAACCACATAGTGAGGTTTAGAATGCCTCCATGTGGATATCCCCAACGCGTACACCAAATCTTTGCTAATTATGTTGGTGAAGCTTCCACTGTCGCTGGTCAACATGCACGACGTGCCTTTGACTTCGCATTGAGTTTTGAAAAGGCTCTAACACTACCCCTTTGCTACCTTGTCAATGTCGTCGCCTTGCACCAGCATGGCTTGGATGTTCAACCCACTGGATGGTGCTTCGTCTTCCTCTTTTTAGTCAGGGGTAGAAAAAATTTCAGCATCCTTGCCCGACGTCACCTTCTCTTTTGTAGTGGTCAAAACACCTTCTCTTGTGGCTGAAGCTTCTTGAGCAGCGCAGTACACTCCATACTTACGCCTAGGGTTTCTAGTGTTTTCTCCCTTGCGGGTGGAACCCCATGGTAGAAAGCCTCCTCATCTTCCATGGCGGCCGATTCATCCTTCTTTGTGATGGCTGAACCTTCTTTTATATTAGCATCTTCTTTTTCTTCTCAATAGCAGCCTGCACACGGTCCCTCTTCTGACGATCCTCCATGTACTGCTATGAAGTGTACGATTCAATGGATTGCCGCCGCCCCTGTTGAACAAAAGTGTACATCCTTCCATAGAAATCTATCTCCCACTTTCTCTAGTCTGTCCATGGCTTCCCAAGTAGCAAGGAACATGGACATATGCATAGGAATCACATCACATATGATCAAATTAGTATGCCTACACAAAGTAAATCGTACCTCGACACGGTGTTGGATCTTGATATGCTGATCCGGCCACCAAAGCTAGTATAGTTCTGGATGCAGCATCATGGGTAGCTTCAAACTGTCGATGAGTGTTTGACTCACAAAATTCATCGCAACATACTTATCAACCATCATAGAACAAGTAGCTGATCCTATTTGGCATCTAGTGTAGAACTGAGAAAAACTAATCTCTCGTAGCAAATCCTTCTCGCATGCGCTCAACTCATATCCCAAAGAATAATCTGCTATCATCCTCCTGGATTCGTCCATTGCAATCATGTAAAAAAATTTCAACACATACCGGGATCAACGGATGCTCTAATACCAACTAATGAGGATCCAACTAGCAAGCTAGCTAAACCATATTGTTTTGGCCCTGATCTTTCACGATATGCCTTATTGGACGTCCTCTTTATTCTAGGGCTCTTACGCACTCAATAACAGCATACACCTCCAAGATAAACCTTCTCCCATGCACACCACAACACATGAACAAAGGATAGAGAAACCGAAGTTTTAGCAGTAAAATCCAACACCATAATTGGATTCAACACACAAAGAGCAATTCCATGTGAAAATCTCAAGATCACGCCAGCAATGACTACCAAGCCATGGTGATTTTCTGGTATCTATTTCTCAAGTCATACAATAGCCTAAGTTATAATGGGGCTAATGCCCTGGCCTTATATTGGCACCAAGGGTGCGGCCAACTTGAACATAACACGAACACAAAAAGCCTACGCCAATACGAACTAAACAGGAAATACCTAAACTACTACCATCGGACTCTTTTTTAATTTGCGATGTGACCATGAGGTTTCTGAGGCTGTCACCTCATCCATTGTATGGGCTTTGAGCTATCTTTCCAACAAGTCTAAGAACACCCAAATCAGACTTCATCTGTAAAAGTTATGGGCGTTTTAATGTTGGTCTTGCTGGATATCTCGAACCGAGTTCGAACTAATTTTAAATCTTCATATCTTTACTTTCCTTGTTGGAGGGACTTCTAAATCCATTTGAAACCTGAAAAGGAATATGTCTCAACCTTCGAAAAGTCATGGTGTGGCCAGATATTACCCACACTTGTATTGCAATACTCAGACTTTTTATGTTTGGTAACTCATGCATCACTCCGGACAGCCCGCGAAGGATCCATGATCTTACCATAACTTTGTGTAGGAAGCTCCAATCAAGCTCCGTTAGATCTGTTGGAATGTAGACTTCGTTAGCTTTTCAAATATGTATTTTGTGTGTATTGGAAACCTCAAAATTGGTGTCGAAAGTTTTATGAATTTCATGAACAGAACTACGAGCACCAAAACTTAATTAATCTTGTGTCCTCCTCTTGAGCCAAATGTGTTTTCTCTCTTTGCCACCCATACCTTGCACTACTATCTTGTTTACAATGCGCAAGGAGAAATCACATAAGTAGCCGTATGAACTAGTGATTGCTTCCCTTGGCCGGTCTCACCTCCCTCCCTCTCAGCTATTTGTTTGTGACTTCAATTTTTCACATAATTCAACAACACTTTGCGAAGTAACTTCAGCTAGAACCACTGAAACACAACTCAAAGTATTAATATTACTAGTTAGAGACATGTGTGTTGCAATGGAGTCATAAAAATAATGAGATGGAACTTACTGCCTGGCCAACTTCACACATCAAACATTGGAGAGCAAGTGATAGAGAGAGAAGGGTGGTCAAAATGCGCGAGGAGATGGGGAAAGTAGAGGGGGTGGGTGGTTGTATCCTGAGAGAGAGGAGGAGAGAGACGAATGGTCCAGATAAATCGGATGGCTGAGAAGAGAGGAGGAAGAATAGATCAACCACCAATTCACACTTTTATAATAGTAAAGACTTGTGGTCACATCAGGCAGTGTCGGGCGTGAGACGCCAGTTGATTCCATGTGATTGACTGGTGGAAGTCAGGAATCGGTTCAAGCTGTATCACATATTTTTGGAATTGGCTTGGAATCATCGATTCCATTTCTAAGTGCCAGCCCAACAACCCAATTTCTGGAATTAAATCCCAATTCTACAATTCCTAGGCTAATTCCTTGGAGCCAAACGGGGTGAGCGATTTTCTAGTATAAGAAGAGGTTGCCAAGTACTTGATATATCAAAAGAGTAAAACAAAATTGATCGAAATTCATGAACTTGTTAGTCTACGAGCATTTGCTTTGCTTTGCCTTACCAAGCCAGCAAGCCTACTACTAGTGTCTTGCGGGCCGGGTCGGGCCGCATCTTTCAAGCTAGACCTGGCTTCAGGCCGGGTCACTAAAGCAAGCCCGTCAGGCCCGCTCAAAAAAAGCAAGCCCATCAGGGTCTGACCGAGCCGATACCCTTGACTGTTACTCAAAGACTCTGCATAAAACCCTCCTTAGAGCAACTCCAGCAGGGCCCCTACTTGAGCCCTCAAACCTCATATTTGAGGGCTTGAGGCAAAAATAGAGGTCCAGCAGGGCCCCTACTAGAGCCCTCAAATTTGAGGAGCCCCTCAAATTCCCCTCCCACCCCTCATTCCTAGGGGCTCCCCCTCCACCCCTCATTTTCCTGTTTTTTTCCCGCACCGAGAAACTTCTCCCGCTCCCCCCGCCTGCAGTTTTCACCGCCGCCTCCCTCCCCGCCTGCATCTTTCCCCGCCGCCTCCCTCGCCCGCCCGCCTCCCTCGCCCGACGCCTCCGCCTCCGCCCGTCCCCCTCCCTCCCACTCCGCCAGTCCGCCTCCCTCCTTGCTCCTCCCCCCCCCGCCGCCGCCCCCTCCCCTGCCGTCCCCGCCTCCCCCGCCGCCGCCTCCGCCCCCTTCCCCGCCGTCCCCGACTCCCCGCCTTCCCCATCGCCCCTTCCCCTTCCCTGGCGCCTCCGCCCCCTCCACCGCCGCCTCCGCCGCCTCCCCCGCCGCCCCTTCCCCGGCGCCTCCGCCCCCTCCTCGGCGGCTCCTCTCTCGGGAGCGGGCGGCCCGCGCGGGGCTGCATCTGCCGGCGGCGACCCGAGCGCAAGGAGCAGCAGGCCCAGGCGCGATGCGGCTTCAGGCCATTGGCGTGGGAGGGCGAGCGGGCGGCGTGGGAGAGCGAGCGGGCGTGGGAGGGCGAGCGGGTGGCGTCGGCGCGACGCAAGCGGCCGGGGCCGAGGCGCGGGTGTGCTCGGGGCGGCGCGGCGAGACACCGGCTACGGGCGTCCGCCTCCAGGATCCCCATCCCATTCCCCCAGGTTCCCCTCCCGATGCCCCCCCCTTGCTGCACCTCGTGCACGCCCGCCGCCTCCCGCCAGGGCTGCTGGTCATCGGCGGCTGCGGCGGGGGTGGAGGGGGAGAACGCGGCGGCGAAGTGGGACCGCGCGGCGGCGAGGAGGTGCGTGGCGGAGGAGGCGGGAGATGCGGCGGCGGTGGCGTGTGAGGGGGAGCGGCGGTACATCGGCAGAGGAGCGGGAGGGCGGCGGCCCCCGGAACGGAGCGGCGAGGGCGCGCGCGGGGGAGGAGGGGCGTGGCGGAGGAGGCGGGAGATGCGGCGGCGGTACATCAGCGGAGGAGCGGGAGGGCAGCCGCAATGGCTTCGAGGAGTGAGCAGAGCAGTGCAGCGAAGCGGCGGCTGAGCAGTAGAGAATTTTGAGAATGACGAGTGGGTCCTACATGTCATTCTCACTTGGATTGAATTTGAGGGCCCTGATTTGAGAGCTTCTGCTGGAGTTCAACTCAAAAAACATGGCCTTCAAAAGTAGGGGAAACCCTCAAATCTTTGATTTGAGGGCTCCTGCTGGAGTTGCTCTTACTCAAAAGTCTCTGCGTAAAGCCCTCCCCTCAACACCACTCCTCGCTACCTGAAACCCTAGCAATGGCGGCGGCCAACCTCCTCGCGCGCTCACTCCTCACGGCCCTGAATCCTAACCCCACTGCCCACCCCAGCCGCACCAGCCCCGCGGCCGTCTCCCTGCGCCGCCGCCACGGCCGCCCGGCCCCCTTCCGCGCCTCAGTCTCCACGTCCTCTCCGTCCCCGCCGCCGCGGCCGGTGGCCGCGGCGGGGGCGCCGAAGCGCTGCTTCCAGCGCGCCGCTGACGGGCACCTCTACTGCGAGGGGGTGCGGGTGGAGGACGCGATGGCGGCGGCGGAGCGGAGCCCCTTTTACCTCTACAGCAAGCCGCAGGTCGTCCGCAACTTCGTCGCCTACCGCGACGCCCTCGAGGGGCTCCGCTCCGTCGTGGGGTACGCCGTGAAGGCCAACAACAACCTCCGCGTGCTGCAGCTCCTGCGAGAGCTCGGCTGCGGCGCCGTACTCGTTAGCGGCAACGAGCTCCGCCTCGCCCTCCGGGCAGGATTTGACCCCACCAGGTCCGGCTTGCTTCCATCTCCTGGCTTTCTACTTTGTTTGGATTAGGCCAAAATCTCATGTATTTGCTGTCGTTCTTTTTTTTTGTTGAATTTTGGATGGATTAGAGCACAATGTGTTTCATTTGCTAATGAGAAAGCAACTTTTTTTTAATATTGACCGTGGGTGTTAATTTTTTTTCTTTTCGCGCGTTATGTGCATCAGTAAGTGTAAAACTAAGTATAGCGGCACTGTATGAAAGGTGCAGAATTTAGTGGTAAGTAAGGGAGATTTTAAGAAGAATGTTAATTGGATTGTTGGATAAGGGCATAGACTTGCGGGATTGGTGTTTCATCTGGACTAGACTCCAACTAATGCAGTAACTTTGATTTCGGTCTTATTTTACTTGTCTTGGTATTTTGCTTATTTGGTTGAAAAAGAGGGAAGTACTTTTTTTAGATGAAAAAGGAAGTTTTATTGGGAAATAAGAATGTGAGTTGACTCGGGATGTGGTTGCAGTCTCATGCATTTGGGTGGCAGTTATATTATTGTGGAAAGTTAGTGCTGGTTTTGTCAGCTCCATGCCGAGCTTATTTGTGTAAAGATGATACCTTGCTCAGGGTTTTGCCAGCAAACATGGAACAGAGGGGGCACTGTTATTTTGTCTGTGCTTTTCGAGACGGTTGTGGACGGGGTACACAGTTTTGGGCTTAGGAAGCCATTTGGAGAATCCCTTTCAAGAAGCCGCTCTGTTTGTTTCGACTTTTGGAGAAACCAAATGTCAAAAGCCAAAACCCAAAAGTCCAAAAGAACATGGCCTAAATGTAAATGTGTTAGAAAACCTTTTATGGCCTTGATTAACCTCATTCTTTCATATGCATCTAATTATTTTGTTAGTTCTATACAGTGTTCCCCTAGGCGTTAGGCAGAACGCAAACCCGAAGCAGTGGAGGTATGTTGGTAGCAGGGAAAATTGTATTGGCGAAATTTCGCCGGTAACCGGCGATTACCAGCCTTACCGGTGGGGGACCGATAAAATTTTATATCGGGCAAAAAAATTTGGATTTAACAAAATTCATCTAAAAATTTCAAGAATTCAAAAAACAATAATAAAAATTTCAATTTTAAATTTTTGGCCGAAAAATTCCGAAATTTTTGGTAACCAGCAGTAACACTGCCCTCTGATAAAATTTTTGCTCCAATATAATTTTTCCCTGGTTGGTAGTGGGTAGACCAAATTCGGTGATGGGGGAGGAGAATCGGCCGGCAGCAAGGTGGATTCGGCCAGCGGTGAGTTGGATTCTCCTCCTCTTTCCTTCTACAACTTGCTGCCTCCGTCACGAGTCCTTCTCCGTCGCCCTATCTTGAGCTCTCCCTCTAGATCGTGTTTGTGGCAGCTCATCTGAGCTGAAGTGATGGCAAGGGATGCGGATTGACGGAGGAATCATGCAGCCGCCGCTCGACGCTCCTCTTTGCTCTCTCGACAACTAGGGTTGGGTTATGTCGATTATACTATGTCCATATTGGGCCGGCTCACAAACGATGTAACTTCTCTGCCAACCTAGTAGCCCGCGAATCTCATGTTCTTCCTCCTTGCGTCCTCCAATAGCCGCCTGATGCGACAACGATGAATCGGCCGCCTAGCCCGCCAAATCTAGCTCTGCCTAGCCGCCTAAGCGCCGCCTTTGACCACCTTCAAACCGACCAGCCGGCTTCCCGCCCAGATTGCCGACTACCCCAAATCGCGGCGGCACCCCATCACCCAGTGCCTAGGCGGGCCAGACGGCCACCTAGGGGAACACTAGTTCTATACTTGGGCCTTGCTAATCCAAAATCTGAAAACAACTTTTGATTTCTACTTGAAAAAATTGTGCAGATCATTGTGTTTCGCTTCGAAGAATGAAAGTAATAATTATTCTTAGTAGATGCTTCATTTGTAATGGATATATAATTTGGTGGATCAACGTTAATAGCTCCTGAGTTCAAATTTTTGAATTAAATACTTTAAGTTTAGGATGAACTTGAGCAAAACTGCAAAACCGTCTTGTTTTTTTCCTTCATAATCATCGCTATGATAAACTTGTTTTTTCTAGGGTAGATCTAAGACAAGAAGAATGAAGTACGAAAATGACTCATTGTGGAGCTAATTTTATCACAGTAGTCTGGGTATTTTTCGTTGTAGCCAAAGTTGCCATGTAATGATGCGCAAATTTGTCAAGGGCTTGATTCATTACCAAAATTTTGACATGATTCTGTTCACACTAGCATGATTGTTTTATTCGGAAACTCTGGCAAAAGCAGGGGTGGCAGAGTTATAAGGCAAAATTAGGTTACCATACACACCCTGAACTGAATTGTTCAACACTCAATTGGCGATTTCTGGGTTTATAGAGTCTGATACTAGTCTTTGTATTTTACAGAACTTGCGCTTGTGACAATCCATGATGAAATCCTACCGTAAAATATGGTTTTCAAGTTATATATTGGACTGGTTTTCTGAGCTCTTTATCTGTAACAATTCATTGTACTTCAGTTGATGACTGATTGTGCTAAATAAAAGGTAACTAACTATGTTGAGTTTGCATTTTGAAGATCAGGTGCATTTTTAATGGAAATGGAAAGACATTGGATGATCTGGTTTTAGCTGCAGAGAGTGGAGTATTTGTGAATGTAGACAGTGAATTTGATTTGGAGAATATCGTCACTGCTGCGAGAGTTGCAGGAAAGAAAGTGCCTGTTTTGCTCAGAATAAATCCAGATGTGGATCCACAGGTACAATTGTACCTCCCTCCCCAAAACACGCACATATGCAATGAATCAAATGGTTGTTAGTAAGCCATTGCTTCATATAATGTAGCAAATTAGACTATTTTGTTGATTGAATGCCCTTTACGTTTTCCCCTTTATTTTTCTTCTATTTACTACTTAGGCCACCATTTGTTGATCTTAGTTGTTTGTGGTAGCAAAATGGCATTTCCATTTTTTTGCCAATTTAAATGACATGTGGACAACAACCCCTGCTACCTGTTCCAGTGTTCCTACTATTTCCTATTATGGGACTAAATGCAGCTGCTTTGAAATTACATAAAATCATCTCTATTTTTACTTATAAGAAATCATTTGAAATATTGTAAGTGTTGTTAATGTCTGCACTAGACACAAGATATCTTCATATCACGTAGCAATATTCAGATTGTGAAATACAATCTTGCTGTTCTGTCAACAGGTTCATCCTTATGTTGCCACTGGAAATAAAACTTCCAAATTTGGGATTCGCAATGAAAAATTGCAATGGTTCTTAGACTCTATCAAGTCATACTCAAATGATATCAAACTGGTGGGTGTTCATTGTCATCTGGGATCTACCATTACAAAGGTAATGTCTTGCACCGTTTGATAATAATTGTTTCTGTAGTTATCTAGAATTGTGAGCATTTGTTGTGCTGAGCTTGCTCACTGTAGTAGGTTGTATATCTTTGTGCTGTAACAGCATCTTGTGTCAGGTCAACAGACATTTTTCTGCACACAGTTAACTTTACCACCGCCACGGAATAACCCCCATGTTGCATTACTTCGCATTAAATGCACCTTTTTTTATAGTTACTATACTACTCCCTCTAGTCATAAATACATGTTTTGGACATAGGTATAGTCAAACTTTCGAAACTGTGACTATCAATATCTTGTTAAATATTTAAATTGGGTATATAAAAATCATTTGTATAAATTTATCTCAAAAAATACTTTCATAATATTATAATTTTATTGAGTTTTATAAATATATTACAATAGAAATTAGTGATCAAAATTGTGTTTTAAAGACAGTGTTGATATCTAAAACGATATGTATTTGTGACCGGAAGGAGTGTTTTTGAAGTCAGTACACGTATTTTTCTAAGTCAATATTAATAAGGGATGGTTGTAGAAGTTGTTATTATGTGTTCAGGTAAATTCTGACTTTGCGAATAGAAGGGTGGTCCATATTGCACTACTTTCCATGTACTATTATGCTGTCGGGCCCCGGAACAACAAATCCGGAATCATTTGTGTAAATCGCACTATCCCAGAAAAAGCTAGTGCACATAGGGTTAACAGGGATACATATGATGCATAACAACCAAACTTTATTAATTAAAAAATACAGCCTTATGGACAAAGTTTATAATAACGGGGCTCGAAGCCAAATATAAAGATAAACAGTGGAAAATAAATAATGAGTAGCCCATCCTGCCTACCCACAGGCGAATGACTGTAAGACGTGATCTACTCGTTATCCTCATTGAAGCTGACAAAGGCATCCTCTGAAAACAATGAATTAAGCAACATGAGTACATAGAGTACTCCACAAGTTATTCCAGGAAGTTTAACAGAGTTAATACATATATAAGGGTTGACAATGGAAGGTACAGTAAGGTTAATTGAGCGTGAAGTGAAATTGAAGTAAATACTATAAATAGATTCAAAAATTGAATCTGATACAATAGATAGAAACAACAATTTAACAAGTAATATCGTTAGTGCAGGCTCCGACCAAACACTAACCTATCCACAGGTATCCCACCTTGTCCATTTTTCTCTAAAAAGATTCCAACAATTTTCATCAAAACTAGTTTTTGAAAACTGAAAGTCTAATATGTGAAAAACCATACTTGGCATGTCCATGACTGCGGACACAGCTACCCAGGATAGTTTGATACACTTAAGAGGTGTACAATTTTACCTATAAGACATGTTCTGTTGTTTTGTCAAGCGATTAGCACATTGCATTAGGTGTGCGGTTGAGAGTTCATGACAAGGCCTTTACAATGTTTCGTTGTCAACTTGATCACGCCGTCACTAAAGTTTCACCACAACATGAATCCACATGTTGGGGCCCCCTCTTAAGCCATGTGAGACTTCTCATGGCCTACGCTACGCTCACATTCAACCTAAAGCGAAACAAAGTTGGAACTTCACAAATTACTTAGATAGGTCTGTCTCATACTAGACTTGTGGTAATACGATGTGACTTTGTAATAGTAGCTTACAGACATTCCTTAACTTGACTTAGGCACCAATTACATACCTTTCATGCCTGGCAATCAACCTTGTCACCGAACAGCAAAGCATGCCAGCAAGCACTCACCACCTAACAATTAGGCTAAGTGTAAACCAGATTTGTATTTTGTTTTGAAATAATTCATAACCTTTTTATATTTTGTTTTGAAATAATTCATAGCCTTTCTTGACTCACCGAAGTCAAGAGTACATTTCAAAAGCTTAACGTTTTATGTGAAAAAGTTGTCCCAACACAAAATTTATGTCTAAATAGGTCTAAGCATTTGATACAAAATTTCTCTAGTCCATACTAGTGTACTAGAGTTTTATCTAAAGCACTGTTCAAGAAGGCGGCCTGGGCGGCCGCCTAGGCGCCGTGTAGGCGCTGGGCGGCAGGGTGCCGCCTGGCCTTTGCCCCTAGTCGGGTGGCTGGGCGGCGAGGCGGCCGAAGGCGGGACCAAGGCGGCCTAGGCGCGACGGATGGGGCGGCGCAGAGGGAGCGGCGGGGATGGGGAAAAGAGTTACCGCACACGACGCCGTCGCCGCCGCCGTCGACTCGCCGGATTCCGTGGCCGCCGCTGCCGGATCCGGACTCCCTGCGCCAGATCCCACGGCCGCCGCTCTCGTGGCCGCCGGTGAGGGAGATGTCAGGTGGCGGGGGAGGCGCGCGGAGGGGGTGACGCGGAAGGGGCAGCGGGGAGGGAGCGGCGAGGATGGGGCGGCGGGGATGGGGCGGCGCGGAGCCGCAGAGAGAGCGGCGCAGTGGGAGTGTCGGGTTGGGGACTTGGGGTTAGGGTTTGGTTAGGGTTAGGGTTAGCGGCCGGTCGGTTAGATAGGCGGGTTGGGTCGGTGGACCGGTGGGTGATTTTTTATTTAGTCCTCCAGTTTTTAAAAATTACGAATAGACTTTTCAATAGATTTCTTTCAATCTAGACCTCCTATATATATATATTATGCGGCCGTGACCTCCTAATCCTGGTAACACTGATAATTGTTGATCAAGGTAACAATTTCCTTCATCTAAACAACAACTATATATACACGATTGTTTATTTTCACCTACTATCTTTATTTTTAATTCGGCCGCCTAGGCCCCGCCTAGGCCCCCTAGGCACTAGGCCCCACCTCGCCGCCCGCCTAGCGCCTAGCGCCTTCTTGAACATTGATCTAAAGTGACAAGGCATGTTGATGTTCAATGTCCAATTTGGCCATATACAAAGAAAATGTTGTAACTAGAGTTTCAATCAAATTTGAACTAATTTGAATAAAAGTACGCATGCATAATAATTTAAAAACAACATAAATAATTTTAATTACTGGGAGCAACATGATCAAAGGTGTAACTTGCTTTGCTCGAAGTCTTGGTGCTGCGAGTTGTTAAAATCGTACTCTCCGAAGTCGTCGTAGTCTACACGCGAAAGAACCAAAGCAAAGGAACTCAAACAAAATTCAAATAAAAGCCAAAATTCAAAAAGAGTTCATAAATGGATAGTTTAGGATTTTATAAAAATTTAGGAATTTGAACGGGTTCAATCGGAGTTAGGATGAAGGAGTGGTCGAATGTTACCGAGTGATTAGAGGCTTGGAGGTTGAAGGATATATATGGTCGAAAGCTTGCAGTAGTCGGGGAAGCTTTAGAGTGGTCGGACGGATGGAAGTTCTTTAGAGTGGTCGGTGGTCGAAAGCTCTATAGAGTGATCGTTGACTGAAGTGGTCAATCAGCTGAGATCAGATGGTAGAACATGGTCGGAATTATATTTAGTCGATAGGCTTTGGGTGGTCGATAAGCTGTGGTGGTCGAAATGCTAAGAATGGTCAGATGGGGTGGTCGAAAGGATTAAAGTGGTCAAAAATAGCCGTGGTTGAAAACCGGCTGTGGGCAAAAGTTGGTGGGTGGAAGGCTTACAGAGTGGTCAAAGTCTAAAGCGTGGTCGGAGCGGTCGAAAGTTATAAAATGGTCAGAGAGATTGGAGTGGTCGGAGGCTATACAGTGGTCTGAGGGCTTTAGAGTGTTTAGGGTGGTCGGTGGTTTGCAGCGGTCGTAGTCAAAGGTCGGAGGTAGTCGGAGACGACAGTGATCGGGAGCGACTATGGTCGTGAGCGATCGTGGTCGAAAGCAGCGGTCAATAACAATGGTCAGAAGGAGTGGTCGAAAGGATTGAAGTGGTCGAACGACTGCCATTGTTGAACGCGGGCAGTGGTCAAACAAGGATGCAATGGAAAGCGGAGGTGGTCGAACAAGCGGCCATGGTAGAAGTCGCAGAGTTACCGCGGTCGAAAGCGAAAGCGAAAGCGGTAGAGGTCGGAAGCGGCTATGGTCGAATGGATTGCCGTGGTTGTGGGACTACACTGGTCGGATACGGTAGTCGCAAGAGGCTTTTGTGGTTGTGCGTGGTTGCGGTCAAGAGCGATGGTCTAAAGCTGTATGTGGTCGATAGTGGCAGCGGTCGAGAGGATCAGAGGGCCTAGAGAGATAAGAGGGATTGGAGAGTTCGGAGTGGTTGAAGGCATCTGAGACTACCATAGTCGGAGAAGACCTTTGTAGTGAAAGATATAGAGAGAAGAGTTGAGTACCTCAGCGCGGACTGCGATGGGGTCGGAAGTTGGTCAACGGCGAAGAATAAATGGCGTTGCGGCTTGGTTGTCGACGGCGAAGGGGTTCCCGTGGCGGACTGGATCGGCGAAGGGCGACGAAGGTCGTGCAGCTCGGTGAAAGTGGAGGCGGTGGCGACGAAACGTGAAGAGTCCCAGGCTCACCGAAAAGGCTCGCTGGAGCTCGCTTTAAGATCGGCGAAGGAAGAATTGAGGGCCGAAGAATTGAGGGTAGAAAAATGTGAACAAGAGATGCTCGGAAAGTATTTATATGCTTGGAAAAGGAACGGCCGGGAGGCGGTTTGCCGAATTTATGGCCGGTGTAGTGGTGCACGATCGCGATTGATGACCAGGTTTTAAGGCGGGGAAAACCAACGGAGGAAGTGGAAACTGATGAGGCTTTCAGAGGCATCAATTGCTATGGTTAATCAAGAAGTAACGGCTGGCTAATAAGAGCTTAGAGGGTCAACCATGGCGACGATTGGAGATGGAAGAAGGAAAAAAAGGAGATGACAGGTGGTCCCACCGGTCGGTGAGAAAGAGTGGAGATACATAGATCTATCAGAACTCAGGAATAATATAGGCTATTTTTGGCTTTAATAAAATAATTAAATTAAGTTTTCGGGCATGCTCTTTTTCTCCGAAGCTGACAGCTTTTGGCTTTTGCTACAGTACCTAACTTTTAAACGGAGTATTTTCTCAAGACGGGGTCTACAAGTTAAACGATCTACACGTTAAAAGCCCAACATCTGTACCAGCCAAAATCGCAAGTGAGTATCTGTTTCTCCGTAATCTGTACCGTAAACAGTGAAAATTCAAAAATTTCAGCCAAAAGCCATAAATCGCAGCCGCAACCAAACAGGCCCTTCTTACTCTAGGCTTTAGAATAAAATCCAAAAAAAACCAAATAAATTCCAACAATTTGCAAATAAAATTTTAGGATGTTACATATGCTAACTGCAAACAAGCATACTATTTATTGCATATGTGCGCAGATGTTTGCTGCAGTAGTGTCACCATAAAGGACTAATCCATAATTTTTGGGTACTTGAAAACAAGTACATAACGGTTACAGTTCTTTGAAACTAAAAAAGATGCATTTGGGCCCGAATTGAGTTCTATCTTGCATGAGTGTTGTCATTTAATGTAGCGTACCATATGCTCATGTTAATAACACATCATTTAATCATTTGCTTAAGAATTATAGGAACCCCCTTCTCTCTATATGGTAGAATACTCAGTGTATTATGAACATAGCGTAGTAGTATAGTACAATAATATGATAATGATCATGAAGTAGGTTTTTGGCATAACAATGTTCTAAGTGCGTGCAAGAGCTAGTCCCTTGTAGAAATGAACTTTGATATAGTTAGTTTGCGTGTGACTTGAATTTCCTAACAAAGTCAAGAAGATATTTAAGTGTCTAGAATAGTTTGCTCCTGTTTGCTGAACTGGCAACTTTTATGCAGTATATGTATCCCCCCCCCCCCCCCCCCAAACTTCCTAATATGTGCTTGTTTCTGTTAATCCTAAATACATGCTCTTGTTAATATACAGCTTGGAGCTTATGTTAAAGTTGCTATTTGTTACATAATATATTTTCCTTGAAATCATGTAGCTTGCTATTTGTTAAATAATATTTTTCCTCCTTGAAATCATGTAACTTGACAATGTGTCTCTAAAGCAAGTTGCAAGTGTTGTGAGATTATTACACATAAGTGCTACATGGTATCTGAGTTGTTGTTCCCTGTTGTTTAGGTTGATATATTTAGAGATGCTGCAGTTCTTATGGTGAACTTTATTGATGAAATTCGAGCACAAGATTTTGAGTTGGAGTACCTGAATATTGGAGGTGGCTTGGGGATAGATTACCACCACACGGATGCAGTCTTGCCTACACCTATGGATCTCATCAATACTGTCAGTACAGTATCAATATTATGTATTTTATTCATATGTTTGTAGGCATAATGCTTTCTTTAATAGAGCACCTTTCATTTTGTGGTATCAAATTTTGGCTTATGGTGTGATGCTTATATGCAATTCCCTTTATTTAACTGCAGGTGCGAGAATTGGTTATCTCACGGGATCTTACTCTCATCATTGAACCTGGAAGATCCCTGATCGCTAATACTTGCTGCTTCGTTAATAGGGTCACTGGCGTTAAATCTAATGGTACAAAGAATTTCATTGTAGTTGATGGTAGCATGGCGGAGCTCATCAGACCTAGCCTATATGGAGCATATCAGGTTTGTTATTTACTGATAATGAGAGTTACCACTGATAATGAGCGTTATGATTTCTCCTTGGCTGTTCTTTGAACATATTTCATTCTTGTAACTCTTTAAGATGGTTTCAAAAAATAGCTTCAGCTTTATCCATGAAAGATAAAAATCATAGTGCAATTCATTTGGAAAAGTACTCTACTCTCACCATTCATAAATACATTTACAGTTTTTGGATACCATTACAACATCTCTTTCTCATCTGAGTAAATAAAATAATGTCAACCTTGTTTTGTAGAAATAAACATGTTGTGGTCGGTGTTGGTTGGGTACGGTTCCGAGGACCGAGGGTAGGACACTTGTCCTTAATCGGCTGGTCATACCGTCACCAAAGCTCTGAGGCCTGTTGAAGAAGAGAGAAAGACTAGAGAACTTTATTTATTTCTTTGCTTGATGATAAGTATACAATACTATCCCTTTTATAGAGATGACTAAACTTGACCCCTAAGAAATCTATTTCTATATTAAGGAAAATAATCATAGTGATAGAAAATTTATCTCTAATACATGAAATAAATCTAAAAAAGATAAACACAAATAATAAGCAAACTAATTATATTCCTAATCAACGATATACTAGCAACCCACCGTGAGTACTGTTCACGTGTTGATACAGTATCCTCACGGTACTGTTCACGGTTCTTACAGTGCTTGTGGTACTGTTCACTCGTCTGCTTTGTGTACGTCGAGATCCTAGTCCATAACATTACACCCCTCGTGGCGAGACAGCTTGTCCTCGAGCTGTTAGGTGACGGTTATGGTTGAAATCCTTCGTAACCCCATGTCGATGAGAGGGCACGATGATAACGTCGTTGTCGCATGGAAGATCAACAAAGCTCTAATGGACAACAACCCCTGGGCGTGGATTGATGACGCATGAGTCGTTGAGGGCATGGGCACCTAGCGCAGGGTAGCAACACTATCCTTCTTGCCTTGGGATGCAACGGTTGTGGAAGAGATGTAATGATGTCAATGACCCCTACATGGAAGCCGTTGTGCTCCACACTTGCGGAGGTATGGTGTCAGCCGGTCGGGTGGAGATGACCGCCGTTGAAGAAGAGAGGAAGACTAGAGACCTTTCTTTATATCTTTACTTGATGATAAGTATACAATCTATCTCTTTTATAGGGATGGCTAAATTTGACTCTTAAGAAATTTATTTCTATATTAAGGAAAATAATCGTAATAATAGGAAACTTATATCTAATACATGGAATAAATCTAAAAGAAAATAAACCAAATAATAAGAATTAATTATTATATTCTTAATCTATGATATACTAGCGAACCACCCAAATTTATATGTGCTATAGTATCCATGGTACTGTTCATGTGTTGCTATAGTACCTACACGGTACTGTTCATGGTTGCTATAGTGCCCGTGGTACTTCACTCGCCTGCTTAGTGTATGCCGAGATTCTAAGCCATAACAATACATTTGCAGCTATTAGAGCTCTTATATCATATTATTTACCCGGCAACCATAATTCTCATGGTGCAGCATATCGAACTAGTTTCCCCTCCCTCTCCAGATGCGGAAGTAGCAACCTTTGATATTGTTGGACCAGTTTGTGAATCTGCAGATTTCCTTGGCAAAGATAGGGAGCTTCCGGCACCTGACAAGGTTTGACAATCGTCTATACTCTCTCTGACAATTTTAGCTATTGTCTGACATATTGCGCTTGTAGGGAGCTGGTTTAGTTGTTCATGACGCTGGAGCCTACTGCATGAGCATGGCTTCAACCTACAACCTGAAGTTGAGACCACCGGAGTATTGGGTACAAACTATGACCTATGCCATTGCAATTTCGAGTGATTGTTGCTCGCAATGCTACTGCATTGCTATCTCCCCATCCCAATTCCATTTGGAGATAGTCATTCAAACTGGCTGTTTATGTCTGTCTGTTCCCTTCCCACTTTCATTCCTTCATTCAACCAATATGTTTTGTATTTGCTTTGCAGGTGGAAGACGATGGGTCCATCTCTAAGATCAGGCATGGGGAGACATTTGATGACTACATGAAGTTCTTTGATGGTCTCTCTGCCTAGCTCATCAAGCTATCCGCAATGAAATTATTCAGCGGCGTAGAGGATAAGTTAGCCTTGCCCGCATGCATTTGCCAGCAATCGAACGTGCCAAACGCCTGTTAGGTCAGAGATGAAGAACAAACAGATCTTTTCTGGACATTGGTTATATCCTTCATCGAATTCGTGCTGAGCTTGCAACAGGATATGATCATGTGGGGTGATGTTTGGAGTAGAAGCGTTAGCATTTTGTGTAGAAGCTCAAGCTTCAATGCAATAGGGTGATCGTCGTCTCGAGCAGCGCAATCGTGAGCACACCGCGGTGTGAAAGTGCGCCCTTGCAGTGTCGACCCCCCTGCAGAGGGCGGCCTTACCTCGGATGGCCGACGCCGCGAGCTGTACCACCGGCGACCCGGCCGGCGGCAGCTCCACATCTCCAAGCTCCCGCGTGCGCGTGGGCCAACTTACACGGAACAGGACCTAGGTGTTGGGCTCGGATCCGAGCATCACATGGTCGATAGATTCTTCCGTGGACGTACTCGTAAAATACGCGGCGCCTCGCCTCCATCCCACCTGCGCAGCCGCGTCTTCTGGATAGTCTCGCCTCCTCCGATCCGAGTCTCACCGGCGCCGGACATGGAGCTCGACCGCCCCAACCTGCACGGCGACCTCCCCGAGGAATCACCCAGGAATCTCCGCACGTAAACCATCCAAGCCCCTTGTAGTACTAGTTTTGACTTCGTTCATCCGATCCCTGCTAATTAGTGATTCAAGGCATGCTACGAGCGAAACAAAAATCTTACAAATCAACTTTCTTGAACTTGTTGGTTGTGTACGTTTTCTTGTTAATACCAATGTCCCCAAATCTATCCTGGCTAACCACGATAGATTTCTGTATTTAGATTAGTATTACAAATCTTACAAATCAACATTCTTACTAGAATTTCTGTATTTAGATTAGTATTAGAAGTTCTTTTTTTGCCAGTGCTTCTCCGGCCTTTATTATTTTGTTTTGTAAAGCATTGAGCCATTATCATCTAATTACTCTTATCATGTAATCAGGTCCCTAACACTTCTGGTAGGATGGATAGCATTCTTTTCTATCTTTTTTCCCGTGCATTTTCTATTGAAAGGGCACACAAAACTGAGAACTCAAATAGAGGTGAGCTGCTTTTACCTCCACGTATCTATAATTCTATATCAGCTTCTGGCTGTAGATGTGTGTTTGTTCCAATGTTCATCATCTAGTTTTCAGTTAGTTTCCTATCCTTTTAAAACTTTCATGCAGTCATAATACACTTCCATTAATCACCCAAAAAAGAGGCTATGAACCTACTTCAGGAGAAGAATCCCTTGCGCAAATGTGAAGAAATCACTTGTGCTGCACCTTTTTTATGAATAACTTTACTGTAGTGGAAACTTACAAGCTAGCTTTTGTAATTGTACTTCAGTCTCCTATTTCTTGTTATGTCTTCTTATCGGCACTAGTGCGTGCAGATGACCATGTGGCATTGGGTTGACTGTCAACATGCATGAGCATGGTTCCTGGGGCATGTGCGGAGTATAAGCATCGTTGGCTGGCTTCATTTAATCTAAATCACTTCCCAAGTCGTACTTAAGTTCAATTATGATTAGTTCACACCAGTTTTCCCGACAATGTTTTCAAGGGACTTGCCTTTGGGACAAAAATTATCAGCAATAAGAAAAGGGTGTGTATAGATATCACTCGGATGTTTTATTCCTAACAATCATCCAAATTTTGGACCGTTGGATTAGAGATCCAACGGCCTCTTATTTTTGGAGGGGAGAGATTTTTTTTTTGGAGAGGGCGGGGAGAATTCGTGACCGTTGGATCTCTAATCCAACGATCACAAATCTAGATGATAGTTAGAAAGAAAACATCTGGATGATGTTTATCAATACCCATAAGGAAAAAGCACCTACTAGCAATCCATGGTCCTCTTTGGCCTTTGCTTAGGTTTATCTTGTAAGGTAGCTTATTGTTATTATATCTTCTAATCCCAGCGGGCTAGCTTATTAGATGATCCGATAAAACATAAGCAATTGGCTGCTGGCTTCACCTTCTCTGGAAGAGGCATAAGCCCGAACACAAAAACAGCTGTTTGTCACTACCATTAGGCCTCTTCTTTTGCTGTATTTCTTATGACAATAATGTTCACTTCCGACGAAAATAACTATCAATTGTTCCACTTTGACTACAGAAAAGTATCACTTTATAGTTTGTGTGTGTTTATATTACCTAGTCCAGTTTTCCAAGTATCCTAATTGTTTATTTATTTGCCATTTCTTTTTACGTCAATATATACCAGTAATTTTTCACTTCTTAGGTTCTTAGTTCCATTTTTTTGTGTTGAACTTTATGCAGAGAAATCTGATTGAGATGATGTGCAGTGTTTTTGTTGCTTCATGGACTGGTGTGATCAAGCATTACGTACCACGCCCAAGCACACGATCCGATCTGGTTAACTTTTTTCTCCTGTAAACGAAGTCTGACTGTCAGAGTGATTTGTGCATATCAAAGAGCATTAGAGAGCTGAGGTTTTTTTTTTTTGAGGGTATACTCGAGTTGCAAAACATAACGGGCCTAAAATTTGGCCTTGTTCCTATAAATCTTGCATATCAAATCTTTGAAAAACATCCTTTCCGTCTTATTCTTCTGATATCTCACATTATGATGATGCCATGTTATTCTATCGAGTTTTCCCTTAGGTTCTTTGTTGTTCCAATATATATGCAAACATTTATTGAGAACCTATATGTTGGTCCATGCCATTCTCATATAGCATCATTGCTTCTTTAAGTCTTAGTTGATTTATAAATTCTAATGTCCATTGCAACTCTCTTATAATATAACAGGTATTTGTTGCAAACATACATCAATGATAGATTTCATTATTCTGGAGCAGATGGCAACATTTGCTGTTGCTATGCAGAAGTATTCTGGATGGATTGCTCAGTCTCTCGTTCTTGGAAAACCTGCTCAGTTTATTTTACTTTCCAATGCTAGATTCATAGACAGTATTCTTTTGCTCCCCATTTTCGCAGGATTTCTTCAGAAGTTTACATTGGAAAGTGTTGGTTGCAACTTGTATATTCGTAATAATAACAGCGAACGTGGAGTAGTTGTAAGCAAGGAATGTTTTCCATTGCAACCCTATCTGTCATAAAGTTGATTTTATCCAGAGAATTCTATTGGCAGGCCACGGGAGCATGTTCAATGTCCAGACAACAATCCTCTGTTGACCTTCCCAGATGGAACGTGCGCTAACAACCACTATATTGTCATGTTCATGAAGGTAAAAGTTTTTTTCTTAACAAAAAAGGGCCATATAATGGAGTCTCAATATGTCTATACAAATGGGGCTTCAAGAGAGAATTCAGGATTCCACTTTTTAATGAGGTTCTAATAAAAGCTTACCTTTAGCAAATTTGCCCTTCAAATTAAGCTGCATCAATTCTGCTACAAAGCATGTACATTACTTCCAACATGGAACATAGTAGCAGAGTACTTCTGCTACAAAGCATTTTCAAGACGGTTTAACTGTGGAAGACGCTGGAAACCAATCATCCTCTTGCATAAGATACATTTAGTCATTAGTCTTATTGAGCATGATAAAACTAATCGTGACTTGGCTTCTTAGTCCGCACTAAAATTTTCAGTGCTTTTGAGCTTGGCTGCGCTGTTTGTCCTATAGTTATCAAATAGAACAAAACATTTATTGATGCCTATTGGAACAGTAAGAAGTGAGGAATACAAACGACTGTATAAATTTACTTTACTCACTCTTCCTTCAGTATTTGACGTAAAAACTGAACATAAATATGTTTATCAGGCATTCTTTTGCAGCAGACTTGGTTCGACTTATGACATCGTGGGCTATCGTGTGTGATGTTTGGTACTTGGAGCCTCAGTATATTAGGCCAGGAGAAACAACAATTGAATTTGCTGAAAGGTAACATAAAATTTGGATTCAGTCTCGTCTTTTTTTTAAAACAAAAAATACCATTGTTCAGAACATCTTTTTTCCTTTATAATGAAAATGGTTTGTGCAGAGTAAGGGACATGATAGCTGCTGCCTGCTAGAGCTGGTCTTAAGAAAGTCCCATGCGATGGATATCTCAAACACAACCGCCCTAGCCCAAGACACACCGAAGAGATGTACATCTCTCTCTCTCTCTCTCTCTTTCTCTCTCTCTCTCTCTCTCTCTCTCTCTCTCTCTCTCTCTCACGGATTTGTAAAATTAACTTTGTAAGAAAGGAAGTTAAGAAAGGTTTCGCTTATGCAGTTAATTCAGTTTAAGCTTATGATATCCTAATATGGTTTTCGATTTTCCAGACAGCGCATCTTTGCTGAATCTGCGTTGACAAGACTAGAGGAAAACTAGATAGGCATCAAAGCATCAAGGCCGGGTGCTATTGGAATGGTGACTACTTCTGGCGTTAATCTTATCAACCCTTTAGCTGCCTTTGTAATAAACTCTTAATATAATTCTTTAATTTAGCTCCCAAAAGCTAGCCTGGGATGCCACACGTGGAAATGACCAGCGCGGTTTTGTTGCAAATTTTCTTTTCGCGGGTCGGCAGAATCAACAGCATGCACATGTCAAGGCGTGAGAACATTTGTATGTGCGCTTTAACATACTTCATCGTTTTATGCCTCAGTACCTTCTCTGATTCCTCCTAAATCTGAACTGAACGGGACTCGAAGGTGAGGTCTTACTTAATGGACACTGGTTCTAACATTATCTCATGCTCGAGATCACGCAGATACTTTCTTAACATAGAAACATGGAACATATTATGCACTCCCAGCATGGACTCAGGGAAGTCCAAGCGATATGTCAACTTTCCAATTCGTGCCAGAATCGGGAATGACCTAATGTACATCGGGCTAAAGCTTTCCTTTGGTACCAAATCGCATGATGCCTTTAATGGGAGATACTCTCAAGAGCACCTAATCCCCCACTTCGAACTCTGGTTCTCACCTTCTGACATCCGTGTAGCTTTTCTGCTACTCTGGGTAGTTAGCAGATTCTGTCTAATCTCTGCCACTCGTTCCACTATTTTATGGGCCCAATTTGGACCCAGAACAGCCTTCTCGCCCACGGCATTCTAAGAGAGTGGCGATCTACACTTTTGCTCATACAGAACGTCAAATGGTGCTACCTGAACACTGGAGTGGTAACTGTTGTTGCAGGCAAACTCCGTGAGTACTAAATGATCCTCCCAGCTACCCTTCCAGGATAAAACACAGGACCTCAACATGTCCTCTAGTGTCTGAATGGTGCGTTCGGACTGTCCATCCGTCTGTGGGTGGAAAGCAGTACTAGACTAAAGTTTCCTGCCCAGAGCGCCTTGCAAGCTCTCTCAAAACTTGGAGACAAATTTGGCATCTCTGTCCGAAACTAAGTTTGGGCACACCATGCAACCTTACTATTTCTGCACATAAATGGGTGCCAACTCACTCACCGAGTTCGT
Organism: Dendrocalamus latiflorus; assembly: GCA_017311315.1. Classification (NCBI taxonomy): domain Eukaryota; kingdom Viridiplantae; phylum Streptophyta; class Magnoliopsida; order Poales; family Poaceae; genus Dendrocalamus; species Dendrocalamus latiflorus. Next base: position 31,870,074 of record CM029639.1, on the reverse strand, counting down.
CATACAAATGGGGATGAAGTGTGCGGACTTAGTGAATTAGTCTAGCACTACCCAAATCGTATCCTTACCTTGCTGGGTACGAGATAAGCTGACTATGAAATCCATGGTAATATCATTCCATGGCCACTAAGAAACCTCCAAAAGCTGCAGTAGCCTAGCAGGATGCTTGTGCTTAGCCTTCACTTGCTGGCAAACCTTGCAAGATGCAACATACTAAGCAATACCCATTTTCATCCTCTTCCATCAAAAGCTCTTTTTTAGATCCTGATACATATTGGTCTCATCAGGATGCACCGTGTACGGGGTACGATGAGCTTCTCTCAAAATATCATCTTTGACTTAAGCCTTTTATGGCACGTAAAGGTGGCCCTTCCGTAATGCGCCTAACTCATCAAAGTTGAAATCCCCCATTTTTCCCTTTATTAAACTGCTTCCTCACTTGCTGAATCAACTGATTACGTTGCTGCGCCTCCTTTACCCACTCCGAAATTTGCCGATTTTAGCAACAGCGGTGTCTTAGTCTATGCTGCTCCAGCATAACAATAGAAAATTCCCATCCGTTCAAAGTCAACCACGAGACAACCTAGCATGGAGGGTGTCATCTTATGACTAAGAGCATCAGCAACAACATTTGATTTGCCCGGATGGTACTAAAGAGTGAGATCATAGTCTTTGATCCGCTTTAGCCACCTCCTTTGCCTCAGATTCAACTCCTTCTACGTAAAAAATGTATTTGAGGCTCTTGTGATTAGTAAAAATATCACAGGACCCTTCATACAAGTAGGATAATTCTTGATGATGCATAAGAAACCACTACGGCTAGCTCTAAATCATGAGTAGGATAATTCTGCTCATGCTTCTTTAGTTATCATGATGCATAAGCAATCACTTTGCCATTCTGCATGAGCACACAACTCAAACCCACTCGAGAAGCATCTGAGTAGACCAAAAACATTTCCTTGGCTCAGGAAGGGTGAGAACAGGAGCAATTACCAACTTTTCCTTCAAAGTATTGAAACTACATTCACATTCATTAGTCCATTGGACTTTCATTCCCTTCCACGTGGGATAAGAGATTAGCTTGGCAATAATTGAGAAGTCTTTCACGAAACGTTGGTAATAACCAGCTCGGCCAAGAACACTTCTCACTTCTTTAATGTTAGATGGGATCCTCCAGTCCACGACAGTGGAAATCTTGCTTGGATTTATTGAAATGCTTTCCAGGTTAATTACATGACCCAGGAAGCCCAATTCAGAAATCCATAACTCACACTTGTTTAATTTGGCAAAGAATTGATTTTTCCTCAGAGTCTCAAGCACGAGGCTCAGATGCTGTTCATGCTCTTTCTCTGTCTTAGAATAAATTAGGTTGTCATTGATGAACACAACTACAAAGTCATCAAGATACTTGTGTAGCATATTGTTCATCGTCTCCATGAAGACAGCAGGGGCACTTGTCAGTCCAAAGGACATAACTGTAAACTTGTAGTACCTATATCTTGTGGAGAATGTTGTCTTCTCAATGTCTTGCTCCTACACTCAGATCTGATTATACCCAGATTGTAGATCAATTTTAGAGAATACCTTGTGATGACGCAATGGGGTCCCGATTTTTCGATAGGATGATAACCTCGATTTAGAGGAGAACGACTTTAATGATGCAGGCTTATAACCCGTCATGACCAGAATACCAAGCAATTGTTAAACTACACTCTGAGTCATTATCAACTAAGCCAAGAACGTGGTTGACCTGACCACGAAGGTCTATTCTTGCATGCAACCGAAGAACACGTAAGAACAAAATAACAAGCAATCTGAAATTGCAAATATTTATGAATTATTGATAAGATGGGATTCCGAATAAGGATCTTAACCGGGTGGTCTAGTCAACACATGCAGAAGATACAAGTTTCAACAAAGGCAAACTAAACATAAATGAAATTCAAGGAAACTAGAGGGGTGCAGCCTCCTTAAACAGGGGACGGAAAGCAACACAAAACTAAAAAAATAAGGGGGTGGTACTATTTATATAAATAGTATGGTTGTGAATAGTACGGACCAAGAGGAGGGTGCCTTCCCCTTGGACCCAAACATTACAAGGTCCAATTTGGCCTAAATAGGTGATGTAATATATTCTTTCAGTGATTGCGGTGCACACAGAAGGAATTTAGAGGTGAGGCTAGATCTATTGGAAAGAGGATGAGATAAGCTTTTCATCGAGTACTCTTGGACCTGAAATGGACTCCGTATGTGAAAGTTATGCACATTTAAAGTTGGACCAGTTAGGCTGAATCCGTATTGATCTGGAGGCTGGATTGGATTCCAAAATGTGTCCAACTTGAACTCTTTCTTGAATTGGTCCAAAAGTGATGTGGTGCTACAAAAATATATATTTTCATCGTTAGGTAACATCATATAGTTCATATAATATAAATACACTCCTAAAAACAATCTCACCTGATAATTTAAGTAAAGTGTATGAGCTCTTGTAATTGGAATAGCAAGCATAGCAAATATGATTATATCCATAGAGGTCATGTCCTCATCACCTTGGCTCCCTTTAATTGGTCAAACAAGTTCTTGATACGAGGGAAAGGGTATTTATTTTTTATGGTCACCTGATTGAGAGATACACACGCGCCAACTCCATCCTTTTTCTCAGTGAATAGGACAGAGGCTCCCTAAGGTGACACACTACGATGAATCAACCCTTTAGACAAAAACTCATCCAATTCTTCTTTAACTCCTCTTGTAAAGGTCATGCCAAACGGTACGGGGACATAGAGATAAGTTGTGTACCAGGAACAAGATCAATTCTAACCCCCTATCTCGCTGGGTTGGCATTCCCGAGAGCTCTTTGGAGAACACATCAGGATACTCACGCACCACTAGAATACCCTTAATGTGCAAAGGCACACTTGGCTTTTCTGCAAGTGTTAGAAGCAACCCATATTTTATTGTTCATCGGCTAGGGAACAGACTGGCCAATGCAAAGAAGGGACATGGGGGGTGCATTCCCCTGGAAGATTATCTCCTCCCCTGAAGGGGTTTGTAAAGTGACTATCCTCCAGAAGCAGGAAATCACAGCCTGGTAGCGATGCAACCAATCCATGGCAAGGATAACCTCAAAAAGATCCAACAAGATAACCATGAGGTTGGCAACAAAATCCTCGCCATCTATTGCAACCACACAGCCAGGATGTACCGTGGAGCTAGTAAAGATACCTACCCTAAATAACTAACTAAAACCGGTTGTGAAATAGATTGAACACTCAATTTGGCTTTTCTAGCAAACTCGTGGGACACAAAAGAATAAGTAGCACTAGAGTCAAAAAGAACAAGAGCTTCACATGAGTCCACTAATAGGATATCTATCACCACATCAAATCGACTCACGGACTCAGCAACAGGTAGTGAGTAGACTTCGAGTGGTGTTGGGGTGGCGAAAGCCCTGAGACTCTGTTGGGGTGGCATCAGAAATGAAGGCGGTGTAGCGTATTAGAATGGAGGAGTCGGTACAGGATGCCAGTAACACCGGGCGGGTGGCACCCAGGAAAAAGGAGGCTGCGGTGCAGGGGCAGCTGTCAATATCTGGACTGACCCCCGAGGTAGAGCATTTGACAAAGAAACAGATACTGGCTCCCACTTGATAATACTAGCAGGATTCTATTGACAAACCATCATCTTGTGGCCAGCTCGGCCACAATGCTGATAGTTCCCCGACTAGGAACATTCAGCAGTACGATGCCCATCATCGCACTTGAAATAGATCATGGCCTACCCTAGAACAGGGCATAAGCTAGGGTCGCCAATGAAGAATGAGGTGTCGAAGAAGATGGCCTCGAAGTCTTAGACTTGGATGATTGTGGGGGATGCTAGCCCCACTTGGACTTCTTAGGAGTAGGCCGTTAAGATGACCCACCCCTTCAGTGAAACTCCTCTTCTGGTCACCACCAGAAGTGCTTGGACCACTAGAGGGTTGCATCTTTTTAGTGAGCAGCATTTCCATCTCTATTCCTATGGCCTGGTCTACCATGGACCTAAGGTCTCGTGGCACGGTAGCTCCCATATAACGTAATCAATCCACAGCTTGGACTGGTGTACCCATCTCGTTGAAGGCAGCTAATTGCAAAGCTAACCACTCACGAAGGCCCATCCCTGCCTTCGGTACAACCAGAAAAATAGTAGGGGTAGCAACGGGTACGGCCGCAGTAGCGGCTGTCAGTGCATGAAGTGCATGGACCTCCTCTACAAACTCTTGCAACAGGGCCAAGGACCACTACAAGAAACATGGCCTTTTATGACGAATATGTGATGACAATGGAACAATCCGTCATTAAATGCTTCCGTTTATGACGTTTTTCATTAGCCGGTCCTACTTAATGACAGAAATATATTATTCGTCATAAAGTCCAATCCAAAATCGTCATTAACTAGTTAAGCATAATGTTTGTGACAAATTTATATGACAATATATTGCTTTGTCATTGTTATTTAGTGAATAAAAAAACAAATCTTATATATTCCACGATAGCATCCACGGGCCCACTTGCCCAGTAAACCGTACCGGCTTGACATGTGTCATTTATATATATAATTATCTGTCATTTTAACCTCATATATTTCGCATTTCGAGATCATTTATCATCAATTATACGCTTTTCCAAATTTAATTGCTCGAAATGGACTATTTTACATTTTTCTGTATTTTTCAGCAGGCTGGCGCGATCGAGGCGCATAAACGATAATTCTGGACTTTTCGGTCTGCTCCGTACAGATGTGCGCGTTGTCATGGACGCGTAGGATCAAACCGCACTGAAAACGGAGTTCCGGAGGTCTAAATCAGAAGAAATTAAAAGGGAGAAGGATCTATGTGTAAACCCTAAATACTATGAGGACCCAAATGCAAAATTCCGAAACCCCAATCTCCTCAAAACATCAGCCGCCACCTGTGAGAAAGCCGAGCCGGCCATTGCTTCTCCCCTTGCCCCCTTCTGCTCTCCCCATTCCTCTTCTCCGGCGCCGGCGAGGGTCGGCCATCTTGCCAGCGGCCAACTTCTCCTCCGCAACCTCCCTTCACCCTCACGCCGTCCGCATCGCGCCACCCTTTCCTCACCGCCGCTGCTCCACATCGCCGCCGCCTCTTCATCCTCCACCGTATCTCCCTCTTCCTCTCCTTCCACCGCGCCTCTTTCTCCATCTCCGCCCCCGCTGCTCCTCCTTCTCCACTCCCTTCCTCTGCCGACCTCTTCTTAGCCCCTCAGATCCGGCGCCATCGCATCTCGCCTCCACCCGTGCGCCCAATCTCCTCGCTGTTCCTCACCGCACACCTCGGCGCGCCACCAGCATCTCCCTTCTCCACCGCCGCTTCTCTTTCCTCACCGCCGCCTACCTCTATTGCTCCACCTCGGCTATCCCCGCTGCAGCATCTCACGGCCACCAAGCTCTACTCCGGCGCCACCGACGGCCTCACCAGCTCACTCCACCGACAGCAGCTTCATCGACACCGACGTCGACTTCTTCCACAGCGCCGACACTGCACCCCTGCTCCTCCACCGCCGACGGTCCTCCCCTACTGCGCCGTCACCTCCTCCCTCGGCCGCAGCTCCACCGCCGACAACTCAGTCCTCCTCTGCTTCCTCTCCTCCTCCGGTTCATCTCCAGATCCCCTATTTATCTCTTTATTGCTCATTTTTGCATGTTGCTATATAAACTGTGAATGTTAATTTTGCACTGTGATGTATGAGACCAGTGAGTTTGTTCAGTGGCGGACCCAGGGAGAAAATTTAGCTAGGGCGGAGTCAGATATAAGTGAAGTAGCAACTATAATTCACATGCAAACAGCTACAATTCGCATAAAGGATTCATATCTAGTGCCGATGCTTAGCAAATAGACATATTACTAATAGAGTAAAACACAATATTCATTCTTAAGATGTTGTAGTATATGTGGCAAACTCATCATTGCAAGTCCCAACCCATTTTTCCCAGCCCTGCCAAGTGCCAAAGGGTGGTGTAACGCAGAGGCCCAATTGAATCATGACCTTTTAAAACATACAAATGAACTATACCATCAAGCATTATTCTCATTTCTAAAGTAAACTACTGTTGTATAATAAAGTGTCGTTGTGCCTGATCCCTAATACTAAAAACCTTTTGGGGATGGACCACCAAGGCCAACCATTGAGGTAAATCTACAAATGACGTATGTTCTTTCTATTGAATGCTATTGCTACCACTTATTATGCTCCTATTATATGTTTATTTTTGTACTGTTTTTATCCATTTTTTATCTGGTTATTTGTTTTATTGTACAATCCACAACCATGTTCCTTAATTTCTTTATTTGTCATGATGGCTAGGTTACAAGATGCTTTCTTACGGTTCTAATTTGCCATTTGTTCATAATGTGTACAAGGGATGTGTCACAGCGCTTCTTTCGAAATAAGGTTCTTTCTTCCTTCAAGAACTCCCAGCTGCCTTGCTTTCCTTGGCTTGATGCATTTTGTTTATTCCATTGGGATTGAAATGTAGTAGCAGAGCTAATAGAAAGATGTCTTGATTATTATCCCCTTAACATGGCAAAAGGAACGGATGTATAGCTACGAAGAGAATTACAGACATTGAGGAAAAAAAATGGCCTTCTATCTTTCTTTATTTATGTAAGCCTATGTCTATTGTTCCGAGCGATCTGCTGCTAGCTTCCTGATTTCCCTTTCAATAAGCATTTGTCCTTTGCTCTTAGAAAGAACAAAGTTCTATTTTACCTTGTGTTCATTCCACTTGCTTTAATGCTTTTGCTCTTGGATCCATGTTTTTTGTTGATATTGTTTTGTACTCCAATTTATGAATAATCATTTGATCTTTGCAGGGGCAAAAAATCATTCCTATTATATTTGTGCTGTGGATCGAACTTGCTGTCACACACTGTAGTCTCTGAGCAAGTTATTGCTCCTGGTGGAATATCTCAGCAGCCAGCCCAGCAACTCCATATTTCATATTTCTCAATTGATTCATATTCAAAGCTTGTGGCTTTAGTGGTCAAGGTATATTTAATGCCATTCTATGCATGTTTATAAGGTGAACATGGCTAGAAGTCAGAAGTTGTTAAATGTCTAAAGAACTTTTTTTGTTGCATTAAGCAAAAAAAGTTTGCATATTCATGATATTTCTTTTTAAGAAGCTATAACTGAATATGCATTGCTGAAACTGAGCTCGCATGTACAGCCAAGTCAAATACTTTGTGTTATTTCTTTGGCCCTTTTGGTTTTATGTTAGACTTGATAGGATTTAAATTATTCATGCAAATATATTTATGTGGTAAATATCAGGTGTTAACATAAAATTCAGTGTAAGTTTTTGCAAAGTTCTGCAATATCCAAATATTGGTGGATATAGGGAAAAGGGTGTTCTAGGATTCTAAAAAGTTCATGATTAAACTTGATTGTGTTGACAATTTGAAGTATTGATAGGAACTTACTGCGTGTGATAGGAATTGATGTGTCTTTTTTTGTACGTGTGATTGGCTAGACTTTAGGACCGATATCATTATACGTGTGTTTGTTGCTGCTTTTGTGGATTTAAGAACTTAACTGGTCCCATAAAGGAATTTGCTACTTGTTGTCCTATTTCCATATGCGACAGATGGACAGGAGTTGGATCAACTGTAGACTATTTAGCAAGTCGCATCTGGAAGGGGTCAGCGAGTTCATGGATTTTGTTTCAAAGAGATTTGATAAGGATGAAGAGATACTTTGCCCATGCCGTAAGTGTTTGAATCAGATTTATGGTCATCAAGGAAAGGTGGAGGATCACTTATATATTCATGGCATGGCTAGCACATATACTAGATGGATAAATCATGGAGAAGTAATGGAGATTGGAACTAAGGAAAATGCAGACCATCTAGATGAACATATTGGTTTCAATGAGGATGTTGGTATGGATGAGGACGAAGAAGATGGCACCGATGATAGAATTCCTAGCATGGTAGAGGAGTTGTATGTGGCTGAAGAGGAAGGTATAGCGAAAAAAATCTTTATTTGGAGATCTATTAGAAGAGATGAAGAAGGAACTTTACCCTGGTGCAGCTCATACAAGATTTTCTTTTGTGGTGAAGTTACTTCATATCAAGTCTTTTTATCGAATCAGCAATGTTGCATTCACTGCATTATTGAAGTTGTTATCATTCGCATTCCCAGATTCCTCTATTCCTGCATCTTACCAGGAAGCAAAGCAACTTATTCGTGCATTGGGACTTGGATATGATTCAATTCATGTGTGCCCAAATAATTGTGTTTTGTTTCGGAAAAAATTAGTAAAAGAGGATGTATGTCCAGTTTGTGGTGCATCAAGATGGAAAAATACAGATAGAAGGAAGATTCCTCAAAAAGTGTTGCGGCATTTTCCATTGATTCCAAGGTTGAAGAGGATGTTTACTTCCAAAAAAATAGGAGAGGAGGCACAATGGCACCAGCTGAAGAGGAAACCAGTGGAGAATGAGCTCAGTCATCCAGCTGATGGTGAGGCATGGAAAGAATTTGATAGAGAGTATGAGTGGTTTGCAAAAGATGCAAGGAATATTAGACTTGGCCTTGCTACGGATGGTTTCAATCCGTTTGGCAAAATGAGCTCTTCATATAGCATGTGGCCTGTTTTTCTTGTCCCTTATAATTTTCCTCCATGGGGCTGTATGGAGCAATCCAACTTCATAATGGGCCTACTTATCCCTGGTCCGGAATGCCCAGGAAAGGATTTTGATGTTTTCTTGGAGCCACTTATTGAGGAGTTGCTAGAGCTTTGGAAAGGTGTCCCTACTTTTGATGCACTCAGTGGAAAGAAGTTTAATCTACATGCTGCGATTATATGGTGCATTCATGATTATCCAGCTTTGAGCACATTGTCAGGTAGAGTCACAAGAGGTTATTATGCTTGTGTGCGATGTGACAAAAATCCTTGTTCCAGAAGAATAAGGAATAAGATATGTTATATTGGCCATCGACGATTCCTTGCAAAGGACCATCCCTGGAGGAAAAAGAGAAATTTTGATGGTAAGGCTGAAAATCGTGACAAGCCAGAGGAATTTAGTGTAGATGAGCTGATGGAGCAACTGGAGAGGGTCAAGGATGTTAGACCAGGAAAGCATCCTGAGAGCAAAAAGAGAAAGTGGGAAGCAGAAGGTCAATGTTGGAAGCGAAGGTCATGTTTGTGGGATTTGCCGTATTGGTCAAGTTTGAAGCTTCGACATAATCTTGATGTTATGCACATCGAAAAAAACATATGTGAGTACATTCTTGCTACATTTCTCGGCATCGTTGGGAAGACAAAGGACACTATAAATGGTAGACTTGATTTGGAAGACATGGGCATAAGGAAAAATTTACACTTGAAGCATGATGGAGATTCGTATAGTGTTCCGCATGCCCCCTACACAATGACAAAAACTCAAAAACTTGCCTTTTGCGATTTTTTGAGAAGTGTAAAATTCCCTGATGGATATGCTTCTAACTTAGCAACATGTGTTACTGCTGATGGATGCAACCTCCAAGGATTGAAAACTCATGATTGTCATATCCTACTCCAGAGGATTTTACCTGCTGCCATTAGAGGAATCATGCATAAGGACATATATGAAGCACTTGCTGAATTAGGCAACTTCTTTCAGCAATTATGTGCAAGAACTTTGAAGTTGGATGTTTTGCAAAGAATGAAATCTGAAATCCCAATTATTCTCTGCAAACTTGAGATAATATTTCCTCCTTCTTTCTTTGATGTCATGCTACACTTGACTGTTCATTTACCTGATGAGGCAATTTTTAGAGGGCCGGTACAGTATGGATGTATGTACCCAGTAGAAAGAAGGTTGTATACATTGAAACGTTTTGTGAGGAACTTGGCAAGACCTGAAGGGTCCATTGCAGAATCATATGTTGCCGCTGAGTGCTTGACCATTTGCTCAAGGTACTTTGATGATGTTAATACACGACACAATCGCGAGGGCAGGAACAGGGAGCGTGTTGATTTGAGAAAAGGTGATCTATCTGTTTTCCAGCATGGAGTTGATACACTTGGAGCCCCGAAGGTTACATATGTTGAACATGATTATGATAAAATGGTCTGGTTTGTGCTAAACAATTGTCCAGAGGTTGAGCCATACATGGAGTAAGTCATCCCATATGAACTTTTAAATTTATATTATGTAACCCACTAATTATTATCGCTCATGTTTGAATTAACTATGGTCTGCAGGATATGCAAGAAAGAGTTAGAGACTGAAGGATATCCTGATGTCGAGAGAGCCCTCGAGAAGGAATTTTCCTCTTGGTTTAAGAATCATGTGAGTTTATTTCATATTGCCCCTACCAATGTTGCCTGTATTGCTAATTCACTTATGCATTGTGTTTTACTTGTACAGATTGCAAGACTACGTCACATGGAAGGAGAAGACATTAACGATGACCTATATGCATTGTCATGTGAACCGGATCTCCGAGTTCGAATTTTTTCAGCATGTCTTGTTGATGGTGTCCGATTCCACACATTTGACCGCGAAAAAAATAGAAGAACTCAGAATAGTGGAGTCATGACTGAGGGTACACATAATAGTGAAAATATTGATTTTTATGGTTGTTTGAATGAAATAATTGAGCTGCGGTATAACTCGGATTCGAGTGAGAGCCGGACAGTGGTTCTATTTCGATGTGATTGGTTTGACACACATGGCAAGCGAGTTAGAATGAAAGATGATGGATTTTTCAGAACCATCAACCATAGCAGTTGTTGGTACAAGGATGATCCTTTTATTTTAGCAACGCAAGCAACAAAAGTATTTTACTTGGAAGACACCAAGCATAGAGACAGTTGGAGAATTGTCCAAAAATTTACGCATAGACATTTGTGGAGTGTGTCTGAAAATGACAATGTTGAAAGACCCAATGGTGTGGGATTGTCATACCAAGATGATGAATGTGACGATTTTCATGTCCAACTAAATGAAGGAAATCTGGAGAATGAACATCCGGCTCTGGCCATGAAGATTCTCTTCAAGTTGATGTAAGCGCAGTTGATAAGCTTCGTAGTCAAAGGGTAGACGAAGTGCAAGAAAGCGAGTCAAGTGATGATGAAGATGAAACTAGATGGCAATATATCAGTGATAATGAAGGTCCAACACTCCCTAGCAATGATGATGATGATGATGATAGCGATATAGAGTAGCTCTGAGCATATTTGGCAGTAGTTTGGCAATAACCTCTTTTCTCATGTAAGATATTGCATTTCATTAGGTTTATTATTGTTAGAGATTGCAGTTCGGTAGCTCATATTGCTAATGTCAGTTATTATAATATATGGATCTTGCTTTTTAACTGTGTTAAACAACTATCTCTGATGACAACTAGAAAGATATTCAGTGAATCATTGTCCCCTGATTGCTTCTCTTTTTCACCTAGGTTTCTGGAGAGCCGTTAATCCAAAGGAGAGATGACACAGCTGAAGTCTTGAAGTCAAGGCTTGAAGCCTTCCACATACAAACTGAACCTGTATGTTTTCTTAAGCAACTATTTCCTTATATATTCTTTAGATCTTATTTTGGGAAGAAAATCTTCTTCAGTTAATATGGTGCATTATTGTCTTTCCTGCTAAACTATGGCTTTACTGTCTTTGAGTAAATTCGGCTGACCATACATTTCTAGATCGATACTTTTTCTCCACTTATCTATTTTATATGGTCAACTATGTCATGAACATGTTCCTACTTATAGTGCTGCATAAGGTCTTTTGAGAATTCGGTGGAAGCATACATTTCTTTTGTTCTCTCTGTTTTTTATCTTAATATCTTCCATTCTTATTGCTTATTGCCTGACGTGTCTTCTGAAGGCTTCAACTTCTCCCTTTGTGCTCATAATCCTGAGTTATGTTGTTGTGAAAGGATTGTTTGTTATCTGGCATCAAGCAAAGCAGTTGCTGTTCAATCAATATTTCTAATTTTGGGACGGTTTGCTCCCTCCAGGTGATTGACTACTACTCCAAGAAGGGCTTAGTGGCAAATCTTCATGCATTGAAGCCGCCGAGGGAAGTGACTACTGAGGTGCAGAAAGCCCTTTCATGAAGCGTCTGATTTTCATCTTAAACATGAGAGATCTACCGAAACCCCTTGTCTGGGTTTCCTAGAAGTTTAAACTGATACCGACATCCTGCGGTTTTCGTTTTGCATTTGCCATGTGCGTTTGCACCATTTTACTACAGCTTTGACTAGCTCGGGAATTTGCCTGAATAATTTCTGTTTGGAACGAGGAAAGTTCTTTTTTTTGTACCAGTACAGAGGGAATTACAGCAACTCATCCTTGACAAAATTTTCCCTACCCCAGATGATTGTAAAATTTTTGCCTTGATGCTTTTGTGGTGATTCATTGTTTTGATTTCCCAGAAAAGATCCCTTTAATCTTTGCGTAACTCGTGTTCCATTAGGAGTTTGATTTGTGTTATAACTTATATCACAGGCGTGTGTTATGCCTGCCTGTGTTCTCAGCTATCCTGCTTAAATCGCAGCAGCTCGGCACTCAGCGGCAAGGCTGCACGTATACCTTGATTTTTTGGAGAATACGTTTACACGCAAGATGCCATTTCAATCATGAAAAAAATGATCAAATGATAAGCATAATGTTAAATATTAATATTAGTATTATCCTTGACAAAATATTTCTTGCCCCATAACGCTAAGATGATACATGATCATGTTAAATATTTCGTCCAAACAATCTTACATCAAGTAGTCCGATGGCCACCTTTTTAAAACCCGGTACATTGGTCCAGCTTAACCTACCCAATCACAAATAAATCTTACACTGGGCACAAACATCAGGTTCATTTCTGAGCTTAAATTGTTAGCCTAATCAGACCCAACCTCCTCGTGGTCAAATAGAGCCACCATTCTCACACCGGATTCATGATCAAGAGAGTGTTCAGCAGAAGTTGAATCTATTAGGGCCTGAACAGTAGTGGACAACTTATTATATGGTGATGTTTGCCTGCTGTATGAGCGTGCGTGACTAATGTGCCTGCCCTCTCCATCAGCTTTGATTTGGTGTGTAGTAGTGGATAAGATGGGAATTTTGAGTGGCAAAAAAAGGAGGGCCGCCCTTGTGCCCAAACGATCAGCTTTTAGCCCTTGTACCCTACTTACCATGGTTTTACCGAGTAGTACGTAAATGCCACGGGATTAAAACACCACGGCGATGCAGTACGTACGTGTCCGCTTCCGCAGTGGCTAATAATGGTATTCTCCGAGGGAGAGGCATAGGGAGCACAGACCTCACATGGCGTGTCCCGGAGAAGGGCCCAGCCCTTGCTTGGCAGTTGGCACATAGCCCTCCTCAGGGGCCCGGCCGCCGCAAGCCCGTCGTCCAGATCCAAATGCTGTTGTAATATTTGCGGTATAAGCAAAGACATAAATATAATTCCAATATAATCATATAAGCACATCAAAGACATCAATTCATATATAAATGACATAACATGTATGGAACCATATGAATTGAACATATCATTCAAAGTATACCACGTATTCACTAATAGAAGCAATAACTTTCTAAACATGAATATGTATGTCAATGTAAAAGACATTTACCAATTAAGACTAACAACAAGCTCAAGTTTAATTGGTTATTTATGCTCTCAAATGTAGGGTTGCACAAGATTATTCTTAGCCGTCCCGCCACCACCGCAACTCACAAACCGGATTTGGGGACCGAGTCTTGCGGGAAGAAGAGGAGCGCCGAACCCAACGGGAGAGAGGGGGATGCGCGAGTCACACAGGAGGAGGGAAATGGGAAATTCCCTTTTTGCCCTTGGTTATACAACAGATGCAGCCGATCAAGGTGTTATGTCCCGGATATCCGATCCGTTTTCACCCCTAGTTATGTCCCGGATATCCGGTTTCATATTATCCGGATTATCCGTATCCGTATTCGACGGATACTAGGCTTACTGTATTCGTATCCGTATCCGATAAAAAAATCTGTATCCGTATCCGATCCGAGAACTATCTGAAAAAATCCGATCCAACACAATCCGTATTCGTATCCGTCTGGATCCGACGGAAAATATCCGATCCGTTTTCACCCCTACTCGGAATGTGGCGACACTGAGAGCAAATCTCGCGCACGGTGCTGCTATTGGACGAGTGACTGTCGACATACCCCTCTGAAGATGGGTCTTAATCGGAAGCGTCCACCAACGATGATATGTTAAGGAATCTTTTTTTTTCTCAATGTTTCATATATATATTCGTGGTGTTTTAAATATATTAATATTGTGTATGTGCATCATGAATTGGTAGTAGAACATTAACTATCTTTTATACAACATATGCATTATCTAGCATTTATACACATGTTATCCACTATTTAAATATTTTTAGTACAGTTATTATATACCGGGTAGATTAGATAAATAAGAATGGGCGCTAATTTGATGCAAAATTTTTATCTGCCGCCCGCGCATTACCACGTCGCCCTTATGATTTATCCAGCCGAGTATCACCTAGCGATCCCATTCCCACGTTCAGCCTGGAGATAGACAGGGCGGTGAGGTGGGAGATACCTAGCGATCCCCTTTTTCGGCGACGGTTCCTGCCTCCGCTGCCTCACCTTCCCTCTGCCCCCTCTCCCGCCGCCTCACCCCCTGATCCCAAGACCACAGCATCACCTCCCCTGTGCCCCAGGACAGCCGCATCGCCTCCCCTTCGCCCCAAGACCGCCGGCCGCCGCCAACGTGCCCGTCGTCGATCTGCACCTCACCCCCTCCCAAGACCAACATGCCTCCTGGGAGGAAGGCACCACCGAAGACAACGAAGCCCCTTGGTAATTTCATATGAATCCTTCCTCATGGTAGAGCGGGATCTGCAGTTTTGGGTAACAATTACGGTGGTGGCGAGGATCTGCAGTTTCGGGTAGCAATTACGGTGGTGGTGAGGGTGGAAGGCAGTTAGGGCATGGGGGCAGGGCGACGGAGGGCGACTACCAGGAGGCTGCGGTCTTTTAGGGATCTGCTTGTTCTTATG
Source organism: Dendrocalamus latiflorus (assembly GCA_017311315.1). Classification (NCBI taxonomy): domain Eukaryota; kingdom Viridiplantae; phylum Streptophyta; class Magnoliopsida; order Poales; family Poaceae; genus Dendrocalamus; species Dendrocalamus latiflorus. The sequence continues at coordinate 31,855,016 of CM029639.1, read as the reverse complement.
CTTTTCTCGTTTATACGCTTGGCTGTGTGGGGAAATGTTGCAGCAGTGCATGAACAGCTTAAGCTTCCGATCCCATCTTGCCTATGGATGTCTGGTTGGAGCCTACGTTGATTTGGATGTTAGGTTACATTACTTGTAGACCTAAGTTTTTATGGCATAATGCATATGTCTGATTCATCGGTGTAATGGCAGTAGCTCATGCCGTTGGCTTCCTTGTTTTTTTTAAGTAATGTCAGTAGCTAATGGTGTCAACTTCCTTGTTTTGTTGTGCAATGAGAGTAGCACATATTTCTTGTTAATCAGGAACATTTATACTAGCAACTGTTTAAATGAATGTACAGAAGCACCATTATGTGAATATGAGAAGATAAGGGCTGAAAATATGATGAGGAACAATCAATTGTTGCAAAGACTTGGGGTCAATGCACTAGCTTCAATGGTTAACAATACAAGAGCAAGGAGCAAGGATGATAGTCATGAACAATCAGTATCCCTGTATAATCCTCAGGACAATGAGGGATCTGACCAAGATGAAGTCAGCAAGGTACCAAGCATTGTTCTTGCTAATTACCTATGGTTATGCAATTTCATTAATTTGTAGCTAATTTTTCTTCTTTGCTACCAAACGAGGCTTCTTAGGCTGCTGAGGACGTATGTAACAAGAGTTCCCATGATAAAAGGAACTTCTCTGCTAGAGGATCAAGCATATCAAAGAGAGTGGTGGCACCTCAGCAACAGGAGGAAAATACTAGAGTTACTAGGCAAAGAACTGCTGTCGCACACGATGCATTGGTATCTACTACTACTAGCCAGAATGAGGAGCAGATCAACGTTAATGATGAAGGCAAGTGATTATCATATTTGGTCTCCATATCAAATGTTGCTTATGATATTAACTACATCTATGCCTGTGTATTGCAACGGGAGCAAAAAAATCAACAAGGATCATACTAGTGATGATCCACTAAAGTAGCAAATATCATATTGCTGGTAACCCACTGAATTAGCAGATATTATTGGTAACACATAGGACTGAACAGCTGAATCCTCGGAACCATAATGACTCACATGGCAGTAAAATTTAGTGTTTTTTGCCTGTCTGTTCATTTCAGAACTCAAGAACTAGTCCTCTTAAACCAAGTACTCAGTGAATGTCTACAATCTATTTACTAACATAGATACATATTAAAGCATAATCTTGAAACTATATTAAGTTAGACACTTGGTCCATAGGTATATATTTACATAGATTCAACAAAACAATGCCAAAATGCATGCAATGTTATCTACATGAAAAATGATAGCTTGACCTTGGTAGACTTCAATTTCTTAAAGCTTATTTTTCAGTTATCTCATTCCTGGTACCACTATATTAGGTTACAAAAGTTCACAAGATTTTCCTTTGTCTGCACAGGTTGGAAAATTAACTGAAACTCACAATAATCACATGGAAAAAAACAGCAATTTAATAACAGATCATCTACAGAAAAAGAAAGACTAAGGGAGAGCAAAACATCTACAGAAAAAGAAAGATTACTGTCAGCCTTTTTTTATGAAGTTTGAGTTGAATGCAGACCATATTTTATTTCTTGAACCTTGAAGCTTTTGTGTGTCCTTGGTCAGTCTAATGCTATATGTAAGAGCCATTCTGAAACAATGTTGATATATATCATCTGATCCTACTCCATTAAGGCATGGATCGCCTTCCCAAACCTTTGCTCAAGTTGCTGCGAATTGAGTGAGGCTTTTCTGTGATATTGGCTTGTCAACTCTGTCTCATAATCCTGGTAGCACAATTTGTGTCTTCCAAGGTACTGCAGTACTAGTGAATGTTCTTACTTTTAGTTTGTTTCATGTTTTTTTCTCTGTAAACTCCATGTTAGAAAATATATAATGTAGAAGAAAAGGCAGGCCACACCAATGTTGACTTGCATATCTCCTTCGTTCAAAATTTTAAGGCCAGGCAGAGCTTTTCAAATCTGTTGACCATTGAATGATACATCTTAATATTCTAGACCAGAAAGAGTGAAGTATTTCACCTGAAGTCAGTATGAAATTATTAACGGTTGCTTACGTAGTTGATTTAGCTGATCATGCTATTACAATTTGGCTCATACTATATTGACTTTTGTAGAGAGGTTGTTTTCAGCTTGCAAAACTCTGTTTTAAGTTATTACAACAAAGTATAAACTAGGCATTGACATGGAGATGTATATCCATGATCAATGTTTACCTTGATGCTGAATTGGCTGATCATAATCTGATCCTACTCCTATTTGTGAGTAGTCAATATGTGTTTGCATGAGAGGTACTGATTCTCAACCCAATTGGCACCTTGAGATGATGCATGCAAACTAGCACCAAGTGCTTCTGATGATCTTGTTATTTCTAGAGTTATTTCAAAATGTAAGCACATATATGGCACTTGCACTCAGCACTGAGAACCATATGTAGATAATTTTCATTCCAGAGACACAAACAAGTTAAATTTCAGCCGGACGCATACAGATAATATCCATTCCAAGAACGACAAGTCTTATACAGCTGCCTAGAAGACAATAACTACACACCACACAACTTAATAAGTAACTGCTTGCTATATATCAGCCAGACATACAAGTTGTTCATACACTATAGTACTCAAACACTTATACTATATAAAGCTAGCTACCATAAGCAGGTCACCATACATTTCCATAGCTGCATGCATCAACATATACATCACTTCTTATCGATCTTATTGGTAAGGACGTCCACTTTCTTAGTAAGGTTGTTCAACATCTCGTATAAGGCCTACAGCTTGTCATCTAGTTTGTCTTCCATGGCGTACTTCTTTTGCTTCTTGTTACTGCCAGCAAGGATTCGATGAGCTTGTCATCTAGTTTGTGTTCCATGAGCTCACTTGGTGCACCAAGGTAGATGCAGTCAAAATTAGAGTACTACTATGATTACATTGCTTTACTGAATCATTCAGATATACTACTATGGTTGGATTGCTTTTCTTTTAGAATTAGAGTACTTGAATTGTATTACATAGGGTAGTATTGGTACTTAGATAGTACACAAAATTTAATATTTGACACTAAATCTGCAAATGAAATTTTAATAGGTCCATTAACAGCAAATACACAAGAAGTGCCGAGAGGAATCAGTATGGGCAAAGAATTGGATTCGTTAAGCAGAGGATTAGGCACTAAGATTGAAATCAACATTACTGAAGGTAATAGAAGGCCACATGCACCAATACAAGCTGCAAAGCTTGCTTCAGAGGGTGGGATCATACTCAGGCAACATATACCTATCTTTCCACATTGGAAGGAGTACAAGAAGCATGATCATCAAATTACAAACTACATTGGCAAACTTGGTGTAAGTCTATCTATTTGACTTGTCCAATCAAAGGTTATGGTGCCTTTTGCATGTTCAAATCTGATGTTTATGCTCTTTACTAGGGACATTTCACCATGGACACCGATAGTAATGCTGTAAAAGATGCATGTGTTGATATGATGAAGGGTGGACAACGACAGATGAGGTATAGGCTGAAAAAGAAGTACTTTGATGGGGTTCCGGCAAATCAAGTGAGGACAACGTCGCCTTTGAAGTGTATGACTGATGATCAATGGAGAGCATTGGTGGACATGTGGTCAAGCTCAAAGCACAAGGTACGTCACATATGTACTAGCTTGATATTCACAGTTAAGCTCTGCTAGTCTCCCTATCTAGTTATAATTGGGAAATGCTCTTTCACATTTGCAAGAGATTGGTTATAATAGGTTTCTTGTTAGAACAAGAGGTCGCAACAAATATAACCTTCCAATACTCATGAACATAATCGTAGAAATACTTAAGAAGCGGAAAAGTAATCTCAATTACCAATATCGCTAAGAGAACCATATATTGGATCATCCATGACAGTGATGCCCTGCAAGAACAAAAAAATGTAAGAAGTCCATTGCTCATGAAAGACATGGCACAATGATGACTCCACAAAATTTTATTGCAACTTATAAGCCTCTATGTGATGACTACAAATACCAGGAAACCTCACCTCTGAATCATTTAGGCCCATCCCAGCATGAAGGTCTTTTTGTATTGATTGGTAGCATGGCATATCAGCACCAAGGTAATCTGAAATCACAAGATTATAACCATCTTGGATACCAGGAAGAACTTCGGTGTTTACAGTAGGCTTCACAATGTTTTCCATGCTAGAATGTATCATCTCGCTTCTGATTGACAATAAATTTTGTTAGTACACAATAAGTAATGCAACAAATCATACAAGGTCTGTAGCCAGCAACCACAATGAATAAATAAATATATCAAGAAAACTTAATGAACAGCAGTTGTCAGTTGACTTATGCATAGATTGACGAGACCACTGAGATGGTTGCCCCATGTTGCTGGCAGACTATGCAGAAATACTTGAGGTATAGTCCCTATAATTAGATAGAAAGACAATAGCTGATCCATCTTCAACATTACTATCGTATAGTCCTCTAATCCAAATACAAGCTAACAGAACTCGTTTAAAAAGCATTGATCTTGAGTGTTAAAAATTTGTTGCTTTTTTTCCTCTGAATTACTTCAAGTTCCAGCTGCTACAGATGAGTTTCATGTTTTTCTTGACTGCAAATACAATATCTCATTATCTTAACGCCATAAACGTAAAAATGCATATCTTGCTGTTGCTGATTTACCAAGATGGCAAGATTTGCCAGGAATCAGACAAAAAATGAGTAGTGGCAGGATAGCTTGCGACCTATTTACCTCTCGCAGTGTTTTGTCTATTACTGGGTCAGCTTACCATCGATAACTGGCTACACAAAATTGGTCATCTAAAGTTAACTGGCTACACAAACATATCCGTGACTCTTACCTGCTTATGTCTGGGAAGTTAGGGGATCTCGGGGTTAGTTTTTGCCCCGAGTATGGCTGTAAGGGGATAATTGATCACGTGAATGTGACCGTTGACAACCTGGGTATTAAGCGGGAAGAGTATCTTAACTATCTAGATCAGGATATACTATTACACTATTGTATATAAACTCTCTATTATGAAAACACATATCCTCCACCATGTGGCAGGGATTTCTTAATCTTGCAATCCCTACATGGATATACTCCCTGGATAGGTGACTTCTTGCTTATTTTTGAATGTCCTGCCGCGAATTAGCTATTGTACAATTTAGACTATTACGCTGGCAAGATAATAGTTGATAGATTGAGCTTTCTTAACATTTGATAGGGAAATACCAAGATGTTTGATCCTGAGTATAGTATATATTTAGGATAAATAGGCATGTGGATGTTACAGGTTTATATTTATGCACTTTAGAACTCTTGTGGGTATAGGTACTGCCTGATAAGTGATAATTCACTGGCCATCAGTCTGCAGTTTGTGATTTGTGTTGGAAAATTTCTAGTTCACTTTTTTTACTCGCTCGATTCATCTTTGTTTGAGGCTTACTATTGTGCTTGTCTTCATAGCTGATATGATTTGTTGTGGATTATCAATAATTTCTTGAGAGTGTATATCAACTAAAATTGTGTAGTAGGAGTTGTTTAGTCTGACAAGTATGGAGGCACCTAGTATACTGTTTACTTGATGTTTTCTTAGTATGTAGTGTTAGGAGTGAGTCATACTTTAGAGAGAATTGTTCCAGATTTCTTTGGAAGCACCTGTCAAAAATCAATCTCACCATTTTGTATTTTTTTAGTATACTATTTGTATTACTCTTCTCTTATACAATTATGCAATCTTCAGGACAAATGCATCAAAAACCAACTGAACCGTGAGAAAGTCCAGTTCCAGCAGCGGACGGGTTCTCGTTGTTACCTTGCACATGCTTATGTCGCGGTAAGAACACCAGCAATGCAACAAAATTGCTTAGTCTTGACGTATGCATATTGGTTGCTACTCAGCCTTGTAGCAACCTAATAATTTTTGTCCAGTAGTGCTACACTGATCTATCATAAATTACATATAATGTTTGTTGTTGTCTCCTCCGAATCACAATAATAAGCTGCTCTGCTCGATCTTTTTTCAGCATATAATGGAATTTATGTACTTGATACAATCCATTGATCATGTGCCAATGAACAATACATGTTTAAAACTATTAAATGTGCTTGCATATATATGTCGAGGTTGTTCTATTATTTGATACTACTTCATTGCCCATGCTTATGTTTTCCATTACAGACTACATTGCATTACTGGTAGCTCCATGACCTTATTTTAACCATTCGAGTCTATATGCATAGTAACTGACATCTAACATGATTACTCATCATATATGTTTCAATCTAACACTTTCAAACTGATTTCACATGTTTCAGAAGAAAGAAAAATATAAGGATACAGAACCCACTGCAATTGATCTCTTCAAGGACACACATTGCAGCAAGAAAATTGGTTTTAGTGAACCTGTGAAGAATGCTATCGTAAGTATTTGATTTCTCTTTTTTTGCCTCTTAGACATGAATATATTGGAAAATGCCCCCATAGTACAATATGAAAGACTAATTTAATTGTATATGATGCTAGGCTGCTATGGAAGCTATTGTGGCTGAACCAGTTGAAGAAGGACAGCAGCCAAAGTCTTCTACTGAAGTGGTTACCAAAGTTTTGCCAAAGTCAAGTTTCCTTCGAAATATGGGTCTGCAATCTGCTACCAAGACAAGTGAAAGAGGTGCTGTTAGTGCGCAGGTGCAAGATCTCTAGGCTCAACTAGAGACGGAGAAGCAAGAATCTGCAGGACTTCGGGAAGAGGTTGGTATCTTGAAGGCGCAGGCAAAAGAATATGCACAAGAGATTGATAGTGTGAAGAAGGCACAATATGATACTCAACAGCTGGTTCGTCAACTACTCAACTTTAATCAGAGTCAGGTGACTCCTCCTTGAAATTCCAGGGCCTGCTTGTGAGCATGAGCACATACAAGTTTATGATGTATCCATCACTTTTCTTGTGATGTTAGAGCTGTTCTGGTTAGTTGCTTTAAAGTTAGGTGACTTTACTGTTTTATTTTTGTAATTGGAGTTTTGGTTGAACTTGTACTGTTTCTTACTTGTGCTATTTGGTGAACTTATACTATGGTCTGATGGGTCTAGTTTGGTTAAACTATGTTGCTGTTTCCAAATTTATGGTTGATGTATGAACTCTCATCTTTGTATGTATGCAATGAATTGATAAAATGTATTGTTGTTTATTGCAGCAATTTTCAAATAGGTACGGTGAAACAGTTCTGGCTGCTAAAACCCAAATAATAAGGCCCATGAATTTATCCACGAATCAAAAAGCTCAATGGGTTTTAAATGGGCAAAAATCAGGCCTAAAGCCTATTTAAGAACAGGCTAAATTTTAGTCTAAACTAAGTTTAAATGGGCCAAGCCCAATAATCTATGACGACGAAATTTGTCACGATATTCTTTACACGTCACTTGCCACGTCATCTGCCATGTCAACTTCGCCATGTCAGCGTCCATGTGGCAGCTCCCTAGGCAACGGTCCGTGACGTTTTTCATGACAATCTGGAGCGTCATAGTTGATTGTGACGAAAATGTACCGTCACTAAAACTATGACATTTTTTGTTGTTTCGTCATGGAAGGTGTTTAGAGACGCACCTTCTGTGACAGTAGCCTTTTCGTCACTGAGTCGTCACAAATTAGGTACAGTGACAAAAAAAACCACTGTTTGTGATGATATTTAATTGTCATAGAAGACCTGTTGTGTTGTAGTGGACCTTGCCAATTCTCTTGCTATGGACTACTCAGTGGAAGCAACCTCAGCACCAGGTGCTTCCCACTGAACCTTGAGCAGTGGCTCCGCTTGGGCACGACCGCGTCCTCTACCTCTCAAAATCTCTATTCATGACAGACAACTATTTACACGATCAATAGTACAAATCAACAACACAAAAAGTGAAAACGTAGATGCAATGCAAGACACATTCCCCATCCTATTATGCACTAGAGTATGTCAAATATTAATTTAATTATTAGGCCTAAGTCAAATTTTTAGTTGAATATTAAGCTAAGTTATCAAGTTTCTTTACCACGGACCAACGCTCGCTCTAATACCAACTGTAACACCCCACCCATCCTCTGGGCCTAGAATACCACCATCATTGCATAATATTACAATTTTTTAATAACTGCTAATCGTTTTAAGCAAACACTACTTTATTCATAATGCAGCAACCACTTACATCATATCATTTTAGGCAACTACTCTAGCATACTAATGTAGTTTAAATATAATAACAAAAGCTGATATGTGAAGTGCTGTTAGTACATGAAGTTATTCATGTGCTACTCCCGCCCGTGCATAGCGCCATTACTGACCACCTAAAAAAATAACAAGGCAAGGGTGAATTCGGAGATTCAACAAGTACATAATAGAATGATAAACTATACCAAAACATGAAAGCAATTAACCAGCCATAATATACTCCACATACATTATCATGTTCATATTATCATTCTCATGTTTCAACATTGCCTTACCACTAGTGCAATGCACCACTAGTCTACATGCTTATTTGTTCACCTCATTGCATATACCGATATTGCTGAGTGAACACCCGTCGATGTTCACCCCAAATCTTGGGCCCGTCCTTATCGGCACGAGGGTCTCTCCACTCATGTGGAGGCCTACCGATGTAGGTCTTGCGAAATCCATCTAGGTGGATCCTAGTTCTCATTTCATGAGTACACATAATGCGAATGCATATACCCATTGTCATAACCATACTCACCTATCACTAGCAGGTAAGCATCATTGCTCACCCTGTTCCATCATCATTTAGCATGCAACATCATAAAGTGAAAGCATCACATATTTCACAACAATTACCGTCTACCACACTACCATGCACTTACCTATTTATTCTTAGGGATGATGTATGGACGACTCCCTACTAGGACCGCCACCTGTATAAGCGTCAATCCTAACTCAGAATAGTACATCAGTACATATGCTTAAATGAACAGCATCGATTCTACACGTTGCAAAACCTTCTTTTTTTTTCTTTTTTTCTCCTCTTTTCCCTTTTTTTTGTTTTTTCCTTTCCTTTTCTCTTTCCTCCCATTTTCTTCTCTTCTCTCTCTTTTTTCCTCTCTCCATTTGGTTCGGCCGAACTGGCTTACCTCTTCTTCCTTCTCCATCCAGCTCCCCCTCTCCGCTCTCTCAGATCTGGTGCTAACCTCCTCAAATCCAACCTGCCAGGGCCGGTTTTGGCTACTCCCCAACCGTCGTTGCCTCCCCTACGTCGCTCCTCTACCCCTCCCCTCGGGCTTGTCGACTGCAGTTCATAGCTGGCTGGGAGCTTGATGCCATGCCTCCCCTCTGGCTCGACGACCACAGCACCAGTGCCACCACCCGCACGCCCCTAGCCATCGCCTCTGGCTTTGGCTACTCGACCATGGCCGTCCGCTAGCCAGCCATGGCCGACCCTTGGCTGGGCTCCACCGGCGCCGCCTCCCCCTGTGGCGCCTTCTTGGCTTAGGGTGGCCATCGCCATGGCTTGGCCCCAGACAGTGGCGGACCCAGGAAAAAAATCTAGGTAGGGCGAAATCCAGTGGCGGACCCAGGAAAAAAAACTAGGTAGGCTGAAGTCGGAAGCGTGAAATAAACAGCAGTACCCAAAAGCAAAACAATCCATGATCAAACTATGTTGCAATCACACTAATAAAAATAGTGATACGAAATAGAAATAACAACTACAATTCGCATGTTAACATATGTAGATAACGGAAAGATAATGAAAAATACCTCACTAATAAAGCTTAATCCACAATTGTAGATGAGCTGTAAAAGAAACAACCTGTCAATTGTGAAAGATAGATAAATCAGTAGTTTCACAATTCGATAATAGCATATAAAAGATGCAATAAAAAAGAAGACAAAAAATATACCAGTAAATAACTAAGTACGTCTAAGAGAACGAGACATTTTCATTCTTCGAGTTTTCATGTCTTGAAATCGTTTCTTGATTTTGTCACGATCAAGTATTTTGAATATCTCTCGCTCGATATAGCACACCATCAAGTCATTAAGCTAATCTTCGGACATCTTATTACACAAATCGATGTTAATAATATTTATAGCCGAGAAGGCTCTTTCAACCAATAATTGTAGTGATGTGGTATTAGCTAAGTGATATAATAGAAGCCAAGGTGACCTTAATGATACGATTTTTAGCGATATAATACTAGTCAAGCAAGCATAGTTGATATGATAATTATACTCAATGGCAAGGTGAAAGGTAAATTGGAAACATGTAATTTGTGAAATAGAAAGGTCACGGTCGCGAGGTAATTGCCTTGAGTATGCTCGGTGGACACGCTGCACGAAGAATTTGGAATACGCAACTATCCGAATATTCTCTCAAAAAGTATGTGCGAACCCCGAGGTGAAATTCCAGATCACAGTTCTCCTTTGATCCTTCCTTACATGGACTCAATACAAAGACATACATGCATGCAATGGTAATCCATGCCCTCACGTAGCAACTAGATAACCATGTATGCATGCAATGCAACTGCATGAACTCACGCGGGCGGGCGTGACGCGTCGGCAGTATTTGCAATGAGCACAAAACTGGAGTGGCTGCATGGCGACGTGGGCGACTGGGGGGGCCGGCCGGCGAGGGGAGCTCGGGCGGCCGCCCGGGCTCGCCCGAAGGGCGGGTCCGCCCCTGGCCCCAGACCCTCTGGTTTTGGTGCCTCCGGCCACTGCCCCTACATCGGCCATGACCGCCCCTCGGTCGGCCACCCCTTCTATCATCCATGACGGTCCACCCCTCCTCCCCTTACTACATTTTTTGATTTCTTTTAATTTTGCAAATTGATTTCTTGTTGCCTCGGTGAGTTGGATGGCGTTGGTGGTGAGCTACTTTAGTCATGGTCTACTGTAGCGGGGCTCGGGGCCTCCTCGTGCATTGGGGGCACTAATTAAGGAGCACTGCCGGGTGCGCACAGTGGCCATGCTAGGCAAGCCGACGCCTACTCCGGGCTCACCTAGGGTATACTACTCACCTTTCCTTCTCCCTATTGCTGTGGGTTGGCTTTATGAGGATGACCTTGGGATGGTGGTGCATATGGTATGGCTGTGAGGGCTTATCTTTACCAGTGATTGCCTCAGCCATGGTGTTGTGGGTTTTTCAGTGTAGAAAGTCAGTAATGGAGAACGGTTCATGGGGGCACCTGATTGATGGCTGAAAATCATTGATGCGATGCCAAGGGTTGTGGTCTCTTCACGGCCTTGCCCCGGCTCCTTGAGCTCTTCTCCTGGCTTCCTCTTGTGGCCTAGTTGTGGGATGGAAAACAAGGTGGCTTACCTTGAGCTTAAATTATGCCGCTCGAATGGAATGATTATGTGGGGATTGGATCAGTGGGGAATGAAAAGGGGAAGATGTGGAGGGAGCTACTCTCTGGTGCTTACTCAAGTGAGAATGGTTTCTTTTTCTCTCCCCTTTGTTGGCTTTCCTTTCTGGATGAACTCTCGTTTGAGGGAAGAAATGGGAGTGAGATGTGGCTTCTCGGTTGACTGGCTTGCTTATGTGTTGAGACATTGGCCTTATGACTCCCTCTCGTTGCTTATGTCTTACCAATACTGCCCTTGCCTTTTCTCTATAGCTCTCTTGGATGACTGTTTGCCTAAGGGCCTTTTGGTCCAAATGGTCTCTGCACTGTGTTTTGAGGCTTTTTCTACTGCGGTAGGTAAGTTAGTAAAAATATGGGTGTTGGCTAAGCTTTTCTGCCGAGTGACGAAGTCCACTTAAGCGAGAGGCGCTGACCAGTCCCGGATGGTCTAGGAACCTCAATGAGCGCTAATCCGTTTGACATTTCTAATGTCGATGGGTCTAACGGCAAAACTTTTCTTCATTTCTTTTATTACTTTTCTTCATTTCTTTTATTCTCCCTTCTATTGTTTTATTTCTCACTTTTCATTTTTATTGGTATTACAAGCAGGTCATTCGTGGTGCTATCTCAGGAGATGCCGTGTCGATATGTACCCCATGTTTGATGCATAGTGTCTACTGTGAATCTGTGACTGCTCGTGGGAGTTACGACACACTATAAATTGCGAATAGAGAGAGCTGCCACACACGGGTTAGTGTGTTCTACTACGAATGATATTTGTGCTTGTGTTACCGGCCTAGTAGCGTAATAACTGTTGTTCGCTTTCTGCATGTGTTGCTCGGATGAGGACAACGAAGAAGCAATGGAAAGATGGATGGAGCCTCTGGTTGTTCAATGAAAAGAAAGGAGAAAAAAAAAAGATGGACGGAGGCGGCAGCAGCGGCCGCTTTGAGGAGGGGTGGAAAAAAACTCTTTAGCAGGGTTTGGTAGTCCGGTTCAAAATTATTTTAATTATGTTTATTAATCAATTAAATATTAAAATAAATTGATTTTAAATAAGATTAGATTTTGCTCTAGCTCGATTGGCTCGTTAGCTCAAGTCTAAAAATATTTTAAAACTATCAAAAAAAGATATTAAATCAAGAGTAATTTGTACTTTTCCACCACCTAATTAGACCTGAGTTGCACAAAACAGCAGGTTTAGTCTTTAGTTGCGCGTAACATCACATATAATCTGGCACTCCACTTTGCACAGTCTTGTACCGGATCCAACCTGCAAACCTGACAGGCTTGTACGCTCAGATTTCAGTATTTCAGTACATCAAAATAAAAACGGAGGATTTCAGGATTCTTATGGCATTCTAATGGCTTCTTGTACGCTCAGATTATGTGTTGTTTCTGTGTTCGTGCCTTTTGAGCTAAGTTGCATAATGTATTGATCAATGTAATCGTCGTGCTGCCGCTGCGTAGGGCTTAGGCCGACGCCAAAAAGGAAGCCGCGTGTGCGATGTCGAAGCAGAGAACACTTGTATGCTTCAACTAGTTTTTTTTTTTTTTGCTTAAGTTTCTATCTAAAATTGTATTGATGTTAGTTTTTTTGAGAAAAAAGAAAAAATAATAATAAAAAGTAAAAATACCGTTATATCATCACAGACGATGTAGAAGAATAAAAAGACAAAAAGCTAAAAAATTAAAATTACAAACCAACGTGTTTTAAATAAATCGTAAGACAGAAAAAACTAAAAGCTGTTTGAAGTGGAGCTAACTGATGCGTGTAGCCGTGACCGTGAGTACCCTCTGTACGGTAGTGGAGAATTTTTTGTACGAATAATCTATTTTTATTCAAAATTACAGAAATATACCCGCGGGAAATTTTTTTTTACAAAAATAGGCTCCAGTCGCCCAATGGGGGGACGACTAGAGCCAATCGCTCAACCGGGAGGCGACACGTGGGCAGTATGGTAATGGTTGGGCGAATTATTGTTGTCGCCCTGGCGTTGGGCGACTGGAGCTCCAGTCGCCCAACGCCTGAACGACCAGGGTGCCGCGAGGGGGGGGGGGTAAAAAGGGTCGCGCTCGGCCGCCGCTGCCCCAGTTGCCATTTCATTTTCATTCGCTACTCGGATAGTGGAGAAGAGGAGAGAAAGGAGGGGAGAAGAGTAGAGGAGAGGAAGGAGGGGAAGAAGAGAAGGAGGGGGAGAAGAGGAGAGGGAGAGGAGGAGGAGGAGAAGAGGAGAGGGAGGAAGGAGTCGAAGTCATTCCATCCATTCAGATCCTCAGATTCAGGTATTTTATTAGTATATTGTATTTGTAGTATATTTTTTATGAAATGTTAGTGTTAGTAAAAATTATAGAGGTAGAAAATTTAGTACAATTTTTAGTATAGAAAATTTTTAGTATACATTTTTTAGTATAGAAATTTTAGTACAATTTTTTGTATAGAAAATTTAATTAACGTAGTTATAGGAAATTAGCAGGCGTAGAAACAGAGAGGACGAAGAAGCAACCGTAGGTGTAGATCTAGATAGAAATAGTTAAATATTTGTTATACTAAATTTGTTAAACTTGTAGTTTTACAAAATTAACAGCTGTAGAAGCATGTAGGTATGTATAATTTAGGGAACATAGTTTTAGAAAATTAGCATTAGTATGAAATCTGCATGCATATAAAATTGTAGTTGTAGAAAATTTAGTCACCGTAATGTATAAATTAATCGTCCAGTGAAATTTATACCTATTAAAAAAATAGTAAATAGTTATGGTAGAATTTAATTAATTCGTATGTTGGAAGTTCATAGTACGAGGTTATTGTAGTGGGTTACGACATGCGAATGTTCGACGAAATGTGAATTGCAGTATGTTGGTACTTTGGTATTGTACGATGCTATTTGACATGTCGCAAAATTGAAACATATATGCAGGCCGATATCAGCAATGGCAATAGCCACTATATTGAGAGTGCATTACAGTGCTGGAACCGTTCGTGAAGGTCCAAATGGTGTGGATTTGAGCGGTTTTCCACAAGTCACTCTAGTACATCCGGATGGCGAAAATGCTTGGATCTCAGATGTGCTGCATTGGCTGACCCGAAGTTTTTCGTTGGACCCCAAGGTGTGCAGCGTCATCGTGCAAGGGCTTTGGAGCTGGTCTCCCACGGACATCAGATGGGAGTTGAAGACATTGTTGCACACTACTGCGTGTAAGAGCTTTGTGCAAGGGTGCCAGTACTGTGGATACGAGTGTGTCCTGCTTGTGCAACCGTGCTCGTTAGAAGCTGTGCAAGGTCATGCATCCGCCCTTGCTCCGGGAGGTGCTAGCAGCTCAGGCGGGCCGCATGTTAGCGAAGATGATCAAGTTGCTCGTGATGAAGCCGATACGGTACATGGAGGAGAGTTCCAATGGTCAAGACATAGAAAGGGAACTAGACAAACCGATGAAGGGGAGCATATTGAAGAGAAGGATGTACAGGACTGTGATGACCAGAGGGCATGGGCTGAAGAGAAGGCTGTACAGGACGATGATGAGGACAGTTCGGATAAGGATGGAGTTCCTATCCCGCATGAATGGAACTGGTTTAATGCTGAGGGTGTTTCTACATATGATGAGCATGAATCAGCGTGGGAGTACCATGAGACAGAGGATTGGTTGCATTCTATGTTTGCTGACAAGGCAACACTGTAGGATACCATCAAACTGTGGTCCCTTTCAATGCAACAGACATTTCGTGTTGTGAAATCAAGCCAGGAGAAGTACACCATGAAGTGCGAGCAGGCTGGTTGTCCTTGGAGGGTGCACGCACGTAGACCCAAGTATGAGACTCACTGGATTGTGTCAAAGGTGGAGCCGCACTCTTGCATTCTCAATAGTGTTTTGGCGAGGCATCGTAACCTAACGTCCGCCTTTATAGCCAATTTGATGTATGGAGAGATAGTGGAGAAGAACGACATGAGGCCACGCATATCGTGGTACCTATTGAGAAGAAATTCAAGTACAAGATTAGCTACGCGAAGGTGTGGCATGCCAAACAGAAGGCGCTGGGAAAACGTTTCGGGTCTTTCGAGGTGGCGTACAACAACCTTCCTCGTATGCTTAAGGTGTTGCAGAACAGGAACTCAGACATGTATATCGCTGTGCAAGACAAGCCGTCCACAAGTCCACCAGGATATGCGGTGTTGCAGAAAGCCTTGGTAGCATTTGGTGCTTGCATCGAGGCATTCAGGCACATGCTGCCAGTGATCTCAGTTGATGGGACCTTTTTGACAGGCAAATACAAGGGGTAGATCCTGACGGCCATAGGCGTTGACGGCAATAACCAAATATTGCCGCTGGCCATCGCATTCGTGAAAAGTGAGAATTATGAAAGATGGTTGTGGTTTCTCAGACATGTCAGGGTTGGAGTTGTCGACACTCATCCAAGTGTGTGCATAATCTATGATCGCCACGCCGGGATTATAAATGCTATAAGAAAACTTCAGGAGACCCCGAGGAGCATTTTTCTTGGCCGAACATAAGGAAGAGGTGGTACATTCATGTAGAGACCCGAATATGCAAATCCGGACTCTCCTGTGTACTCTGCACTAGTCCAGGATCACGCTAGTGCACACAGTATAAACAAAGATGAAATATCGAACATATCACGATTTACTAAGAAAAGACTCAAATATTATTAATAATCATCAGAGTACGACCTTATGGTCAAGCTTACAATTAATAGCCTGAAAGGCTTAAAAGAAACTAGCAGCGGAAAACCAAAATAAAACGTAGTGGCCAATCGACATGCCCACAGGCAATCGAGTGGGGAGCGAAGCCTAGAACTCGTAGTCGTCGAAGTACTCTCCTCCTGGAACCTCCTGCTGGTAGCACTCTTCATTCTCAACTGAGCAACATAGGCATAAAGCCGTGAGTACATTGGTACTCAGCAAGCCGTTTGTAACAAATGAATGCAAATATAATATGCAAGGCTTACCAATGGAAGGCTAAAAGGTTAATTTGCATAAAACAGCATTTGAAAAATACCATAAATAGATTGAAAGCGCATTTGAAGTAAAATAATAATAAACAATAATCAAAGGAATTGAAGTAACCACTTATGGATCTCCCATCCACAAGCTAAACCAACCACTTATGGACCTCCCATCCCTGAGCTAAACCAACAGTGAATTAACCATCCACTGTCCGAAACTTTTTAGAAATAACTATACCTCGTGTGAAATCACCGAGCATTGTCCATGACCGAGGACGCGGCTATTCGAATAGTTTTACACTCTGCAGAGGTTGCACAACTTTACCCACAAGAGATAAGTCATCTTAATAGCCAGCATGCTTCCTTAGGCATGAGACCCAGACAAATTATCACAAAGCCTTTACCTCACTCCAATCTAGTTAGACATTACCCGCTAAGGTTTCACTGCTGAAGGGTTAACCACCACAATCAGAAGCCCCCTCTTGCGCCGTATGAGGACAGTAACCCTGTTCCTCACTGTGAGCAAACCAGTACCCCTGGTACTCACTTACCAATGATGATATCTGAACTAAACCGTTGCAAGTTAATCAGCTAGGTCTATCCCATACTAGACATGTGGTTGTGCGGTAAGACTCAGATCAATGGCGCACAAAGTTAAGTCCTTAAGAATTACCCAGGCGAAACATCCACATCCCATGCGCCTCTCGCACCCCCTTTACTGCACGATCAATCGCCCAAGTGAAAACCAATTTTGTATAACCAACACCAATGACACTACCCATGCCATGGCAACAAGTTTTATAACTGTGGTTAACCACCACATTCAAGTATATCATTACGTCAAGATTAATTAACCACAGGTGATGATAAACCCAACGTACTAGTGATAAGCATGGCTAAGCAATTAAACGCACAACCCATGTGACAACTAATATTGCATCACTAAGTAATTTCCCATTCTATGGTGACAATGGAATCAGGGCATTCAAATTATCAAGGAGGGAAATAACCAATTGGGACGATAACTACCAATACAAGGGTTTGAATAAAAGTAGCGATGCATGATAATTTAAAACAAAATAATTAAATAATAGATTGCAAACTGGGTTCAACATGATCAAAGGACACGACTTGCCTTGGCCTTGCTCAGTTGACGGATCTTGATCTTCAAACCCTGCTTCGGCTCCTTCGAAAACGTGATCTAACGAGAGAGAAAACGGAACGAAAACACAAAACAAGGTCAAATAAAATTCAAATGAACTCCAAAAACTTTCAAACCTGAACCAAAAGGTAGAGCTCAATTTTAGATGAATTTAGGAAAAAGAATCGGGTCAATCGGAGCTAGGACGAGGGAGAACGGGCTCTTGGAAAATTGGATCTAAAGAAAATCGGGAAATTGGAAAAACGCACTGTGCTGTGGACCGGGCGCACGGGAGGCTGAGTCTACGGTGAACCCGGCGCACGAAACAGTGCGGGGCGGCGGCTGCTGACGCGGGCGGCGGGCGCTGACACGGCGCTGACGGGGCAGACACGCAAGCGTTAGGGCTGACGTGGCCCGGCTTGCGTGGCAGCTCGGGAGCACGGCGGCGGGGCGATCGGACGGCTGTGGTGCGGCCGCGTGGACGCATCCGGGCCGTCGGCCCAGATCGGCTCACGGGTCTACGGCTCGGGCTGACGGGCGGGACCCACATGGCAGCGGCACGGCTCACATGGACCGGGCGCACGGGAAGGCGAAGGGACGCGGGGCGCGGGCGTCAGCGCTGACGTGCGCGTGCACGGGGCGCGAGGCGGCGCGGCGCGGGCGCGTCCGCTGGCGGTGCGGGCGGCGGGGTCTGCGGCGGCGGCTGGCCGGCGACGGGGTGACGGCGGCGACTGGCCGGCGGCGACCGAGGTGGCGGGGACGACGACGGCGGCGGGGCTCACCGGCGGTGGCGAACGGTAGACGGGCGGCGGCGAAGCTCCTGGCGACGACGGCCGGCGCAAAAGACGACGAGGGCGACGGCGTTGGCGGCGGGCTCCGGCGAAGGGCGGCGGCGAGAGCGGCGGCTCGGGATGCGGAAGCCGAGGGGGCGGCCGGCTTTTATACACGGACCCCGAGGTGTCCGCGACGGGGACGGCGGCGGCGGCGAGAGTCCGGCTCGGAGACGGGAAGACGAGTCCGGGTCGGGGACGACCTGACAGGTGGGCCCCACCTGTCGGTGGCGCGGGTGAGCAGGCGGCCGGGATCGCGTGCGGGCGCGGGCAGATGGCCGAGATGGGCGACGCGTGGCGCGCATCGAGCGGAGGGAGGCGGGCGCGGGCGCGGTCGCGGATACGCGACGCGTGGCGCGGGCGGAGGGGCGCGGGTGCGGCCTGCTGGGCTGGGCCGGCTGGTGGGTTTCGGCCCACTGGCCGGTTGGGGATTTTTGGGGATTTTCTTTTTTTTTATAAATTCATTTAAATCATTTTGAGCTCTAGAAAATAGCAAATAAATCCAGAAAAATCCCAGAAAATTCCAGAAAATTCCTTGAGACACAGGGAACTCAAATAAAATAACATTGGAAAATGTTAATGTTTATCTTAATCATATTAAATCCTTTCAATTTAATAAAATTCCAATTAAGCTTTAATTAATTCCAGAAAAATTCAAATGGTGAATTTTATTTTAAAATCTTCAAAAAGGCTCTGAAAATCAGGATGTTACAAACCTCCCCCCTTAAACGGAATCTCGACCCCGAGATTCAGGCTCACTAAAAGAAATAGGTTTCCAGGTGCGACGTTGGAGACGACGTGGTTGAGGCTCCCCCTTGCAACGCTTTGAGGTATTTGGCTTCCTTGACTTGACGATGTTCCACGGCTTGCTCCTGGAGTCTTGGCAGGGGTACTTCCAAGGTTGAACGGAATTGGTGTGATTGCTTGACGTTGATAGGGCGTGGTCCCGAAACATCATGATGAGCCATTGGAGCTGGAGTCTTGAAATCGAATTGTCGCGGTACCCGAGCTGGCTGGTATGTGTTGAATCTAACTCTTTGTAACTGTTGCGACTGAACTCCTTGGTGAATCATCTTCCACTTCCGAGACTCTTTCCATCTTATGACGAATCTCTTTAAGGCTCAATAGGTAAGAGGGAACAGCAAAGGTAAGTGGTAAACTCGTCTAAGGGGATATTCTAATGGCAAACCTAAACTAAACAAACACTTAGCCGAAAAGGCTAACAAAAGAAGCAATAAACTCCACAAAAAGGCTTTTGACATGACTGCATCATAATGCTGGAAGCAAAACTGCAGCTCACATCACACACAATGGCGAATAAGAAGCAAGACGATCTACACGATACTAAAACTATAACAAGGTTCAAATCTAGCGGCTCCTAATCTTCTCGAAAATCTCCAATCTTGTCTTAAAGCATTGGGTGCTTCCTTGATCCAAACTTCACAGCACACCTTGAAGAATTCCTTGCAAACTTTTACTTTGATCGAGGGACACTCGAGACATCTATAGATATTATAGGATAAGAAGTCAAATTAAGTTTCGAAAATAAATTCTCAGAGGAGGCAAGGAGTAAGAATCCTAAGAATGAGGTAAGAATAAAGAATTACTAGAGAATCATTTGGTCGATTTGATTTAGAAAATAAAATTTGAAAACTTGACTATTTCGACCATTCTAATTAGGGCTTCGTCCTACAGTCGATATAGCTCTGATACCATCTCTGTAGAGACCCGAATATGCAAATCCGGACTCTCCTGTGTACTCTGCACTAGTCCAGGATCACGCTAGTGCACACAGTATAAACAAAGATGAAATATCGAACATATCACGATTTACTAAGAAAAGACTCAAATATTATTAATAATCATCAGAGTACGACCTTATGGTCAAGCTTACAATTAATAGCCTGAAAGGCTTAAAAGAAACTAGCAGCGGAAAACCAAAATAAAACGTAGTGGCCAATCGACATGCCCACAGGCAATCGAGTGGGGAGCGAAGCCTAGAACTCGTAGTCGTCGAAGTACTCTCCTCCTGGAACCTCCTGCTGGTAGCACTCTTCATTCTCAACTGAGCAACATAGGCATAAAGCCGTGAGTACATTGGTACTCAGCAAGCCGTTTGTAACAAATGAATGCAAATATAATATGCAAGGCTTACCAATGGAAGGCTAAAAGGTTAATTTGCATAAAACAGCATTTGAAAAATACCATAAATAGATTGAAAGCGCATTTGAAGTAAAATAATAATAAACAATAATCAAAGGAATTGAAGTAACCACTTATGGATCTCCCATCCACAAGCTAAACCAACCACTTATGGACCTCCCATCCCTGAGCTAAACCAACAGTGAATTAACCATCCACTGTCCGAAACTTTTTAGAAATAACTATACCTCGTGTGAAATCACCGAGCATTGTCCATGACCGAGGACGCGGCTATTCGAATAGTTTTACACTCTGCAGAGGTTGCACAACTTTACCCACAAGAGATAAGTCATCTTAATAGCCAGCATGCTTCCTTAGGCATGAGACCCAGACAAATTATCACAAAGCCTTTACCTCACTCCAATCTAGTTAGACATTACCCGCTAAGGTTTCACTGCTGAAGGGTTAACCACCACAATCAGAAGCCCCCTCTTGCGCCGTATGAGGACAGTAACCCTGTTCCTCACTGTGAGCAAACCAGTACCCCTGGTACTCACTTACCAATGATGATATCTGAACTAAACCGTTGCAAGTTAATCAGCTAGGTCTATCCCATACTAGACATGTGGTTGTGCGGTAAGACTCAGATCAATGGCGCACAAAGTTAAGTCCTTAAGAATTACCCAGGCGAAACATCCACATCCCATGCGCCTCTCGCACCCCCTTTACTGCACGATCAATCGCCCAAGTGAAAACCAATTTTGTATAACCAACACCAATGACACTACCCATGCCATGGCAACAAGTTTTATAACTGTGGTTAACCACCACATTCAAGTATATCATTACGTCAAGATTAATTAACCACAGGTGATGATAAACCCAACGTACTAGTGATAAGCATGGCTAAGCAATTAAACGCACAACCCATGTGACAACTAATATTGCATCACTAAGTAATTTCCCATTCTATGGTGACAATGGAATCAGGGCATTCAAATTATCAAGGAGGGAAATAACCAATTGGGACGATAACTACCAATACAAGGGTTTGAATAAAAGTAGCGATGCATGATAATTTAAAACAAAATAATTAAATAATAGATTGCAAACTGAGTTCAACATGATCAAAGGACACGACTTGCCTTGGCCTTGCTCAGTTGACGGATCTTGATCTTCAAACCCTGCTTCGGCTCCTTCGAAAACGTGATCTAACGAGAGAGAAAACGGAACGAAAACACAAAACAAGGTCAAATAAATTCAAATGAACTCCAAAAACTTTCAAACCTGAACCAAAAGGTAGAGCTCAATTTTAGATGAATTTAGGAAAAAGAATCGGGTCAATCGGAGCTAGGACGAGGGAGAACGGGCTCTTGAAAATTGGATCTAAAGAAAATCGGGAAATTGGAAAAACGCACTGTGCTGTGGACCGGGCGCACGGGAGGCTGAGTCTACGGTGAACCCGGCGCACGAAACAGTGCGGGGCGGCGGCTGCTGACGCGGGCGGCGGGCGCTGACACGGCGCTGACGGGGCAGACACGCAAGCGTTAGGGCTGACGTGGCCCGGCTTGCGTGGCAGCTCGGGAGCACGGCGGCGGGGCGATCGGACGGCTGTGGTGCGGCCGCGTGGACGCAT
Source organism: Dendrocalamus latiflorus (assembly GCA_017311315.1). Classification (NCBI taxonomy): domain Eukaryota; kingdom Viridiplantae; phylum Streptophyta; class Magnoliopsida; order Poales; family Poaceae; genus Dendrocalamus; species Dendrocalamus latiflorus. The sequence goes on along the minus strand of CM029639.1, from coordinate 31,832,932 downwards.
CCGGGCCGTCGGCCCAGATCGGCTCACGGGTCTACGGCTCGGGCTGACGGGCGGGACCCACATGGCAGCGGCACGGCTCACATGGACCGGGCGCACGGGAAGGCGAAGGGACGCGGGGCGCGGGGCGTCAGCGCTGACGTGCGCGTGCACGGGGCGCGAGGCGGCGCGGCGCGGGCGCGTCCGCTGGCGGTGCGGGCGGCGGGGTCTGCGGCGGCGGCTGGCCGGCGACGGGGTGACGGCGGCGACTGGCCGGCGGCGACCGAGGTGGCGGGGACGACGACGGCGGCGGGGCTCACCGGCGGTGGCGAACGGCAGACGGGCGGCGGCGAAGCTCCTGGCGACGACGGCCGGCGCAAAAGACGACGAGGGCGACGGCGTTGGCGGCGGGCTCCGGCGAAGGGCGGCGGCGAGAGCGGCGGCTCGGGATGCGGAAGCCGAGGGGGCGGCCGGCTTTTATACACGGACCCTGAGGTGTCCGCGACGGGGACGGCGGCGGCGGCGAGAGTCCGGCTCGGAGACGGGAAGACGAGTCCGGGTCGGGGACGACCTGACAGGTGGGCCCCACCTGTCGGTGGCGCGGGTGAGCAGGCGGCCGGGATCGCGTGCGGGCGCGGGCAGATGGCCGAGATGGGCGACGCGTGGCGCGCATCGAGCGGAGGGAGGCGGGCGCGGGCCGCGGTCGCGGATACGCGACGCGTGGCGCGGGCGGAGGGGCGCGGGTGCGGCCTGCTGGGCTGGGCCGGCTGGTGGGTTTCGGCCCACTGGCCGGTTGGGGATTTTTGGGGATTTTCTTTTTTTTTATAAATTCATTTAAATCATTTTGACCTCTAGAAAATAGCAAATAAATCCAGAAAAATCCCAGAAAATTCCAGAAAATTCCTTGAGACACAGGGAACTCAAATAAAATAACATTGGAAAATGTTAATGTTTATCTTAATCATATTAAATCCTTTCAATTTAATAAAATTCCAATTAAGCTTTAATTAATTCCAGAAAAATTCAAATGGTGAATTTTATTTTAAAATCTTCAAAAAGGCTCTGAAAATCAGGATGTTACAATTCATCACTTAGGGGCTAACTTTTTCAAGCAGTTCCCGAAATAACCTTTGATGAAACTATTCAAGAGGCTGGCTATGTAGAACCAGCGGAGGAAATTTGATACTTTGTGGGCGTTGTTGGATGAGCACACCAAGAAGCACGTTGACGAGAGGAGCAAGGGGCCGGTCATGCCTAGGGCGGCACAACCGGAATGCTTAGCAGCACTCAATGAGTCTAACCTAGCTGGTCCAAGAAGGCGGAGCTCACGAAACATCACGAAACTTCTTGGCCGAACATGAGAAGTGGTCGCTATTGCACGACACGGACAGTGCAAGGTACGTCATAATGACGACGAACCTTGCAGAGGTGTATAATTGAGTTCACAGGGGCCTCCGTTCATAGCCCCTTGTTGCCATCGTGGAATGTGTTCTTCACAACACAATCGGATGCTTCAGAGAGAGGCACGCGAATGCGGCACTTCATGCGACAAATCCCCGAGCATTGTATTCATCGAAAATTACGGCATACATGGAGAAGAAGGCACAGAAGGGTCAATTGCACACAATGCAGGTCATGGGCAACAGGGAGCATTGTTTCGACGTGGTACTCCGTGATAGAGCCGGATTTGGAACGGCTCGTTCCCTTGTTACCCACGAGGTATGTCTTGAAGATCATGCAACGAACCTAGCTGCACGTGCAACAAGCTGAAGCTGTTACAAAGCCATGCTCTCATGTCCTTGCTGCATGCGGGACCGTGGCATGGATCCTTCGAACTTCATGTTGGATTACTTCTTTAAGGAGAGGGTACTGCATGCTTGGTGTGGGGAGCTCCGGGGGTTCAGGGTGGTCGAAAACTTTGCCACCTTAGACATTGCAGAGAGGATGTGATTACAAATGTTAACATGCTGAAGGGTGGGAAGGGTCGGTGACAGAGCCGGCATATTAGAAATGATATGGACGAATCGCAAGCCGGAGCATCTGGTGCACCTTGCGGGTGATGCGGTCAGGAGGGGCATCTGGTGCACACAGCTAGACGATGCAATGCATGTGCTGATTAGTAGGCAGAGCAGCATGGTGTGTACTACTAGTTGTTGGAGACTAGAACTAAATTTACATTGTAAACTGTGTTTATTTAGTATGCACTTATGACGTGTGAAATGTCATACTAAATGTATCGTATATTACATGTACCATTTGTACAACCGGTATGTTACATCCCCTTTTCTGTAATGTAGTTGGTGTTGTGCTGGTAGCTTAGTATTGCTCTGTTTACTTACTTACTAGTTCTATTTACTGTTAGTTTACATGCGATGTTTTTTGGTTTCTTATAAGTACTAACTTGAACTCTTTTTGCAGGTATGGCTCGTGTTGGTCATGACTCGGACTGGCGGTACCCCTGTTGGATGAGCACGTGCACCACCTACATCGTGCTTCCCGTCGTGTGCTGCCACTGGGGAGCGCGTACGAGCCAGCTGAGCTGGGAGTGGTCCGGACACGCACATCTCACGTGGCCTGGAGACTCGATCCCCGTTGGACAATCAGGTTTGCACTCTGCCAGCGTTTTAGTGCTGCCGTAAGAACGTTCCGTGCTGACCTTCACTTTGTTTGCATGTTGCAGGATGCCAGGCTACTCCCTCTTGCCCGTATAGCGTAGGCCACAGACGAGGATGGTCCCGCCGTGGCCACGGGCAGGGACGACGCCGTGGAGTGATCACGATACTTCCCGTTCGATCATTCCCTGCTGACGGCTTTGGTGGACCGTTGGCGGCCCAAGACGCACACTTTCCTCCTCCCAATCGGGGAGATGACGACGACCCTGCAGGATATGTCCCTGCTGCTTGGCCTTCCGATCACGGGAGGTGCTGCCTTCCTATCGGAGGCCCCGGTCGAGTGGCGCGCTGACCTGCTCGACAGATTCGAGGGGGTCCTTCCACCGGGTGCCACGGATGACTACTACATCTTCCCGGTGAGTCAGACACATGGGCTATCACTGAGGTGGCTCACACAGTTTTGGGTACGTGGTCTTTACAATCGATCATGTCGTCGAAGCTCTTATTTGCGCTATTACATACTAATAACATCTTGTTTGCATTTAGGTGGAGCGAATGGATCCAGAGGTAGACGATCACTAGGTCTTGTGCCACTTGGAGGCATACTTGCTGTGGCTGTTTGGTTGGGTGCTCTTCACCACCAGCCACAGCAATATCGTGGACGTGCGCCTCATCTCTCATGCTAGGGCGATCGCGGACGGCGAGGCCCCCCAGGTCAGCTGGGGATCAGCTGCACTTGCCGCGACATACCGTGGCCTGTGCGATGCGTGCTCGAGGACCAAGGCGAACTCGGTCCTCACGGGCTATCCCCTGCTGCTGCAGCTGTGGTCGTTCGAGCGTTTCAGCCTCGGACGACCTTTGCTAGACGACATGGGTCCGTACGGGCCGGAGATGTATCCGGGGGAGACGTCGACCAGCCGACGATGGGTTCTCTCTGGTGTCGTCAACAGGTAAGTAATATGTCAATTAGTTATTTCTTTTGTACTAACGACGGTCGTATGTAACACCTATTCATCCTTGCAGGTGCAATTCACACATGTGCAGGTCACGCGGGTGTATCTGCCCTTTGTTGAGCAGATCGACTGCCTCACGGTCGATGCCGTGCGCTGGGAGCTGTACTCACATGCGGCACTACTGGACCGTGCTCTCGATGGGTTGTCGACACTTTGTTGGCGCGACCGGGCTTTTTGGCTGACGCGCGGAAGCTCGTCTATGACATCTTCATAGAGGACTACTCGCCGCAGCGAGTGATGCGGCAGTTTGGTCTACGTCAGGCTGTTCCGGTACCAATCAGACCACCAGTGCCGCAGGCGGTGCACGCGTGAGTGCCCGCGTCTCATAAATTTGTACATACTTACTATTCCGTTGGCAATTACTAATGAAGTTGTCCTAAAAGAAGGCACTCTAGAAAGGGAGTGAAACGCGGCACAGACTGGACGACGAAGATGCAGGGGGACTGCGCAGTGGGACGGCACGCTTGACGACCGGGTTGAGGAGGACCGCCCCTATGACAGCACGGAGTACCTGCACTGGTACCAGGGCCGGACACGTACGAGGCTCGTACATGTCGTTGACCCACCCCCCCCCCCCCCCCCCCCCGCACACCTCGCCGTTCCGTCAGACACATATCCCGCGCACCTCGCGCGGGACGCACACATCATGGTACGTTACACGTATTTTCGAACATTCGCTAATGGCAATCCTAACTTCAATGATTAACCATTTTATGTCTTTTCCTTCAGGCTGACGTCGGTGTTTTGATCTTCATGGAGGGCCAGAGTATGCTGAATAGGCTCGCTTAGTACTGTGCCATGCTTATTTGTACTTCTCCTTACCTACTCGATGTGAGCTCCAAATGAATAGTGAACTTCAATGATTGCAACCGCACAAAGATAACAACCAATCTATTACATGCTTAACAACATTGCACATTATTTTGAACAACAGTCCTACATACTACGGTACAACCATACACCTCGTTGCCTACATGTCAAACGAGTCTCGTGGCACCCACATGGAGTAATGCTGAGGAGGCCGCCTCGGTCATGACCTGCAGTCGATATGCTCTGATACCATCACTGTAGGGACCCAGATTTTACAATCCGGATTCCTCTGTGATTCCACCACACTATTCCCTGGATCAGTACATAGTGCTCACAGTTTACAGTTCTGAATATCAAAGTACATATCATGCGGAAGCGTAAATATAATATTAGACTTACTCATGGGCCGAGTAGGCCGAAATCATTATATTGCAGCAGCGGAAGAAGCACGCAAGTGGGACCTTCAGGACATGCCCACAGACAGCCAACTGGAGGTTCGCGACCTAGCCCTTGACGACTTCATCTTCTTCTCCATCATAACCAAAAGTATAGCTGAAGCGTAGTGATCTGATTCCTGCTTCTGGATTTGTTATGAGAGCGAGTGTGAGCACACTAACCACCGTGCTCCGCAAGCCAATACACAGAATGCAAATAAATAGTATGCATGGCTTATCAAAGGAGAGGCTCGGGTTATTTTATTTGCCATAAATTGCTTTTGGTAGCCTTAGTATTATTAAATCATATTGTTATTGTTTCTACCTAAACTCCACACGGCGATTCCATAATTGACTTAATCCACCAAAGACACACTTTCCTTACTAATTGCTATCTAAGACTCTAAACAGTGAGTAACATCATTTACTTAATCCACCGAATATACTCTTTCCAAATTGATTGTTGTCTAAGACTCCAAACAGTGAGTGACATCATTTAATTATTCCACCGATCATACATTTTCTATATTGATCGCTGTCTAAAACTCCAAACAGCGAGTGACATCATCTAATTAATCCACCGATCATATACTTTCTATATTGATTGCTGTCTAAAACTCTAAACAGCGAGTGACATCATCTAATTAATCCACTGAACATATACTTTCTATATTGATTGCTGTCTAAAACTCCAAACAGCGACTGACATCATTTAATTAATCCACCGATCATGCACTTTCTATATTGATTGTTGTCTAAAACTCCAAACAGCGAGTGTCATATCTCCAAATTCCCAAAAATTCAATTGACTCATCTAATAACCGACCAGTTCTATTAATCCCAACCTTGCCAACAGATCCCAAGACTCTATATTATTTATCCGTGTTGTAATCCAGCAATTACTTCCACACTCCCTAATTCTCCAAAATTCATTTAAATTATTTATCTAACCTATATACTCATTTAGACTCCACCAATTTGTTTCTCCCAGAATCTACACTATCATTTCATTTTTATGATCGACATGAGTCCACCAATATCTTTATGTTTTTACCACAAACTTCTATCTCCTTTACTCCCGACTCTATTTATTCCTCCATATATTTTATTTTTTAAGAAGGGGAAAACATTTTACTTTTGAAATATGATACATAAAAATTTCCTGAGACCTAGCAGTTTTGAACAAAAATATAATGTGTAAGGAAATGCATTAATAATAGCGATCCAGATTCCATCCACCGTTACATGGCATCTGCACCATATAGCATCTTTCAGCGTTATAGCCGCTTAACTTACCACTGGGACGACACCCAGGACAATTTAAACCAGGGCTTTCCACTGCCCTTCCACTTTTCCATTTCCACCCACAAAGTTTTTGAAATAGAACTATATATGGTTAAGTTCCCTTGTTCGCCCTTGACCGTGGGCACGGCTATTCGAATAGTTTTGACTCTGCAGAGTTTGCACACTTTACCCACAAGAGACAGTTCACTCATTGCCCCACACAATTCCTTAGTCGTGCGGTTGAGCAAACCATCACAGTAACCATTCAAAGTACCTCGTCCCTTCCATCATCTCACCCCTATGAGCTTGTCCCGCTTGCGGCAGGTCTCATAGGTTGTGCGAGATGTTCCCCTCCTATGCGCCTAGCAACTGGCTACCCACACTGCTAGCACGCCGCAAAAGAACTTCACCCTCAAGCCCGCCACCTAGACAGCCACTTGCGGTGTCCCATTCAAGTCTGCCGCCCAGACAACCCTTGCACTACCTCACCTCCTCCACCGATGATGATGACTTTCAGGGTCTGGTAAATTTACTAGGCCAAGTTGTACTTTACAGACTTGTAGTTGTACTTGTTTTACACAGAAAGTCATGACAAGATTCAGTCCTTAGGGTTATCTGGTCGGTTCTACCACAAACCACACTCTCGTGCACACCTGCACCATACCCCTGAACCTTCCGCCCAGATAAATCAGCAATTTGAGGTTTTTGGGAATATAAAATAACCATATTCAACATACACTAGTATATGACAAAGGTGGGCAGGTTTGTGTAGTGACATGATAAAAGATCCCAGTTTTGCATAGAGACATGATATAAGAGTGCAGCTTTGCACATTCACATGACAAAAGGGGGCAGTTTTGCCCAGTGACATGACAAAAGAGGTCAGCTTTGCGTAGTGACATGATAAAAGAGGTTAGCTTTGCACAGAGACATAACATAAGAGGTTAGCTTTGCGCAGTGACATGACAAAAGGGGGCAGCTTTGCGCAGTGACATGACAAAAGGGGGCAGCTTTGAGCAGTGACATGATAAAAGGGGGCAGCTTTGCGCAGTGACATGATAAAAGGGGGCAGCTTTGCACAGTGACATGACAAAAGGGGGCGGCTTTGCCCAGAGACATGACAAAAGAGGGCAACTTTGCACAAAGACATGACAAAAGACGCTAGCTTTGCACAGTAACATGCCATGACGATGCAGCTTTTCACAGTGACATGACAGCACAGCCTAGCTTTACTCAGTGCCAGGACCACGCGCACCAGCTTTACACATACGAGTGGAGGAAAACGGACCCTATAAATTGGGGTGCATTCCATTTCGCAGGGAACACTACACGACCAAACCCCACACTACACCACGCATACCTCACCGCACCGGGATAGACAAAAGGGAGAAGAAGCAATGGAACAAGATGGTGAAGCAATGGGAGGAGACCCACGACCTAGCACGGTCAGCTGCCGCCCGTGATGAGAAAATAAGGGCTATTGCGACCTGGGTAGAACAAGCCCAGCGTGCTACGAGGTCAGCTCCTCGCAATGAGGGGCCCTGTAGCAACAACCCCATCCCGAACATTCCCACCGAGTAGGGGTGCAATCGGAGCGGATACGGTCGGTAATTGCTCATCCTGTATCCTATACCATATTTTTCTCGGAATCGGAGTCGGACACGGATAGTGTCGGATACGAATACGAACGCGGACAGTATCGGTCACGAATATAGAACGAATACGGAGCGGATTCGATACGGTAACTATATTTTATCGGATAATACGCAAGAAGACAAATGTAAAACGTGTAGAGACTCCTAAGCTAACGTCAAGGTTTGCACACATCAAAGATTCAAAATATCAACAAATGTCTTTCACATTGCAAAATTTGAAGGAAAACTGACCCCCTTAACAGGCTTAACTGACACTTTTACTCTCATCATAAAATAACTAAATAAATCGGAGCTCTGGAGGTCTAAAATAAACGAAATCTCATTGGGAAAGGACTGTATTGTAACTTCTGAAAATCTGGAGGACTAAATCGCCAAACCGCCAAATCCCCACCCGGCCACAAACCTAGCCGCCGCCGCCTGCACTTTCTTTGAGCCCGGCATTTGCTTCTCTTCTTCGCCACCTTCTGCTTCCTTCCCCCTCCTTCTCCAGATCCGGCCGCCGGCGCGCCACCAAGCGCCGCCTCCCTTCTCCCTTCTTCTCCACCCGCCGCTCCTCCGCGTACCTCGGCACCGCCGCCTTGCTCTCCACTCCTTCCTATCTCGGCCGCCGCTTCTCCCTTACCTCGTCGGCTGCCTCACTTCGCCGCCCTGCATCTTCCCCTCTGCCGCATCCTCCATTAGCGCCACCATCTTTCCCATATCCGGCCGTCTCCCATCCGGTGCGCCCCGCCGCTTCTCCATCCGCGCAGACTCGCCGGTGACCAACCACCTTCTTCTCCCCCCGTCTTCCACCGAGTCCACCGCCCGCATCGGCGCGTCACCATCACCGCCACCGCGCCACCTCATTTCGACACCTCCCCTTTTGCTCTCCTCCCCCATCTCTTCCACCTCCACCGACGCCGGCGCCGCCGCCTTTCTTCCACTGCCGCTCCTCCGTCGCCTACTCCCGTGCGCCGCCACCTCGCAGTTGCCCACCGCTCGGCGCCGCCTCTCCAGCGAGTGACTGAGTGAGCGAGTCGATGCGGTGCGGACTGCGGAAGTGGCCGGTGTGACCGTGTGAGCGCAAGTGGGCCGGGAACCGGATAATACCGATTACAGTTTTCGGATATTCCCGAAGAAATTTCCGGATATTCTCGTATCCGTCGGAAACTGCTCTCCCGAATCCGATACCGATTCCAAAAATTACTATCCGATTCCGACACCGTATCCGACAAAATCTGTCGGTTACCGAGATTTTTCCCCGAATCCTATCCGAAACTATCCGGTTGGTCGGTCGGTCAGGAGATATCCGATCCGATTGCACCCCTACCACCGAGCATCCACCGTAACTCCCACCCGAGGGGGAGACACCCCCCATTGTTGGTGCGAGGATACGTGCAAGTTCTTCAAATCTAAGCACCGCATCAGTCTAGGTATGCATTACTAGGGTTGCACAAACTACTCCAGTGACTACCCCGACCGCCGTCTAGACACCGCAACCTATCGGCAGCCGGTAAGGACTAGGTGCACCATTTTCCCCTACCTTTTCTCCTTCACAGCACGCACTAACAATCTTTCCCCTGTATTTACAATCCCTGGAACCCCTATGTGCCTACCGCAAATGGATTGATCTTGGGATCCATCCTGAGGACCAATGGGCCCTCGACTTCGAGGAGTGGAATGTCGTAAGGTCATCGGAGATGTGGGAGAAGGAGCGCCGCAAGAACGAGCAAACCCTGCGTATACAACGCGAGACGAAAGCTCATCTCGAAGCGTGCACGCGTAGGGAGACGGAGGCTCGAGAGAGGGAGCACGAGAGAAAGAGAGAAATGGCAATGAAGGCAAAAGAGGCTGCCGAGGAGTTCAACGCCAAGCGGGCAAGGAAGGAAAAATGGCCCTGGTCCACATAGTAGGTCGTACGAGCAGTTGGGTGGGTTAGTCGCACATGATGTTATATGTTATGCATGTAATAAAAAAGTACGCGGCATGTTACTCCCAACTGTATTATGAAGTTTATTTAAATCCAAACAAGCCTATTATCTCGTCTTTTTGCATTCAATGATTCACATAGCAAGTTATCTAACTATATTAACATACCGGTTTTTATCTGTACACGAATTCTAAGTAACATCAAAATATCACTTACCATCGTACGTACCAATCGTTCTACGGTCAATCGTTCCTAAAAAATTTCCCAAAATTTTTTACACACCTACAACATACAATGAACATAAACTTTTATTACAACTCCAGCAGATTTTTTTCTAGTTAAAAACTACAAAATTGACAAAATTTAAAAAATTCACGGGGGCTGAGTGCAGTTGCCCAATGGGGGGCGACTGGTTCCAGTCGCCTGAGGGTAGGGCGATTGGAACTCTGTCGCCCCCCGTTGGGCGATTGGCTCCAGTCACCCCCTCATTGGGTGAGAGCCTATTTTTGTAAAAAAAATCCCGGGGGTATATTTCTATAATTTTGAATAAAAAAATAGATTATTCGTACAAAAATTTCCAGTAGTGGAGGTGGTGGGTCTTGCTCGCCGCACAAGTCGCCTCGGTTGGGAGCAAGTTCAGGAATGTCACTCCCTAAACCCACCACCGTCCGCCTTGAGAACAAGCCTGCGCCATTGGGTGACAGGTTGCAGTCACCGAACGATTGGAGCCTATTGCCGAACAGGCGTGTGACACGAAAGCTATCCGTGGGCCATTGGGTGACAGGTTGTAGTCACCCAACGCTTCGGCGACTGTAGCTTATCGCGTAGCAACTGTCCAGCAACTGCAAATAAGAGGCAGTGTGGGTTAATCTATTTGTGATTTCGTAGATTATGAATGGCAGATAATTGTTGAATTCACAATAAGAGTTTGCGATCGTTGTATGTTGTTGTAGTGCAAAAAAATTGTGAAACTTTTTTTAAGAATGATTGAAATAAGAACGATCGATAAGTACGAGGGTGAGTGATATTATGATGTTATCGAGAATTCGTACATAGAGGAGAACTGGTTTGTTAATGTTGTTGGATGACTTGCTACAGGAATAATTGAATGCGAAAAGACGAGAAAATAAGCTTGTTTAAATTAAAATAGGCTTCATAGTACAGTTGGGAGTAACATGTCATGTAGGGTTTGATTATATGCATAACATAAAGCATCATGTGCGACCAACCAACCCAACTGCTCGTACGACCTACTGCGTGGACCGGCGCCATTTTGCCTTTCTTGCAAGCTCGACGTCGAACTCCTCAGCACCCTCTTTTGCCTTGGCCGCCATTTCCCTCTTTTTCTTGCGCTCCCTCTCACAAGCCTCGCACTCCCTATGCGTGCATGCCTCGAGATGAGCTTTCATCTCCTGATGTATATGCTTAGTTTGCTTGCGCTTGCGGCGCTCCTCCTCCCGGATCTTGCAGGACCTTTTAACTGCATGCCCGAGCCATTGATGGTAGGAACAACTATCTTCTTCGTCGTAGAGTAAGCTACCATGACAGACTCCGAGGGGTCAGTCGAACATGGGTCACCAAGGGGGACCTTCCATTCGAAAGGAAGGAGGACTTCGGCGTTAATTACAGCTTGTTGCCAAATAGGGGCGCTCAGCCAGTGTGGCCGAAATGCAGACACATGGAGGACGCGGTCTTGCAGGTGGCAGAAGGCTATTTGGATGGCGGGCGATGTTTCTTTCGATGCCGACACTCTGGGGTACAAGTAGGCAATCATCTATTTATGCACTATTTGAATTGTGCGGTCATGGTGCGATTGCCATTAATTGAGTGGTAGGGGCGTTGACACGGGTCGAACAAACGAACAACGTAAAGAGAAGTACAACTAAGCTTGCCAAAGTATTGCAAACATCACTATGTAAATAAGAAACATAAGCAGTACATGAACAAGTGTACATCCAACACTAACTGCCCCCAATAGCATCCCTAGCCCCCTCTCCGCCGCCACCCTGACCCCCTCCGTCTCCGCGTCCTCCCATACGGCCCCACTTGGCCGTCTTCCTTAGTGCCAGGTGATGGTGCCCCAACAAGGTAAGATGGTCAGGAGACTGTTGCACATGCCCCAAAGCTGGAGGAGTGGACTGCACCGTTGCCTCTGTGGCCACTAGTGCACCGGTGAGGACACTCCCAAAGAGAACCTCCGGGGGTGTGGCCTGAGGTGTGGAGCCTATCGCCTGGTCGGCCCAGTCCAAAAAGTACTGGTCCGTGTCATCCTGGCCCGGAGAAACCCCACATCCCTCGTTGAGGGGTACAAGACCTATAGTGCAAATATCATTAGTTTGTCAGATAAGGGGATGGGATAAAACTGAAAAGAGGTGAAGCGTACCCTCAGCTAGTGCCATGGCGTGGTCGAAGCTATCTAGAGGGACGTACGACATGGAGTACGCGCGCTGCATGGGGAAGCCAAAGATGTACGGAGGATGGGCAAACTGCTGCCTTGGCAGTGTAGGAGCCTATACCCAGGCTAACCCCTGGCCTCATCAGGCTGAGGTGGTGTAGGACGTGGCCAAGCAAAGCTTCCCATGTAATGCCATGCTAGTTGGGGCGACCCAAGTGGACACACCATGTGTGCACCGGGTGCAGGTGTGCGGACCTCCGGTAGCCTCCTGCACGACAACAGGGTGACTACACATGCACCCAAGACCTGCACACGATGCAAAGCCTGCACCACCTCCTCTTGTGTCACCTCCACACCACTAGCGATCCTATCCGCCAGGGTGCCAGACTCCCTCCAAATTGCAGCACTGATGTTAGCCTGCAAGAAAAACACGAAAAGGTCAATACTCTTAGTGACATTGCCATAAGGGAATATTTACAAATTCGATGTAACGTACCGCGACGTGAGCGTCCCACGCGAGGTGCGTGGGGTACATGTCTGTCGGTGCGGCAACATGTGTTGTGGGTGGGTCAACGACATGTACCAGCCTGGCACATGTCTGAGGCGTACGTGCTACTGTTGTACGGGGTGGCCTCCTCCACGCAGTCCTAAAGCGCGCCCTCCCATTGCACTGTCCACCCTCCATCTTCACCGTCCAGTCCGTGCCGCGTTTGACTCCCTTCCTAGAGTGCCTGCAAGAGGTAGCATTTTGTTACTAGTCGTCAAACGAATAAGAAGTAGAAGGATATTCGTATGAGGCGGTCACTCACGCGTGGATGCTCTGTGGCACCGGTCGCCCGACTGGTACTGGAATGACCTGACGTAGGCCTAACTGGCACATCACACGGTGCGCCACGTAGTCCACAATGAAGACGTCGTACATGAGTTTCTGGTGCTTCAGCTAGAAAGCCTGGTCATGCCAACAAAGTGAGGACAGCCTATCAGGCGTGCGGCTCTGCAGTGCCACAGGTGAGTATGGCTCCCAGCGCACGTCATTAGCTGTGAGGCAGTTGAACTGTTCCACAAAGGGCAGATATGCCCACATGATTGGACGTGTGCAAACTGTACCTGCAAGGAACAACAGCTATTACGTATGACCATCATTAATACAAATAGAATAATTGCATGTCAAACTACTTACCCGTCTACAACACCAGAGAGAATCCATCATAGGCCAGTGTCCTAGAGCATGGGCTGTCCAAGGCTGAAGCGCTCGAATGACCAAAGCTGCAGTAGCAGCGGACACCCCGTGAGGACCGAGTTCGCCTTGCTCTTGCCACACGCGTTGCACCCCAACTGATTTGGGGGGCCGCGGCAAGTGCTGCCAAACCCCAACTAATCTGGGGGGCCTTGCCCTCAGCGATGGCCCTAGCATGAGCGATGCGGCACGCGTCGACGGTGTTGCCATGGCTGGTGGTGAAGAGCACCCAACCAAACAACCACAACAAGTACACATCCAAGTGCCACGAGACCTGCTGCTTGTTTGCAGCTAGGTCCATCTACTCCACCTGAATGGAACCAAAAAGTTATTAGTATAGGATAGCAGAAATGAGAGCATAGAGGATCAAACAGAAAGGGCGCCAGGTACGTACTTGGAACTGTGAGAGCCACCTAAAGGATGGCCCATGTGTTTAAGCCAGTGCGAAGACGTAGTACTCCTCCACGGCGCCAGGCGGAAAGACTTCCTGGAATCTGTTGAGCAGGTCTGCGTGCCAGCTGATCAGGGCCTCCGGTAGGAAGGCAGCAGCTCCCGCAATGGGAAGGATGAGCAATAGGGACACGTCCTATAGAGTAGGAGTCATCTCCCCAAATGGGAGGTGGAAAGTGTGCGTCTTCAGCCGCCAATGGTCCACCAAAGCTGTTAGCAGAGAGCGGTCAAACGGGAAGCCTTGCAATCGCTCCGCGCTGTCGTCCCCACCCACAGGCAAGGCCGATCTATCCTCGTCGGTGGCCTGCACCATTCGGGCGAGAGGGAGTAGCCCAGCATCACACAGCCTGCGAAGCAAGTAAAGGTCAGCACGCAACCTACTTATGGCAACAGTACAATGCTACCGGAGTGCAAACCTAGCTATCCAGCATGGGTCTAGTCTCCAGGCCACTCGAGGTGTGCGTGTGCGGACCACCCCCAAGTCAGCTGGCTCCTCTGCGCTCCCTGGAGGCGAGACATGATGGAAAGCATGATGCAGCCGGTTGACATGCTCGTCCAATAGCCGTAAGGCCAATCTGATCCACGAAGCTCACAAGCCATACCTTCAAAATGAATTCAAGTTATCATTTATGCGGAACAAAAAACATCGAATGTAAAGCAGTAGTAAATAGAATTTGTAAGTAAACAAAGAAAACAATACTAGGCTACTAGCACAATACCAACTACATTACTGAAAGGGGGAAGTAACATAACAATTGTACAGATGGTACATGCATTATACGATACAATTAGTACAATAGTACACACGTTGAAAATGCCAACTAACAAAGTACAGATTACAATGGATAATTATTTGTAGTCTCCAACAACTAGTTGTAGAAACTATGATGTCTGCCTAGTGATCAGCACATACCTTGCATCGTCTAGCTTTGTGCCCCTCCTGACTGCATCGCCCGCAACGTGCACCAGGTGCTCCGACTTGCGCTTCGTCCATATCACTTGTAATATGCCGGCTCTGTCGCCGACCCTTCCCATCCTTGAACATGTCAACATTCATGAGAGACCATGTGGAGGTATCCCCATGTTTGTGATGAGTAATTGATGGTTGGTTTAGTGAGTTTGAGTTTGTTTTGGGTATTCTAGGGTTGAGTACATTTTACTTGTGCAATTGTTGATATGCTGTTTCGTGCGGTGCTATGTGACAGTTTGCTTGTCTGTGTGACTGCAGGACTTCAAAGCTAGGTCATGGTGAGGCGAGGAGGACCAGGACTAGGCACAGGAGGTGTTGAGGTCCAGACAGTCAATGATGCCGAAGATGATCGAGGCTAGTGAGGTGGTTGCGAGTCGGGAGACGAGGAACCGGAGCTGGAGCTACCAGTGACAGACATGACGGGCAATGACGAGAGAACCGGGACTAGGCTCAGGGAGGAGTCGGAGGTTCAGAACGATTGGATGTCGGTTGCGGTCATGCACGATGGAACAGACCAGGACTAGACTCAGGTGGAGTCGGAGGTCTCGGTCGGTGTCGGGTGGACACGACAAGCAGCGGCGAGTGGACCGGGACTAGACCAGGTGGAGTTGAAAGTCCAGACGGTCAGGATGTCGGGTGCGATCGTGTGTAGCGAAGCGGGCCAGACTAGACTCAGGGAGGAGTCGAGGTCCAGACGGTCAAGGTACCGGATGCGGAAGCTTCCGGGAAGTTACTTGATGGTCAATTTGGTAAATTGACTCAAGCAAATGAGTGGAGTGGGTGGTTCTCCCTCCAAAATCTGGTTTGAGTTCCTTTGCCTCATGTGGATGTGAGGTTGGGAGTGGAAGGTGGCTGCCTTTTCTTGAATTTCTCCTTTGAGGATGACCTTTGATGTTAAAAGGAGAGGAAAGGGAGCAGCAAGGTAGCTTATTCCATTCCTGTAGAGGGTGTGTAGAGGTGAGCTCAAGAGAGGGGGTATGCTCTGTGAGCTCCTACGTGAGTTTCTCAAGCATGTAGTGAGAAATGAGATGAACTCGTTGTAATCATTCCTCTTTACTTAAGCATTCATGGGAATGAATCTATTTGAAAGCTCTAGTTTTGTTTCGCCTTCTCTGTGATGATTTTTCAGCTTCTGCTTGCTGCTCATTTCTTTTGTTGATTTTTGTTCTTGAGTTGATTTTTGTTCTAGGAGCAGCAAAATGAGTTGCTATGAATTGGGAGAATCCTAAAAGCCCTTTGGCTAGCCATTCCCAAGAGCAATCATTTCTCTTCTGCTGTTTTCTCCTCAAGAACATAGATGAAGTCACTCCTCTGTTTTTCCTGTAGCTAGGGTTTCCTTCCAGAGCATGTTGGAATCTTGTGATTTCTCTTCATTGGGTGGCTTCAAACTTGTGCTGGGATGTTGTGAGTCCACTTCCAGTTGTATTTCTCGAGTTCTTGGCCAAAGGTTTAGAGATTGATGAGAAATCTGAAAACAGTCCTCATTCTCAAATCCTTTTCAGATTTGTGCCCAAATCTCGAATCCTAGCTCTCCTGTTGTATTTATTTGGTTCCCTAGGCCCTTTTGCTATTTAGTTGGTTGTCCTGCTGTTTTGGTCTGAGAAGCTTAGAAGAAATCAATCAAATTCTCAGTTTTTCAGAACTTCATCAAAAGTGCCTCAGTTTCAGCCGAGAAACCCGAGTTCTAGGGTTTGGGCCGGTCTGACCGGTCCATGTATGGCGGTCAGACCGGCCTCCTAACGGTGGTCTGACCGGCCGGTTAGGGGCGGTCAGATCGGCCTCCTAACGGTGGTCAAACTGACCGGTTAGGAGCGGTCAGACCGGCCTCCTGTTTTTAGGCTGCTGTGTCTCGTGTTTCGCTTTGTTCTTCACAGCTTCTTTCTCATATGTTCTTAGCATGAAGTTCCAGAGAGTTTGAGCATTTCTCTTCATAGCTTTTCGTAGCTATCGGAGAGGAGACTCGCATGTGGATACTTGGGGGCATTTTTTAAAAAGGCACCATTCACCCCCCTCTGTTGCCATTTCCGATCCTACAATCCAGAATCTAGGTTTTCCCTGCAATATCCAAGGTGGCGAAGTTCCCCACAACCTTGAACCCCCTGAGCTTTCCACAACATGCATTCATCACCCTCTCCTTGAAGAAGTACTTCGATATGAAGTTCGAAGGATCCATGCCCACATTATCACCCTCATGGGTAACAAGGGCACGAGCCATCCCAAATCTGGCTCTATCCTAGAGTATGCAATTAGCCCTTCTGTGGCTTCGTCTCCATGTATACCATAATTTTCAACAAGTACGATATCCGTGGGTTGGCTACATGAAGTGTGGCATTCGCATGCCACTCCCTGAAGTAGCCGATTGTGCTACGCAGAACACCTTCAATGATAACGACGAGGGGCTGAGAATGAAGGCCCTTGAGAACCAAGTTGTACACCTCTGCAAGGTTACTAGTCATTATGTTATACCTTGCGTCATCCGTGTCATACAATAGCGACGACTTTTCCAATAGTTCTCCCTTGATCCATTGCGAGAAACACTTGATGTTCCGTGAGCTCCTCCTCGGATCAGCTGCGTTAGTCTCATCTAGTGCTATCAAGCATTCTAGTTGTGCTGCACCAGGCATGGCGAGCCCCTTGTTCTTCTCATCGACGTGTTTCCTGCCGTGCTCGTCCAACAATGTCCACAAAGCATCAAATTTTTTCTGGTAGTTCTGCATAGCCAACCTCTTAAACAGCTTCATCAATAATTATTTCAGGAATTGCTTGAAGAAGTTTGCCTCTAGGTGACGAATGCACCATCTGTTCCTCATATCCGGCCAGGGGAAAGGCTCCTCGGGGTCTTCCTGATGTTTTATTATGGCCTTCATAATCCTGGTGTGGTGATCATGGATTACGCACATGAAGGAACGCGCGTAGGCTACGATAGCAGAAAATAAAAATTTCTACCGCGCACACCAGGACATCATGCTAAGGAGGGATCATAGATCGTTACCACTAGACGCGCAGCGCAGCGGAAGAAGAGTTGGAGAAGCCGATCCAACCACGCGCGTCGAGGTAGTAGTGGAAGTAGCCGATCGTCCCGAACAGATCGTCTCCTCCACGCGATCAAACACACCACGAGCAGATCCAATCTGTAGCTTGTTGATGCCGATCAACGCCGCACCGAGCAGCGCCTCCACCGGTATCCACACGTCCGGGGCTGGAACGCCGATCGCGAGTGTACCAGCACTCGCGAGCGGCTAGGGTTTGGCTCGGGAGGTGGCGGCTAGGGTTTTGCTCGGGAGGAACAGAAGCGTACATCCCTCAGCCCCCCGCCTCCAAATATATAGACCTCCTCACTTGGGCCTCGTGGACCGAGGCCCAATAGGAGTCTATCCGGATCTCTATCCGAATTGAGCCTACATCCGAATCACATTCGAATTAGTGTTCCAACCCGTTAAGTGTGCGACCCTGTAGGTTCACGTATACTTGGTCGCGACCCGGAAACACCTTTCCGGTCACCCTGTTAATAGTGGCCTCTAGCAAGACATATTAACCCCAAAATATACGTAAAGATCATATCGGCTGAACCTGTAATGTTCTCATGTACGAATCCCTTTGCCTCACGATATAGATTAAGCTCAAGGCGAGACCTGTGTCATCCTCTTAATAGCTCAATCACTCTCTCGATTCCGTGATGGATTATAAACTTGTGATTGACTCCTCAATCACATTGGCATGGTCATGCACTTTCATAATCTATTACATCGAGGGGCCCAGAGATATCTCTCCCATAAGGAGGGGCAAATTCTATCTTGATCATTCACATCCCACTACATGTTTCATAGCAAACCCGAAGACTACTTTTATGACTACCCAGTTACGGAGTAGTGGTTAGTAGTCCCAAAATAGGCTACTACGCATGTTGGGAACCATGATGATCTCAAGTCTAAGGATTCTACATAAACACTACTTGAGACCAACTAATGACACATGGAATCTCTGCAGTGTCTCATAGCGGGTCTATCCAACATATGTTCACTAACACATGTCCATATTATTGATTTGGTATCTCCATACCATGATCCATGAGACATGATCATCAATCAATACATATGCTGATCTTTGAATCATATTTGTTCCTCATATGATATATGATCAGGGATCATTTAGAAATAGCAACATTTTGGCATTAAGAGTCTCATGAATAAGTCACATACTCATTGATCAATAATGATAATGTCTATTTCAAGGAACAAAGCAATGTATCATAAACATAGTATGTGATATATTCAACATCTCCATGTTGCCTCTAGGGCATATCACCAACAGCACACACCAGGACGAGCGCCAATAACTCCAACCCTCATATGTCTGAGGAACCACAACCAGCTGTCGTAATTCTCACTTTCCACAAATGCGATGGCTAGCAGCATAATTTGATTGTTGCCATCAATGCCAATGGCCGTAAGGATCTGGCCCTTGTATTTGCTGGTCAAAAAGGTCCCGTCAACTGAGATCACGGGCAGCATATGCCTAAATAACTCGATGTACGCACCAAAAGCTAAGAAGGCCCTCTGCAACACTTCAAAACATGTCGACCTTGTAGATGGCTGGTCCTTCATAGTGATATACGTGCCTGGGTTCCTGTCCTGTAACACCTGAAGCATATGGGGAAGATTGTCGTATGCTGCCTCGAAAGACCCAAACCATTTTGTCAACGCCTTCTATTACGCATTCCACGCCTTCGCGTAGCTAATCTTATACTTGAATTTTTTTTCTCGATACCTAGCATGATGTGTGTGGCCTCCATGTCCTTCTTCTCCACTATCTCGCCGTACATCAGATTGGCTATAAAGGTGGACGTTAGGTTATGATGCCTCGCCAAAATACTACTGGGAACACAAGTGTGCGGCTCCACCTTTGACAACTGCAATTATTTTGCCCAACGGCCAGCGGATTGCTTGCATGTCGTGCGGCCGTTAGGTGATAGGTTCCAGTCGCCCGACGGTTAGACGACTGGAGTCTATTTCTGTAAAAAAAATTCCGCACAGGTATATTTCTATTATTTCAAATAAACATGAATTATTTCTAAAAAATTCCCAACTCAGTTGCACACCAGGTGTATATGATAGGCAATACGAAGCATCATTTCGATGTGCTCCTCTGAGATAGAGCCGGATTGGGACGACTCGTTCTCTTGTCACCTATGAGATATGTCTTGGAGATCATGTGAATGAACCTAGATGCACGTGCAACAAGCCGTAGCTCTTACACAAGCTATGCTCTCATGTCCTCGCCACATGCAGGATTGTGCATATGGACCCTTCGAACTTCATGTCCAATACTTCTTCAAGGAGAGGGTGACGCAGACGTGGTGTGGTGTGGTGAGCATAGGGGGTTCAGGATTGTGAGCAACTTCGTCACCTTGGATATTGCACAGAAGACCTGGATTCTAGAAGTTGACATGCTGAAGGGTGGGAAGGATCATCTGTAAAGTCATCTTTTACCAATGATATGGACGAAGCGCAAACCGAGGTGTTAGGTAGATGCTGCAGGTGTTGCGGCTAGGAGGGCTGCAGAGCCAGACGATGCAACGCACCTACTGACAAGTAGGCACACCGGCATGGTTTGCGGTACCATTTCTTCAAGTGTGCAAAGTGGCACCAAGATTATAAATCATTATATATTATCATTTGTACTTCGTTAGTTACTACATTTGATATACGTAGTGCCTTAGTAAATGTGTCATACGTTGAATGTACTGTTTATGTAACTGTTGTGCTACTATCCCCTTTTCATTATTGTTATAAGTGGTGTCATGCTAGCCTAGTACTGTTTCGTTTGTTGTTTACAAGTTAAGTTTAATCCTACTTTACATTCCATTTTTTTCGCATAAATGCTAACTTCGAGTCGTTTTGTAGGTATGGCTCATGACCTTTGTGTATCGGACTGGCCTTTCGGCCCCTCGCCATCTGCCATGGTATGTTACTATAGGACAGAGAAGGTTCTTCTTCCTATGGTTTGCAGGGTCGAGTGCTCCTACTTTCAAGGGGTGGGACGTGCATTTTATAGCCTGCAGGGGAAGGCGGCATGCTTTCTCACATAGCGGGTCATATGTCAGTTTGCAGAGCGACCATGTCGCCTCCATCATCAAAGCAGGATGTGGCCTCCCTCTCTAAACGAGGTAGCTTTCCGCATTGACGTGACCTAACAAGTTAGCTTTTCACAATAACGTGACCTAACGAGCCAGCTTTACGCAGGATGTGACCTGACCAATCACCTTTGTGCTGCGATGTGACCCAACAAGCCAGCTTTATGTAGGACGTGAGACGTGTCCTAACGAGCTAGCTTTGCGCAGGATGTGACACAAGGAGGCAGCTTTATGCTACAATGTGACCTAATGGCACAGCTTTATATAGTGATGCGATGCAAGGCTGTAATATGGTTGCTCACCAGGCTTGGTGCATTGCGGATGCCAATTTTGCTTCAACCAAATTACGCTCCAACGGGGTACTCCTGCATCGTGACTACAACAATACCTCGCTCAAATGGAGAACCAGTGGGATGAGATCTGCAGGCTTGTAAGGGCTGCAGCAGCCCGCGACAAATAAAGGGAGTGTGCCAGAAGGACACCTCCCCGCAACGATGCCCCCCATAGCTGCAACCCCTACCTCAACCTTCCAACCGAGCACTCGCCACAAGAATCGCCCAAGGGGGAGACATCACCCCTCTGTTGGTGCAGAGACAGATGCAGCTTCTTTAAGTCGAAGCAGTGGTTCAGCCTTGGCATACGCTACTAGAGTTGCACAAACTACTCATGAAGTACCCCGATCATCGTTGGGACACGAGCCGCTACCAGCAGCCAGTAAGGACCTGCTACAACTTATTCTCGTAGCATTTCTCTCCGCAACTGCGCACTAATATTTTCTCCCATCTACCTGTAGTTTCGACCTCGTTGGTTCGACTACGTCAGCTTCAACCATGCTGATTCCCGACCACATTGTTCTTCAAGCACATTGGTTTGACCAGAATGGTTCTCGATCACACAGATCTTTCGACCACCAATAGACGCGGTAGTTCCGTGATTATAATGTCGGTAATTCCGACTAGCGGTAGTACCGCAGAATACACTGCGATAGTTTCGATTTCTCTGAGAAATGCATATACTTCAACAGATTTTGCAAAACATACTTGCAAACTACAGTATCATGCACACAAGGATTATCCATGATTCTCAACAAATTGCAAAACACATTTGCACACTTTTAGAATCATAACAGAAGGATTATATATATGAGCTTCAACTATTTGTAAAACACATTTAAAAATATAAGCATCATACTTCAAAGAATAAAAACACGGATTTCAAACACTTGCAAAACACATTTGTAATGTATAGTCTCATATTACAAGGATTCAACACATGTGCCACAACTATTTGTAAAACACATTCGCAAATACAAGTCTCATGCTAAGAAGAGTTAGAGCAAGTGAGGTTGAGCTATTATCACATGATGAGACTTAAGCTACTAGATATAACCCCTCTTAATAGCATGACAACTTATACTAGCAACCTGGTCTTGTAACGAAACATCAAGACCAGTAAAAGACTAGGAACACATTCTTAACCCTAGATACCCATACATTTACCTTGCGCATCCCCTTGAAGTTTGATGACTCATATCTACAATTCAAGTCTGAGTCGTCGTCTTTACATGCATCAATATATGATGCATCCTTCACTTGACCTCCATAAGATATGATAGGTCTTCACTTGACTTGATGATCAACAAATGATCATCTCTTTTTGGACATGTATCAACTCATGATGTATCTACCATTTGACTTGATGATCTTCAACACATGAAGTTATCCCACGTCTTTCTCATTTGTGGAATCTAACATATTCATCCAACTCATGAAAAATGTTAGTCCACAAAACAATTGCCATCAATTATCAGACTTCACCATTAACAGATAATAGAGGGACTAGATTCTACAATATTCCCTTTTTGATAATTCATGACAATCTCAACAAATAATGAGATAGAAATTAAATTGCGAGTATACAACATGTACACAACAATTGTATACTCTAGAATAACCTTTCAAAGCAAAGCTTACTTATCCAGTTGTCGTTAATCATTCAACCATCAACACATAATGGAAGAACTAGATGACAACTTGATTATGAGTATATATGAACTATACAAGCTATATATACTCAAGAGATATGTTTCAAAATAAAGATCTTTAATATGTAGAAATTGAACATGGATTAATATTAATTAAACCTTAAAATATAGAGTGAACTCCTAAATGTGTGCATACAAGAATGTATTGTGGAAGCATATGCACATATTCAAGTTTGACTTATTTGACAAATTTCATTCTATATTTCAGATCCGAGGAATATAATAAGATAAGAATGATATATTGAATGCATGCCTCTTATGTTTTTTAACTTTTTATTCAAATGAAACTAAGCATTAAGCAACATCATAATCAATGAACATTTTAAGCTTACAATTATATTTATCATTATCACCAAAACTAATTTAATAGAGCTTGAACTTACAGCACTGTACAACACGATTTGTATGCATTATATTTTTTTATCCAAAAATTCCGAACCGTGACAACAAAATTGATACTCAAACTCTACTATATTTATTTACAAATTAAGACCTTAAACACTAACTTCTTTACCATATGATATGCAACGAATTATCTAAAATATTCCGAGCTATCATATAGTACTACTTTATAGTCTAACAACACCATCAAGAGACGTAGTCGCCGAACCGTCGAGTGATAGGAGATGTTGTCGCCAAACCGTTGGACAATAACACCTGAGCAACTTCGTCCCTATTGTTCAACAATAGCTACTGCTACTTTTGTACAAAAAAAATTAAAAACACAGGCATAATTTTATATTTTCAAATAAAAAAGGATTATTTTAAAGAATTCTATCTCCCCTGGTGTATTGTAATGGGTCGGCGTGCACTATTTTTAGGCGAATGGCAATTTACGAAAATTGTGAACACCGAAACGTTCCAAGAGCTGACCAAACGATACAGTATCACTATTTTTTCACAAAGTTTGTCAGATTTCTCCGCTACAAATAATGGCACGCAGATAGCAACCAAGCACCATGAAGAACTGTTCACGAAAGAAACTAGGGTTCTAAGAACAAAACTGAATTGCACAGGTCAACGGACCGTCTTCCTGGTCACAATGGCAATACCAAGTTATCAACAGCACCAGAAGACCCACCAAAACTATGAAATATACCAAATTACAAACGGAGTGCTGCAACGAAATAAAAAAAGAAAACTATTTCTTCCAGACATTACCACCAAGTCAACATAGCAGACAACTAATAATACTACCAATAAATATACTACTTCAACGAAGATTAAGACAATACCAGATCAAAATTCTGAACACCATTCTCACGATCACCAGGTGCTATAACAATAAAACGAACAGACCCAAAATTGACTCGGCGTTACAACTGCTGCCGCACACAAGTAGCAAATAATAAAAACAAGGCTAATATATTTAGCAGACGACTTGCGATTGCAAAGTGCCTTGATAGAATGTAATCGCATCGATTAATTTGCAGGAACACACTCTTCAGTGGCCTCTGATCTGCAATTGCAAAATCAATGTTTGGTCCATTAGAGATTGTCTTAGATAAAAGCAATAACAAATATATTGGCTCTACAGAAAACAAAAATTGAAGAAGAAAAACAGAAGCTTTGAGTGAAATAAAGAAGGAAGAAGAAAAACACAAAAGCTTTTAGCTATCATAAAATGCTAGCAGGATGTATCAGCTCCATCAAACGAAAAGGAATCACTATGAACCACTACTTTCCAACGGACATATGAACAAAAGAACACGGTTCTGCTGTAACAAAAGCAATGCAATTTAGACAAAACCAAAATTTGTTGCCTCACAAGAAAGATATAAATGAACATGGGAAAAAAATGATAACTGTTACTCTGTTCTTATCACTGAGGTTCCAACAAGAAAAAAACACTGCCCTTAAAACAAATAAAAGGCATGACGTACATTGAAAATGTATTTTAACTTGAGAAGAGCAATGGACCTGATTTCAACTAGAGAACTAGTAAGGTAGCATTTCGTTCACGGGTTATGAGTGGTGGCAATGTGAGTAGGAAACCTTTATACACATGTTTGGTTGATGGGATTGGGATATGAGGTGGCTTTGGGACCGGATTGAGATATGTTTGAAGGTGTATAATTCAACTAAAGCCCCTTCATATATCCCAGTCCCAATGCATCTATCAAAACTGACCTCAACATATCTATTCCCAATCCCAGTGTGCATTCAAACGCCATGAGGGGAAAAAACAAAACACTGTTGCAAGCTTGCCTTCTTTAATTTCAGATGGCGGGAATTGCAACAAACATTACCATGCTATAATGATGCAAAAAAGCATATCAGCAATAACATCAATTTCAAATATTAACAACATTGTGACTTATAAAATGAAAAATCATCTTCACCTAATTCACAATTTGAATTTCATTTGTAAAGCACAAAAAATTACCATGTCCATCATATAAGTTGACAATACAAAAATATGACAGCATAGTAAGTAATTATGGCAATTCGGTTTGCTGTGCAATGATATAACTAACATCTTGTACGAAGAATAGAAAATGGAAGCCTTGCAATATGCATAGCTTAAACTCAGGGATGCAAACACATCACAATGTCATTGTTTCCCCTATTGTTAGGATACTCTGATACTATAATTTCATTCTAATTGCTACATCTACATCTGCACCTCTTAACTACAAGCTCGCTAGTCAAACTGCACGCACAGGGTGGCTGTCAGAAACAGAAGTGCACTAACAGGCTAACTACTAGGGTATTTTTCTTTCCTATGGATATCTTACAAGCTGAGCAACTCAATCTTCCCAATGAAACATGTAATGAAACAACCAAACCAAACATCATCAGATCAACCATGATCTTTTGTGTGAATGTATCTGTTTTCTAATGAAACTAAAATGTAGTTAAGACTGGCAGTAACATCTGTATTTATCTCTTTAATGTGTACATGAAGAGAACTCCCGGCGTGTTAACTGGCACTTCATGTAAAAGGCCATATGTAAGTAACCGATGACAACCTAGGTCCATAAAAAACGCAGATTGCTCAACAAAATAAACACAATTTGTTTTCTTCCCCATTACAATCACAAGGACAGGTCAGACCAAAACATTGCCAGCTAAGATGAACAAGGCAACCTAATAAAACAAATCAATTCAATAATAAGGAACAAAATTTGAGGAACATAAATATAATATGAGCACGAGAACCAGGATCAACCATGGCTAGGAAAAGGCATGAAGTGATAGAGCAACACTCAATTGAAACAAAGTTCAGAGGGATGAGAGCAGTTATCAGACCCTTCTTCAGATTCTCTTGCAGCCTCAACTGCATCAGGCTTCCTCCAAGCTCTCTCAGCACGGCTTTCTGGCACTTGGCCGTTCCCATTTTCCTCTGCTGTGACCGGGGAACCCCTCCTCCCAAAGGACCTCCTCTCAGGCGGTGCCTCCCGCACCTTCATCGCCTCAAGCTTCTCATCAATCTTCCTCCAGTCCTCCCCCTTCGCAGCAAGCACCTCCTCACGTGGACGGGCTGCCCCAAACGGATTCGAAGACCTGATTTTTGGTTGAATCTCCAGCCTCTCATCCTCTTTGTTCTCCTCCTTCCTCCAGTCCTCCCCCTTCGCAGCAAGCACCTCCTCACGTGGGCGGGCAGCCCCGAACGGGTTGGAAGACCTGCTTTTCTGTTGCAACTCTCCCTTCTCCTCCTCTTTATCCTCCTTCTCTCCATCAGTGCCAATGGCAAGCGGTAAGGTCCGCTTCTGCAAAACCAGACGTGGCCGGGCACCGCCGTTCCCACCACCATTGCTCACCTCCTCCCTCTTCCTCCCCCAAGAATCGGCTTCCGGACCGCCATCTCTATTGAAACCCCAAACTGGCCCACCCCGGCGGCCATCAGAAGGCGGGGGTGGGGACGGAGCATAGCTCTTGTTCGAGACCCAGCTCGCGGACTCATCAGCGCGCGAGTTCGAGTCGCCCCCAAACGCGCTGACACGCTCCCTCCGCTCGGGCAGCGGAGCGGGCGCCGCCCTCTTGGTGGACACCCAGTCGTCGACGTCATCAGCACGCGACGACATCGAGTCCCCACCAAACCCTCCCATGCGCTCCCTCCTCTCCAGCGGTTTCTTGGTGGCACCCCAGTCATCCGCCTCGTCGGCGCGCGACGGGCCGAACTCCTGGGGTCCCCCGGGGCCAGATCCGCCGCGCCGCGGCTCGTCGGAGCCGCGGGTGACGCCGCCCCAGCGCGCGCCGAAGCCGCGCCCCGCGTTGGCGAGCTCCTCCTCGGTACGCTCGCGGGGGCCGGTGGGGAGGCTGAGGAGCTCGTCGGGGGTGGGCCCGCGGGAAGCGGGCGCGACGAACTTGGTGCTGTTGAAGGCGGCGAGGGAAACGGACTGGGGCTTCTTCTTCTTGGGGACCTTGGTGGTGGCGGCGGTGGCGAGGGAGGGGAAGTCGGCGGCGGGGACGGGCGGCGGCGGCGGGGGGAGGTCGTCCTGCTCCTCGGCGGCGAGGGCCCACGAGCCGGGCTTGCCCCACGCGGAGGCGACGGCCATGTCGTCGGAGTCGCTCGTCGGCTGCCTGCGGTGCGCTCTTGGTTGTTGGCGTGCGTTGGCGATTTGGGGATTTCTGGATGAGAGGCCGGTGGAGGCGGCGGCGATTAGGGTTTTATCGGACGGACGGGACGGGGGTCCTGTGGGCTGTGGAATCCGGAAAGGAGAGGGGTTGGGGGCCTGGGGAGTCCGCGTCGGCCCGACAGAAACTCCGGGTCGGGTTCCTTCTTCTGGTCGATTTTAGATTTGCTAACCAACCTATGGGCGTTTCCTTCGAAATGCAGTGCAACGGCCTAGCAGTGGCTTTTTTTTTTTTTTTTTGAACTGGGCCTAGCAGTGGCTGGTAGCTAACGATAGGGATATACCAGACAATACAAATAGCTCCTCTCGCATTGGCTTATAAGAGCAACTCTAAAAGAAGAGCTAAATCATTTTCTAAAGGTAAATTTGGCTATTATTAGAGAAAAAACGTCTCCAATAGACTCTGTAAATGACTCTCCAAATTTAGTATCTCTCCATCCCTCTTCCTTCGCTCTCTATTTTTAGATAGCCTACCTCGCTCACCATCCAGCCTCTTGGCGCAGTCGGCATTTCCTTCCCGCACACTGCGCCCCATTCCCGCGTGTACGCGACCCACCGCGCGCCCTCTAGTTTAGATAGCCTGTTGGAGTAGTCTTGTTTTTTTAGGTGAGATTCATTTTAGAGAATAGCTAAATCACTAAATTTAGATACTTCTTTTGGCTAATCTCTTGGAGTTGCTCTAAAGCCTCCTACAACTTAGAAAACAAATTTTGACATCAATACTCTCAAGTAAGTCACGATTTTGTTTCTGAGATGGCCACGTGACCATGAGGTTCCTGACGCTGGCACCTTATCCATTGTGTAGCCTTTAGATTAGTTTTTTAATGAGTACAAGATCGTCTGAAACAGAATCCGTTTGTGATGTCATGGATGTTTTAATGTGAACCATGTTGACTGTCCTAAACTGAATTCGAATTAAATTTAAACCTTCCTACCTTCAATTTTTTATTAAGGTCAACTTAAATCCATGCTAAACATGAAAAGGAAATCTTTTAACTCTTTGAAAAGTTATGGAATATTCTGATATCATCCAAAGATGCCTTGCAGAGTACGGACCACTTAAGACTGTCAACTCTCATGCGCGTTTTGGGGCAGCCTGTGCAACATCCAATTAACTTGCTATAACATTGCGTAAAAAGCTCCAAATCAAATTCCATTTGATCAATTGAAAAATAGACTTGGTGAGCTTTCTAAATATATATGCTTTGCACAATGGAACTCTCTGAATTGGTACTGGCATCTTCACGAACTTGATAGCCTGGTCTGCATGTCATATGCTCCACTCTTCCAATTGTTGTTGTGCTATCTTCTCCATTGGGCTAGCCTCCCACTCTTTCCTCGGGCTCGCACTATTTCTAGCGCGTCCAACACACTTACATATACACATACAAAGCCGTAGTTGTATTATTTCAAATAGAACATAGTTGGAAACATTAAATTTAGCTTTAACCATGTGATTGTATTTTGAATAGCCTTGCATAGGTGTGTATGCAATTAAACCGGGACAATCCTCACCATCCTCCTCTTCTTCAAGAAAAGTCATCATCTGCTTTTGGTAATTTGAAAGTGTACTGAGCAAAGAGAACAATGAATATATATAGTATATGTATTTGTCATCTATTTTAGCACTCCCTTTGATTTGCACATCCTGATTAGCACAACAGCATGACATATATAATGTATGTATCAAATTAACGCTCATGATCATGGGTGGGTTCTTTTGGGCTGTAGCTTATGGCTTAAATTTTTGAATTCTAACTGTTCGTGCGTGAGAGAGAGTACGGAGAGAGAGATAGTCATGTGCGATTTTAGCCGATATAGATGAAGTCGAGACGGTGTCTATTACAATCGACTTGTAGACTCCACTTTGAAAAGACACACCGTTTAAAAATCAGTTACTGTAGAAAGCTAAGTCACAAGCCCAAAAGAACACAGCCCATATCATTCACATCATTCTCCCTCATGTCAAGAAAAGTTATCATCGACTTTTATAAGATTGCATACAAGTTCGTAGTGAGCAGTCCCAAATCATGATTTAAATTGCACAACACTGTGGGTACATGTGAGAGAGGAGAACCATGGTGAGTCTCTAGTCATATGGCGAGAACAATCAAAGTCAATGAACCATATGTTCTTTTTCCTCTTGCGACGAGCCTACAGAGCATGAATGTAACATCTTGATTTTTAGAACCTTTTTGAAGCATTTAAAATAAAAATAACCATTTGGATTTTTTCTTGAATTAATTAAAGCTTAAATGGAATTTTATGAATTAAAAGGATTTAATGTGCCTAAATTAAAATTCAATAATCGATGAAGAGTAGTTTATTTTGGGTTACTTGTGCTTCAAGGAATTTTCTAAAATTTTCTGATATTATTCTGGGTTTTTTTGCTATTCTCTTGAGCTCAAATAGATTTAGTTGAATTTTTGAAATTAGGAAAATCACCAAAAGTCCCAAAACCTATTTTGGCTGAGACATTGCTGTTCATTCGGCCCGCTAAACCTCAGCCACTCGATCTCCTCTTTGCCACGTGTCGACAATCGAAGGAGCAAACCACTGGTCATCTTCCTCACGGCAGCGCTGCCTTGTCCGTCTCGGATATCCGTCACCACTCACTGTCTATGCTTCGGTTTCTAGGAGTCCATGTTGTTGCCATCTCGGTCTCATCATCCGTGTCACCCTTGGACTCCTCGGCATCTGGGTATAAGTATCGGCCGAGCCTCTTGGGTTCGCACCTACAGAGCCGTCACTTGAGTCGACGTCGTCACCGATGCCGTCCGCCTGTGCCACCGTTCCCAAACCTCGCCACTGAGGGTCGCCATTCATTTTCTCTATCATTGATCACCGAAGTCGCCGCCCTCGTCTCCATCATCCCATCTCTGCCCCGATCCACTGCCGATGAGTCACCTTGCCACCCGTCAGTCCTCTCCAGCAAGCCTCGCCATCCTTATCTTTGATGGTGAGCGCTTTCACCTTGCTCCACCGGCCCCGTCGCCCAACCTACCTCCGCTGCCGTCGCTTCGTCTCTGCTGGCCAGTTGCCGAGTGCACGTGTCACCATCCCAGCCATTGGTCCATCGCTTGACCATCCGATCATATCTGTGCCAACCCTTTGATCCAACAGCTAGGATTTATCCACATGCTGCTCTTGAGACCGTTGGATCTCAGCCCTGTTTTGCACCCTGTGCCAGGTGACATCAGCCCTAGCCGAGTCAGCCACCCATGTCACCCTGCCACGTAAGCCCTACCTTGCCACCTGTCGGCCACATGTCAGCCACGTCAGCCCTAGCCGCCACATCATTCAAGCCAATGCCAGTACACTATGCCATGAGCTGGGTTCACCGTACCCGCACTATTTCATGCACCAAGTCTACAACACAATAGAATTTCTAAATTTTCAGTATTTTATTTAGATTTGATTTTTCAACAGCCCGTTCTCCTTTGTCCTAGCTCCGATTGACTCAATTCTTTTTTCTAAATTCATCTTAAATTGAGTTCTATCTTTTGGTTCTAGTTTGAATTTTTTGAGTTCATTGTAATTTTATTTAATTTTTATTTGTGCTTTGTTTTATTTTCTCTCTCGTTAGATCACGCATTCGAAGGAGTTAAAGCAAGATTTGAAGATCCAGAGCAATTAACTGAGCAAGACTAAGGCAAGTCGTGTGCTTTAATCATGTTGAACCTAGTTTTCAAATCTATTATGTATTATTTTGTTTTGAATTATCATGCATCGCTATTTTATTATAAAACCTTTGTATTAATAGTTAATTACTTATTTGATTAATTTCTCCTTGATAATTTGAATGTCATGATTCTATTGTCACCATAGGATGGATATTTATCTAGTGATATAGAGTGTTCTTAAGGTACTCGTTTTCTCTAACCAGCGAGGGACAAGTTGTGCAATTTATAGATTCTACCATAGGATTCTTGGAAGTACTAGACAGAGCTAATCTTTCTTTTTTAGCAAATTTCTTCGACTGACTAGTTAGAGTATCAATTTTAACATTTAACCTAGGATAGTTAGAGCAAGAAAGATTTTCATGATAGAGTATTTGTTGAATTAATTTCTGAGATGAGTTAAGTCTATCTTGTAGCAAATCACACTTAGAACATACCTTAGAAGTGTTAGACTTAGGGCCTGTTTGGTTGGCAGCGAAAATTTTTACGCCTAACCTTAGCCGCGCCACAATTCCTTAGGTGGGTCTTTGGTTCATTGCCACAATTGTGGCTTGCCACATTTTGTTAGCCATATGGCCCACGCGGCATAGACTCAGTTTTTTTGCCTAGCTTTGCCTAAGGTGTGGCGTTGAATTTGGAGGCCACAAAAAGTGTGGCAAGCCACACTTGACTAAAGTTAGGCGTGGCAAGATTAGGCATCAACCAAACAGGCCCTTAAGCTTTTCAATTTCATCATTAGCAAGTTTAAGTTTCCCATCATAGGAATCTTGTAGCATTCCTAGTTGATCAAGTTTATTAGTTACATCACTATGTTGAGCCAAGGTTCATTGCATTAATAAAATTAACAGTTTTCAACTCAGAATGTAAGACTTGATAAGCTTGACAAGAATTATCTTTTGGAATAGATGCTCTAAGTCTATTAACCTCGAAATTCAAGCTTTTCAACTACAAAATTGTTCTCTTTCAATTTCTTTTTAGTCTTTTTCAATTCAATAGCAAGTTTAACTAGACCATCTTCAAGCTCGTCGTATGATGGTCTTACCTCATCGGGATCACTGTAGTCATCGTCATTGTTGCCTACCATGAAGCACATGCCCGTGAAGTCATCAGTGTCCTTCTTCTTGCCTTTGACATTCTCATTATCGTGGTCATCATCGTCATAGCTCTCAAAATGTCCATCACTCACGTCAAGATGCTTACTGGCTGATAAGATTTTTTCAACAACCTTGCGACATAAACTTCAACTCTTGGTATTATTCTTAGATGGTTGACTACGATAGTTTCGGTCTTCTTTTCCCTTAAGCTTGGGGCAATCTATCTTAATTTGGCCTGGCTCGCCACACTCGAAGCACCTACTCAAACCTGGAACTCTACCTCGCTTTCCTGTTCTCAGATTGTTGAGAGCCTTGTATGCTCGTGAGGAGATTAAGACCAAGTTTTCTTCAGAGAGTTGGTCTAACTGATCTTCTGAAAAAGGGACAAAGCAGACAAGAGAACACAAGACAAATTACTTGATAAAGCAGCCTGCATGGGTTAGTCACAAGTGCTAAAGATGAAGATTTATCAGTCTTAGATAGCAAATCTTCCATCTCATAGGTACTGGTGTAAGATCGAGGAGGCCGACTAGAGGGGGGGTGAATAGGCGGTTTTAAAATTTTCGACTAATTCCAATTAGCAATTTTAAACTTAATAGATTGACTAGAGGAAATAAACAATGATTCTACTAAACAACCTACAAAAGCTTAAGTGATCACTGATACGAACAATTTGACTAAGAGCAATGACAATTAGCCTAGAACAAGGTTTGCTACTCTAACCAAGTGAGCAATCAAATAATTCAAATAGAACGAGTTGCTTGAATGAAATTAAGCACAAGGAAGCAAACCACAATTGACACGATCACTTTTTACCGTGGTGATCGGAGACTTGCCGGTCTCCCCTAGTCCACGTTGAGGTAAGCCCGAACAAATCGGACCGGCTCCACAAATTGAGCCTAATCACCTCGATCACTAGCGGTAGCCCTTTCCTTCTCCGGGTAGGCGAGCTCCGAGCCTTCACAATCCTCCGGGCCTTCTCACAATCTTCTTGAGAAGATCACCGGAACCTCCGCCAAGCCGTCTAGGTGCCGGCAAGCACCAAGAGAAATGAACCACAGCGGCTTGATCACACACAAGTGCCAATTGGATCAATCTAGAATGCAATGCACTTGAATTTGGGCTCAACTACCTCTATTGAATGCACAAGAGTGAAAGAGAGGTGTGAGAAGTTACTCTAGGCTCAAAGATGTTCAATATGGGTTCAACAACATCTACAAGTTCTGGTGGGGGTGTATTTATACCCTCACCAACCTCAAATAGCCGTTGCAATAAACAATTCTGAATTTTCGGGAAAACCGGAACTACCGCCGTTATATGGGCGGTACTACCGGATTTCCGCCGTCGCAACAGAACGACTATGTCAGGCGGTCAGAAGTAACCGTTGAAAAATGAGTGCGGTACTACCGCCGTTAAAATCGCGGTACTTCCGAAAATCCGGAAGTTCCGCTCTTTGCCCCGGTACTTCCGATTTCAGCGCGGCTAACTTCAACTCAGGGCGCTCTCTGGAAATGAAGTTCCGCTCTTTAGTCCGGAACTACCGCCCTACGGTAGTTCCGCAGTTCAAATCGCGGTACTTCTGTTTTCCGAGAGGCTAAGTTTAACTCTGGGCGCTCTCTGGAATTGAAGTTCCGCTCGGGACCCCGGAACTTCCGCACATGCGGTAGTTCCGCAGTTGAACTTGCGGTACTTCCGATTTCCGAGAGACTAACTCAGCCTCCGGGCTCTCTCTGGAATAAACGATCCGCTCAGAGGCCCGGTACTTCCGGCCATGCGGTAGTTCCGCCCGTAGAACGCCGGTACTACCGGATTTTCTGACAAAGCACAGTTTTGATTTGATTTTAATTTCTAAGTGCATGCATGATCCTAAATTGATCCAAAGGGCACATTAGCATATGATTTAGCAAAACACCATGATCCTAGATGCTTTCAATCTCCCCCTTTTTGGTAATTGATGACAACATGAGCAAGTTTTGAGAAGAATATAAGATTTGGATATACTCCTTGTTTGCAAGTTGTATATCAAGATTTTGAAATTTTGACAATTGAGAACATGGGGAATTCTTGCAATCTAGAAACTAATGAGAAAGGGCTCCCCCTAAACATGTGCATCAAGTTTTATGAAGATTTGCATGAATTCAATTGATAAAAACAAATTGAGCAAGCATGATCACAGTCATAATATTTAAGCACACTATCAAAATTCAAAGATACGCATAGACAAGTAAATAGCATTGCAATTAGGGCATAAGATCCAAACATAGTTCATTACAATGCATAGGAAATTAAAATACTAAACATCATCCATCACATGGTTCATTACACCATCTTTTATTACATGGCCAAATAGATAGATAAAAGACTTAAACTTCTTCTTCCTTGCTTCATTCTCCCCCTTTGGCATCGAAGTACCAAAAAGAAGAGCTAATCCTGAGCTGCACGCGGAGAAGGAGAACTGCGGCGGCGAGTGCGGCGAGAGGAGTGAGTCGGAGCCACAACATGCTCAAGAGATGAGACGCGATCCCCGAGAGAAGAAACAGATGTGATCAAGGTGGCAACCTGTCCCGAAGTCTCAATCTGGCGCTCCTCAAGCCTGAGAATGGCGGAGTAGATCTGGGACAGTGTCACATCACCTTCGCCCTGGGGAGGAGGAGGATCAGCGGCTGCCTGAGGCTGATGCTGACCACGAGGACGAGCAGGAGCAGGAACCGGGGCCTCTGCACGAGGCTTGTACGGTTTGTGCACGGTGCAAAGTGCTCCTCTGTACTCGGTCGTGCGAATGATCAGGGCCATAATGAATGGTGCAAAGTTAATTCTCCTGTTTCTGTCATTCTTATTTGCATCTATCTCCCGAATAATGAGATCCACCACATCAAACTTCTGGCCGCGCATAATGTAATCAATCACATTCCAAGCATGGCCACGAATAGCATCATAATTTCCACTCTTTGGAAGAATGGTGTGGTTGATGATCCTGTTGACAAGACTGGGAATGGGAAGTAGGCCTATTATCGTCCCTGGCACTCTTTCAGTTGTCCTGTCATAATAATCAGTATAAGCGGCAATTAGAAGTGCCGGCTTGCTGAACACCTTCTCATAGGCACTGATTTCAGTTCCAAGTGCCAACTCAAACTCGTGCTTGGTGCACTCAATGGCCTGCGTTCCAGTCATCCAACATAGGTGCTCATAATTGGGAGAGATATACAAAGTAGCATAAAACTGCCGTACCATCTCCTCCATGTAGCTGCTCTTGAAAGCGACAAGGTGATGGATCCCGGCTTGCTGAAAAAGCCGATATGCACCATCAAACTTGTCAATCTGTGACAAGTGATCCCAGTCCACATATTTGTGTGCAGCAAACTTGCGAGAAGGACCATACATCTCTCTGTACACTTGCTCCTGAAACTTGGTATGGAACTTCGGGTTCTGAGAGTTGCGAGGACGGACATACTGACTGCGGTGACGCAATATGGCATAGTCATCACTGGTGATCTTGGAAAGATCCACTTCTTCATCTGCAGTTGCCCCAGGCATCTCCTCGTCCGATGCCTCATACTCCTCGCTCTCATGCGAGGCCTCAGATCCGCTCTCATGGGAGCCCTCTGACTCACTCTCGGAGTTGGAGGCGGGCCCCTTGCCCCTATCCTCATGCTCTGTCATCGGAAGGGTGGGAGTCGAGGACGAGGATTGTCCTGCAGTTCCACCATAAGTCTTGTGGGAGGCATTCTTCATCCTCGGCATCTTCAAACAGGTGATACAACAATGAGGAGTGATAAAGGATTCAAAAGGAATAAGCTAGATTTGAAAGAGTAATTGAATGTTTGCTGTGTCAGGAAAATCGGAAGTACCGGCGGCTAAACTGCGGTACTTCCGGGAAATCCGGTAGTTCCGGCATTAAACTTGCGGAACTTCCGCAACCACGGTAGTTCCGCCCGCTCGGGCGGTAGTTCCGAATTTTCTGAGCAATTTTAGGGCAAGTTCAATCTTCAATCTTTTTGGGGTATTTTTGGTTTGAATTCAATGCATGTATGAATAAACATGGTAATACCCCAAATATACTAATTTGCCCTAAGATTCTCCAGCAAACATCATCACATTTTCAAATTTAGTCTAAACTTAACCTAGGGTTCTAAGAACAAGATAAAAGGAGGATTTTGATCCAATTTACCTTGTGGAGTCGAAGGAGGAGAACCCCAGTTGTGGAAGGAATTACCCAAAAATGAAGAACTCCCCTCGGATTCAAAGATCAGGAGAGGAGGGAGGTTCTTGGGAGGGAGAGAGAGAGGGTGGAGGAGAGGAAGAAGAGAGACGGTGCGGTTCTAGAGAGGAAGAGGTGAGAGAGAAGGGGAAAAGAGTAAAGAGGGAGGAGTAACGGCAGGAGGGTTGGCAGTTTTGGAAACCGCATTAAATCCCGCAGAAAACGGAAGTTCCGCGGTTTACACGCCGGTAGTTCCGATTTTTCTGACAGGAGCGGAAGTACCGCAAAATGTACTACGGTAGTTCCGGATTTTCTGGAACTTCTCTGGAATTGAACTTTAGAACTTGGAATTATGCAAATGATCCCTAGTTTTGCACTCAATAAATGTCATTTAGGATCATTATGCATCAATTGAGCTATTGCTATACTTTGAAATTAGTTTTTATGAAAATAATCAAATTTTTGATCAAAAATAAGTAAAAATTCATTGAAATTCCACACAAGTGCATCAAATGAGCAGAAAAGAATGAAATTTGATTTCAAGCTACATTTGAGTAGTCTATGACATTTAATTCATTCCTCAATTTGTAAAAGCGGTTTTCATCTAATGGTTTGGTGAAAATGTCCGCTAGTTGGTCTTCGGTTCGGATGTGGCTAATTTCAATATCTCCCTTGCTCACACGATCTCTCAAGAAATGATGGCGTATATGTATATGCTTGGTTCTTGAGTGTTGAACGGGATTGTTGGATATTTTGATGGCACTTTCATTATCACACAAAAGAGGCATCTTATCAAATTTAATCCTATAATCCAACAATGTTTGCCTCATCCAAAGTAATTGAGCAGAACAACTACCCGCAGAAATATATTCGGCTTCGACGGTTGAAAGGGCCACGGAATTTTGTTTCTTAGATGACCAACATACTAAAGACCTTCCTAGCAATTGGCAACTACCCGAGGTGCTTTTTTATCCACTTTGCAACCCGCATAATCGGAATCCGAATATCCAATTAACTCAAATTTTGCACCTTTGGGAAACCAAAGCCCTATATTTGAGTAATATTTTAAATATCTTAGAATCCTCTTTACGGCCACTAAATGACACTCTTTTGGAGAAGCTTGAAAACGTGCACACATGCAAACACTAAACATAATATCGGGCCTAGATGCGGTAAGATAGAGTAAACTACCAATCATGGATCTATAAAGCTTTAAATCTACCGACTTACCTCCTTCATTGAGGTCTAGATGCCCGTTTGTTGCCATGGGTGTCTTGATGGGTTTTGCTTCTTCCATTCCAAATTTCTTGACTAGATCTTTCACATACTTCGTTTGACTTATAAATGTCCCATCTTTAAGTTGCTTGATTTGAAGTCCAAGGAATTAGCTTAGCTCACCAATCATCGACATCTCAAATTCCCTAGACATCATCTCACCAAATTCTTTGCAAAAGTCTTGATTAGTAGAACCAAATATAATATCATCAACATAGATTTGACATACAAAGAAATCATCTTCAATAATTTTTGTAAATAGAGTTGTATCTACTTTACCAATTTTAAAGCCTTTTGACACAAAAAAGTTGCGAAGACGTTCATACCAAGCTCTAGGAGCTTGTTTTAAACCATAAAGCGCCTTGAAAAGCTTATAAACATGATTAGGGTTTTTAGCATCCTCAAAACCCGGGGGTTGTTCTACATATACTAATTCGAAAATTGTTCCATTTAGAAATGCACTTTTGACATCCATTTGAAACAATTTAATATCAAAGCATGATGCAAAAGCAAGCAAGATTCTAATTGATTCAAGTCTAACAACGGGTGCAAAAGTCTCATCATAATCTAAGCCCTCGACTTGAGTATAACCTTGAGCTACTAATCTTGCTTTATTTCTTACCACAATTCCGTTCTCATCTTGTTTGTTCCGGAAGACCCATTTTGTGCCAATAACATTGTGCTCCTTGGGTCTCTCCACCAAAGTCCAAACGTCATTTTGAGTAAAATTATTCAACTCTTCATGCATAGCATTTATCCAATCCGGGTCATCTAAAGCTTCTTCTACACGCTTAGGTTCAAGTTAAGATACAAAAGAATAGTGTTCACAAAATGAAGCTACTCTAGAGCGAGTTTAACACCTTTACTCACGTCACCCAATATTTGATCTATTGGATGATCCTTGGCTATTGCATTGTGAATCTTGAAGGTATTTAGAGGTTGATTCTTTTCTTCGTCTTCTATAACTTGAACGTCGTTTGTTGTAGATGAAGAGGGAGGCTCCACTTGTCTTGATGAGCTTGGTGACATTTGATCTTCCTTTGACCTAATATCTCCAATTTGCATGTTCTCAATTGCTTTTCGAAGACCTTCATCTCCTACATCATCCAAGTTCTCATGCTCTTCTTGAGAGCCGTTAGTTTCATCAAATTGGACATCACAAGATTCTTCTACTAACCCCGAATTTTTATTAAAGAGCCTATAAGCTTTGCTATTTGAAGAATATCCTAAAAGAAAGCCTTCATTACACCGACTTTGAAATTTAGAGAGCCGAACACCTTTTCTTAGTATATAGCATTTGCAACCAAATACCCTAAAGTAAGAGATGTTCGGTTTTCTTCCAACGAGAAGCTCATAGGAAGTCTTTTTCAAAAGTCGATGCAAATAGAGGCGATTTATGGCATGACATGCGGTGTTAATAGCTTCCGCCCAAAAGTTATCGGAAGTATTATATTCATCAAGCATTTTCCTAACCATTTCTATTAATGTACGATTTTTCCTCTCTACAACTCCATTTTGCTCCGGAGTGTAGGTTGTGGAAAGCTCGTGCTTTATTCCAAGTTCATCACAAAAATCTTCAACTTTTGTATTCTTGAACTCGGAACCATTGTCACTTCTAATTTTCTTTATTTTAAAATCAAATTCATTTTGGGCCCTTTTTGAAAAACTTTTGAAAATCCCGGAGGTTTCACTTTTGTCATTTAGGAAGAAGACCCATGTATATCTAGAGTAATCATCCACAATGACTAAACAATAGCTATTACCTCCAATGCTCTTATAGGTTGTTGGCCCGAACAAATCCATATGTAAGAACTCTAATGGCCTAGAAGTTGACATGATACTTTTGGAAGGGTGAGAATTAACGACTTGTTTTCCGGCTTGACAAGCACTACAAAGTCGATTTTTCTCAAACTTCACATCCTTCAAGCCAACCACTAAGTCATGCTTAAAAAGCTTTTTGAGTTGAACCATTCCCACATGACCTAGCCTTCTATGCCCAACCCAAAAAAGTTTTTGCAATTAAACAAGTTTTTAAACAAGACTCATTTGAAGTAAAATCTACCAAATATAGATTTCCAAATCTAAAACCTTTAAAGACAAGTTCATTATTATTTTCTTTTGAGATTACAACATTTTCTTTAGAGAATAAGCATGTTAAACCAAGATCACATAATTGGGCAACGGAAAGTAAATTGAAATTTAATGTTTCAACAGTGACACATTAGAAATTGAAAGGTCGTTTGAGATAGCAATTTTACCCAAACCCAATACCTTTCCTTTGCTATTATCTCCAAATGTGATCTTGTCATTGCTTCCACTCTCAAAGTTAGTGAACATTTTCCGGTCTCCGGTCATGTGTTGAGTGCAACCGCTATCCAACACCCAATGCCTTCCACCGGTTTTATAGTTCACCTACAAAAGAAATCAAGTTCTTTTAGGTACCCAAGTTTGTTTGGGTCCTTGGAGGTTAGTGACCAAGGTTTTGGGTACCCAAATGGATCTCCTTTTAGCACCCAAAATCGAGGTGCCAATGAAGTGAGCAATTACATTTCCATTCTTAGATTTCTTAAGCATATAACAAGAATCATATAGACCAATGGAATGCATGTTATTCTTAGAACAATTATTTTGAGTATGTCCAACACATCGGCATTTTGTGCAAAACTTACCATTCTCCTTTACAAACCTTGAAGGTTTGTATACCGGCTTCTTACCCTTTTTGGGAACATATCCAAGTCCCTCCTTGTTAAAGGAGCATCTTTGATCGCTTAACAACTTATCAAGAGTTTCTTTTCCCTTGTAAACTCTTTCTAAGTTTTTGTTCAATTTTAGCACTTGTTCCTTTAAATTCTTGTTTTCACTAGTAAGCACATCATCATGAACAAGATTTAAATCATTTCTAGAATTAATAATAGATGAATAAGCCATAGCAAGTAGATCATCACAACATGTAGATATGCTAGACTTTGAAATTTCTATACTAGGCATTTCATTCAAGATATCACAAGTAACTCCAATGCTAGTACTCGATTTATGATTTTCTTGGAAAAGTAAATCATGAGCTTCCTTTAGCTTCTCATAAGAGTCTTTAAGAGAAATATGTTCTCTCTTCAAGACCTTAAACTTTGATTTTTTTCTTTTCCAAGGAACTCATTCAATTCAACTAACATATCCATTAAATCATCATATGAAGGCTCATCATCATCAAGCAATTTTACCTTTTCTCCCTTAGCCATAAGGCATGTAGGAGTGGAGAATAGTGATGGAGCCTCCCTGATGGCGATGCCCACAAGCCCCTTCTTCTTGAGAGATTCGTCCTCACTTGAGTCGGAGTCGGAATACTCCTCCTCGGAGTCCCACTCACCAATATGGGCTTCGTTCTTGCCATCCTTGTGAAGCTTCTTGAAGAGCTTCTTCTTGCCGTTGTAATTCTTCTTCTTTGATGACTTCTCCTTGTCATCTTTCTTTGTAGGGCATTGAGAGGCGATATGCCCCTTTTCATCACACTCATAGCACCGAATGTTGCTATACCTCTTGTTGGAGGAGGAATGCCCCTTCTTGGTCTTCTCATAGCTTGTTCCTCGGTTTGGCCGTCTCCTCATGAACTTCTTCATTCTTCTCACTAGAAGTGTCAATTCTTCTTCGGAGTCCTCCTCATCATCTTCGGATTCTTCACTTATCACCGCTTTAGCTTTGAAGGCGGTGATCTTCTTGCTCTTGGAAGTGGATTGCTCCAAGAGCTCTTCTTTGTCCTTCTTGTAAAGCTCGTTGGTGATGAGGTTGCCCAACAATTGAGTTGGTGCCATTCTTGCCAACTCCGGTGAGTTGAGGAAGAGTGTCACCAACACTTCATATTTCTCCGGCAAGGCCCTAAGTATCTTTCGAACAATATCAAGATCGAAAAGGTTAGTTCCAAGACCCTTGAGCTCATTCACAATGTTGTTGAGTCTTGAGTACATCTCATTGATGTCTTC
This sequence comes from Dendrocalamus latiflorus, assembly GCA_017311315.1. NCBI lineage: Eukaryota > Viridiplantae > Streptophyta > Magnoliopsida > Poales > Poaceae > Dendrocalamus > Dendrocalamus latiflorus. The sequence goes on along the minus strand of CM029639.1, from coordinate 31,791,209 downwards.
ATGAGGTAACATTGTGAATGTTTCATATTTGATCCTAAGCCGATGCAATTTGGCCTCCTTGACCGTGGATATCGCTTCGTGTATTTCCGAGAGGGTAGTCCAAATAGTGTGAGCCGTTTCAAGATTGCTCACTCTATTGAACTCATCCGCGTTCAATGCTCCAAATAAAGCATTCATAACTTGGGCGTCTAAATGAGAGTTACGCCCATCTTGTTCCGTTGGGTGATCCGGATCAAGAGCCATAACATAACCCTCATTTACGACTTTCCAAATTTGAGGACTCATGGCCTTCAAATAAATAGACATTCTAATTTTCCAATAAGCATAGTTTGAGCCATCAAAGAAAGGTGTCTTTCCTATTGCTATACCCTCACTAGCCATCCTTTTCTCTCTAGACGGTTAAGTCTAAAAAAGAGAGACCTTGTTCTGATACCACTTGTAAGATCGAGGAGGCCGACTAGAGGGGGGGTGAATAGGCGGTTTTAAAATTTTCGACTAATTCCAATTAGCAATTTTAAACTTAATAGATTGACTAGAGGAAATAAACAATGATTCTACTAAACAACCTACAAAAGCTTAAGTGATCACTGATACGAACAATTTGACTAAGAGCAATGACAATTAGCCTAGAACAAGGTTTGCTACTCTAACCAAGTGAGCAATCAAATAATTCAAATAGAACGAGTTGCTTGAATGAAATTAAGCACAAGGAAGCAAACCACAATTGACACGATCACTTTTTACCGTGGTGATCGGAGACTTGCCGGTCTCCCCTAGTCCACGTTGAGGTAAGCCCGAACAAATCGGACCGGCTCCACAAATTGAGCCTAATCACCTCGATCACTAGCGGTAGCCATTTCCCTCTCCGGGTAGGCGAGCTCCGAGCTTTCACAATCCTCCGGGCCTTCTCACAATCTTCTTGAGAAGATCACCGGAACGTCCGCCAAGCTATCTAGGTGCCGGCAAGCACCAAGAGAAATGAACCACAGCGGCTTGATCACACACAAGTGCCAATTGGATCAATCTAGAATGCAATGCACTTGAATTTGGGCTCAACTACCTCTATTGAATGCACAAGAGTGAAAGAGAGGTGTGAGAAGTTACTCTAGGCTCAAAGATGTTCAATATGGGTTCAACAACATCTACAAGTTCTGGTGGGGGTGTATTTATACCCTCACCAACCTCAAATAGCCGTTGCAATAAACAATTCTGAATTTTCAGGAAAACCGGAACTACCACCGTTATATGGGCGGTACTACCGGATTTCCGCCGTCGCAACAGAACGGCTATGTCAGGCGATCAGAAGTAACCGTTGAAAAATGAGTGCGGTACTACCGCCGTTAAAATCGCGGTACTTCCGGAAATCCGGAAGTTTCGCTCTTTGCCCCGGTACTTCCGATTTCAGTGCGGCTAATTTCAACTCAGGGCGCTCTCTGGAAATGAAGTTCCGCTCTTTAGTCCGGAACTACCGGCCTACGGTAGTTCCACAGTTTAAACTGCGGTACTTCCGTTTTCCGAGAGGCTAAGTTTAATTTCGGGCGCTCTCTGGAATTAAAGTTCCGCTCGGGACCCCGGAACTTCCGCACATGCGGTAGTTCCGCAGTTGAACTTGCGGTACTTTCGATTTTCGAGCGACTAACTCAACCTCCGGGCTCTCTCTGGAATAAACGATCCGCTCAGAGGCCCGGTACTTCCGGCCATGCGGTAGTTCCGCCCGTAGAACGCCGGTACTACCGGATTTTCTGACAAAGCACATTTTTGATTTGATTTTAATTTTTAAGTGCATGCATGATCCTAAATTGATCCAAAGGGCACATTAGCATATGATTTAGCAAAACACCATGATCCCTCTTAATAGTACGGCGTCTATCCTAAAATCCGGTCTTCCAACCTATCTCCAAGACCGGTAAAAATAAAATAGATCCCTAAACTATTTACCTTGTCGCCCTTGAGATCTTTGAATCTTCAACATCTTTTTATGTACCTTCTTCTTTGCCCTTGAGACTAATTCTTGCAAACACTCAATACACAAATTAGTCCCATGATCACATAATGTCATTAATTACCAAAACTAATATTTTTAGGGGCCTAGATGCTTTCAACTGGGCCGTCACTGAGCCCATTTCGGGTGTTGAAAGCATCAATATCTAACCAGGTTTGTCTTTTTTTCCTGAATTGAATCTTGGTTTTGCTTGAAAACATTTGAAACCTTGACGAGTTGTACTGAAACTAGTATTGGGATGGGAGGTATTTTCCTTCAAAAAAACTAAAAGCTAGGTGATACCTACTGAAACTCACTCTGATAAAACATGCTTAGATCTTGATGTAATCCATTGTAACTTCGACTGCAACATGCTAAAACCTACTGAAACTCTGACGAAACATAGATGAAACTCATTGAAACTTGCACGAATCTTGTAATCGAAATTGGAACTTGTGGTTTGAAACTGGACAACTGCTCTCTAGGATGACGTGGGAGGAGGTTGCTGGGGCACCCTGGTGAGTGTAGCTCGTCAGGATGGCCATGTGGGAGGAGGTTGCAGGGGCAATGCGCAAGAAGCCAAGGTGGCGGTGCGCGAGGACGACATCGAGTCACCACATGTTTCAGGGAGGTTGACGAGCAAGGATGCCATGTGGGAGGAGGTTGCCGAGGCAATGCGCAAGAAGCTAGGGTTGAAGTGCATGAGGAGTTCATCGGGTCACTGTGTGTTTGGGGGATGTTGATGAGCAAGGATGCATGGGATGTGTGGTGGTTGATTCAATCTTTCCTAATTGGATGGCTTATTCTTATCCCGAGTACGCATTGTCTGCCGCGCGTACTTCTCGACATGGTGGGCTGCGTCTGCTCGTATCCCGTCGAGGAGGTCCAAGGACACACGGCGCTCCTCTTCGGGTGCTTGGACGAGGACCCTCCGCGAGCCGGCCTTGATTTCCTCAGGCGTCACCGCTTCATCACCAAAGAGGAGCTTGAACGGCGTGAATCCCGTCGGGCGCGTTACCGTTGTGCGAAGCGACCATAGAACGCTGTGAAGCTCGCTTGGCCACTTGCCTTTTGGCAATCCAACCAGGCGCTTTTTGATGGCGGCAGAGATGGCGCCATTCGCCCGTTCGACCGCCCCGTTGGACTGGGGATGCTCTACCGAAGCGAACCGGAGGGTGATGCCCATGCTGTCACAATAATCTTTGAAGAGGGTGGCGTCGAACTGTAGGCCATTGTCGACCGTGAGCTCCCGGGGCACACCGAAGCGACATATGATGTTTTGCCATAGGAAGCGCTGTATGGCCGCAGAAGTTACTCTGGCCAGAGCAATCGCTTCCGGCCATCTGGAGAAATACTCCAGCGCGACTACCACGAACCGGAGGTCCCCTGGAGCTCGGGCAAGTGGTCCTAGTATATCGAGACCCCAGCGTGCCAGTGGCCACACCGGGGGAATGGGGTTGAGGCTCGTCGGGGGCCTGCGGATGATGCGCGCCATCCACTGGCACCCTTGGCACCGACGGACGAGGTCCTGGGCGTCGGTGACGGCAGTCGGCCAGTAGAAGCCTTGCCTGAACGCCTTGCCGACTAATGACCTCGGTGCCAGGTGGGATCCGCACACGCCCGCGTGGATCTCCGCCAAGAGCTCCTTTCCCCCCTCAGTCGAGAGGCAGCGCAGGAGCGGTGCGCAAACCCCTCTTTTGTAGAGTATCCCTTCGAATACCTGGAAGGACCGTGCGCGGTGCTGCAAGCGTCGCAGCTCGGCAGGGTCCTCCGGCTCGGCGATGCCTTGCAAGAAATTGAAGATGGGCTGTCGCCAATCTCTTGGCCGATCAATGTGGTGGACGAGTGCCGCGTCCCGGTTGTCCTGCACGATGGCCACCTTTGTTAACATCTCGTAGAATGCCCCCTCGGGGGGAGGGGGGCAGTTGCTGGCTGGCCGCTTTAGCGAGGGCGTCAGCTTGCTCATTCTCCGCACGGGGGATGGCCTTGACAGTGACACCCAAAAAGTGCCTTTCCCTCGCCCTCACCGCCGCGAGGTACTTGGCCAACTCAGGGTCCTTGGCCTGATATGACTTGTCCACATGGCCAGCCACCAAACGCGAGTCGGTGCGGACCAACGCCCGTCTTGCGCCGATTGCCTTGAGCTTCGCCAAGCCAAAGAGCAGTGCCTCGTATTCAGCCGTGTTGTTGGTGGCGGGGAAGGCAAGGTGCGCCGAGTACAGCAAACGCTGTCCTTCGGGCGTGACGATCACCGCCCCTACGCCCGCGCCGGCGACGCTGTAAGCTCCGTCGATTGTAAGCGTCCAGACGGGATCATTGTGCGTCTGGACGGGTTGGGCCGGCGGGGTCCATTCGGCGAGAAAATCCGCCAGGACTTGGGATTTGATTGCCGTTCGCGAAGCATACGTCAAGGAGAAGGGAGCGAGCTCGGCAGCCCATTTGCCGATGCGGCCTGTGGACTCCTTGTTGTGTAGCATCTCTGCCAGGGGGAATGAGGAAGGTACTGTGATCGGGTGGGCCAGAAAATAATGCCGAAGCTTCCTGGAGGCCATGACAAGCGCGTAGGCGAGCTTCTCAAGCTCCGTGTATCTTGTCTTGGCACCTTGGAGGGCTTCGGAGACAAAATAGACGGGCCGCTGCGTGGCGCCTTCCTCTAAGACGAGGACGGCGCTGACCGCGGTGGCTGACGCGGCCAGATAGAGCAGGAGGGGAGCCTCTGGCGCTGGGGCGACCAGAGTGGGGAGGCTTGCCAGGTGCTGCTTGAGCTCGTTGAAGGGCTTCGCGCAGTCTCCGTCCCAACGAAATCCATCGCACCCGCGGAGTGTCTTGAAAAACGGCAGGCCCCGCTCCGCCGCCCTGGATAGGAAGCGGCTTAATGCTGCCATGCGGCCTGCCAGCCTCTGGACCTCCCTTGTTGTCTTGGGTGGCTCCATACCCAGGATGGCGTCTACTTTGTCGGGGTTCGCCTGGATGCCCCGCCCAGACACGAGGAAACCTAGGAGTTTGCCCGCCTGCACCCCGAAGACACATTTGTCGGGGTTGAGCTTAATGCCCGCCTTCCGGAGGTTGTCGAAGGTCTCCTGGAGGTCCCGGCCGTGCAGAGCAAGCTGCCGAGTTTTGACCACCGCGTCATCGACATAGGCTTCGACGTTCCTCCCGAGCTGGGCGGCCAGGGCAATGGCGACGAGGCGGGTGAAGGTAGCGCCTGCGTTCTTCAAGCCGAAGGGCATTCTGACGAAGCAGAACGTCCCAAGTGGTGTGATGAAACTGGTCTTCTCCTCGTCGTCTTCGGCCATGTATACCTGGTGGTAGCCGGAATAGGCGTCCAGGAAACTCATGAGTTCGCACCCAGCAGTGGCGTCGACCAGCTGATCGATGCGCGGCAGGGGGTAATTGTCCTTCGGGCACGCCTTGTTGAGTGCCGTGAAGTCGATGCACATGCGCCAGGCCCCGCTGGCCTTTTTGACTAGCACCGGGTTAGCGAGCCACTCTGGATGGTGGACCTCGCGGATGACCCCGGCGCAAAGAAGCTTCGCCACCTCTGCTTTGGCCGCCTGCTGCCGATCCATCGACATACGCCGAAGCCTTTGCTTGATTGGCTTGGCGTCGGGGCGGACCGCCAAGCGATGCTCGATTAGTGCTCGGTCCACGCCCTTGATGTCCTCCGGGGACCATGCGAAGATGTTGACGTTGTTCTGAAGCACTCGGAGCAGATCCCGTTCGGCCCCCGGTGGGAGCCCCTCGCCAATGGACACAAACTGCCCCTCCGCCTGGAGCGGCACCTTCTTAACTCCGCCTTCGGGCCGAGGCTTGGGCGTCCACCCGGGGGCGGAGGGCCCATCCCCGAGCGCGCCGGAGAGGGCATGCACCGGGCGACGCGGGACACGGCTGCCGCCTTCGGCACGCCTGGCCAGGTCCTGGTCGCCGAAGACGGTGATAACACCCTCCGGGCCCGGGAGCTTTACACACAAAAACGCGTGGTGCGGGATCACCTCGAAAGAGTTGATGGCGGGTCGCCCCAGTATGGCTTTGTAGGGGTGCGGGATATCTACGACGTCGAAGGTGACCTGCTCGGTCCGGATGTTACCTTTGTTGCCCTCCTGACGGAAAGTGACAGGAAGGGACACGTGCCCCAAGGCCTGCAACGGTTGACCCCCGAAGCCTTGAAGTGGAGCTCCTGGCTGCTCTAGCTGGCTTCGGGGGATCGCCATGCGGTCGAGGGCCTCTGCGAACAAGATATTAGCGGAGCTTCCCCCGTCGACGAGGACGTGCCTGACGTCACAGCGTGCTATGTGGGCCTGGATGACCAGAGGGTCTTGGTGAGGGTACTCCACGCCCCTGGCGTCGTTCAAGTCGAAGGTGATGTTGCGAGGCGGCATCCACAGCTGCGGCTGCTCCCTGGGGGCTTTTGAAGAGGAGCCTCCGGTGATGACGCTGACGGTGCGATGCTGCGCGCCCTCCATTGCGGTGGCTCGTATGGGGCTATCCCTTGGGTGCCCTGCGTGGGCTCCGGCGGGGGACCGAGGAGGCCGAGCCCGAGACCCGGCCGTCACCCTCCGCAGCTGCATAACTGCGGTGCATGCCCTTTGTGTAATGATCACCGTAGCCGTGTACCTCGCACCACTTGCCATAGTGTAGGAGCTCTTGTTCTGCGTGGGGTTGGTCGCCGCAATCAAGTCCGCCGTCTGGTCCCCGTTCTCCCTGTCGTGGGGCGGGGGCGGGTCCTTGGCGGGCGCTCTCGGTGTCAAGGACATGACGGGCCGCCTGCGACCTGCGCCGGTGGCGCCGAGGTTTAGGCCTGCTCCTTGAAGAGCCTTCCTGTACCCCGGCCTTGCTGCCTCGGGGAGGGCCACCTCGGGGCTCTCGGCTGCGGCCCGGCTTCGAGGAGAGACCACCCGCCCCCACTTCGCGCGGGGGGCGCTCCTCATGGGCGGGGCCGAGGACGGTAATGCTACGTCTTCGCGCATCCTCCTCCGCCCACGCGTACTCGTCCATTTTGTCGAAGAGCGTGGCGACTGTCTTGATTGGCCTCCGCGCATTGTACTCGGCCATCGGGCCCAGGCGAAGGCCCTGTATGGCTGCATTAACGACAGTGGTTTCGTTAATATCTTTTAGCTGGCATCGAATCTTGGCGAAGCGCTTGAAGTAGCCCCAGAGCGTCTCCGAGGGTCTTTGCTTCACAGCGAAGAGTTGGTCCGCCTCGATTCGCTCGACACAGTGTCCTTGGAAGTTGCTGCTAAGGCGGTCGCGAAGCTGCTCCCACGCGTAGATGGAGCCCGGCTCTATGGTAAAAAACCAAGAGAGCGCCACCCCGTGCAGTGCAAGGGGGAGTCCCTTCGCCTTCGTGGTGTCGTCTCCGCCCGCGGCCTCCATCGTGGTTTCGTACACGCGCGCGAACTCGCGAGGATCCGAGTCGCCTCTGTACGGGTCGATGATGCTAGGGAACTTGAAGCCTTCGGGCCACGCCGCCTGCTGCAGCCCCGCCGAAAGCGGGGATTCTGGATCTACGCACCCCGGCGGGACGCGGCTAGACGGGGGGGCTTCGCGGCTGTCCGCCTTCTCTGGCGTGGACTCGGACGCGATTACTGTCGCAACCTGCTGGCTCCGAGCCTCTTGTATATCTCGGACGGCTCCGCGAAGGTCCCCTAGTTCTCGCTGGAACGCGTTGAGGGCTGCTAGTAGGACACCTTCCACCGCTGGTGTCGTTGAGGCCGCCGGAACGCCCAGCGGACGGGTCGGTGCAGGGACCATCGCCTCACGATCTCCAGATCCGCCGGATGGTTCGTTGCGGCTACCCCCGGCCGTCTGATCCGCGCTACCGGCGAGGGTGACGGGGTTGGATGTCGTCGTAGCGGCGCTGGCGGGGTCGGTCGTTGCCGCGCGAGCATCGATGCCCGCGACCACGGCGCGTACGCCGCCGCCAACTCCTTCGGCGGCCGATGCCGAAGCCCTGGTGTTCACGCGCTGCTCCGACCCAGCCGCCTTCTTTCCCTTCGCCGCCGCTGGTGAAGCTTTTTTCGGTGCCATCTTCTTTCTTCGGTCTTCAGGCTTGTCTTCGTCCTCCCCCGGACGGCGCTAACTGTTGTGGCTACAGACCAAACAGAGAGAGAGATGGTAGTGGAGAGTGATGAAGATAAGTGTAATGGCCTGGTTCCTTCCCATGGCTTACTCATATATATATATACACACGAGGAGTGCTTTTACAACTATACCCTTACATCTGGTTATCCCCTCTGGGGGCAGTTATGTCATTACACATGGCCTATTCTGAGCCTTATAATCTCTTACCAGGCCTGCTGGGTTTAGGTGGGGGCCACCCCTACGACAATGTCGTAAATGAGCAAAAAATTAGGCATATGAACTCCAAAAGCTCCAATGGAAAGTACTAATTCAATTGAACCGGATAGCATCTCTCTAATTTGCAAAATGCAATTAAATACGGAACCAGGTAGAGTATTCCGTCGAGAAAAATACTGCCCTTCTTTGTGGGAGCCTTCTCCAGGACGGTGGCAATGTGCAAGGCCGTGAATTTGTTTTGTCATTCGATGACCACAAACGACAATTGGCATACGTGAATGGTTTGTGTTTCACGTACATGGGAAAGTAATTACCAATTTCTTTTATTTTTCTAATTAGACGGTACTACGCTTCATGCTTGCGGTTTAACTCGCAAAGATTCAATAGAGCCATACGTACAATGCCAAATCTACCATTTTAGAGATAAGAGTGCAAATCATAATAACGATAATGCTTGAATGGACAACAACAAATTCATTAAATGGGACGGTACACCAGCGGCAGCAAAAGGAAAAAAAAGGTTTGACCATGAATGGCTGTATGAATTACGGTAAAAGCATTGAATGAGATGGTGAGCAATTGCAACAATGACATTGTCAAGTTAATTTGCTCACAAAAGTAAGGCTAGGCCTCACTCATTTTGACTTGAATTTCTAGTTTTTAGCTTATTTTTTATTATTTCTAAATTTCATCTTTTCCTACTTTTTAGATTTTTTGAGATTTTTTATCGGTTCTTTTTTCCGTATTCGTTTACGTTATCTGTGATTGTGCTAACTTGTTTTTTCATTTTTAATTTTTTTAAATTTAGTTACATCAAATAAGCTATCATCAGTTACAGTATAATTTTAGTCGATTACAGTATAATTTTAGTTATAAGTCAGCTTATTTCAGCCCAATAGAGCAGCACCTAAATCATGATCGCCACGTTTCTCTTTTGTAGTGATCTTTCATTCTGCGGCATAGATAGTACGTACCCCAACGAAATCCTGCATTCACGTGTGGTATTTGGCTGCATACTATTTATTTATTTTCCTACGAACCGACAACATTCTTTCGTAATTATAGCATTTCGTGCCTAAACAATTATTTATCCTGTCATAAGAAACCTTTTAGAGCTGATTTTTTTTAACCAAAATCGATAAAATGTTTATTTTCCATGTCACAGAAGCACAAGCTAGGACCAAGGCCCTGTTTGTTTTGGCTTTTTCAGTGGCTTATAAACAAAAAGTCTAAGCCTAAACAAAACGGCTGGCTTTTGTACTGGGCTTTTAAAAAGCCAAAAGTCACTGTATAACTAAAAGCCAAAAGCCAGTTGAAAGGAGCTTTTTTGGCTTTTGCGGAATAGAAATAACGTTTTGCCACTGAACTTCGAAAGACTTACACACAAATGTCATTGGTATATAAACCGTTGGCCGTTCGGCTGTTCTCTCCCAATCCCCTCCCAAACCGAATCGCGTGATTAGGGTTGCGACGCCGACGACCTGCGACACCACCGTCCTCCCGCGACCCGGGACCCCGCCGGCGACCCGCGACCCCGCCGGCCTTGTCCGCCATCCTCCGACAAATCCCGCCGGCAACCCGCGACCCTGCTGGCCTCATTTGCCGTCCTCCGACAAACCCCGCCAGCGACCAGCAACCCGCGACCCCACCGGCCTCCGACAAATCCCGCCGGCGACCCACGACCCTGCTGGCCTCATCCGCTGTCCTCCGACAAACCCCGCCAGCGACCGCCGATTTGCGACCCCGCCGGCCTCGTCTGCCATCCTTCCACAAATCTGCCGTCCTCCGGTGACCCCGCTGGCCTCCTCTTGAGTGCAACAATACATATAATAAGGGCATTTCAGACTTTCTGGTAATAAGCCACACCATTTAACCCATCAAAAAGCTAGGATACTAAATAGTCTAATTTGGCTTAAAAGCTAACTGCTTTTAAATCGCTTAAGTCAAAAAGCTGACTTTAAGTTATAAACTAAAAAGCCTAAGCCTAAACAAACAGGCAAGTCAGGCTGCCTGGATGTTGGTATCCGACGACAACAACTTGATGCGGTGGACGGTGATCTGATCTGGTCGCCGCCGCAGGCACCTCCTTTACCACTCCCCCTCCTACCCGTCCTTCCCCCTTCCCATCTGAAATCTGAACCGCTCCCTGCTCCATCTCCGGCGAGACCTCCCCGCCGGCGAGCCCCCACCCCCACCACATCAAACCGAAGAAGAAGGCGCCGCCGCAGCGATGGTGCTGATCGCTCTCGTCCGCGACTACATCGACCGCATGCTCCACGACATCCCCGGCATGAAGGTCCTCGTCCTCGACCCCCAGACCGTACGTACGCGCCTCCCAAAACCCTAACCCTGGCAGCCCTCGCCTCTCCCCGAGGGACCCGGCCTTCTCTGACCAGATCCGCGGATTCGTTCCAGGTCGGGATGGTGAGCGTGGTGTACAGCCAGTCGGATCTGCTGCGGAAGGAGGTGTTCCTCGTGGAGACGGTCGACAACGCCTCCAGCTCCAGGGAGTCTATGGCGCACCTCAAGGCCGTATACTTCCTCCGCCCATCCTCCGACAACGTCCAGAAGCTCCGCCGGCACCTCGCCGCGCCGCGATTCGCTGAGTACCACCTCTGTGCGTAATCAATCCCCTATTTGCTACAATCCAGCCGAGTACTAGCTATTTCTTTTAATCATTTTCTGTATCTTATTTGCGTTTGTCGTGAGAGATTCTGAAGAGCTGGTTTGGATAAGAGATATAGACAATTTGGTAGGCAACTTAACTTAGAAGCTGCGGGATGAAACCCCAATAAAATCAGTACATAACATTGGCAGGAATTGACCGCTGGTGTTCACCAGGATTAACAAGATGCTAAAGCAACTACAACTGAAGACTAGTTGCTTTTTGGGGACAATTTGTGGTCTCTCTACTGTATATAGGTTTCAAGTTATACGTAACTACAGTTACAATTTAGGAGTTGGGGTGATATAATTTTGTACCTTGCTCTGAGTGGGGTCTGAAGGGGGCCAGATGCGCGGTTTGGTGTAGTGGAGTTTTGTTGATTCGGTTCTTTCAATGTTTGTTCCCTTTCAGTCTTCTCCAATATATTGAAGATTCCACAGATTCAGGTGCTCGCTGATTCTGATGAGCAGGAGGTTGTGCAGCAAGTTCAGGTAAGTGTTGTGTATGGTTGTACATGCGTATTGGAATGAAGTGCTTGAGAGTTGAGATCGAGAATGGAATTGGTATATGAATGCTGTTCTGTTTTTGCAGGAGTTCTATGCTGATTTTTGTGCCATTGACCCTTACCATTTCACTCTGAACATACGCAATAACCATATCTACATGCTACCAACGGTGGTAGATCCTCCTGGTATGCAGAGCTTCTGTGATCAAGCTGTTGACGGTATTGCTTCTGTCTTCCTGGCTCTCAAGCGTCGTCCTGTTATTAGATACCAAAGGACATCAGATATTGCAAGAAGGATTGCACAAGAAACTGCGGTGGGTTCTATGTCCATGTTAAACATTACTATTTTGGATCCTATGAACATAAATCATCAACTTTAGGCATTTCAATATATTCTGTTCATTTCTTAGAGAATTGTATACATGCTACTCGGCCACTCCAAAGATCGAAACTATTGAAATGCCACTCCAAAACCACAACTCATGTATTTTTGTGACCCTAGCACATCTTTGGGTGTTATCACTAAAAAATTGAAATGCTGTCAACTTTTTTACATATACCAGTTATACCCTGTCACTGAAACACAACCTTCCCTTCCTATTCCTCCTGATTACGCTATTCCTAACTGCTTCGTATGGCACAATCGCACATCACCTACACCCTCCTGATTGCGCTTTTCTTGTCTGATCGCGAAAGCACAATGACACATGCACCTCCTTCCTCCTAAGTGTTGTGTAAATCTCTGCAGCCCACTGCAAGCTATTCATTAGTGAATTTCTGTGCAGTACAGCTCTTTTATGTACTTTGTGTTCTTGATGCAAGGTCGATTTTTTGTCAACGGTCTGGAGTTGTAGAACGTGAGATGAATAGCGAATAATCCAATTTTTTTATATTGCAACATGTTATTTCTTGGATGAGCAGTAGGATTGTCGACTTGTCAATGCAATTTGTGAATTGATCGTAAAACAGAAGAGGTATTAGCTCAGAGAGTCACTTGGAAATTTGTATGGCTTTTACCTGTTGAACCAACAATGAGAATGCGGCATAGAGCCATAGACCCAAAAGGGTATAGTTATATTTTGTTAATGTAAAAGGGTTAGTGGTATAAATATAAAAGATCTGTAGTTCTGGAGTGATATTTTTTATTGTTTGGGTACTTTGGGTTTGTTTTTATTAATTTCTATATGTTATCTTTGTAGGAGTCACTATGGTACAAGTGTTTGTTTTATATGCACATAACAAAGGCATTTTTCACCATCCACTTCTCATCCTACAAGTAGGGGTGGGAAGAAGTGCTATTTGTAGAAGTAGAGGAAGGTTAAAAAAAAACTTCTATGTAGCTAAAAAGCGTCTGTGTCATAACTATCCCTATTTTTGTTAGAAAAAGCTATCATGACAGCCATTGCGACATCTATTTGACAACCCACCAATATGAAACTTGTCCTGAAGCACATACAATTTGAAATGTGCAGAGATTGATGTATGAGCAGGAAAGTGGCCTGTTTGATTTTAGACGAACTGAGAACTCTTCCTTGTTGTTGGTGATTGACAGAAGGGATGATCCTGTTACCCCATTACTTAACCAATGGACATATCAGGTATTCTAAAAAAAGATTATCTAGTTTTTTCCTGTTTCAAATGTACTTTACTGTTAATTTTCAAGCAATTTTGGATTTGCAGGCAATGGTTCATGAGCTTATTGGAATTGAGAACAATAAAGTGGATCTTAGGGGATTTGCTAATATCCCTAAAGACCAGCAGGTTGATAACTGATGAATTTGTTCTGTTTGTGTGTTGATAAAATAATGCATGGAATCTTTGCTGAGTGTTGATCCATGTGAAATATACTTGCACAGGAGGTGGTTCTATCATCGGTACAAGATGATTTTTTTAGAGCTAACATGTTTGAGAATTTTGGGGACCTCGGTATGAATATTAAAAGAATGGTAGATGACTTTCAACATCTTTCAAAAAACAGCCAGAATCTTCAGAGTATAGGTAATTTGGACTTTTGTTTTTCATTGTTTTCTATGAAAGAAATGGATCATGGAGAAATTATATTCACCCTGTTATTTATTTCTTACATTCTACACCCCCATGCTTCCATTATTTACTTAAAACATTGACTTTTAGACCCCTTAGTCTAATTTGATTTGTATGTCTTATACACATTACTGCAATATCCTTTGGTACATGTTAGTTCTGGTTCCTTTTTTTTGTGGATGAATACATCTATTTATTTAACATTGTGTGTTCTATTTTTTTTTATATCTTACGATGTTGGACATTTAGATTTTAAAACATGCGTATTCTCAACAAAAGGAGCTACCCTTTTCTGAAAGTTGCAGCAGTTAAAAAGATCAAATATAATACAATACTAGTTGGGGAGTTGCTTATATTCTTCGCCCTTTCAGGGTTGCACAAATCTAAAGCACAGATCAACGGCGGATTCTATCTACTTACTCCACTAGTTATTGGAGATAGTGGCAAGAAATATAACATAAATTAGGTAAACGGACCAGAACAAACAGATTTAGAACATTTTTTTGGGGGTGGGTGGTGGAACGCAAATAACGATAACAGGGGGATGTAACAAGGAAATTAGAGGGGGAGTGTTGTGGTTATGCCAGGATAGAAATCTTGGAATCGATGCAAAACCTAGCTGGCGTGCCGTAACGGTAACCGGCCGGTTACCGGAAAACCCGGAAAAAACTGGATGAAATTCACATTTCAAATTTGAATTTGGATGATTTGAAAACCAGTAACCGGAAAAACCGCTAAAACTGGGAAAAACTAGAGAAAACCTAGCATAAAATGTTGGGACTAGCATATTTAGTTCATATAATAGGTAATCTAGCACAAAAAGGTCTAAACCAACATAAGAACTTTTTAGGTTACCATCCGGTTTTTTCCCTCTCGGTACCCACCGGGATTTTCGGTAACCGGCGGTTTTTTATCCTTGGGTTACGCACCACATAGCGGATACAATGGCTTTGGGAGATCTGAGAGGGGTGCCCAGAGCCTAAAACTCAAGTCTGTTTCATGAATTCAGAATGTTCTCTTTCTCCATAATGCCTTTGGGGTCAAGATTATAGCCATGGGAAAATGTGTTTACACAAATGCTCCCCGTAAGGTCTTTACTAGGAAGGGCAAACATATCCTTTCTTTGGCATAGTCTTAGTGGGTCTACCCTCTAGTTACATGCATAATTGGGCTTCATCTTGGTGGGCCGATTGGGGCAAGGCGGCACCTTACGCGCCATTAGTGTGCAGGGCCCAAACCAGCACGAGGGGCGGTTGATAGCTAGGTTGGTGTATGGGTGCCCATGCCTCAATGAAGTCCACCAATATTTGAAATTTTATTGCGATGTGGGCTACATAAGTGATGGAGAAGGGCACCAGCTTGGCCGCCTATTTACCGATGTGACCCGTGGACTCCTTGTTTTGCCATATTTTGCCTAGGGGGAAGGATGACGGCACGAAGGTCCTGTGCGCTAGGAAATAGTGCCTCAATTTCCGCGAAGCCATTAGCAGTGCGTAGGCCAACTTTAGTGTCCCAATTTCCACGAAGCCATTAGCAGTGAGTAGGCTTTTCCAGCTCGGTGTATTGCGTCTTTGCTCCCTATAGTGCTTCGGACACATAATATACCGAGTGCTGAGTGCGTTCTTTCTCTAGTACTAGCACCGTGTTGACGACTTGTGGAGTTGTTGCCAGATATAGTAGGAGCAGAGCTTTTTGTGCTGGACATGTGAGCTTGGGGAGATCTGTGAGGTATTCCTTTAGTTCTTGGAAGGCATGCGTGCACTCATCGGTCCACTAGAAATCACCAGAGCCGCGAGGGGCTTTGGAAAAGGGGAGCGCCTGCTCTGCGGCCCTCGACAGGAACTGGTTGAGGGCGGCTCGCCAGCCCTTGGACCTCCTTGATAGTCTTAGGAGCCTCCATGGACTGTATGGCGTCGATTTTCTCGAGGTTAGCCTCGATGCCCTTGTTGCCTGCCCGGATTCCGAAGACACTTCTCTGGGTTGAGTTTGATGCCATTGCCAGCCTACTGGATATTGTCGAAGGTCTCCTGGAGGTCTGTCGTGTGCAAAGCCGTGTGCCTGCTCTTGACGACACGTCATCCACATAGGCTTTGACGTTCCGGCCTAGCTGGGACGCGAGGACCAATGCTATGAGCCTAGTGAACATAGCTTTGGTGTTCTTTAGCCTAAAGGGCATCCCGACAAAGCAAAATGTCTCACTGGGGACAATAAAGGTTGTTTTTTCCTCATCCTCTTTAGCCATGTGGATATGATGATATATAGAATACGCATCGAGGAAGCTCATTATCTCGCACCCGGCCGTGGCGTCCACTAGCTGGTCGATGCGTGGCAGGCGTCTTTTTTGGGGCATGCCTTGTTAAGGGTGGTGAAGTCGACACACATGCGCTAGCTCTGTTTGTCTTCTTGACCAGCACCGAGTTGGCGAGCCAGTCGGGGTGGACCACCTCCTGGATGATGCTATAGGCGATCAGCTTGGCCACCTCTGCCTTGGTGGCATCCTGTCTGTCCAAGAACATTCTCTGAATTCTTTGCTTAACAGGCTTCGCATCGGGCCGCACCACCAGCTTGTGTTCGATGATAGATCGATCAACTCCCGTAATGTCAGCAGGGACCATGTGAAAACATTTGTGTTCTTTTGGAGGACCTTGATTATGCTTCGCTCTGCCTCTGGGGCCAAACCGCCCCCACCGAGACCTGTTTTGATGGGTCGTCGCTGTTGAGAGTTATTCTTTTTTACTTCGCTACCAGCCTTGGCTTTAGCGTCCATCCTACGGCGGAAGGAGGGCGTGTATCTGAGGGTGGGGCACGACCCTCTCTCAGTGCATGCACCTTCCGGTGTGGACTTTGCGTGCCCACTTCGATTTGCCATGCGATGTCCTGAACGTCGGTTACCATGATGACCCCTCTAGGGCCTAGGAGTTTCATGCACAAGAAATTGTGGTGCGGATCCACCCCACACATTGAGGGTAGTTCTTCCCAGCATGGTGTTGTACAAATATGGGAGATCCACAATGTCGAAGTTGATCACCTCCACTTTGATTTGCTCACCTTGGCCGAAGGCTACTTCGAGCGCCACCTAGCCTAGCGCCCTAACCGGGCTCTCGTCGAAGCCATGCAACGGGATCCCGACGCGGCTGAAGCCTGCTTCGTGGAATGCCCATTTGATTGAAGGCGCCGACGAAAAAGAGGTTCGCGAAGCTGCCCCCATCGACTAGGACCCGACTCACTTTGCACCCCGCAATGTTGGCCGCAACTACCAGCGGATCTTGGTGAGGGAAGTCCACCCCTCAGTCATCCTCCGCTGTGAAGGTGATGTCGACTCAGGCCCACGCCGGGAGCACCTGTACTGGGTATGTGGCGACATGTGTATTCGGCGTGCTTAGGCCCTTTGTTGTTGCTCAGAAGGGAACTTGAGGGACGACCTCCCTATGATGGCATTGATCATTCGGCGAGGTCCGGTGTTAGTGGCCTCTATCCGTAACACACTCGGCAGTGGTCGGGCGAGTGGTACTTCTGGAGGCTTTTCTACGTGTGTCACTACTGGTTTCCTCGTGTCTTGGCCACGATCCCTGGCCGCGCTTTTGCGGAGTGCCACGATGGTGGGGCATTTGCGCGTTGTGTGCTCCCCCTTGCCGTGCACTGCACTGCACCCCCTGTTAATGTTCGTCCTCCCAGCCTTGCCTCTTTCCGTGGCCATGGCCCCTTCCTCTACCGCAACCCCAGCTCTGGGGACAGAGACCTCGTCACCGCATCCTTCAATGTCGAGCACGTACTTGCCTCAGGGCTCCTTTTGTTGTTTGCGCTTCGCGCTCTCCTTCGGGGCCGAGGGGGTTGGCTTGCCCTCGATAGCCCTGTGATGGCGACTTTGTGCCTCATCATGTCCTTCTTGGCCCTCGCGTATTCTTCCATTTTGTTGAAGAGCTTGGCCACTGTTTTTATAGGTTTCTGGGCAATGTACTCCATGAGGGGTCCCTTACAGAGGCCTCAGATGGCAGCGTTGATGATCGTTGTTTCATTGACATCTTTTACTTGGCATCTAACTTTCGCGAAACGTCTGAAGTACTCTCGCAGCTTCTCTCCGAGGCCTGCCATAGCGCGAAGAGCTGGTTAGTGTTGGCCCGCTCTATGTAGTTGCCTTCGAAGTTGTTTTGCATATGGTCGCGGACCTGTTCCCATGTGTAAACGGAGCCAGGGCGATCGTGAAGGACCAGAATAGTGCAACCCCCTGCAGGGCGAGCGGTCATCCTTTCACCTTTGTTGAGTCGTCTCCTGCGGCTTCAATGGCCGTCTCGTAGACGCATAGGAACTCGTGGGGATTGGTGTCGCCCTTGTAGAGCTCCACCGTGGGCATTTTGAAGTCTTCCGGCTAAGCGCGCTGCTCCAGGCCCGCGCTGAGGGGGCACTCGTGGTCCACCCGCCGGGGGCGTTGCGGGCATCGGCGGTGGCATCATGACTCACCATCCTTTCCGCGGCCACCTCCGTCGCAGCGGCAGTGGGGATTTGCTAGCTCCGCGCCTCCTACATCTTATGCATTGCCCTCCGCAGGTCTACTGGCTCCCACTGCACCGTTCAGCAGAATGCCTTGAGGCTGCCACTATTTGGGCCCTATGCTAGCACCAAGGCGCCCTTTGCTCGTTGCACGGTAGCAACGAAGGTGTCAAGGCCACCGGAGGTCATCGCGTTGACGGGGGGACACAAGAACCACCAGAGCCGTCGAAGCGGGGTCCTCCACTAGCAATGCCGCCCTCTCCGTAGCCCGCACCGCTGCTAGAGAGCCGTCTTCACTACCTACCACGGCCTCGCGCGTGGCCACCCTGGTGCGTCGTTGCCACGGGGGCAGGGAGGCCCTCAACCATAGGCTCCCTCGTGCTCACAGTTGCGGTCTCGACTGTGGTGCTTCTCTTTTATTTGGGGGTTGGCATCGTCTTCCTCTTCGGTGCCACCTGGCCCAAGTGCCTTCGCTTCAGCTCGTAGCTTCTACGTCGCTCCCCACGGTTGGCGCCAACTGTTGTGGATACGCACCAAATAATGGATACAAGGGCTTCGAGAGACCCGAGAGGTGTGCCCGGAGCAACTCAAGAGAGAGGAGATGTATAGAATGTGGCTAGTGCTCAATCTCAGCTCAAGTCTATTTCATATATTCAGAATGTTCTCTCTCTTAAGGTGCCTTTGGGGTCATATTTATAGCTGTAGGAGAGGGTGTTTACACAAATGCTTGAGGTCTTTACTAGTAAGGGCAAACATCTCATTTTTTGGCATAGCCTTAGTGGGCCTGCCTTCTAGTTACACATATAATTGGGCTTTACATTGGTGGGCCGATTGGGCCAAGGCGGGGGCCACTCCCCCCTCAAACATTAGCCTTTTGCAAAATTTATTGTTGTGGTTTGTGTTAAAGCTTTGAAAGTATTATTTGCTAATTGTTTTAGGTGATATGGCAAAATTTGTGAGCAACTACCCCGAATATCGAAAGACACATGGAAATGTAACAAAGCATGTCGCTTTAGTGAGTGAGATGAGCAGAATTGTGGAGGAAAGAAAGCTTATGCAAGTTTCGCAGACGGACCAAGAGCTAGCATGTACAAGCGGACAAGCGGCAGCCTTTGAGGTATTCATTTGATGCACACAAAGTATTTCATGCCTTCAGGGACAACTTGTCCTTAGTATATCCTATGTGGAATTTTGTCCCTACTCAATGGTGTCCACTTTGGAATTAGTTATCAAAATCTGAGCTTGTGCTATTCATGTTTTTGTAATGGATAAGGCTTATCATTTTTATATCCAATATAATGATCTGCTGTGATGGTTAAAAGTATATTCAATGCTTTAATTACTTGGTATATTATTATTTTGACAGAATGTATTCAAATTCTCTATATAGTACTATAGTGGTGACTAGTCTACACGGTTTTTCCTCCTTTTTTGTTTATTCCATGAACTTGAAGGAAATTGAGGTCTACGATCTTCTCCTGAGTATATTGAACCCATTCCACTCTTTTTAGTAGAATCACATAGGATCAGGCATATCAAAGGCAACCTAAAGGTGTATTTTAGCTTACATTGTGTTAGGTCTGCCAATGAGTTTATTCTTACATGCCCAAGGTGGCATGGTGGGTGTGGGCCCATGCCCATACAGAAATACCAACTAAAATTGTTCTCTTTTTGTGCCAATACCATTTCCAAAATTTCACAAAACTTCTCTATGTTTTTTGATTAGGTATCTTATTGGATTGAACCTAGGCTTAAAAAGTTTAGTTCTCTTCCGCTAAAGTTCACAGCTTAAGGAGTTGATTTTTTCCTAAAAAGGAAACATACTTTACTTTTGCTTTATTGGCTACCATTAGCTATGTGAATCAAAACTGTACCTCTCTTTTAGTCTTTGCCACTCCTGACCCATCTTGACTAGCTCATAAGATGGATTTACTCCACATTTTTGTTTTTTTATTGCAGAAGTTGACCTGTTGAATTTCTGCAGGCTGTCACTTCCTTGCTAAACAACGAAAGTGTATCTGATATTGATCGTTTACGACTAGTAATGCTCTACGCTTTGCGGTATGAAAAAGAGAGTCCAGTTCAGTTGATGCAGCTTTTCAACAAATTGGC
This sequence comes from Dendrocalamus latiflorus, assembly GCA_017311315.1. Taxonomy (NCBI): domain Eukaryota; kingdom Viridiplantae; phylum Streptophyta; class Magnoliopsida; order Poales; family Poaceae; genus Dendrocalamus; species Dendrocalamus latiflorus. Next base: position 31,771,118 of record CM029639.1, on the reverse strand, counting down.
TTCTCGTTCCGCTAAATACAAGTCAGGGGTATGCAAAGTTAACTACTTCTTGTGCTAGATCATGTTCTTGTCTAAATTTTCTTCTATTGCACATGTTGTTTTGCTTTTAATCGTCTTTCTAGTTTTTTTAGAGGAAGCTAGTTTTCATTGCCACAGTTTAAAGTGTAATTGATTGCACTGTTGACATCATTGAACCGTGCCTTCCATGCATAGAAATTACCTTGTTCTTGCAAGCCAACGGACATCCCCACTTGTACACTATGAAGTCTGCTATAGTTCAGCTTCTGAAAAGCATCCGCGGTTCCTCTTTATGTACTGAAAGTACTGATCCAGTTGGATGGTTTTACAGCCACATTGAATGTTTTGTGAATATTAAAGACTAAAGCTTGTTTGGAATTGTAGTGCTTTCTAGAAAAAGTAGATTTGTGGTAGGACTCAGGGAACGGCGAAGATTCCGGAGGAAGTAGCGGTGGGTTGCACGGGGCTTAAACCCCTGACGGCGTGAGGGAGCCGTGAGGGCTAGGGCAGCCGGCGCACGAGAGAGAGAGAGATTGCAAGGAAGCCTGCAACGAGAGTTGCCTTGCTTGCTTAATTTCATTATAGTTGAGGATATTTATCCCCCCTAACAAACCAATCTAGATCCTATTTGTCTATGGATAGAAATAGGAGATAACCTGATTAGGAATAGAAATAGGAGATAAACCTAATAAAGATAAATCTATGGACCCAGGCCCCCTAATGGCCGGCCGGTGTCCCTTCCTGCGCGCGCTTTCGGCGCGCGTACGTGATGCCGGTCATAACATCTCTCCCTGCCTCCGCAAACAGCTCGTCCTCGAGCTGAAAGTTGGGGTAGATTTCTTGAAAGTGCGGCAGCTGCTCCCATGTGGCGTCGTCGCTGGACATCCCGCGCCACTGCACCAAGACGTGCCAAACACCGCGGCGGAGCTGGGCTTGCAGGACGCGCTCCGGTGCGGGCAGCAGCTGGCCGTCGTGCGTAGGCGGCATCTGAGGCGTCGTGGCCGGAGGATCGCCGTGGAAGGGTTTAAGCAGCCCTACATGGAAGACATCATGGAGCCTGGCGCCTCCGGAAGCTGGAGACGGTAGGCCACCTGCCCGATCCGCTCCAAGACTTGGAATGGCCCTGCGTAGCGCGGTCCGAGCTTCCCCTTGGGACGGGGCTCCAACGCTTGTGTCGGTCGGTGGAGGAGGCGCAACCACACCCAGTCGCCCACCGCAAACTCCAAATCACGGTGGTGGTCGTCGTAGTAGCGCTTGGCGTACTGCTGCGCTTGGAGGAGGCGTTCGCGGACCATCGCGAGAAAGTCATCATGGTTGCGCAGGAGAGCGTCCACCGTGTCAGTCCTGGCGGTGCCAGCCGTGTACGGCAGCAGCGGCGGTGGAGGTCGGCCGTAGACCACCTGGAACGGAGTGGTGCGTAGCGTGGTGTGGAACGAAGTGTTGTAGCAATACTCCGCCCATGGCAGCCAGTCGACCCATGCGCGAGGACGATCATCCGTGACACAGCGGAGGTACATGGCAATGACCTTGTTGACGACCTCCGATTGACCATCCGTCTGGGGGTGAAAGGCCGTGCTCATACGGAGTTTGACGCCCGCCATCTTGAAGAGGTCGCGCCACATGTGGCCGGTGAAGACCGGGTCGCGATCGCTAACAATGGAGGCGGGGAAGCCGTGGAGGCGGACGATCTCATCAAAGAAGGCCCTGGCGACAGATGTGGCGGAGTATGGGTGGCCGAGCGCGATGAAGTGAGCGTACTTGGAGAAGCGGTCGACGACGGTGAGGATCACAGACTTCCCGTGTACCTTCGGCAAACCCTCGATGAGGTCCATCGAGATGTCGGCCCACACCTGGGACGGCACTTCTAGGGGCTGCAAGAGGCTAGCCGGCTGCAGGGTCTCCGTCTTGTTGCGCTGGCAGGTGAGGCAGGAGCAGACGTAGTCTCGCACAAGCGTCCTGTCGCCGGGAATGTAGAAGCCCGCCCTCAGTCGTTGGAGTGTCTTCTGGATGCCCTCGTGGCTGGCCGCATGGGCCAGGGAGAGCACCTGGGTGCGCAAGTCGTGACATGCCGGCACGAAGATGCGCGAGCCGTGGAGCAGGAGCCCGTCTGCCGTTCGCCAGGGCTCCCCAATGGCGCCGTCTTGGAGCTGCTGGCGGAGACGGCCCGCCTCCTCGTCGGTGGCCGTCGCAGCTCGGATCTCGTCGAAGAGGTGGAATGAGGGCCCCGAGATAGCATGGAGTGCGGCTGAGTCTGAGTTGCGGCGCGAGAGGGCGTCTGCCACCGTGTTGAGGCGCCCGGGACGGTATTCCACCGTGAAGTCGAAGCCGAACAGCTTGCTGATCCACTGATGCTACGGAATCGTCGAGAGGCGCTGGTCCAGTAGAAACTTGAGGCTGAAGTGGTCGGTACGAATGAGGAAGCGGCGTTCCCATAGGTACGGACGCCAGTGGCGAACGGTCTGCACGAGGCCGATAAGCTCCCGCTCGTAGGCCGCCAGCTTGAGATGGCGGGCAGCGAACGGCCTGTTGAAGAACGCAAGGGGCCCGACGTCTTGGTGGAGGACAGCGCCAAAGCCAGCGCCCGAGGCGTCGCAGTCGACGATGAACAGCTGGTCGAAGACAGGCATCTGCAGGACCGGTCCTGTTGTCAGGGCGTGCTTCAGCGACTGGAATGCTGCCGCGGCGTCATCCGTCCAGGCGAAAGCGTCCCTGCGTAGAAGCTTCGTCAGCGGTGCCGCGATTGTGCCAAAGTCCCGGATGAACTTCCGGTAGTACCCAGCGAGGCCCAGGAAGCCGCGCAGTCCCCGGGCTGAGCGGGCACCGGCCAGGAGGCGACGGCGGCCACTTTGTCGCTGTCCATGGCGACGCCGTCGGCGGAGATGACGTGGCCGAGGTAGGCGACCGAAGACGCCCCGAAAGAGCACTTGGAGCGCTTAAGGTGCAAGGAGTGGGCGCGAAGCGCATCGAAGACGAGGCGAACATGCTGCAAATGCTCGGACCACGAAGAGCTAGGGATGCAATCGGAGCGGATACGGTCGGTAATTGCTCATCCTGTATCCTATACCATATTTTTTCTCGGAATCGGAGTCGGACACGGATAGTGCCGGATACGAATACGAACGCGGATAGTATCGGTCACGAATACAGAACGAATACGGAGCGGATTCGATACGGTAACTATATTTCATCGGATAACACGCAAAAACAAAGATCCTAAATAATTAAATATAGATCATGCATATTAGGATAAATAATTAAATATAATATAGAAATATCATGTACTTGAAAGTTAAATACAATGAGCAACTTGTATACATACCAACAATAATGAACAGAATAGTTATCTAGAACCACTTCCTGAGGAGTATTACTGTGGCATCCCAAAATTTTGGTTTTCTTTCTTATTTATTTAATTGGTTTGATTGGATTTTCTCTAGAAACTAATTTCCTTTTTCTCAAATCCTTTAATTAAAGCCTAGAGAGTAAGTTATTAATTTAGTTGAGTAATTGTGCCTAAAACAAGTTGAACTTATTTTATTTAGATTCTTTACATTTTTCTGAATTTATGGGAATTTTTTGGGATTTATTTGGATTTTTCTACTATTTTTAGCTTTTATTTTAATTTCTGGAATTTTCTGAAAATCAAAACCTAAAATAAAAATTTAATTAATTATCCGATTCGGATATTACCGAATAACTAGCATCGGATATTACCGATTAGATATCCGGATATTCTCCTATCCGACGGAAACTACTCTCCCGAATCCGAATCCGATTCCGACAATGACTATCCGATTCCGATACCATATCCGGCAAAACCATCCGGTTACCGACTATTTTTCCGAAATACCATCCGAACTGACCTCGGTCGGGCGGTCGGTCGGGAACTATCCGAACCGATTGCACCCCTACGAAGAGCTGTAGATGAGTATGTCGTCGAAGAACACGAGCACGAACCGACGGAGGAAGGGCCGGAGGACATCGTTCATGAGGGCCTGGAACGTTGCCGGCGCGTTGGACAGGCCGAAGGGCATGACGAGGAACTCGAAGTGACTGTGGTGGGTGCGGAAGGCCGTCTTCTCGATGTCCTCCGGATGCATGCGCACCTGGTGGTAGTCGGAACGGAGGTCCAGCTTGGTGAAGTACCGAGCGCCATGGAGCTCGTCGAGGAGCTCCTCAACCACCGGTATCAGGAACTTGCCCTTGGATGTCTTGTCATTCAGCGCACGGTAGTCAATGCAGAACCGCCAGGAGTCATCCGCCTTCTTGACCAAGAGCACAGGCGCGGAGAACGCTGAGGTGCTCGGCCGGATGATGCCCTGCTCCATCATGGCTGCACACTGGCGTTCCAGCTCGTCCTTCTGCAGCTGTGGGTAGCGGTAGGGCCGGACGGCCACCGGCGCGGTGCCTGGCAGCAAGTGGATGCGGTGGTCGTAGGGTCGTGCCGGTGGAAGGCCCCAGGGTTCCTCAAAAACTTGGCTGTATTGGTGCAGTAGGCGGTCCAAGAGGGGTTGCGGCGGCGCCCTGGTGATGGCGCTAAGGGACGGCTGTAGGGTGTCGTCGCGGGGGGAGCCGAGGCCCTTCCAGAATACCCGCCTGTCGCCCCGCCAGAACGCCATGCAGAGGTCCTCGAAGTCCCAAAGGATGGGCCCCAGGGTGCGGAGAAAATCGACACCGAGGACGAGGTCGAAACCGCCCAGGTTGATGCCGTAGCAGCTGATGGAGAAGTCCTCTGGCCCGATGCTCATGGCGACATTGCGGGCCACGCTCGTGCAGGAGACCCGGTCGCCGTTGGCCACCGCCACACGCATATTAGCGATGTCCGTCGTCACCAAATGAAGGCGGCGCAGGGCTCCCGCGTTGATGAAGTTGTGGGTAGGGGTGAAAACGGATCGGATTCGGACGGATATTGCTGTTACCATATCCTAACCCATATTTTTTTCTCCGGATTCGGTATCAATCGGATTCGGTACCAATCGGATTCGGTGTCGGATCGGTCGGGATTAACCCAATTCGTTTGCACCCCTACTTGTTTGTAAGGAATGCATACAGTGCAGTAAATGGAGTAGGACGCACTGACTTGATGTTACTATTTAATAGCTGATGTGGAAGATTTTATTTTACCATTACAAAAGAAAATGAAACGTCAAATAGTAGCACTAACCTGAAATCATACTTGAAGACGTATCAGATTCGGACGGATATTCGGATTCGGACAGATATTGCTGTTACCATATCCTAACCCATATTTTTTTCTCCGGATTCGGTACTAGTCGGATTCGGTACCAATCGGATTCGGCGCCGGATCGGTCGGGATTAACCCGACCCGTTTTCACCCCTAGTTGTGGGTGGAGCCGGAGTCGAGCAACGCCAGGAGCCGGTGGCCGTGGATGTGGACATGGAGGTGCATGGTGTCCTCTGTGCGAATGCCGGCGATCGCGTGAAGGGAGACCATCGGCAAGTCAGACGCGCCTCGTTCTCCGTCGCACCGCCGGAGTCCTCGGCCGTGTCGTCGTCCAGATAATCGGTCACCTCAATGAAGAACAGTTGCTGGCACTTGTGGCCGCGGACGTACTGCTCATCGCAGTTGTAGCAAAGCCCCAGCCGACGTCGGTCAGCCAACTCAGCCGGGGAGAGGCGGCGGAACGGACGGGAAGGGCCCGGCAATGCGGCTGTCGCTTGCGGTGCCGGAGGTATTAGGACTGGCGCCTGTGCTGGCACGGTCGGGGGCGTAGCGGCGGCCCTCTGCGGCGTGGGCAGGGCCAGCGGTGGCCGCTGGAGGGAACGGGGCGGCCGCTGCAGCAGCGCTGGTGGTGTCGTCTCGGTGCGGCGCTCATACGCCCGCGCAAGGTGCATTGCCGTCTGCAGATCACGTGGTTCACGGAGTTCGACGTCGATCTTGATGTGCTTTGGTAGGCCGCCGGTGAACAACTCCACCTTCTGGATTGGCTGCAATTGGGGCGCGTGACAGAGAAGCGCATTGAAACGCTCTTGGTAATCCTGGACAGTGGAGACGAATGGCAGCCGGGCGAGTACCGCCAGGCGATTGGCGCGGATTGGCGGCCCGAAGCGGAGGTGGCACAGCGCCTTGAAGCGGTCCCAGGAGGGCATGCCTTCGTCCTGTTCCAAGGCGTAGTACCACGTCTGGGCGGCGCCCGTGAGATGGTACGAGGCGAGCCACACGCGATCGGAAGCCAAGGTGCGCTGGCCACGGAAGAATTGATCGCATCGGTTGAGCCAATTGAGAGGGTCCTCCTTGCCGTCGTAGGTGGGGAAGTCGAGCTTGTGGAAGCGAGGGGCGCCCAAGCCGATGCCAGCACCACCCGAGCCTATCTCCGGCCCGGCCGGAAAGGATGGCCGCATAGGGAGCTGCGGCACAGCGGGAATCGGTGACGGCGAGTGGGGGAACTGGAGCTGGTGGATGGGGATCGGCAGAGTGGTTGCGGCGGAAAGGGTGGATGGGGGATTGGCGGTGGTGGGCGCTGGCGGCCGGGACTCCAGGGCCTCCAGGCGCGCGGAGAGGGTCGCCATCTGCTGGGCGAGCTCGGCCAGCGCCTTGGCGATGGGATCGGCCGGCGGCGGCGGTGCCCCCTTCGGCTGCTTGCCGCCCTCCTCGCTTGGCATCTCTGATACCAGATTGGTAGGACTCAGGGAACGACGAAGATTCCGGAGGAAGTAGCAGTGGGTTGCACGGGGCTTAAACCCCTGACGGCGTGAGGGAGCCGTGAGGGCTAGGGCAGCCGGCGCACGAGAGAGAGAGAGATTGCAAGGAAGCCTGCAACGAGAGTTGCCTTGCTTGCTTAATTTCATTACAGTTGAGGATATTTATCCCCCCTAACAAACCAATCTAGATCCTATTTGTTTATGGATAGAAATAGGAGATAACCTGATTAGGAATAGAAATAGGAGATAAACCTAATAAAGATAAATCTATGGACCCAGGCCCCCTAATGGCCGGACGGTGTCCCTTCCTGCGCGCGCTTCCGGCGCGCGTACGTGATGCCGGTCATAACAATTTGACTATTGCTTTCTAGAAAAAGTAGGTTGACTACTATTTTTTCTCTCTATATTTGCTATTTTACAACCGCTCTTGGACAACATAACAATTATATTTTACTAGGTTTGGTAAATACTTCTCATTACTATCTTGTGTGAACTCCATTGTACACAAGATCTCTAGAATTCATGGTACACATGGTTCCTCAGTATCTAGGAAATAGAATTTCTTCAGGTCAGACTCTGCAATTGCCCTTGATGTGAATTAAACCGCGTATGTTAATTGGTCTTGAGTCTTAGAATTCGTAGGAACACAATTACTGGGACCTCCTTCCAAGGTTGTTACGGCGTCGCCTAGTCGTCGCCAAGGCGACGACTAGGCGTCCAGTCGCCCAGAGCCCGACGCCATGGTCCATCGTCCAACTTACCGAGTTAGGAGCTCGACGCCGAGGTCTCACACAGCAGTAGCCGCCGCGCTCGCGGCCTCGAGTCCCGTCGCTCCTCTATCCGAAGCCACCGCCGGCCGGATCTAAAGCTGCACCGCCTCTTCCCAACCCGCATCGGTCAGATCTGGAGCCGCAGCCTCCTCCGTCCTCTTCCCGAGCCGCACCTCACCCCCAGCCGCATCGGTCGTCTCCGGATCTGGCCGATCTAGTGGCTCTTGGTGTGGAGGCGACGGGGGAGGCACCGGGGAAGGGAGGCGACGGGGGGGAGGCGCCGGGCGGGGGGAGGAGGCGCCGGGGAGGGGAGGTGCCGGGCGGGGGAGGAGGCGGCGGGGAGGGGAGGCGACGAGGGGTGGCGGCGAAGGAGGAGAGGAGGCGTCGGGAGAGGGGAGGAGGAGAGGAGTCGGGAGAGGAGGTGTCGGGAGAGAGAGGAATCGGGGGACAAATTTTCCCGAAGAAGAATCGGGGCTCGGGAGAGAGATAGAGGAGATGGGGCCTGGTTAAGAAGTGTCTTTTTGCGATTAAGTCCTCAACATTTTTAAAAATTACAAACATATCTCTCTTTTAATGGATTTCTTGTAATTTAGACCTCCTGAGACATGATTATTTGGATAATTTGTGTTATTATGTTGCATAGCTATTTAATTTTTAGTCATATAAGCTATTATTTGTCGTCTAACTACTATCGTCTAACTGTCGCCATGGCGGGCGCCTAGTCGACTAGGCGTCCAGGCGCCTCGGCCTCGCCGCGACTTGCCGGAGCGCCGTGACAACCTTGCCTCTTCACTTGGCTGCTTTTTCTTTATACTGGAGACGAGATGGAACGTCTTTTTTACTAGAGTCTACGAGTCTAATCGGTGTTACTACTTTTGTATGCAGCTTGTTCAATTTCTCCTTAAGCAGGCTGGTGTTGATAAGAGAACAGGTGACTTGTATGGGAATCGTGACCTATTAAATATTGCTCGAAACATGGCTCGTGGGCTTAAGGTTTACACAAAAGTTTGTCTCTGCAATTATGTTGCATGAAACGTAGCTTTTTTCTTATCTGCTTGTTGGTTGCAGGGAGTTGAGAATGTATACACCCAACACCAGCCACTTCTCTTCCAAACCATGGAAGGAATTGTGAAGGGGCGATTGCGCGATGCTGACTATCCACTTATTGGCAATCACTTCCAGCAGGGCAGGTTAGTCGGACGATGTGCTGTGTCAAGTGCCTGTGTGAAACTAATTCGTGAAATTCACGAACTTCTTTTATTGTTACGGACATGAAACCTGCCATCCTTGAGCACTTCCTGCAAAACAAAGCTAAATCATTTCTAGGGACCTTTCAAATCAACACCTTTAGTGATGGACTAATTTATAGAAGTGATGGCTGAGAGTATTGCTTTCTGCACAGGCCACAAGATGTGGTGATATTCATCGTTGGAGGGACAACTTATGAGGAAGCAAGATCGGTAGCCCTTTATAATGCAGCAAATCCCGGAGTCCGTTTCATTCTTGGAGGTTCAGTGGTTCTAAACTCAAAGAGGTATGCATTTTTCACCATCGTTTTCCTTGCAATGCTTCATAAATATTGCAAATTTTTTTACAGAGTTGCTTACCGTACCATTAACTCAGAATTTAGATGAAATTAGGGCTTGATGTATATTGATGGTTTCAATAATGAATTGCAGGTTTCTTGAAGACTTGGGAGAGGCACAAAGAATTTCGAAATCAAGCACTCTAGTATGAGCAAGCTGTTGCTTTTTCCAGTTTGAAGCTTGCCGGGGTATGACTTGATAGTTGATTTTTGACTCCATATTTGCATAGGTGATCAAGTTTGTGTGGTAAATTTTGTAATATATAGCTTTAGCTGCATAGTGCAACACCATACGAAATAAACAGATCTATAAGTTGTTCGGCTTCTGTACATTTCACAATTATTGTTATTTTTTCCCTACACAGTCGAGGCAATGGAGTGGGTTCTGTCGAAATGTTCCGTGTATCTTTAAAACATGGCAGTTTTCCTTTCTTCTTTTCTGTTTCGGGCTACATTTTCTGTTTTGAGCTGTGCTGCCGATGCAATTGAGTTGGATGGCTTTTCTGTGTCGCGAGATGCCCAAGGGAAAGGGTCTTTATCGCTCCAATGAACTGCTGTGTCCTGGCCCTGAACTTACGTTCAACAGGCTTCTGCATGGAAATAAATGGGATATATCTTGCCCTGGGCATCCATGCATATCACGTTGAAGCACTATTCAAGTGGTCAACAAATATTCTTAAGTGGGTCAAAGCAACATTAAAATGCTCAAAAATGTTCTAAAATGGGTCACATCTTTTAGTGGTTACTTTTTCGCTTCTAAAAGTTGTATTTTGGCTTTTTTACAGGAATTAGCTTTTAAATGAAGTGTCTTTTTAAGATGAAATTTATATGTTGATTGTAGTGCTCGCTGCAAAAATCATATACGAGTTTCTGGTACAACGTACCCTCTTATATGAACAACTTAAAAATTACAAGATAAAAGCTAAAAAGAATATGTTCATCTTTTATCTAAAATGGGTCAAACTACAAGGTTTCAGCTGTAAACTTGATGTGTATCCGGAGTGATCTTTTTCTTCCTTCTATTTTTCGATGTACTCATCGGCAGTTTTTTTAGTTCTCCATGCGTGGATTGGAATTATTCTTGAATTTTTATGACACGGTAGATTGACTCAATTTTCTGAACTTTGTTGTGGCCTTCAATGGTGTTTTGATGTGGGATGCACTATATGTACCATCAAACAAACACGTATGCAATGGATGAAAGGCACGTGCTAAGAAGACAAGAACGGTAGATACAAGGCATGTGAACTAACAAGGGTTTTCCTTGTCTTTTAAGCATCCATCAACATCGAAGGCGTAGAGCCATACCCTAATAATTATTGCACATTGATTTTCTCCTTTACATTGCACGACCAACATTTACATATAACTAGGTACTTACTGACGGTCCTTTATTTAGAAATTTTACAAGAACCGGGATTACTAGCTAGCTAGTTCCGAGTGGTAACCAGGCCAGCTTGTTTTAGATCTATCCCTGTCCCTGCATACAATGCAACATTAGGCACAGGGCAGCGGGCGTCGCTTGTAGCTTACCATCACTTGACCTTTCGGCCTCATCGAAATCATGTTCTCTGTATCGGGAAAAGGCGACACCAATGTGAGCTCAAAGTTGCTCAGCAGATGGCTGAGGATCACTTTCATCTGCAGATAAGCGTATCCCTCGCCCATGCAAGCGTGCTTCCCGGCGCCAAACGACGTGTAGGCGAACTCGCCGCCGGCCCTGTCCTCCTCCCTCCCGGGGGCAAATCGGTCCGGGTCGAACGCTTGAGGGTCCCTGTAAACGTTGGGAAGCATGTTGTTGACCACCAGAGGGCTCGCCACCATGTGCCCCTCCGGGACGTCGTACTCGCCGCCTTGTTTGGTTCGCACGGTGAAGCTCCTGCGCGCGCGGCGGAGGATCATCGGCGTGACGGGGTGGAGCCTCAGCGCCTCTTTGATGCAGCGGTGCAGGACGTCCATCTGCAGCAGGGCGTTGTAGTCGATGCGCTGGCCCCCGTGCTTCCTCATGAGCCGCCTCTGCTCCTCCACGGCCGCGTCCAGGTGCTCGGGGTGGTTGAGCAGGCGAGCTCCCGTCCAGGCCGTGACGGTGGAGCTCGTGTGCTGGCCGGCGAAGAGCAGGGCCACGAGCATCCCGGTGACCTCCGCTTCGGTCGTGGGGCGGCCGTCCCTGTACTTGGAATCCATCAGGCCCTGCAGCATGTCCTCCTCGACGCGGCCGGAGCTCTTGCGTGACTTGGCGATCTGGGAGAATATCTCCTCGAGCCTGGCGCGCGCTCTGTCGCGCCGGCGGTGCGCCGGGGTCGGGAGGTATGGGAAGAACATGCTGATCAGGTGCAGGCCGCCGATGAGCTCGTGGAGGAGCGAAGAGACCTCGTCGAGCATGTTCTCCCGGACCTCCTTCCCGAGCAGGCATCGGCTCGCGATCAACATGAGCACGTGATCCACCTCATGCTTCAGATCAACCACGCCACACTGTCCCCATTTCGCGAAATATTCCTGCATACACAAACGAATTCATACTCTCTGAATCTGATCGACGAGAGAAGAAACGAAAACATGCAGCACAAGCATGCCATGGCTATCCATACGTATACTTCACCTCTACTTCACGAACCATGGGACCAACATGGCTCCTCAGCTTGGCTGGCCGTAGCGTCTCAGCAAAGAACCGGTGCTGCTCGTTGCGAGTATCAAGATCCACGTCGTAGCCAACCCCTTTGCCGAAGATGGGCACGGTGATCTTGTACACGTCGTCGATGCCGATCTCCGACTCCGCGCCATGGAAGAACCGAGCTGAGACCTCCGGCCCGACCAGAAATGTCACGCTTAGCCCGAACGATCTTAGCGTGAAGACGCTGCCCAGTTTCATGTGCTGGTGATGGATGACGGATTGCAGGCTCTTGGTGAGGACCTCAGGAAGAACTCCTACAAGAGGAGCTCCTTTTGCCACCGGTGGGGGTGGCCGTTTCCACTTTGGAGGCACAGTTCTTGCTCTTGCAATCTTGGTGGCTATCACAACGATAAAGAAAACGGCTATGGCGAACCATGCATCGCCGATTGTTGTACGATCCATGAAACGTAGGTTAGTGAGATGTTGTCGGAGACAATCAGCTAAACAAGAGGGATTCATTAATATCGATCACTATAAGAACATGAAGATAAATTGGAAGTTACATCAATTATTACCAATGGATTGATCCTAACTTTGACAGTATATATATGAAATTATGACTGAGGTCATAAATCAGAAGAATGAGGGGCCAAGAAAGAATATGGCTTAAATTAATTAGAACCTACTCACACACACACACACACACGATGCTATGTGATGATTTTGAAGATATACAAAAGAAATCAGAAATCAAATATAAAGAGAGCTTACGCCACAATATTTTCAGGTCTGTGTCAGAAGGCCTTTGGGGAAACAAGTGTATATATCAATATATGTTCAAGCTAAACTGAACTCCAGACACTTGAGTTTCAGCTACTCGATGTCTGGCAAGAATGAAACGCACACAGGGGTATTTATGGGGAAAGTAACTTTGGCCTCAGTATAGGTCATTTTCTCAAAACATAAATAGTTGTATGAACTAGCACTTCATCGTCTAACCGATGGGATAAGAAAAAAAATCCTCATGTGGGACCTTTCGAGTGCATTAGGTGAGAGTGGACGTGTGAAGGTATTTGGGCATGTGAGTGGAATGGACGTACGGTAGCTCAAAAAGAAATTAATAAAAAAGAAAAAAAAAGCGAATGCGGCAGGAAGATTATTATCTACTTGTCTCTAATGGCCCGTTCTTTTTTCTTTAGTTTATAACTGTGACTTATACTTTTTAAGCTATTTATAAGAGAGAGTATGAAATAATAGAAACTTGATCGATATAAATGTAGTCGCTATAGTGTGTGTTATAATCAACTTGTATACCCCATCTTAAAAAGAACTTCGTTTGAAAACTAGTTAATGTAGAAAAGCCAAAAGGCAGCTTTTAGAAACTGAAAAGAAGATGCCGAATAAACGATTGTCATGTTATGCGTCGGTAATACACAAGACAAAGAGAACAGTTAAGGGTATCTCCACTAGTATCATCTCAGCTATCTCTTAGTTATATTGAATAAGTAAAATTGTATGTAGAGATAATGTGCTCTTATTAAGAGATGTGAGTCTGCAAACCAACATAAATAGTGAGAGGGTGTAAGGTAAAAGATAATGGTAAAAACAATATAAAATAGTTAGAGGGGTAATTTACTATTAAAGAGCTTAATTCTGTTGCTATCTTTAAGTGAAGCAAAAGTTTTAAAAATAACCTTAAAAAGTAGACCATTGTACATATCCTAAAATGTGTAAATATATAAGTGACCGCACGAGATGACCGTGATGATTATAAAACTTCACTTGCTAGCGTACACGATGATAAACGTGAACATGATAGGCAGCTAGCCTAGCGCCTATCACGACCCACGAGAACCACGCTACTCTGGTGTTGGTGCCGCGCAGGGCGTGAAGCCGAAGCCTAGCATGTTTGGGAGGCAGAAATTTAATAAAAAGTTTTATACGGTTTCTGTATAAAATAATATAGTTTTTATTATGTTTATTTTGAAATTTCTACGTTTCATATTAAAGGTGTGATTTGGAATTTGGAGGGGGGTGGGGGGGGGGGGGGGGGCGGTGTTGAAAAAAAATCAGAGAGGGCAAAGGTGGGAATCACTTGCAACTAGCGAAACATGTAAAAGGATGTCTTATATGACTGTTAGATGCAGCACCCTTGCTCAGAAGCGTAGTGAAAACTCTTACAGGAGAAGCTCCATTCACAAGTGGAAGTAAATCTATTGCACGTCGGCCCAACACTGCTTCACACAGTCCCGGTGCGGTGACTATCGTAGTGATAAAGAAAACACCTAAAAACTTGAAGTAGATAAGAAAAGATTGACAATATATTTTAACACTCTACCTTATGTTTAGCTCTACCAGGTCTAAGACGTAGACTTAAACGGGGGCCACAATTAGTGTTTTAATATTGCATAAGTCAGGCCTTAAACGTAGGACCTCTTAGCTCTGTTACCATATTGAATTGTATGCACTAAACAATTCATTCAAAAGCTTATAAGCTAATGAGAAAAAGTGGACAATATATTTCAACAAAGTCGATCAGCCTTACCAAAGGAATAGGACCGACCGCGAAGATAAGTGAGAGGTCACATTAATTGATATATTAATACTTCATAATTTATAGAAATTATTTAGGCTGAATTTATAAGTAAAATCGAGACACATAGTTGCTGCAGGAAACGACAACATTGTTGTGAGAGTGTAGTATTATTTGGTGCTATTTACTATTAGATCAATCTAGTTTTAAGTTGAAGTAAGTTGACCCAGGGGAGGAGCTTTCATATCTTAGTTAAATCTAGTTTCTCTTGTTTTAGCTTCGGTAGATTTGCTTATGTTACTCTCACCATCTTATAATCATTTCTTCCATTAGTAATAATTGATTTATAAGTAGTAAATTTATTTGTCGCTTCTCTTTGGATTTCGATAATGTTGCCGTCGGAAAATTTCTAATAGCAGCACCGTGTCCCTGTGGAGGGTACTCCCTGGCAGCGTATGACATATGCCAGTCGATTTTTCAGTAAATCGATAAAGTCAATGATAGATAAACCTGAACGAAAGTTGATCTTGGACAAAATGTCGATGGGATGCAATAACAAACATCAATAAATCTCAAAATAGGGGATATGTGTAACTCATAGATTGAACAACACATTGATGCGAAGCAATATTGATCAAAGTCAAATTGCGTAGGTAAGACTCTACTAGTTATAGCTTACTTTTAAGGTACAGAAAAAGTATTTGCAAAAAAGTAGTAAAGGTTGGCATGTGCAAGTTTTTTCCTTCAACCAGTATAGGGTATTTATAGTCTAAAATAGCCAACTCAATCTTGGATTATACTTGAAGTCACTTCTTCATGTTGGCTCAACCATTCTTATGATAGTGTCCCTTCCGCTTCTGAATCTTCATATCTTTTTTTTTATGAAAAACAGTAGGATAATCTCCTACTATGGTATGTTAATTATAAGAATGTACAATATGTACAAAGAGAAAACTAAACTAGATTGTTACTAGCCAATTACAAATTTCTTCTCGAAAGCTATCCTTTACTCTGCGCAAATGTAGACTAACCTCTAACTTGAATCTATGCTTCCAAATAGCTAAACTGTAGGGACTATGCTCAAAAATAAAATCATTGTGTTGCTTCCAAATATACCAAGAAGCCATGATAAAGATCTCCATGAAAAAAATGCTTGCCTGAAGCTAAGCTGGATTAGTAAACCATACACGAAACATCTACATCCAATGTCCAAGTGATTCCATGGGTACTCCAACATTGTAGACTAATAGGACAATTAAAGAACAAATGCCATGAACTTTATTCAACCACACCATCACAAAGGACACAGTGAACACTCCCATCAACAATGAAATGCCTCTGCTGCAGGATATTCTGGATATTTGGTCTATCCATCATAAGGAGCCAAGCAAAAACAGTTAGTTTCATCACACATTTACTCTTCCAAATGTGTGGATAGATCATGGATACATGGAGCTGACTGAACTGATGAGCATAGAATCACTAGGAACTATAAATAGCATTACCCCAGATATAAGTCCAATGATCAGTCTGTTGCGGCTGAATAACAAGATGTGTCAAAAACTGTTGTAACGCCAAATACTCCTGATGTGCTTTCTCTGAGAGAGGTAAAGAAAACAGATACTCAAGAGTACTTGCATTCATAAACTCCTTAACAGAAATGTCCTGATTTCAGACATAAGAATAAAGTCTGGGATACTACATACAAAGGAGATGCCCTACCCAAAAATCCTTCCAAAAAAGAATATCACGACAATCTCCCAGCTTCCCCATGGCAATCCCTCAAAATAGAGAAACAGTCTTCATGACATCATGCCACCAAAAAGAGCTGCAAATGTGCGCATCATGAGGAACTACATTTGCATAATATGTATCACAAATAAGGCGCACCCATGGAATACCCTGCCGTCCAAAAAATTTATGCAAATGTTTCATGAGTAATGCATCATTTTGCAGATGCAAGTTAAGTACTCCAAGCCCCCTTTATTTTTCGGCTGGCAGACTGTTTCCCAAGATGCCAAGGTGTAGGACCGAAATGGCGACAGAGGGGGGTGAATGTCGCTCTCTTCAAAATTGCCCCCGAGAATTCGTACACTGATTTTTCAAAAAGATGCAGAGCAGAGCAATTTACAGAAAATTAATTTTGCTGAAATCTTGGAACGCATGCGATACTGAAAAATTCAGCATAAATCAGAGACCATCCAGCAAAACATTCAACTGAAAATAATGCCGTTTGGACTGCATGCGGAAGGGATGAAAATCAGCAAAAGAATAAAAAAGAAAAGCACTTACAGGAGAAGAGATTTTCTTCAATCGGAAAGCTCAGGGACCTATTCTCAATAGAGAGCAATAAGAGCATAGAGAATCAATTGAGAGGAACAAACACAATTTTAAGGCAAAAGCTGCTACGGGCTAAAGACAAAAAGAAATGGCAACCAAACAATCCCTCTGCAGTCAATCAGAGAACTGAACTGAAATATTACTGCAGTGCACTTGGTTGGCCGAACAAGCAAAAAGGGAATCAATCATGCAGCTGAACTGCAACCATCAAAGAATTGACTGCATGCGAATACTTGAAGTTTGGCTGAAAATTGAGCAGTACCAAAACGACAACCAAGCAGTAACTGCATTTGAGTTGCAGCCAAAGGGTCCCTTCACTGCCGAAATGCCCATCAGGCTGTCCCTGGCCGAAATGAGGACTCAGCTGAGAGGATTGCTTGCCGAAGCTTTTTGCTGCCAACAGAGATATTTCAGATAAAGCTCAAATCCAAGAAAACTGAGAGAAACTTCTGAACTTTTCAACCAAGAGAGCAAGACTATGTTCCAAATAGGCGAGGGACATAAGGACTGCAAAGAATTTAACAGAAAACTGAGAAATTCCGAAAATACCCAAGAAATGAGAACTTACAGAAGCTTCACCAAAAATCAAATTACTCCCCAACCATTGATCCTTTGGCCAAGAAACTTTGAGGATAACTACTTAATAGCCTTAGGATAATCCAGATCAAATTTCATGCCGTTTCTCCAAGGGAATCAAGATTTCACGAAAACCCTAAAAGAGGAAATAAATGAATAGAGGAGACCAAAAGATAAAAACTGAAATTAAACTTGGTTTGCTCTTTGGATCAACTAGCCAAATGGCTTTTGAGCATCTCCCATGTCATAGCAACCCATTTTGGTACTCCTCAGCAAGCAAGAACTCCAAACACAAAAACTCAAGAATCACGCATAGGAGCCATCAAAGCAAGAACAGAATGAACAGAGAAAAACTTCAGATTTTTCATTCCAATCACAAGGATTACAGAGAGCTACGTCCCCATACGCATGGACATTCAAACAAAAAGATGATTACAAGACTCTCCACTCAATCCTCTCCCTCTCCAACTCAAGAACACAACCCATACATGCTTGAGAGGGGATGAACACCAACACAGAGAGCTCACATGGAAACCATCGAAGGGAACACAGAGGGAACACAACTCTGCCTCCTCTAACCACTCTCAACCACTAAGGCCTAAAACCAAAACAAACTCTAAAGCCTATTTTGACTAAAGGAAACCCTAAAATCCCTTGAAGTGTTCAAGTGGGCATGCAGCCCCTCCAACCTATTTATAGCCCACGGCTAACGGGTCTCCACCCCGTTACGCCCGCTAAATCCAACGGAGCCCGCTCCCGCTTGTGCAGCCTTGTGAAATTCCCGTTTCGCCCTCCTGCACCTTCAGGGAAGCTTCCGCGCTCCTTGTCTCGCACGCCTCACAACCACCTCGAGTCTACGTCGCCTTCGACACATCCCAACCGTTCTGACCTTAGCGCCACCTGCGCCTAGTCCAGTCCACCGTGTCTCGCCACGACTCCGCCCGATGTCCTGCAGCCACACAGATAAGAAACACATCAAATAACACCGCTCGATACATGAAAGCGTAAATGGTATAAACACACCATACTTACACACACTGAAGTCCAAACCTATCGAATTATCAGAATATGTATCCTAATCTCATACGACCAAGTTTGACCAAGTCCGACCGAGCCCGATTGCACCATGCAACGTCAAGGTCCGAACCACCCAAACCAAACTCGACTCACCTAAACCGATGTCAATTACTCGTCATTCACACAGGATGACCTCCACATGGTCTCTCACAAGGAATTACACCGAACTTGCAGGTCTTTAGAACCTCTCCAAAGACAATGGTGCTGAGCTCTATCTTCATATCTTCAAACTCTCGTTGACATTTTCCTTCATCGTGTCTACCTTTCCTTAGTAAGCGTCTTCTCAAAACTTCTGGTATGGCTAATGCTTACCTCCAATTTTGGCAATCCTTTAACTTTCCTTAAAATTATGTCAAATGTCAAAAATAATTTTGCCAATTATTTTATATGCCAAAATCTGGCAGCAACACATGCCCCTCCCCCCAATTTTGTGAAGGTGAAACCTTTACAATAATGTCAAACCCCATCTTTACCTTTCATAACTAACTTTTTTAAAAAAAAATCAACTGCTCTAAGATACATTAGCATTGGCAATTTGTATGAGCTAATATTTGATAATCCTTATTGTAGTACCTCATTTTTCATGTCGATGAATCTATAAATACCGTGCTAGACCCCAAACAAATACTCCTTGTTTTTACTTCACCGGATCCTCGGTTTTTGTGATCACCTTCTAACGATGGATTATCAGGTATCCCTTTACTCATTATCTTAGTAGCTATTGATCGATCTGACCCATCTTCATCCGTACCATAGCTCTTTTCTTAGCCTCCATAACCTGATCAATGATCGGTTTGATGAAGAAGTGGTCATTGACAATTGAGTTGTTTTATCTCTTTGCTCCGCTGGTCCAAGCTATCTTAATAAGAGCATGATATCTATGTTTAAGTGTCACAAGCATGTTATTGATCATTTAGAAAAATATTTTATTGCATGCCAGAAACATCATCTGCCAATCTAATTTGATCTTCCATCTCCCAAGGAATATTACTGAATTATCCCGAGAGAAGAATTCCTACCAATCCTATGTTGACAGATTATCAGAAGCAATATTGTCTAACCCTTATCTCCAGACTAAAATCAACAGTCTTCAAGCTGATCTAACTATGGCCAAGATTTTACCAGATGATACAAGTGTCATCAGTTTAGCAAGAATTGCCCAGAAGAAAGAGCAAATTCATCTTGCAAGAAATTCTCTCAAAGTAATAAAGCATCGGAAATTTGAATGTGAATTGCTTGGAGATAGCTCATTTAGGAATAATGAATGGATATCAGCCAAAATCACCCAACTAAAGGAAGAATTAGATAATCTACTGGTAGACCTCTATAATCCGCAAGCTGATGATATCATCATAAGATCAGCCACCACTGTCTTTGAAGATTGCAAGGCTAGGATCAAGGCCGCAATAGATGCTTAAGTTATAATCAATAACATCCCATATGCCAATATTATCCTTGTAATATTTTGTGATACAAATGGCCCATGAAAACTTGCCTGATTGTACTCACATTGTGTGTTAAACTTTCTTCAACCATGTCATGCCCCTAAGGCACACTAGTGTCATTTCAATTTTTGATGCATCTTTTAATTTAGGGAAATTTTACCATCCTTGAGGGGGAAGAGGTACCAAATTTGAGCCGTTGATCACACTGATCGAACGGCTGAGATTTGACAGTACCTAGTGGTACCGGACGCGAGGTACCAAGAGGTACAAGGTACCAAGAGGTATCAAATTTTGAGCCGTTGATCACATTGATTGAACGGCTGGATCTAATTTGGTACCTCTTGGTACCTTGTACCTCTTGGTACCTCCTCAAGGATAGGAAAACTGCTCTTTAATTTAACTCGGCAATGATGCATCTCTTGGTTACTTACACATCTTTGAGGCTTTATAAACAAAAGAAATCTTATAATGATCTCTATCTCTACAATCATTAACCTTTCTAAAGTTGATCCTAGTTTTGTTTCTTTAAAAACTTCCGAATTCAGAACAATGATGCCTTCTTCTCTTGCAATTATCCTCCCTTTCATCTCCACTCTCCATTCCTAACTTTTTTACCACAATCTTACTCAAGCAACTGATAGCTTCTGACTAGAGAGACTTCTCAAGTTTTGCCCTGCTCTTCTTCCCTATGTGGTGGTCATATCTGCTCGTCGTTTGTACCTCGTCATTCACTGGCAACAGAGGGTACTTTTTGCTACCCGGGAGAAAAATTTGGCTATTAACCTTGTTCTTATCATCACTGCTCATCAGGCTTGGGAAGCATCTAAAGCAATGGACACGCGCATAGGAGCTCTTGCCGAGCAAGCCGCAATGGCCAACTCTGATGAAGCAGAATTTTTTTTCCTTTTTGAAATCGATGGTCTTAGCCTAGAAGCAAATTGACTGGTGGTGGATGCTAAACAAGCAAATCTACTTTCTGAAAACTTTAAAGACATTGTCGCTGATCCTCCTCCATGAAAAGCTTATGAGGATGCCTATGAAGTCTAGAAAATCAAGATATGGGATTTTTCCATTCCTTTTAACTTTGGTTTAGGGCCCAAAGTTTTGTTACACGTGATGGCGGAGGAACGACGAAGTAAACAAGATCAATCGCAGAGAGACACGAGATTTAACGTGGAAAACCCTCTCAATGCGAGAGGGAAAAAACCACGGGCGCCAGCCAGCAACAAACTTCACTATATCGGGGTGAGGTTACAACGTCAAGGATTTACAGCGGCTTACAGGATATATATATCAGGGAAACCCTAATTCGACTAGGATGGCCTAATTGATGTATAGAATTTGGATCACAAATCAACAAGTTTCACACGTAAAAAGACTGATCTAGCTATCATGAATGAAAATTTTCTTCCTTTAGTTTGCCCGCAATTTTGAATCTTGTTTTATCAGGAACTTTAGTCGAATATTTACGTAACCCAAAAGAACAATCAGATCACTTTGAAAACTTATTGGCTTTCAAGCCTGATGTTTTCTTGCCAATACGGAATAAGTTTTAAACCTTATAAGATGAATTTCAATACTGTCATTGGCCTTTCAAGCCAACTCAGCTAAATCTCAGCTTCTAATCTTCTTCTGACTTTTTCAATGCACTGTATGATAGCTATAAAAGCACATTGGTGCCTCTTCATTTTTCGATGAGGGTTTTTACCTTCACACAGTAACTTAATTATTTAAGGGAAAGAAATCCATTGAATAGCTCATTGCAAACTCAATTTCTCTCTGCTCCTCCTTCAAGCCAGAAAACCCTCTTCTTTCTTCCTTGCAAACTGCTCCAATGATGCAACCATCACCTTCCTGGGCTTCAGTCAGACTCACCACTACCATCTCTATCTTTTTTATCTCTTTGGATAGAGATCATGATCGGAGCTTCATGCAAGTAGCCAGTCGATGGCTAGAAAGCATTGGACATGCTCGAGCATCCACCCACAGATTTGCCGAGCATTGGACACCATCGTCCAAGATCTTCACCAAATCCTCTCTGGCAAAGTTGCCAGAGACATCTACCGCACCCAGTGGTGACATATACTACCTTAGAAAACCATCTTGTGTCATCCAAGAAAGCAGCAAATGATGTCGATGAGAAAATGTGCATTCTTTACAAGCACCCCGATGCTAAAGAATCAGCCATTGAAGACCTTGAATGCCAATTCAACCACCTTGGTGAGAGAATCACCAGATCTGGAGCGCACTTAGGCTTCATGTGCCCTAGACTGGTCACCCTGAAATTCGAAAGGGTTCAAGTTGACCAATGGCTTCAGTCCTTGTTCTCCAAGGGAGCAAGATTGTTGGATATAGTTAGAGATGCAGTGCATCAAGAAAAACGGCTTCAGCAAACAGCCAACAAATTAGAAGATGAACTAGAAGATCTAGACAATAATCTGCCAATTATTTTGCTACTTTGAATTCCTTGAGTAACAAGGGCTTTTGAGAGCCAAAGGCCAAAATGAAGGCCATATATATATATATATATATATATATATATATATATATATATATATATATATATATATATATATATATATATATATATATATATATATATATATATATATATATATATATATATATAGTATAAATAACAGGGGCACCTAGGTGTCTGGACACCTAGTCTCCCTACCTTTGGATTGCTTTTAGATGCGTGCTAGTGTGATTGAGACTTTCCATCCATGATTAAGACTTTCCTTCCATGATTGATTTAGCATGCCTAATATATTACATACCATACATACCATTGCTCTAGCACGTATCTAAAAGCAATCTAACGGCAGGGAGCCTAGGTGTCTGGGCACCTAGGTGTCCCATTTCAGCGTCCTATATATATATATATATATGTGTGTGTGTGTGTGTGTGTGTAATCAGCTTAATGAAAGAAGTCCTTTTCTTTAGTATCGTTATTTAAACTAGACACAAGATAATAAAATTCCTAGTAAGTTTTTTAAATGAAATAGCTTGGCAAATGTTTATTTTTATATATTTTTTATCCTCAGGGCAATCAATTGATCAGCCTTTCACTGACAACAAGCCAGATGCGAACATTGAGTCAATGAATTTCTAAAGAACTGAATGTAACTCAAATAACCAAAGCACTCATATCGACTTTCAGGCAGCTTGATATTATTATGATATTACATCTTCGCCATGCATCCAACACCGAATGGCCTCTTCTGTTTGGACAATGGCACTTGATTGCATGCTTATTTGTGTAAATCCATCTTTAGAGACATTGAGGAAGTCACAATGTTCAAGCTTTTGGCCTAATAAGTCAAAATCTTCAAGTTTTTGGCCTAATAAATTCTTTATATTCTCGTGTTACCAATAGGCATTTGCACTTGCCAATGTAATATGAGAAGGTGTATCAGCTGGATGACTTCCACCTCTTATTCATTCTATTGGATTAGCACTTGATGAAGAGTTGAAGGGATACAGTAGTTGGCATGAGAAGGCCGTGAGACTTTTTTTACTACCAACAGTAAACTCAACCATTAACACCCCTTTTGCTTCCATAGAATCTCTGGTGAATGTATTGAGTATCATGTTGGTCCTGGTCAAGTCATCATCAGTTTTACCAAGCTTCTAGAAAATCTTATGACGCATCAGATTAACAGTAGCTCCTACATCGACCAACATTCTAGATATCGACTTGCCATTGATTAACCCATTCAAGTACAATGGCTTGAGATGTTGACAATCTTTATCGGGCTTCTAAAAAATAGCATCCTTGGGCATAGGACATAACTTGGGCATAGCTAGTTCTATATGCTCATCTAGATGCTTGCAATCTATTAGTAGAATAAACACCATGTTAATGTTGTTCTACCCCCTGAGCCCAACTTTTCACCACAATCATCTGGCAGCACAGCATCATCATTTGAGTTAGATACTTCAACTTCTTTGTCTTTTGTTTACTTGTGCCTTTTTAACCTTGGCGTCATATTCTTGCTGCTTTCCGAGCCTCTGTAGCCAACGTTTCTATGACTTGGTGAGCCCAAATGGTATCCATTGTGGATTTTGTTCTGGTCTCATATTTTAATCAATCGACCTTTTCCCCTTATCATGTTGGAGGCTTTGCTAGATTGCAACTCAGTATCAACATCAGAAGATTCGTCGTTTTTCCTTTTGGTAGAGCCATCAGTACTAGAAGAAGAACTATTCTTTTGATCCTTTGAATAGATCAATGTTCATGAATAGATCATCAACTACTGCCAGATTTATTGTTCATAAAATAATCAGCCATCATCCATGGTGTAAACCACATCCGAGGTGGATACACACTTATGGAACAATTTCTTGCCAATCTTTACCATCTACATGCTTGTGCCTGATACTGGTCAAACCAACTACATGGAGGTCCATATTGATAGTCCGGAGAAGCTGACCAATATTGTTTGTCCTCATTTGATTGAGAAACACACTATTGATTCATTTGATTATTGTACTGAGCATTAACTTTTCTTTTGCTTTGGATTCATTGGCTTTTGTGTTGATAGTTAAACAAATGTTTGAACTTCAGCTTCTCTTTAGTTGACTTTGAGGGTAATAGAGCCAACTCTTACCCTTCATACCAATCATCGACCTTGTTCTTTTTCAGCTTTTCAGTTACTCTGGCTTTGCTAATAGAAGTGTCATCAACCTTTAAAGATGATTCCACAGTAACCTTCAACTTGTAGTGCCCCATCAGACTTTGTTTCCTCAATAACCCTCCTTGTGGTTTTCTCCCCTGTCAGTTCTTTAATGGTTACTTTGTCTTGCTTTTATCATCTTTAACACTTTTGGTTCCAACCAAGACACTTTTTCCATCTAGTTGACGATGTTAATAGGGAAAGGGTCAGAGTCTAGTGTCATGGTATGTTCCTCGGTGAATTTCAGATGACCTTCCTCAATAGCCGACTGGGTTGACGCCTGAAGACAGACGTTGCAATTATTGGTATTATGCAATCAAGAATGATACCACTTACAATGTGATATCTTCTTTAACTCTTCAATCAGTGGAATAGAGTGTTCCTTTAAAAGCCTGATTTGTTTCTCCTACAAGGGCAAATCAAAGATATAGTTGTATTTGGTGATGTCAAAGGAGAAATTAACCCCTTCTTCGCAATTCTTCTTTGCAAATGGCTTCAGTAGCGGACTGATGAATGGTTTGGATCTGGATGATCTTGTCTATTCAACAACATCAATATCCAATTCCCCTTCAACTTTTGATTCTTCTTCAGAATCGACCGCCAAAAACACATCAGTCTTGTCACCTTTGTTGTTCCTAAATTTCTTCTCGCAGTTCGAACTTCTTTGAACTAGCTTTCCTGGATTGTGCCCTCTAAAGGAGATGATTGAGATATAAGAATTTCTGCTCTTCAAGCTGATCTCTAAGAGGGTTTAACAATCCATTGTAAGCCAAATCAGCTAAATTTCTCTTTGAGATAGCCATTTTAAAGCATCTACTCAGTGCTTCTCGAAATCTTTTTTCCATCGATCCAGAGTAGAAGTATTCATGAAACCTTCATTCCATATCGACCTATATGATAATGTGGTAAACTAAATGAATGTTGTATGTGACAAAGATGATGGAAACAACTAAAGTCGTAAACCATCATTATTGCTGGCTTCTCCACATTGCACCACAAATTGGCTAATATGTTTAAGAGTTGATTTAGAACTATTCCCCCATGAACTTAGTAAAATTAGGAATTATGAAACCTTGCGGCAACAGGATAGTGTCTATGCAATCAGTATACGGCTTATGGTAAATTGGAGTCCGTCCTCTGGGGCATGATTGGGTGATGGAAGATCCTTAAATCTTGATTGGGTGATGGATCAACCTGACATTTTTATACTTGCTAGCGATAGACTTGCTCTGGACCATGATCCTCATGTCGATTGCGAATTGATGACTTGATTGCGGTTGAAGGGGTTGCTATCGATGAATCAGCTGTTGCTCCTCGGGCATTGAGTGACCTTCTTTGATAACATGCCCCTGAGTCGAGGTCTAGGTAACTTTGGTGCCACTGGCTA
The DNA here is from genome assembly GCA_017311315.1 of Dendrocalamus latiflorus. NCBI lineage: Eukaryota > Viridiplantae > Streptophyta > Magnoliopsida > Poales > Poaceae > Dendrocalamus > Dendrocalamus latiflorus. The sequence goes on along the minus strand of CM029639.1, from coordinate 31,745,434 downwards.
ATTAAGGAACCACACGAGGTGAGTTACCTTGTGAACCAAACAAAGCAGGAGCTTTATAGCCAGATAGAACTTGATCGACCGATGGAACTACTAAAATTGGTGTTATCTGATTAGACGAACCACGAATAATTAGAAGTTATAGACATGGAGTCACTACGGCAGGTGGTGTCGGCATGTTAGCAATGGCCGACGAATTGTTTTAAGATCCAACCAAAGTTCTATCAATGTATCCATATATATGCTTAATAGTTGGACATGTTGGTTCCATCGCCGGTATGGCCGATGAAACATGTTGTAAGTTTCATGTAGAAGCTACCCACTGACTATTCTTGATGAGGTTCTTCACAAAATTCTACGTATTTGGAGAAAATGTGGGATATCATGGTAATTTTGGAATCAGTAAAAAAAATCATCTTCGACGAAGTTGCCAGTTCCTGTAATAGACCTTTCATGCAAGCAGAGAGAGAGAGAGAGAGAGAGAGAGAGAGAGAGGATCAAATGTACTCACAAACATCAAAGAGTTGTTGATGAGAGTTTGATGCATAGATTGATTGGCAAGGTCATTGAATTAGCCTTGGATAACTTGATACATGCTCGATGGACTCATCGTAATTGGTGCTAGAATCAATGATATCGGTGGAACAATACACTAGGAAGATCCCCTTCTATTGGAACAATAGTACCATCGCGTTTCTTGGTGAAACATTGCCAGTACTTGTCCTTCAACTCCTCCATCTTCTGATTGAATTCTGCTTGAGCTTCTGCCAAAATTTCTTCAATCTCTGGAAGATGTAGATTTTCTTTGGAAACTTTAAAACTACCCGACGGCTTTCCACAGAGCAGATGGATCGGTAGCATTGGCGTTGTGCTTCAGTGACATCTTAATCTTGATGAGGTAATTTGGGTCCCACTGGCATGCCAAGAGTGTGGTACCGTAGGAAAACTCCTAACAGCAACGTTGTGTCCCTATGGAGGGTGCTCCCTATCAATGTATACGATGTGCTAGCCAATTTTCCAGTAAATCGGTAAAGTTGACGATAGATAAATCTAAGCAAAAGCTGATTCTGGGAATGTTGATGCGAAGCAATAACAAGTAGGATCAAATCTCAAAATAAGAAATTTGTAGCTCACAGATTGATCAATACATCGATGCGAAGCAATATTGATCAAAGTCAAATTATGGAGGTAAGATTTTACTAGCTACGGCCTACTCCTAAGGTACTGGAAAAGTAGATGCAAAAATGTATTAAAGGTTGGTGTGTGCAAGTTTTTTTTTCCAACTGATACAAGGTATTTATAGTCTAAAATAGCTAACTCAATCTTCTTTTGTTTGTGTCGGCTCAACCTTTCCTATGATAAAGTCCCTGTCCTCTTCTGAATCTTCATATTTTTTAAACTCTTGTTGATGTTTTCCTTCTTCGCATCTACCTTTCCTTAATTGGCATCTTCTTGAAACTTCTAGCATGGCCGATGCTTGCCTCTGATTTTGGCAATCCATCAACTTTCGTTAACATTACATCAAATGCCAAAAAAAACTATTTCTGACTATTTTGCCTACCGAAATTTAGTGGCAGCAGATACCAGGAATACTGATAGGTGAAAAGTTACATACCACCTATGCGTTTGCAGATATAAATTTATACATGTATCTAGTGTTAACAAAGTGTCACTCTTTCTCTCTTTAGGTTTCAGCATTTAATTTCAGCAATTCACTTTCCTAGAATTGCATGCCAATAGAGATGTTCTTTTGGGTTGCGGCTGATTGCCTTTATCTGCATTTTTTAACATGACAATAGACGACGAAGATACCCATGTAGATGTGTTGGATCGAAATCGGTGACCGGGGGGGGGGGGGGTGAATGGAGCCCTTAAAAAAAACCGCCCCTAAGTACTTGTACGATTTCTTCTCCAATAGCTAAAAAGCTATGAAAAAAGAAAATATTTGCTTACTGAAAAAGTTGACCAATCGAAACTACAAATTGCTGGCCGAACACAAGAGAAGCAAACAGATTTTCAATTAGTGTCACACATCAACCAACAACTTGTAAATGGAAGCTTCGGTACAGTCCCTTGACTAAAAATAGTCATCACTGCTGGCTGCCAAAGTAAAGGAAAAAGCAACACAAAAAGAGACAAAATAGCTAGAAGCAAACAGAAAGAAAACAACTCTTTGCAGTAGAGATCAACTGCAGAAAAGCAAACCCAAAAAGGCAAAACCGAAAGCAAAGTAAAAAAAAAATCAATCTGCGGTCGACTGAGTCTGCATGGATAGCCGGAATCAGTACTTCTCAGATTGGCCGCAAGAAATAAATACTTGAAGACCTGCTGCCGAAAACCAGGATTAAGCCAAAAGGAATGGACCAAGTACTTGATTTTTACTGCTGCCCAAGTACTAATTTTGCTAGCCGAGAGATTGGAAAAAATCTTGAACAACAGAGGACTTCAATCTTTCTTGGTTCGGCTATCAAGAGACAAAAAGAAATGCATTTTTGTTTTGACCGAGAGGATGCAGGAACCAATGTTCTTTCCACAACCAAAATATCATGCGGGTGTAGGAAATTGTAGGCAAACAAAAGGAAGCAGGGAGTAGTAACTTCATTCAGCCGAACAAGAAATGGGTACTATGTATGCAGCCAAAAGAAAATTAATGCTCAAGACAAGATGAATGGAACTTCTTTCCAGAAAATAATACAACTCGAGAGATCAATCTGGAAGGAACTCAAAACTTAGCACTTGACTTAAGAAAGATCAAAAGAAAGAACTAGTGCATGCAAAGAGACTAAAAAGCAAAAGTAAGACTAAAAGAAAAAAGGCACTTAGCCAACTGCATTATCTCTTGAGATTGTCGGCAAGGAGGCTCTGTCCATAGCCGAAACTGAGAGGGAATCACAGCTAGCAAACCGAAACTGAAAAGCTAACAAAAATCACGCATGAATGAGTTTGAGAACAAAATCAATCGGCTGCACCCTTTCTCAAGAAAAAGATTAGTACTTTAATCCAAATAACATATTGTCCTTAGAAGAGAACTAGCAGCAGCACAAAAAGAGGATAGGGCTAAAATTCTATGCTGCCAAATTGAAAGCAAGAAAGCTCAAAATCACAATAAATAGAAAGGACAGAGAGCAATAACAGAAGCAAACAAAGAGCAACAGAGGCTGGTTACCAAATCTTCTTAGACACAAGATTTCACAAAAGATGAAGAGACATGAATGCTTATATATGTGTTCTTACAGCTCTCTCATCAAACAAGCCCACACTCACATGGATGATAGAGAGCAAGAAAAGAAAAAACACAGGAGACAAAGCACAACAACATGCTGCCCTCTCTCCACCCTCTCCTCAACTACTCCATACCAACTAAAGCAAAAGAGATACAAAGCAAGACCACCTCTCTAAGACTTGCATGCACCAGGAGATCCCTCCTCTATTTATAGTCTATGCTTAACGGGTTTCTCCCTCGCTTTACCCGCTAAACCAAAAACGAAATCCGCTTCCTTATGCAGCTTTGCGCTTTTACCGAAATACCCCTCCTGCACCTTCTGGGAAGCTTCCTCATTCCTTTCCTTCCAAGCCTCGCAGCTACCTTGAGCTCTCGCCGTCTTCGGCACATCCCGACCGCTTTGACCTCGGCACCGCCTACGCCTAGTCTGGTCATCCCGTGCCTCGCCACGACTTCGCCTCAACGTCCTGCAGCCATCACAGACAAGAAACAAATCACATAGCACCGCTCGAAATATTATAACCATACACATTAGCATCAGTCGAAAAACTCAAAGCCCAAACCGATCGAAGCGAAAAAATAAACGACTTAAGCACGTTCGACCTAGCTCGACTGGTCCGACCGAAACCGATCGCACCACGCAACATCTTGGTTCGAACCACTCAAAACAAACTCAAACATTTCAGAACAAGCGTCAATTACTCATCACAATCATGGGGTCATATCCACATGGTCTCTCAAGATGACGCACATGGTTATCAGCTTGAAAAGCCGTTTGAAGAATCCGCTTCAAGTCTTGTTTTGATGTTTGACCTTTTGGCTTCCGAAGAAATCAAAAACAAAAAAGAACAGCGACAACAGTGTATAGGACTTGATCTAGGATGGAAAATCCACTACAATTGTGTGGGAGCTGTTTGCTAGAGCTTGCAAAACACACTACTGAGCTCTTAGTCGATTGGGTTCTCGTGAAAAATCCGTTTTCCATTTACTTAATTGCAAAAATTCAATTTAGCCAAAAGTTTTAACAATCCCATTTACCTCTTGGGCTTTTTTTTTTTGAGAAAGCATCCGATCCTTTCACTTGGCCGGCCCAATAGCGTTGGTTGGCCAGGTTTGTGTAGCGATTTGAGGAAAAAAGAAAAGAAGTATTACAAACTCTGGTTGGCTGAAAATCTGTACTATGGCTCGAGGCCCGGCCCTATAGCTCTCCTGGGGCAAGCTTGGACAGTGATCTATGACTAGGAGTGGAAAACGGTAACAGATAATTCGTTTTATTCGATATTCGTATTCGAGAAAATATGAATATGGTAAGCAAAATTCGTATTCGAAAATATTCGTATTCGTATTCGTATTCGTATTCGAGAATATTCGTATCCGTATTTAAGAATATTCGTATTTGCATTCGTATTCGAGAATATTCGTATCCGTATTCATATTCGAGGCTGTTCGATTCGTATTTGATCTGTTTCTAGAACCCATGAAAAATCCGTATGAATTTTGTGATTCAAAATTTGAATTTAGGCGGTTGAAAACCGGTAACCGGTCAAAAACCGGTGAAAAATCGGCAAAACCGCTAGGAATCCGTTTTATCCGATATTCGTATCCGAGAAAATCTGTATTAAAAAATATCCGTATTCGTATTCGAGAATATTCGTATCCATATTTGAAAATATTCGAATTCGTATTTGTATTTGTTTTAAAAAATATAGATTCGTATTCGTATTTGAGACTAGTAAATCGTACCCGATCCGTTTCTACCCCTATCTATGACGCAAAAATAAGCTAAGGCCTGTTGGTCTGACCCGGTCTGGAGATGCTCAGGTCAACCAGCAGCATGGTAAGAAATCTTCAGGAAATACGTGATGAACTGATGATGTCGCCACTGAACTTTCATTTGAGTTTTTCCCCCATTTTTTTTAAAATCTAGCTCTTTTATTTGAGTTGACTCAGGAACAAGTTGCAGGAGAGCCAATTGGTGCGACGAGCCGGAGCCTCTTCGTACGATCATTTAACTATTCTCCCTTAAAAAACATTTCCTGCCAATAGCTCTTTGGACGTAAGGAAATGGATGGCTGCTTCATTTGGCAATTTCTTCGAGTTGTGTGTGGTTAAACTCATATCGAAAGAGAGGCCGGGTGTGTTCTTGATTGTGTGTGTTCTTGATGGATGTTGGCGGCAATAGAAACTATTGATTTGCACATCCATGCATTGGATTTACAATGTGTAGTTTTTTTTAGGAATGTGTAGTTACAATTCTATCCCTAAGTGAATTGTACTTGGTCATATTTGGTGGTATAGTATAACTAAATTTTAACTAATATAATCTATGGATATAAAAGAATGGACGGTCTATATTAATTTATGGATACAGTAAAAAAAGCTCCCAAACAATCCCGTAGGAAGAACCATTCCAAGAATATCCAAAACACGATGCACAAATAGGCACAAGATAATCCACCACCACCGCTATCAACGATGATAATTACTCCCTCTGTTTTTCTTAAGTGATGTTTTTTAATTTTTAGGTCTCTAAGATATGACTTTGACTATTACTTTTTTGTAACTTTATATTATTATATATTAATAAGAGTAAATTGCATAAAACTGCATGTATTGTGGTTATGGTTGCACAAAAACCACATATTCTTTGACCGGTGGTATTTAACCTTAGGTTTTGTGGTCATTAGGTTTCAAAAAACCCCACCTTAATCAAATCTAACCCAAATGACTAGGAGGCGCCACCTCCACACATTGGCAGCCTCTTCCATCCACCATGGACATCCAGCCGTCGCCGTCCTGCCCCATCACCATCGCTCAGCCACCCGCTGCCACCATGGGGAAGCCCTTACTCCGCGGCCTCACATGTAAATTAAGGTCTTGCTTCCCACAATTTAACTGTATAGGCCATCGATTAGGGGGCTTTTCATTACATTCCTAGGGCATGCATTTGGCACTAAGGATCGATCGGAGGATGTGATATGGTTTTGAGAAAGGTTTGTGCTCACCTTACCTTTTTTTTTTGCATCTGGTTACATCATTTTGCGGCAACTGGAGTCTCTTGAGGTAATGGGAGCAATTTGGCCAAGACAAAGGCATTTGGTTCAACATATTGAAGTGCATGCATGTTGCTTTGCCTGTATATGATGGTCATTCTCTTTGTTTGTGAATGTGTGTGTATGAGACAAGTGGCTATTGTTTCAGCTAGATTACACTGTTCATTGAACTGGATGGTTTTGTAATGTATGCTTGCATCAGGTGTCTACAGAAACAGAAAGGCATGTGCATATGCATTTGAGGAGTCTCTAGCCCAATGGTTAGAGGCCTGAGTAGCACCCCCCAGGTCCTGGGTTCGACTCCCAGTGGGAGCGAATTTCAGGCTTGGGGGAAAAAAATCCCCTCGCCTGTTACCACACCAAAGCACATGTCTAAGGCCCCGCCAAGGCGTTGATCCAAAGGATCCGCCGGTAGTCTCACAAGGTCGGGCGATGGTGCCGCTGTGTAAGGGTGGAGCAGGGGTTCGGGGGTTTTCTCGGTCTGCGTGAGAAGACCTTCTTCTTAAAGCAATGCCCGGGGGGATTCTTCCCCCCCGCAGGTCGAGTTTTTTTACACTGTTCATTGAACTGGATGGTTTTGTAATGTATGCTTGCATCAGGTGTCTACAGAAACAGAAAGGCATGTGCATATGCATTTGAGGAGTTTTTGTTGATCATTTAGCCTTGCCGCCGCCGTAGCTTGGCTTGCACCGGCAACGCAACAATTTCTTGTATCACTTGAATATGCGATAATCCAGTACATAGCATCCTACAAACTCACTACATGCGGTTCCCATTCAATTAATCTCACACCGCAAAACAAAGAACTTATAGTTTTCTTGTCAACCAAAGGACCAAACTCTACGAAGCTTAATATATGTTCATGTAATCAGCTTCCTTACAATAACAACATAGAAGCTTAGTAGTTTGAACCAAATTAAACCATGATTGATGCTCTAAATTGAATCAGTTAGTTGACTTGAACCAAATTAAATGTGCTACATACACATGCTACCACTAATATTGCAGCTATAGCATGGCAATGGCCGCGTATGGGAGTGAGATAGGGTGGGTGGTTGAGGATGGGGGAGGCTGGCAGCCATGCTGTTGAGGGTGGATTTGTGTCCGCAAGATACTAGTGACACCTTGCACTGTGCTAGAATGGATGGTGGAGAGCAGCTAATTGGCTGTGGCATGGTGGCAGATAGGGCTCATGGCAGCGGAGCGGCCATCATGTGGCGGCTTCCATGCAGCGTCGGGGGTGGTGTCGTAAGGAACCGGCTAAGCGGCGGCGAGGAGGTTGCTAGGCTGGCTGGTGATTTCGAGGGCTTTGATAATGGTGGTGTTTTGTGAAACCAATGACCACAAAATCTAAGGTTAAGTGCCACCGGTAAAATAATATGTGGTTTTGTGTAACCATGGTCATATTACATGTGGTTTTGAGAAATTTACTCTACTAATAAATTATAATATTACAAAAGTATTTTTAACGATAAATCGAATGATATAGTTTTTATGTAGCTAATATAGATAGTTTAAACATATTAGTGGTCAAAAGTTTGATGGTGCGAATTCTATAATGTCATTCAAAAACTGGAACGGAGAGAGTACTTAGTATGACCAGATAAGTAAGCCACTAACACAACCCATTACTTTCGGCTCTTTCTGCCTCAAGCTTTTAAACTTTAAACAAAAATAGGTAAAACCCAACCATGGGATATATATATATATATATATATATATATATATATATATATATATATATATATATATATATATATATATATATATATATATATATATATATATATATATATATATATATATATATGTGTGTGTGTGTGTGTGTGTGTGTGTGTGTGTGTGTTTCATGCACCATGGTGCTTAGGCACCAATATCAATACCCGTTGATTTGCTTCGAGATTCGCAACGTTTGATGTGGGTATCTTCATATACCCATAAAAAAGTATATTTGAGATGTCAAACTCCGAAAAAATTTAAATTCAACTTCAGTTTAATTAGTTTGAACTATTTTTATGGTATATACTCACTGTAGTTGCATTGAACTCAAAAGTAGTTCAAACTAATTTGAACTGAGTTCAAAACTTACTTACCATAAATATATCAAGGGTATAAAACATTTTCATACCCAAACTCAAAAAAATTATCAATCATACACGTGTATCGGATGTTGGTGCCTAGGCACCATGGTGTCTTATGTAATTTTCATATATATATATATATATATATATATACATTTGCCGGCTATTGCATCTGCCCACACATAATGTTTTATTTGTGTTCACGAAAGTGTTGCCACATAATTTCGTATCACAATGCCTTTCCCGCAACATACGAATTGAAGTACCACAACTTTTCACTTGAGTTACCGCAATAAAGTGCTCAATACTTGAAAAGAATTGGACATCTAATTTGCAACACTTCCGAAAACATATAAAAAACCAATTTTGCTAATTTTTTTGGGTAATCAGGGGGCCAGTATTTGGGGTCCTATGCTGCAATGCTGCCACGTGGAACTGGATGCATCCCAGCACACACCCAGATGCCATCACGTGGAGCCACCCCACTCGACGCGCAGCCAATGCGGAGGGAGTCGTTAGAGATCACCTGCTCATTCACCATGACTTCTAACTCCCCCGCGCCGCCGTCACCTCAAACTCCACCTCGTCACGCCCGACTGTAATACCACTGAATTACAAAAGGGAGAATTAGGGAAGGAAAGGGCGGTTTTTGCTGTCAGACCCATCGGCTTTTAGAATGCGACTAAAAGTAGCGCTCTCAGAGGTTCCCAGACCACCCAGGGATGGTCGGCACCGTCTAGAAAGCGACTAAAAGTAGCGCTCTCAGAGGTTCCCAGACCGTCCAGGGCCGGTCGGCACCGTCTCGCGTTGTGGATTTTCGTCATTCGGCAAGAAATTCTATACTTACCTGTTACCGATTTACCTGCCGCAGTAGAAGAGCACCAAATAGTATAGGGCTGCCATTGGACCAAAAAGCCAATAGTGCCAAACCAGCCAAGGCTAAAAGGGGAAGGGCAAAAGCAGCATTTCACAGGGGGAGTGATGGCCATGCCTCTTAAGTAGACAAGACAACACACAACCACTTTACCTGCTCCACTTTTCTGCCACAGCCAGAACCAAGTCTAGCCCCATCTCACTTTTCCTCCCTCAGCCGAGAGGAAGAGAGCAAGCAGAGAGCCATGAGGAGGAGGGAAAGAAGAGAGGAGACCCGAAGGAACCCAGAAGGGTAAGGAGGAGAGATCCCAAGGAGCTTAGAAGACCGAGGCGTGTGAGCTTTGTCGCCGACGACAGAGGACGTCGACGGCCGCCGAACCCACGCTAAGCCAACCCGTGAGCACAACCACCTTCCCTCCACAACCCATAGCGCACAATAGCACACGATAGTAGAAGTAGGGCACTCAGAGAAAGGGAAAGGGGGGCAAACCGTCCTGGTGGCAATAGGGGGTGGCCGGCGGGCTACAGGCTGTGGCCGGCGAGCTCAACTCATAGGGAGCGGCCGAAGGTTGAATCCCAACCGAGCGGCGGTGCCCCATGCCCCACTGTCGTGTACGCAGAAAAGAGGCGGCAGATCTGGCCCTGGATGGCCGGATCCTAGGCAAAAAGCGAGGGGTAGGCGAAGTAGCCGGAGGGGAGGCGGCCGACGGCAGGGCATCGGCCAGATCTGGCCCCGGCCGGCCGGACTGGGAGGGGGGGGGGGGGGTCGTCGACGGTGTGCTCCAGGCCGACGCGCCAAGGGCCCCTCTGTGGCACGAAACGCCAGGGGAAAGAGAGGGAGCGAGGGAGAGCCAGGGGTTGGCGGAGGAGCCACCGGCTGCGAGCTCGGGGCTGGCGAGCCCTAGCCCGGCTGTGCACTCCCTCGCGCGCCCCAAATCGCCTAGAGGGACCCCTGGGTGCGGGCGTGCGCGAGAAAGAGAGGGAGAGGTGGAAGAGGCCGGTTCGGCCGAACCGAGTAAAGGGGAGGAAGGAAAAAAAGAGAAAGAAAGAAAAAAGAGAGGAAGAAAAAAAAGAAATAAAAAGGGGGAAGTTGGTACCTGCATGTCGGGTCCTTAATCCTGAGCGTTTTTATGCCAAGATCGGGTTATACGTGTAGAGTTGTCGTCGCTCGCTTAAGCATTTATTTTGTTATGATGTGTTAAGTCAGATTTATTGCTTGTCCAAGTGGAGGTCTTGAGTCGACGTCGTCCCCACGTCACTTCACCCCGTTTGGTTAACAGGCAAGTGCATGGTAGAGCGGTAGACTGAAAAGTTTGTGAAAAAAATATGTGATGCTTACATGGTATGATGATGTTTATGTGGCAATGTGATATTTACATGACATAATGTTGCATGGTAAATGATGGTACTGATGATGGAGTAAGGTGGGCAATGATGCTTACCTGCTAATGACGTTAATGATGAGCATGAATATGACAATGGGCATATGCATTTGCATTATGTGCACTCAAGAGTGAGGGCGGTGAGAAAGTCCCTAGCTATGAGTAAAGCTAGCAGACTAATCCGGAGTGCTCTTGAATAAGACATACTTCGGTAGGCCTCCACGGGAGTGGAGAGACCCCCGTGCCGATATGGGCAGGCCCAAGATTTTGGGTGAACATCGACGGGTGTTCACTCGACAATACCGGTATATGCAATGTGATGAGCAAATGTGCATGTAGAGCTGGGTTGCATGGCACTGATGATATGAGCATAACAACGCATGTGGAGTATGTTATGATTAATGTGGAAACATAAGAATGATGATACGAGCATGACAATGCATGCGGAGTATGTTATGGTTGGTTGATTTGCTTACATGTGTTTGGTAGTGTTTATTGTTGTATTGTGTACTTGCTGAGTCTTGGGACTCACCCTTGCTTTGTTGTTTTATTTCTAGGTGACTGTTGAGGACGACATGCATGGGCGGGTGTAGCACATGAATAACTTCACGTACTGGTAGCACTTCACATATCAGCTTTTGTTAGTATGTGTAATTCCACTAGTAAACTAGCATAGTTGCTAAAAAACGGTATGGTGCAAGTGCTCTGATTTATGAGTAAGGTAGAATTTGCTTAAAATGATTAGCAGATGTTTTAAAAAAATGGTATTGTAATGCAATGATGGTAGCACTCTAGGCCCAGAGGATGGATGGGGTGTTACAGTTGGTATCAGAGCGGGCGTTAGGTCCGTGGTAAAGAAATTTGACAACTTAGGTTAATTATTCAACTAAAATTTGACTTAGGCCTAATAATTAAATTAAAATTTCACACACTGGTGCACAATAGGATAGGATTGGGTCAAGCATTGCATTTTCGTTTCTGTTAGTCATGTTGTTGATTTGCAATGCTTTGAGGTTGATGTTGTGGGTTGATAGCAAGCATTTGAATTTGTTATTTGTGTGTCCTACGAGACTTTGCTGTGATTGTGTCGTGTACCAATGCATTAGAGACTGAGACCGTGGCCACAGGAGAGGCCTGTTCATGTTGCCATTTGTGACAGTGAGGTAGTGATGCTTTGCTTCAGTTTCAAGAAGTTGGTTCCCTTTGGTTAGCAACTCGTTGAGTTGTTCGATAAATACCTTATAGTGGGAGTGTCCTTGGCGAGTACAATATTTGGTGGGAGTTGATCCTGCAAATGTTTGGAGTAACTTGAATATTAAGGCCTAATGCTTTTGTCCTGAAAAGACAATCTCTAGTAGTTACGGTAACGTGGGTTAGGCTCATGTGGGAGACTGTGGTTAAGATAATTGATTGGTAGGGCATGGAACCCATGTTGCGAGATATGAGGAGAGTAATTGACTCTGATCATGCCCATGGGATCAAAGTTGAGTGAATGCAATGGGGGTCTAGTGATTATATGAGAAGTAGTGGTGTAAAGCATATCCATCTCTACTTAAGAGTGGGACCTAGAATATCGACGAACCCATAGGTCGTCAAGATCGTTTAGATTGTTGAGCCCCGATGAAGGATGTGTTTTACTATGGTCCCAATTGATGAATCTAGCTATGCGACTTAGACATGCCAAGAAATGTGTTAATCTATTGTTTCGGTGGAAATTACTCATAGAGTTATCCTTTCCGTGGGCAGTAGGCAAATGACCATAAAGCTAAAGCTATCAATCCTGCACCGTGATTGATTGCTATAATCACAACCAATGTTTCGGAGAGTCCAAATAGTTATGATTTTATAACTCTATTGGAATTAGTTGGGAGGACTAGCTAAATTGAATGGAGAAGAATTGTTGTAGAGTCGTGTGAGACTTAAATTCTGAGGGATGATGCTAATGACATTTTAGTGAGATTTGGTAGCAATATCTAAGCATGAGTTGGTGGAGTTGCCACTGCATTTTGTAGGAAATCATGTGCATGCCTACGGAAGTAGAACAAACGAATTCTATGCTTAAAAGTAATTGTGGTTTACGGAAGTACATATGATTACGTTGTTTTGTATAGTAAGGTGGCAGTGTTTGATAAATTATAGAGTAAATATAGAGGAATAAAGTATCCGGTGAGCCGTGGAAAGGTTCAAGATGGGATACTAAAAGTTAGTGACTTATGTATTAGCGAATTGACATTTGCTAATCTGTGTAAGCAGTACAAGAGGTACTGGCTTGTCGTTGTTATGGGGAAAAGAATTTTAATTGATTTCTATGCTAGTATTTGGGAAAAAATGCTTTGTGTTTTGGCGTGCATTACCATTTGGAGTTCATGACTTCGAAGGAGGTCATGTTCATTTTCTAATAATGATGAATGCTTGGAGGTATGGTAGGAGATCCGCATGACTCACAGCTTGATTGTTGTGCGCGTGTCATGAGTGCTACATGACTTCCCTCACTTCTGCATATGAGATTTCCTGGACGAGTGGTATGTGGCATTCACGAACGCGTAAGTTTCGGGCGTATCTAGGAACGAAGTCCTAGGCGTACTCAAGAATGAGTCCTAAGCGTTTCCCAAACACATAACTTCGGTTGTCTTGAATTGGGAGTCTAAAGTGGGCCTAGGTGCGTCAACTAGGGTAATGTAAGATTTGGATTTTGTTGCTTCTCCTTGTTCCTTGGTGTTATTTGTCTAATGTATATGGCTAATAGAGAACGAGTTGATCTTATGCCATAATCCTGGTGAGAAATTGTTTAGGGATAAAATTAGCCTTAAAGGCAAAACTGATTGCGTTGTCGCAACTAGCAGCGTCTATGGGAAATAATGGTGACTGATGTCACATTTAAGCTGGTAAAACGTGGGTAGCGACGAGAGTATGAGAGTTTGGTGAAAGAGCTTCCCTGACTTATGTTTTGAGGTAATCATCACTAGGTGTTAATGTATTAGATTGCTTGATTCCCATAGCATAGATTGAGGATGATAATATTATCGGAGTTTCGGAGGGGGTATTGGGAACCTTGGTTTATGGGCCTCATATTTGTTGACAGCTAGTAGAGGCTAGAAGATTGAGGTAAAATTGAAATAGAGCTATTGGAAGATTTAGTTATCCGATGTTAAATGAAATCCTAATGGAGCTTACCTCATTTTATGGATGTGAGAAGTTGAGAGTTGGTGTGTGATTTGTTTTATCCACCATGTTTGGTGATCATTATTTAAAGTAGTCAGAATAATCCATTCCATGAGTTAAAGTTGACCATTGATGGAGTTTATCGTGGTGCAAACAGAGCATAGGATGAAACCCTCAAGAATAAGGGTATCGGACGAATTGAATTAATGGAATTAAATATAGATTTTGATGGGGCATATGGGGTTACCTGTCGACAATATGTCGCTAGTAAAGAAGGTTTGCTTGAGTACTTTGCAAGTCGTGTACTAAAACATCCCCCAAATTCCACTACTACAAAACAAGGATATTGTATCACTTTCTTGTAACACATTCACCAATGTGTTCCAGTGAAATTTCCTAGTAACACAAAATAGTGTGTTACAGACTTCGCTTGTAACACAAAACACTTTTTTTATAAAAATGTGTTACTGACAATAATTATAGTAACACAAAATTAATGTTACAAGCAAAATGTTACAAAAGTGTACTATGTTGTAACACATAAATGGAACATATAAAATGTGCTACAAATATATGCCCTGTAGTAACACACAATAATGTTACAGTCCAATTGTTACAAAGATTCATAGAGCAATCGTCCCCCGGGCTGTTTCTTCGCTCGCTCGCTTCCCCGCGCTCGCGCGCACGCGTCTATGTGCGGTGGACCCGGACGTCCTCGAATCATGCTCCCGGTTGCTCGCTTTCCCCCGGCGCGAGAAAATTGCATATTTGGGATTGCAATCATCGCGCTTTGCAGTTTTGAAACTCCAATCGTTGACTTCGTAATAAATAGGCCTCAAAACGTTGGACACTTGATTTTCTTGCCATTATGTGTATTTTATCCCTCGTGTAGTATTCCTCCATGTATTTGGCGCATGAACTGACGCTTTTACCCTTCTGTTCATTTGCACGTTCCTTCTGTTCTTTTGCACGTTACGTACTGATGCTGGGTAGCACCATGGCCTGTCGTATGGGGCAAGCAGGTAGGCAGCCGCTGCCTGGGCAAGCAGGCAGGCTGGCCACCTCCGGGCATAAAAATTATAGAATAATTAGCAAATAAATTTTTTGGAATATTGGACACAATAAAAATTCTAGGCATAAAAATTATTGGCATATGACACAATAATAAGCACAATAATCATGAGTTCATCTCACAAATCCACGAATTTAGCCTAAACAAGTTCATCTCACAAAACCATAATTTTGTTCTAAACGAGTTTCATCATTATCAAATAAAAATTCTGGATACATCTCATCACAGATAAAATCATTCATCCAATATGTAGCCTTCGCTTTGGTGTCATCTTTTTTGGTGCAGATGCAGTAGGCATCCTCACAGGACTAGTGGTGTCAGTTTGTTTGTGAAGAGCTGCCTCTCCTAATAGGAACGCAAGCCGGCTGCACAGAAGTATGGTACGACAATTAGATGTATAATAAATTTTATTGCATGGTAAATATGTTAATTTTCCTTACCTTCTAGTGACCCTTCCTGGACCATTGAAGAAATGAGCTAGCACAATAAAGAGTCCAGGTACTGCACCACATGAACTATGATTGGTCATTCGATCCATTGCCACTAGCATCCGCAACATCACTAGCATCCACCGTGGTTCCCTCAATGTCTCTAGCATCCAAAGGCTTCTTGGACTACTTGGCGCATATTAGTGTTTAAACTTGGACGCGGTGGCTCTGAATCTTTGTTAGCAGAGATATAAGATGCTGTTTCTCCATGACAGCCCCATATAGTGTATCCACGTAGCATTCCATTACACACTAAGTGCTCATTCACTGTTTCTTGCATTTGTAACTTCCTATTGACACATTTGACACAGGGGCATCGAATCTTTGTGATGCGGATCCACTAGCAAGCTAGCTGAACCCCGTTGCTTTGGCCCTGATCTTTCACGATACGCCTTGTTGGATGCCCTCTCCAAGATAAGCCTTCTCCCACGCACACCGCAGCACGTGAACAAAGGGTAGAGAAACCAAGTTTCAGCGAGTAGAATCCAACACCACAATTGGATTCAACACACCAAGAGCAATTCCTCGATGGAAATCTCAAGAACACGCCAACAATGGCCACCAAACTATGGTGATTTTCTGGTTTCTATTTCTCAAATCAAAGTCTAAGTTACAATGGGGCTAAGGCCCTGGCCTTATATTGGTGCACAATGCACGGCCTTGATTACAACTCACGCACTACTTGGCCTAAGGCCGAAACAAACTCCAATACGAACTAAAAAGGAAATACCTAAACTGCTATCTCTGGATTCTCTCTTAATTTGCGATCTAACTATGAGGATTTCGTGGCTGGCACCTTGTCCATTATGTGGGGCTTCAAAATAGCTTTCCAACGAGTCCAAGAACGCCCAAATCGGACTCCGTTTGTGAAAGTTATGGACGTTTTAGTATCGGTCTTGCCAGCTGTCCCAATCCGAGTCCGAATCGGTTTCAAATCTTTATATGTTTTGTTTTCTGGTTCAAGGGGCTTCCAAATCCGTTTGGAACCTGAAAAGGAATCCTTCTCAATCTTTAGAAAGTCATGGTGTGGTCGGATTTTACCCTTACTTGCATTGCAATACTCGAACTCTTTATGTTTTGCAAGTCTCGCGCGTCTCTCCGGACAGCTCGTGCAGCATCCAATGAAATTGCCATAACTTTGTGTAGGAAGCTCCAAATTAAGTGCCGTTTGATTCGTTGGAAAATAGACTTCATTAGCTTTCCAAATATGTCTTTTGTGCACGTTAGAAACCTCAGAATTGGTATTCAAAGCTTCTTGAACATTGTGCACAGAACTGCAAGCACTAACCAAAGTTGTAGTGCTACTTGGTGCCACATCACTTTGCATCGGACCTTTTCCCACTGTAGGCAAACTTAAGAAAACCCTGTACCCCAGCTATGTAGTCATCACTTGGTCTTCTGGATTGCAACAACCTCTTAATAGCACTTAAGTCCATTAATTCACTGAAATCAAGATATTCTATCATTGCATCAGTTATGTGGTACTTCAATATCTGAGACAATGTTGGAAATACATAAAAAGCTATGAATTACATAAAGTAGACTCATACAGTTTAATATGGCTCAGAGTCTGGAATCAGTGTATGAGTGTCCAGTTCATTTCAGTTTAGATGTTGCTTCATAGAACAGTCCAGTAGAGTTCAGTTCAGTAGAGTTTTTGGTTCAGTTCAGTAGAGTTTTTTTGTTCAGTTCAGAGATCATTTAGATGGCTTTTTGGTTCATAGATCATTTCAGTTCAGAGATCAGCAAATATACTGTTGAATGATTACATGGTGCCCAAAATTGCTGATTTTGGCATCTCAAGGTGCTTCGATGAAAAGCAAACCCGGGCTGCAACATCAAAGGTGTATGGAACACTGTAAGCTGGCTGCATCTATCTCCGAAAAATCACATTTTATATGTTGCTTTCAGTTCTCTCTAAGATGCTCAGACTACAGAGTTTCTATGCAGGGGATACATGGCACCAGAATTCTATAACGAAGTAATTACAATTACATTCAAATCAGACATATATAGTCTTAGCACTATAATCATAGAGATGTTGACAGGACGTAAGGGGTATCCTGACATTGATAATGTAAGAATTGTCTGTCCTGACAAAGGGCCATGCATTGTTAAAAATTAACATATTACGATGGCTTTTTGTTCAGTTCAGTAGCCTGAAGATTTTAGTTGCAGAACCAAAGATTTCAGAGATTTTAGCCTGAAGATTTTAGTTGCAGAACCAAAGCATAAAACACTAATATTTTTCAGTTTTTGAGACAAGAATGATATCAATTATCACACATTCCATGGCAAATTGGCAATCAGAATTTTCAGTTTTGCATGGAAAATATCACACATTGTCACATTCCATGGAAAATATCACATTTCAACATATTAGCTAGAAGCCTAGAAATCTAGAATCAATCAATCAATCATCAGTTATTCAGTTCATCACATTCCATGGCAATGGCAATCGGAATTTCAGTTTTGCCAAATACTGTACATGTGGAGCTCAGAATTTTGTAAAATAAAAAATCGCAATTAAATTCTACAGCAAAACTGGGACATTAATTGTACAATTTCGCGTTATTGTATATAACAATGCATCAGTCTCCTATATGCTTTATGCAGCAATTGTTCAAAGCGAACCGAACGCTAAGTCTCCGCTCTCGAGCACACGAGGTAAATTAACAAGGCCTCATTTGGAAGCATTTCCAAGGAATTGTAATGTTTCTGTAAACGATAGTTACAAAATCCCAGCAAATTTTGATTATCAAGTATGTTTCTTTTTTCTTATTTGAATCACCCACGATCAGCTGATCTATTTGGATTACACCCCAGATATACACATACACATCTAAATGGAAAAAATTGATTGGGCAAACGATCATAAGAGCACTATATAGTTTTCATATCAATTTGACATTAAAAACACAAGGCAAACTATGTTGGCAGGCATCGCGAGTCTGTGTCAATGGAAAAAATTCTTGCAGGTCTGCATCTAATACCTGGGGAGGGAAGCATCATCCGTGCCGTCTTCTTCAGCGGCAGAAGTTCGAGGTGGAACCCGTCGGTCGGCCCTCGTGATGGCGAAATCCCCGTCGGTGGCGATCGGCGTCGTCGATGGAGTCATCGCCATCGTCTTGTCGACCTAGGCGGCGGCGGGGGAGGCGACGGAGGCGGAGGGGGCGGTGGGCGGTGAAGGGGCCGGGGAGGCGGAGGGAGGCGGAGGGAGACGGGGAGGCGGCGGAGGCGGAGGGAGACGGGGAGGCGGAGGGAGACAGGGAGGCGGGGAGGCGGAGGGAGAAGGGGAGGCGGCGGAGGCGGAGGGAGACAGGGAGGCGGGGAGGCGGAGGGAGACGGGGAGGCGGCGGAGGCGGAGGGGCGGCGGGGGAGGCGACGGAGGCCGAGGGGGCGGTGGGCGGCGAAGGGGCCGGGGATGCGTAGGGAGACGGGGAGGCCGGGGGAGGTGGGGGAGGCGACAGAGGCGGAGGGGGCGGCGGGGGAGGCGACGGAGGCAGAGGGGGCGGTGGGCGGCGAAGGGGCCGGGGATGCGGAGGGAGGCGGAGGGAGACGGGGAGGCGGGGAGGCCGGGGGAGGTGGGGGACGAGGCGGCAGCAGGGGAGGTGGGGGATGAGGCGGCGGGGCGGCGTGGGAGGGGATCCCGTGGGAGCGGGCGCCGGGCGTAGTGGGGGTGGGCGAGGGCGGAGGGGCCGAGGGGGCGGAGGTGGAGGGCGACGCGATCTGGGCGTCTGGCGATGGAAGAAAATAAATTTTGTATAGGCCGCGATGGTTTTGGACGGGGCTCAAAAATTTGAGCGGGATTAGCGTAATATGAGGAAGTTATTAGGGAGGGAAATTTTTTTATGATTTCTAAAAATATAATAAAAATAAAAATAAATCAATCAATCAATACATCACACAAGGACAAGGTTCTCAATTTAAACAAAAAAATCATCATCTTCATGTCCTACAGAATTCACAGGTGCAACAATTCCATCATCTATGTAGGTGTCATCATCTTCATCGTCATCGTCTAAGTCCTCATCATTGGGTTCAAGTACATGAACCGCCTTATCTATGACAGAAGTATCAATACTTACTCCTTCCATATCATTCTTTTTCCAATTTGTCAAGTCTTCATGTAGGCGGGATACATTCATGTCTTCCAGTCCGACGACCAGCGACTCAACATCAGGTTCTCCCTCCTTTTCTGCACCTACTGCTTCAGGCATGGAAAATAAATTCCTAGGTTTCATGCGAAGCACTGTGCACCAATTCGGTTTTATCGCACAAGGCACATAAAAAACCTGCTCAGCTTGTGTCCCTAAAATGTAAGGCTCATTGAAATATCGAAAACGAGTCTTATCAACATCGATGATCCCGTATTGATCCCTGCTGAACCCTCTTCCTTTCTTCGTAGTAGCAACAGGTACATCGTACCAGTCACACTGAAAAAGTACGACTTCTTTTTGGTTGGCAAAATCTAACGTGATAATTTTTTTAATCGCGCCATACCAGTCCATGTTGCCGGTGCTGTCATCGCCCTTCACAACAACACCACTGTTTTGTGTAGTTATGTTATTCTCTATGGCAGCCTTCCTCTTGGATGAAACTTTCATCAAACCCTCTAACTAGCAAATGTCTTTCAACCTCATATTGTATTTCTATAGGACATGCAACGACACCTTGAACAAGGACAGGGTGCAGTTAAACCTTTAGATGTGCCTCCAAAACCTCCGGGAGGCGAGGCGGGCGGAGCCGGGAGCCCGGGAGGTGAGGCGGGCGGCGCCGGGAGGCGGGGCGCCTTGCGGTGCAGTGCGGCGGCGGGCGCAGCCGCGCAGGACTTCTCTCTTCTCTCAGTTCTCTGGAATCTGGATGACTGGATCGGCACTCGGCGGAGTAAGCCAGGGTTCCAGTTCCAGGTCAAAAGAATCATGTCATATGGCGCCCTTGGCGCTCCGCCACCTCCTCCCCTCCTTCCTTCGCCGGCACAGCCCCTCCTCGCGGGCCGTGCCGAACACCTTCATCTCCCGATTGCAATCTGCGTCTCAGCTAGGGCAGCAACTAGACGACCAGGCGTTAGGTCATTGCGGACGGCCACTTGCGCTCACAACCAACAAGTCAAAAGCAACAAGGTAATTCAACTTTAGGGATGAAAACGATCAGATGGAGGCCAAATCACTTTCACTTTCACATAGTTCTCCCGAAAACGAAATCGCTACGATATTTCAAAAATGAATACGGTGTCGGTATTTCGGTAATTTCGAAAAGTAGAGTAACCGATCCAAAAGCACATCGATAACGATCGAAAATCATGGAGACGATATTTAAGAAACGATAAACACGTTAAACTGTAGAACACGACAAGAGTCATATAACTTGACCTATCGCACATGACACTTAAGCATCATTCACAATTATACCGTTTTTGTTTTCAAATAACCCTATTTATTTTTCTTCAATTCTACTAAATTCTTCGCGTTAACTAGTGCTCGAATAAATTTGCATTCCTTAATTTCAAATACATGTTCGAAGATCCAAGGTTGTTTTGCAGATTGGTTAAAATATCTCTTATCTCTACGACTTGTCTATCTCTACTACTATATGAAGAAGGCAATTCATCTTCGCGCGCTCGCGATCCTCACGATCGTCCGCGCGCGCCTTTTTTTTTGTTGCGCTCGGCTCCGAGTCGATCCCTCTGGTTTTTCCCCCACGACTCCACGCCCACGTTCACCCAATAGTTTATAGGCCTCACAACTGTCGATCTGTATACTACATCGATCTGTACCGTACATATGCATGTACTGTACTTCACATTGTTATGTATTATTATACAAACTGTGCTTATAATATCTAGTAATTATGAAGCGATGAACTCGTGTGCATGCATGCGAATTCTTAAATTAAGCTGCCAGGAAGCTAATGACTTATTTTTGCAATTACAAACCCTCTGTTAGCAAACCATTACTAACGTGACGCTGCCAGGAAGCTCAATCATAGAGAAGCTAAACCAAATACATTCTGTATATACTACTAATTTGTACGGCCCCATCGAGCAGAGATAAAATATGGATGGCTTTCCAACGAGGCAAAGCTGGAGCAAAGGTAATTTAAAGGAAAGCAATGCTCCTAAAATACCCCACACGCTATTAATACCAAATCACATTCAGAAAGTATGGCTTCTAAAATACAGATTTTAAAAACATGTGGGCGTGCATCTGCTGATATATTATCAATGGCCCATTGATCAAATCGATGCAGCAAAGGTTAAATAAAAAAGGAGTGCACATGTTTGTCATCAGAAAGGAAAGGGTGCCCAACAGCACAGGGTAATAGTTTTCAGATACAACACAGTTCCTTCTTTCAGTAATTAGAACAACATAGAGGATGGCAAAATGTAAGGAAAAAAAGTGAGGCTAAATGGGTAATACAAAAGAAAAAGATGGCACAACACCCACAACCTCGCACAACAGGAATATGAAACACGCCAGCACTCCAGATGACGGATTTTTTCTGGAAAATTTATATACACAGAAAAAATCAAGAGGCGTGAAACATTAGTTTCCCTCCTTAAAAATTGACTGAAATTAGTTCCCACCAAAATTTCCCTTCCAGGAATCCATTTGCCGCCCGTAGCAGTTCTCGGTGACTCGGTCATCCACTAATCTAATCTAGCGTAAAAAACTCGAAGGCCGTCCTCAATCCTCATTTCCCTCCAACTGACCGAAGCTCTTAGGTCGGCGTGGCGGCGGCTCCCTTCCTCCGGTTCATCTCCGGCCACAGCTTTATCTTCACCATCGGAGGCAAGGGGCTCATCACGTTGTTTCGGAAGGCAAGGCTCATCACGTTAGCCTGGCTTTTCTTCTCCCGTTTACCCCACCTTACACGCGCCCTCTCCTTCTAGTGCCGATGACTGTACAACCGCCGCCGCATCCCTGCGCCTTCTGCCCAGGTCTTCGTCGGGCCCTTCGCCAGCGACGAGCACCCACCAGGTATGCCCACTCCTTCTCCCCCCCTTCCTGCTGCGCGAAACTGTGCGCCCAAACCATCGCTATTGGATTAGTGTTCTTGCCGCCGCGTCGCTCGCTCTCAGGCGACACGGGCGGTTCCCGATCCAATTTTTGGACCTGATCACATAAATCGGACCTGAATGCCTTCCAGAAGAATAGAGTCTCCAATGATATAGTACAAGGAATTATTGCCAGCTTGGTCATCTGATACATTTGATAGAGTGAGATGGCTAATACAAAGTAGAGAACTACCGACAAACACAAGCACTTGAAGTCTGTAGATGAATACCATTTTTAAGAAAGTCTGTTTGAATGCATTTGCCATTTAGTTTGAACTGCTTATTTTAAGTTTGAAAGTTCCTAGTAGGTAATATTTGCAGAAGATGAATACTCAAGATGAAAGATTGGTTTGAATCTTGAAAAGCAAACCAACCTGGTAAAAGCCAACAGAGCAGAATCCAAGGCTCAGATTAAGCAAACCAATAGATATGCCATTTAGTATTCCAAAAGAAAGATCATTTGAGAAAGTTGTGATGGACCGGTGGATGGAAGTTGATTAGTGTCTACAGGTCTTATCATATGATTAATCTGTTATGAACTAAATAGTATAACTGCAGCATGTGTTGTGTGATTGAAAACTTTTTTGTTCTGTCTGTAAATACTTAGCGGAATGGTATTTATGACTAGTATGATCGGTCTTGACTTTCTTATTTGTAAAGCACTTGTTTGTCTAAATAAATTATACAAGAGGTTGTAGAAACTCTTTTTCCATCTCAGTACTGCAGAAAACAAATTTTGCATTCATGAATGAACTTACCATAATACACCTTCATAACATTGTCTTGCTCCTGTCTTTTGCATCACACACTGTACTTCATCTTGCAAAAGTTACCATCTGAACCTGTTCTTTTGACACACAAAAACACAATGAATCGCATAGGGAAAGTTAACGATCTAATTTTTTTAGCAATATTGTAAAATTTATCATCCTCTTGGTCAAAACATATTCATTTTCCCTTTTTAAAGTATTAAAAGCAGTTCAGGAATAAGGTACTTGAATAATGGAAATATTGATTTGGTATCGAGCAAGTCAAAACTATAATATCTATTCTGAAGTTTGCCATACAACATTTTTTACTTGGATTCTCTCCTGGGTATATCTTACCACATGGCCCTCCTCATAGAAATATCTTTTCTGTCCTGGTGTATTTGGCACTTCTGAGGTGTTGTACTGTTGGATCATCCATTCACTATTCAATGTCAAACAGGCTATAGGTCATATTAAGTACTAGTTTGGTTGTGAATATAGATAATGATATAGTTTTTTATCATTAATTAATACTATTATTGCCATTTCTGAAAACGTCTTCTCCAGAAGATGAAATAGTTTGCCTGCTCTTCCTTTCATTGCTCGCCATGCTATTTCCATCTGATCTTAGTTCCCTACAGATGTGCTCCATCCTAGCAGCGGCCACTCCAACATTCCAAGGAGCAGGACACGGACAGGCTCATCTCAGTGGTATAGTGCTGCTGCATATAGCTGTCTAGGTGACTTATTTACTTTTTTTTCTCATGGAAACACTTTCGTGGAGGGGGATTTAGAATTCGACAGAGGAGAAAGAGGATTAAAAACATTGTAATTTCAGGTCGCCGGAGGTGCTAAGCTGCTGCACTTCGATAATTAGGTAAGCTGGTAGCAGTGCATCGGTTGCTTATCTGCTCATGGAGTTGCAGCTTTCATTTGCTCGCACTGGCAAGGGCAAAGTGCTAGCATTTTGTCATTCATGTTACAGAATACTCCGAGCAGCAGTTTAGTATGCTTTTGTGAAATGTCCTATCATGATGCAGTGGATCCATCTTTTAATAATTTCTGCTTTCATGCTTTTAGTAATTATTTATTCCATACTTGCTAGCTTCTTAGGTTAGCTTTTTGTGCATGGTTGAAATGGTTGAAAACAAATGGCAGACTTTTCACATTTTATTTATGACCTCTGTTTCAGTTCTACTCAGTCTGTGTGCATACGACTTAGTGCTTGATTGTTTCACTAGTGTCATGGTATGTCGGCCCGTTTTATTTAATTCAAGCTAACTGGACACTACTATATATAAAGTTAATTTTCAATCAAGCAAAACAATAACAGTGATTTTTCCCTCCTAAATGTTAGCAAAAATAAATTATCATACATGTTAATTTTATATCTTATTTAATGTAAAGAACCTTTTGGACTATTTTTGTTCGTATATATGTGTCATGCTCTAGACCATCCTATCTCAACCATAGCACTTTACTTGTTCTCAAGCTCCAAGTTCAAATAACATTACAAATATGCACTTTAGTCAAATTGTTACTACTCGGTTATACTTGATTCTTATTTGTGAATTATCCTATGCTTTATTCTTATTTTCCTATTGGTGCTATATTTTTTTTGGATTGTGCTACCATGGCGGTGGATAATTGGACCATAAATCTGGAATGCGATGGGAAAGCTGAAGGACATAAACATGTGCAAAGGCAAATGGATAGAGATCAGATATGCTTTTTTGACTTGATTGATATGATCGAGGGTTCTGGGTACACATCAGTCGACTATCTATACTACAAGAGAAAAGATAGCTTGGTTTTAATAGAACAAGATTCTGATGTGATGGAAATGCTCAACGAGTGTGAGAGCGAAAAGACGGTTAATTTGTTTGTGACGAAGCAGAGACTTGCCACTTTAGCGCCTACCAAGTCCAACAAAGAACCATCCAAATCTAAACCAAAAAAAAATAAAGGTATTAGAATGAACATATAATTTAATTTTCTATGTATATTTGATTATTCAAGGACAACTATTCCTAGTCATGTTAGTTATCAATGATTTATTTTCATCCAAGATTAGCATATCCAACCCCACCGCGGTATGTGACTTAATAAATGCAGTCCTGATAGTCTAATACAAATATCTAGCTGTTTAATAAAAAGATTATATATTGTTTATTATATTCACTATAAACTCGTATTCATGTCCCCAACATTTGTTTAGCAGGAAGAGGAGGTACAAAGAAAAAGAAAGGATTAAATTTAATGCATACTGAAGCACTATATGCTAACGAGGTTGAGCAGAACGATGATGAGAACCAGAACACATCAGGTACAAATGTAGTTAGATCAATCTGATTCATATGAACTGCATCTTAACCAGTTACTATCACTATCATTCTGTTTTTAATAGGTGATGGCGATGAAGTACCTGATAAGCGAAAGGGGACCGTTTTAACACATGTTTGGGATCTACTTGAAGGAGATCGGATAGTAGTAAGATGTAATATGCTTGGACAACCCATTGGAAAAGAAGGTGGCCTTTTAGGGCAATTTTTGGGCACGATAGCAAGAAATGGTGGTTACTGTCCTGTTGGTGCCAAAGATTGGAGAGACGTTAAGAAAAACAATGCAGAAACGATAATTCAATTCATCCAGGTTAGCTAAATTTTACAAGACATAATGTTTTTATAAGATTAAGTATATATATGCTTGTTATCATGTCATGAAGTCAAATTCATTCATTAGTGACTTTCTTATTTTAGACAAAGTTCTTATATCCTCGTTCATGTGAGAAATGGATATTGAAATCAATTGGAAGAGATTGGAGAAAATACAAGGCAACATTAAAAAAGACACTATTTAATCCAAAGAAGAAAAAGTCAGTTTTGAAGAAGCGTTGTCCAGATGATATCGATGAAGATCAATGGAAGGCCCTAGTAAAATATTGGAAGTCCAGCGAAGGACAAGTAAGGCACCATTATTAACGCTATTTGCCTTTTTTTACTATCACTATCTATTCCATTATTGATTTCTATATGTATAATGGTTCATTATCTATTAATTTACTTTTCTTGTAGAACCTAAGTGAGAAGAACAAAATAAGTCGTGAAATGAAGAAGACAACACATACAGCGGGTACAAAGAGTTATGCTCGTTGGTCTGAGGACATGGTGAGTCATCTTCTGTTTAAAAAATTTATATATGATTCTTCTTACTTTCCTTACTGCTATTTTTTCAGAGGCAAGCTGATCCTGAAAAAAAAAACAGCCACATAGAGCAATGGTTTACCCTGCAACTCACAGGAAAAGAGGAAAAGGGATAAATGAACCAGTGGTATGCTACATGCACATGAGAATTTTTGCAAATATAAAATTATTTCTGTTTTCTAATGTGCGGATTTCTTGCTTGTAGGTTGAATTGGAAAGTCTCCTCGACGCACAACCAGAGTTAGCCCAAAATAGTGAGGGAGGAGTTGCATGGGAAGGTGATGCATTACATCAGGTGTTGGGAGAAGAGAAAGCTGGACAAGTACACGACATGGGATTGCTTCCAGTTCCTAAACAAGTTTATGGTCGAAGAACACACCATTTTAAGGACATTAATATAGTTTCACTAGATGGCTCATCATCTGATGTAGAGACTCACATGTTGGAGGAAATAAGGCAACTCAAAGAGCATTCTAGAATGCAAGACAAAGTTATTGAAGAACTAAAAAACAATCAAAGGCACCATGAGAACCAAGAAGCAACAATGGTAACAATTTACATTTTAATTTGTAACTCCATATTGAAAAGTGTTACTCAAATTTTATATCATTTCTAGGGAAATTGTGCTAGGAGTGATCATAACAATTCTCAGAATCAAGCGGTGCATTTTAAAAGAAAGGTATTTGCTCTATTTTCCATGTTTTCACCTAATCTAGTCTTTTGGCTTTAATATTGTTTCAAATTTTTAGAGAGTTCACTGTCTTGCACCCAACCAGAATGATGGATTCCTTAAGCACAGGGATGAATTGGTAAAGTCACTTTATTGTGAATTTAATACTTATTTTATCCATAAAGGATTTTTTGTATTAACTCATGCTACTGTCCTTTTTCTCTTTACTAGAATAAAGAAACATGTGAGTCTGAATTTAGTGATGATGACAGTCTACTTTTGTCCACCACAAGTAGAACAACAAAGAAACAAAAGGTATCTATGAACCACACTTTGCTATAATTATAGTAGAATTTGTCTTATTATTTCATACTTAATTTTATATATATGTGTAAGGGTCAGCATGGAGGGCCTGGAGAGACTACAACCATTGCACACCAGGAGGTGGCTCATGACAAGGCTACATGCTACAAGCGTCAAACACCTAAACAACTTCCTCTAATGAAGGTAGATGAACATAATCTTACTTGTTCTAATTGCATGATCATGATGTACAACTAAAGGCTGTTGGTCACTAAGAGATTATGTCAAATTAATGTAGGCTGGGTCTATGGTGCTATTAATGACTTCAAAATATCCTAATAAGACTCATGTGGCCTATGCAACTCTCTTGAGCACTGATCCAGAAGCCATTGTTGGTGGAGTTAAGACAGGAAGTCAATTCTACAAAGTGCGTATCAATCATGTTATAGCAAAAGATGAGCCATTAGTAAGGCCCATGCCTAGGTGCAACAATATTGGTGATGCTCAAGCCAAAGGAGTCTCAATTGCTTGGCCTTCGATGTTTGTATGTTCAAACTAGCTTTCTTAACTTTAAATCAATGAACATATGTGGCCTAATTTGTAATGTTATAACTTACATTTTCTTTGCAGGTTGAATTGATTAATGGTTGAATTCCTACATCGATGTGTACAAGAAGAAGTGATGGACTTTATGAATCCTAGCTAGTTCTTGAATTTTTCTTTCTAGTATGGACTATGTGTATTTGCTCTCTAGAGTCATATCGTTATGTACATAAACTATGATTTGATCTGAACAAGCACTATGTTTGAATTCATCCTACAATATGTGGATCTTTCTATGATTATGGAAATTTGTGGTTTATGTGATTTTGCAATGTCTCATGTTTGTGTGATTATATAATAATCCGTGTGCCATATGTATAGGCGAAATAAATATTTATTTCATAATCTGAATATGTTACAATAGCTATAGAAAAGTGTTACAAACCATGTGTTCCTTTGTTCCATATTGTGCTCTACCATAATGTAGAAGTGTTACTAGAAGTAAAAAAAGTGTTACAGCAGACAATCCCTGTAACACTAGGCAAATGTTCCGATAAATAAATAAATGTGTTACAGACTATGCGTTCTACTATAATGCCAAGTGTTACTAGAGCAAAAAAAAGTGTTACAGCAAAAATCATTGTAACACTAGACAAATGTTCCTGTAGACAAGCAGATGTGTTACAATAAACCAGTCTATAGTAATATGGCCAATTGGAACACAAAAAAACATGTGTTACTAAGAGAGCTAGTAACACTTTTTCTAACCTATAGTAACACAAGTTGGTGTTACTATATCTCTGCGTTGTAGTAGTGTTCATGTGAACATTGCCCTAGGATTGAATTGGTTTTGTAACTCATAGATTGATGTTGGAAGGATGAATTGTCCTATCGCAATCTAATGAGTACTTGAAATGATTGAAAGATGTTTAATGGATTACTTTGGGTTCCCTTGATTTGGGAATTCATTCAGGTTCACTTTTGAGGGAAAGTGAATTTAAGTGGGAAGTTGCGGGGTTTCCGCATTTCTTATGTGATTGATATGGTTTATTTGTTAAGGCGTTAACTATTTGCCTTAAAGAGCGTGCTTCCTTTTCTTTGAAAAGAAAGTGGCTAATCTCGAGAATAGAATTTTTTTCGCATGATATATATGGCATATTGTTTGTTAGGACGAGGATTGGTTTCTTGTCCAGTTTTCTCTCTTGAGAGGATTGGTTGTGATGAAGTGATATTTTTGTGTGTGTGTGGGGGGGGGGGGGTGAATTCCCAACTACTTTAGAAGGAATGTTGTTATTTGTGGATGAATGGATTGATCCTATAATTGGATTACGTTTATAAAAGACTTTGCTTTGTAAAAGCGAGTCAAGTTTATGAGTGTTATGTGATACTTCTCTTGTAAAAGAGAAGAGCTCTCTTTGTTGCAAACAAAAGTAGCGTTGTCTCTTTTGTGCAAGCAATGAGATGATTTTCTTGGAGGATTGAGGATTTTCTTATGCCGAGGCATGAGATGTAAAATGCTGCTAAGGTGTGTTGGTCGTGTTAGACCAGACAGGATAACGTGAGGATTGAATCTATGTGCGTGAGATAGTGAGATTGCATGATGTGCCCAAGACGATAGTTTCAGACAGAGATGCCAAGTTTGTCTCCAAGTTTTGGGAGAAATTGCAGGGCGCTCTGGGCACAAAACTCCAGTTTAGTACTGCTTTCCACCCGCAGACGGACGGACAGTCCGAACGCACCATTCAGACACTGGAGGACATGTTAAGGTCTTGTGTTCTGTCTTGGAAGGGTAGCTAGGAGGATCATTTGGCACTTGCAGAGTTTTCCTTTAACAACAGCTACCACTCTAGTGTTCGAGCAGCGCCATTCGAGGTTCTATATGGGCAGAAGTGTAGATCGCCACTATGTTGGGATGCCATGGGTGAGAAGGCTATCCTAGGCCGGATTGGGTCCAGCAAACGGTGGAATGAGTTGCAGAGATTAGACAAAATCTGCTAGCTGCCCAGAGTAGGCAGAAGAGCTACGCCGATATCGGGAGGCGAGAACTAGAGTTCGAAGTGGGGGATCATGTGCTCCTGAGAGTATCTCCCACTAAAGGCATAGTGCGATGTGGTACCAAAGGAAAGCTTAGCCCGAGGTACATTAGGCCATTTCCACTTCTGGCACGAATTGGAAAGTTGGCATATCACTTGGACCTCCTTAAGTCCATGCGAGGAGTGCATAATGTGTTCCATGTTTCGATGTTTAGAAAGTTCTTGCGAGATCCAGAGCATGAGATTCTGTTAGAACCGTTGTCCTTAAAGCAAGACCTCACCTTCGAGTCCCGTCCAGTT
The DNA here is from genome assembly GCA_017311315.1 of Dendrocalamus latiflorus. Lineage (NCBI taxonomy): Eukaryota > Viridiplantae > Streptophyta > Magnoliopsida > Poales > Poaceae > Dendrocalamus > Dendrocalamus latiflorus. Next base: position 31,715,245 of record CM029639.1, on the reverse strand, counting down.
CGGATTCTGGAGGAATCAAAGAAAATGTTAAGGAATAAAGTGATAAAGTATGTTAAAGTACTTTGGTCGCATCAGTCCGAGCGAGAGGCGACATAGGAGTTGGAGTCTCGCATGCGCGAGAAGTACCTAGACTTGTTCTCCACGGGTATGAGTTAATGTTATGTTATGTGCAGTTAGTTTTATTTTGTCCTTCCGTGCGGATTGTTGAACGCCAGAATTCGGGGTCGAATTCTGTTAGGGGGGGGGGGTGGAATGTAATACCACTGAATTGCAAAAGGGAGAATTAGGGAAGGAAAGGGCGATTTTTGCCATCAGACCCATCGGCTTTTAGAATGCCGAATAAGTAACGCTCACAGAGGTTCCCAGACCACCCAGGGACGGTCGGCACCGTCTAGAAAGCAACTAAAAGTAGCGCTCTCAGAGGTTCCCATACCGTCCAGGGCCGGTCGGCACCGTCTCGCGTTGTGGGTTTTCGTCATTCGGCAGGAAATTCTATACTTACCTGTTACCGATTTACCTGCCGCAGTAGAAGAGCACCAAATAGTATAGGGCTGCCATTGGACAAAAAGCCCATAGTGCCATAACCAGCTAAGGCTAAAAGGGGAAGGGCAAAAGCGGCATTTCACAGGGGGAGTGATGGCCATGCCTCTTAAGTAGACAAGACAACACACAGCCAATTTACCTGCTCCACTTTTCTGCCACAGCCAGAACCAAGTCTAGCCCCATCTCACTTTTCCTCCCTCAGCCGAGAGGAAGGGAGCAAGTAGAGAGCCATGAAAAGGAGGGCAAGAAGAGAGGAGACCCGAAGGAACCCAGAAGGGCAAGGAGGAGAGATCCCAAGGAGCTTAGAAGACCAAGGCGTGCGAGCTTTGTCGCCAACGACAGAGGACGTCGACGGCCGCCGAACCCACGCCACGCCAACCCGTGAGCACAACCACCTTCCCTCCACAGCCCATAGCTCACATTAGCACACAATAGTAGAAGTAGGGCACTCAGAGAAAGGGAAGGGGGGGCAAACCGTCCTGGCGGCAGTAGGGGATAGCCGGCCGGCTGCAGGCTGTGGCCGGCGAACTCAACTCGTAGGGAGTGGCCGAAGGCTGAGCCCCAACTGAGCGGCCGCGCCCCGTGCACCACCGTCGTGTACGCAGAGGAGAGGCGGCAGATCTGGCCCTGGTTGGCCGGATCCGAGGCGAAAAGAGAGGGGGAGGCGAAGTAGCCGGAGGGGAGGCGGCCGACGGCAGGGCATCGGCCAGATCTGGCCTCGGCCGGCCGGACTGGGAGGGGGTCGTCGGCGGTGCGCTCCAGGCCAACGCTCTGAGGGCCCCTCCGTGGCGCGAAACGCAAGGGGAAAGAGAGGGAGCGAGGGAGAGCCAGAGTGGTTGGCGGAGGAACCACCGGCGGTGAGCTCGGGGCCGGCGAGCCCGAGCCCGGCTATGCGCTCCCTCGCTTGCCCCAAATTGCCTAGAGGGACCCCTGGGTGCGGGCGTGCGCGAGAAAGAGAGGGAGAGGCGGAATAGGTCGGTTCGGCCGAACCGAGTAAAGGGGAGGAAGGAAAAAAAGAGAAAGAAAGAAAAACGAGAGGAAGGAAAAAAAGAAAAGAAATAAAAAGGGGGAAGTTGATACCTGCATGTCGGGTCCTTAATCCTGAGCATTTTTATGCCAAGCTCGGGTTATACGTGTAGAGTTGTCGTCGCTCGCTTAAGCATTGATTTCGATATGATGTGTTAAGTCAGATTTATTGCTTGTTCAGGTGGAGGTCTTGAGTCAACGTCATCCCCACGTCGCTTTGCCCTCTTTGGTTAACAGGCAAGTGCATGGTAGAGCGGTAGACCGAAAACTTTGTGAAAAAATATGTGCTGCTTACATGGTATGATGATGTTTATGTGGCAATGTGATGTTTACATGACATAATGTTGCACGGTAAGTGATGGTATTGATGATGGAGTAAGGTGGGCAATGATGCTTACCTGCTAATGATGTTAATGATGAGCATGATTATGACAATGGACATATGCATTTGCATCATGTGCACTCAACAGTGAAGGCGGTGAGAAAGTCCCTAGCTATGAGTAAAGCTAGCAGACTAATCCGGAGTGCTATTGAGTAAGACCTACTTCGGTAGGCCTCCACGGGAGTGGAGAGACCCCCGTGCCGATATGGGCGGGCCCAAGATTTTGGGTGAACGTCGACGGGTGTTCACTCGGCAATATCGGTATATGCAATGTGATGAGCAAATGTGCATGTAGAGTAGGGTTGCATGGCACTGATGATATGAGCATAACAACGCATGTGGAGTATGTTATAATTAATGTGGAAACATAAGAATGATGATATGAGCATGACAATGCATGCGGATGGTTAGTTGATTTGCTTACATGTTTTGGTAGTGTTTATCGTTCTATTGTGTACTTGCTGAGTCTTGGGACTCACCCTTACTTTGTTGTTTTATTTTTAGGTGACTGTTGAGGACGACATGCATGGGCAGGTGTAGGACTTGAATAACTTCACGTACTGGTAGCACTTCACATATCGCTTTTGTTAGTATGTGTAATTCCACTAGTAAGCTAGCATAGTTGCTAAAAAACGGTATGGTGTAAGTGCTCTGATTTATGTGTAAGGTAGAGTTTGCTTAAAATGATTAGTAGATGTTTTAAAAAAATGGTATTGTAATGCAATGATGGTAGCCCTGTAGGCCTAGAGGATGGGCGGGGTGTTACACCGACACCGTGCCGTGACGCCACCTTCTCGTCGCTCCCTTTCTGGTCACCGCTGCCGGTGAGGGCATCGATCGCTGCACGCAATGCCTGTGCCGCCATGTAACCTCGCCACGCCCGACACCCAAGCAGCTGCGTTGCCTCCTCAAGTTGAACTCGATTTGAATCCAATCTAATTTGATAAGTTTTGCAATCCGATTTGATTTTTTGTTTGCAATCCAATTTGAAAGTTTTTGGTTTTTCTGTCTTGAAAGTTGTTGATCTGAATTTTTTGGCAGCCCAATTTGAAAGTTCTCAATTTGAATTTTCGTTGTACATTTGGCCCTGCTCCAAACGGCTTTTGCTTCTTGTTTCTAGAATGTGTCGGTTTTTTAATTTCAGTTTTTTGTGGCTTTTTAGTTTTTTTTGCCTTTTTCTCTTATTTTTTTGCATTGTTGAAGAAACAATGCTATTTTTTGTATCATTTTTCTTATTTTGTTTTTAATTTTTCGCTGCGTTTTAAGTCATAGACCAACAGGTAGAAGTTAGTTAAAGTACTACCAACATTTTTCGTTCCCGATTTTAAAGTTTTAAGGGTGAAGTGAAGGTAGGGGTGCAAATGGTGCGAATATTTCCCGACCGACCGTCCGTCCGTTTTAATTCGGATACAATTCAGAGCAAATTTTCGGATATCCGAAGGTTTTGTCGGATACGGATACGGATTCGGATATTTTTTGTTGGATACGGAAACGGATTCGGAACAAACATTATCCGACGGATACGGAACTATCCGGATATTTTTTCGGATAGTTACTAGATAGTTACTCGGATAGTTACCGGATAGTTACCCGGATAGTTATCAGATACAGAAACGGAGTCGGATACTTGGCCTCTCTGCCGGCCAGGTGGGATATCCGACTCTTTTTGAAATGTAGCATCATTTATTTATATAAGATTGCTTGTTTCGGTGGCTATTGGAAAGTCGGTGCACTCGTATTAGATCTCAGTTTGCTTAATTTGTCTCTGTTACCATGTAAAATTTGCTTTCGCGCATTATCCGATTAAATATTCGTGACTGAAACTAACCGTATTCGGAGCGGCATGTATTCGCTCCGTATTCGTGACCAAGCCGCATTCGTATTCGGCACTATCCGTGTCCGACTTCTACAAAACATATGGAAAAAGATACAGGATAAGTAATATCCATCCGTATTTGTTCCGTTTGCACCCCTAAGTGAAGTGGACGGTTTCGGAGGTGTCAGGGAGGTAAGAGACACGACGCCCCTAAATTAGGGGAAAATTGTAGATTTGCCTCACTGTTGAGTGCACTTTGTAGATTTGCCCCATGATGTCTCAATGACATGTGGGTCCAGGACCCACATGTCATTGAGACAACTGGGGCAAATCTACAAAGTGCACTTTTTAAAGTAGGGTAAATCTACAAACCCCCCCCCCTAAATTAGCAGTAAGGACCCACATGTCATTGAGACAACTAGGGCAAATCTACAAAGTGCACTTTTTAAAGTAGGGTAAATCTACAAAACCCCCCCCCCCAAAATTAGCAGTAACGTCTCTAAGTAAACGCTATTACTGTTCTAGAAGTCCGAGACTTGTGCGCTACCATCTCTGTCAAAATTGCCAACTTCCCGGCCTCTTCCTTGCACCTTCCTTCCCACGCGGCCGCCGAAATCCTTTGTGAGATTTCCTCCTTCCGCCCGTCCTTGACCCAGCCCCGCGCGCAGACGGAAACCAACGCAGGTCGCCATCAATCAATTGAGTCAGGCCTTCCGCCGTGTCGCCTCTTGATTTCCTTTCTTAATCTCGATGGTTTTGTCCAGCACGATGCGCGTGTGCGCGAGGAGCTGTACAGCCGGAGGAGTTGAGCAGGCGGTCGAGACGCAACGCGATTACGCGACCTGGTCCTCGCTTTTACCTCTTCCTCTCTCGCGTGCATTCATCGGCCATCGCCGCCTCCTTCCTTTTTGTGCTGCTGTTATATAGCCGCCGCGAAGTCTTCCTCCCCTCGCTATGCTCTTCCTGTTCTTGCACAATTCACAGGCCCGCCCCTTCTAACTGCGGTTGGTCTTCAATCTGCAGAGGTGCGTCCAACTACTTGATTTGATTCTATTTCACAAGATTTTTTGAAAAAAAAAGATCTTGACTTTGTTGCTGTTCTTTCCTCTCTTTTTTTGGTGCTCATTAATTTACTCGTTCTTAGTTCTTCTAGTTCTTGGAGTTGGAATTTGGTGCGTTCATGGCACGAGCGAACGATCTTTGACCAGCTCTGTGATGTCTCAATCCTCCGCAGGAACTGAACTGCTTCAAAATCTGACTACCAATATCGGTTAATTACTTGCTGCGGCACCAAGATTTCAAGATGAGCGCCGCGAAGAGATCGTTCTTCACGTCCAAGAAGAAGGCCGCCAATGGCCGGGGCTCCTCCCGGACCAACAACCCCTTCGACTCCGACTCCGACGACGCAGACAGGCAGCAGAGGCCGGCGAGGGCCTCCTCCGTGCCTCCCCCGGTCGCCGCCACGGGCGACCAGCGGGCCTCCCTCTTCGGCGGCGCCGCCGACGAGAGGGGGGCGGGGTTATTCTCGTCGGCTGCGAGGAGCCGCTACAGGAACGACTTCCGCGACGCCGGCGGCGTGGAGAGCCAGTCGGTGCAGGAGCTGGAGGGCTACGCGGCGTACAAGGCCGAGGAGACCACGCAGCGGGTGCAGGGCTGCGTCAGGATCGCCGAGGAGATGAGGGACACCGCGTCCAAGAGCCTCGTCACCATCCACCAGCAAGGGCAGCAGATCACGCGCACGCACATGATGGCCGTTGACATTGACCAGGATCTCTCGAGGGTAATTTTTTTTTGAGATTTTCCCTTTCTAGCTTCCCAGGCTGCAGAATTTAGTTGGTTAGTCACTTGGTTGTAGCTTAATTCTGTTGGAATACTTAGCACATAGTGAAAGTACTCCCATACCAAAATTGGCCAGTTTAAGAAATCCTGAACACCACCATAATTGAAAACCTGGAACTAGTAACACTACGTAGTAGTTTAGATTGCGGCATCAAGTTGTAAGTTTATGGTGCGGAATTGCTGGTTGCTGGCATGTTCGTGGCAAGGGCTAAAGGGATGGTTTTCCACACTTTATTCAGGGGGAAAAGCTACTCGGTGATCTTGGGGGTTTATTTTCCAAGAAGTGGAAACCAAAGAAGAATGGTGCAATTAGGGGTCCTATGCTAACTAGAGGTAACTTTCATTCTATCTTGAACTAGACTGCAAGAAAAGTCTGGAGAAACTTGGGACTCTGGTGTTTGTTCTCTGCTGTTTGTAACTGAAAGGATGGAATGACGTGGTTGCAGATGATTCCTTCATTCGGAAAGGCAACCATTTGGAGCAAAGGCAGAGACTGGGGCTGTCAGATCATCCACCTCGATCAAATGCACGCCAATTCCTATCTGAACCAACATCAGCGCTCGAGAAAGTTGAGGTATTCAGACAGAGAATTGCTGTGGATATTCCAAAATTTCTGCTCAGGATCACGTATGTAAGTGATCGATTTCCCAACTGTGCATTTTCTGATCATCTGGTTGTTTTGAACAGGTGGAAAAGGCGAAGCAGGATGATGGCTTATCAGATCTTAGCGACATACTGACCGAGCTGAAAGGCATGGCCATTGACATGGGCTCTGAGATTGACAGGTAAATGTCACATTTCACCCTTCTTCGGTATAGACTAACAGACACTTTTTTTGAGATTGATGTATAGTTATGCCAAATACATAATTTTGTTCTCTAACTCGTAGCACTTTATACTAATAGCCAGTATATGCTTCATCCATTCTTCTCAATGGTAGCCGATGAAATCTTTTCCTTTATTTATACTGTAACAGCTAACAAATAACATCAGCTTTGACCAAAGTATCTCCGAATTACAGAAATAATTTACTATCTGACAATTTGGATTGTCAATATCTGATCTGGAATACTTTTTTGTAATACTATTTTAGCAATGTTGTTTCAAGCTGTAACCTTTATGCAGACGTGAGTGTGACATGCTTTTTGTGTATTTGGTTGGTCTCAGGCAAACAAAGGCTTTGGGTGATGGAGAGAAGGACTTCGACGAGCTGAACTTCAGGATCAAGGGAGCAAATGCTCGAACCCGCCGTCTGCTTGGAAAATAAAAGGCATACATTCTTGTCACTAGAAGGGCCTTTCCACTCGTCTTCGGTAGTCTACTTTGTGGGTCATTAATTCTGATGATTTTGTGCTTCAGATTTTGATCAGGATCGTTGGTTGAGGAGATGTCAGAATTTACTGTATATATGCTATAGACAGTATTATCTTCTCTATGTTAATAGTTCTGCGCCATTGTTTGAAGGATCTGTTTGAATTTTCGTTTGATTTTTTGCAATCTCATCTCTATACTAATGTTGTGTGCAAGACATCATAAGAGATAGGGGTGGAAAACGGTAACGGATAATTCGTTTTATCCGATATTCGTGTCCGAGAAAACGCGAATGTGGTAAGCAAAATCCGTATTCGAAAATATTTGTATTCGAAAATATTCGTATCCGTATTTGAGAATATTCGTATTTGTACTCGTATTTGAGAATATTCGTATCCGTATTCGTATTCGAGACTATTCGATTCGTATTTGATCCGTTTCTAGAACCCATGAAAAATCCGTACGAATTTTGTGATTCAAAATTTAAATTTAGGTGGTTTAAATTCGGTAACCGGTCAAAAACAGGTGAAAAATCAACAAAACAGATAGGAATCCGTTTTATACGTTATTTGTATTCGAGAAAATCTATATTCGAAAATATTCGTATTCGTATTCGAGAATATTCGTATCTATATTTGATAATATTTGAATTCGTATTTGTATTTGTTTTAAAAATATAGTTTTGTATTCGTATTTGAGACTATTCGATGGTATCCAATCCATTTTCACCCCAACAAGAGAGCACCACATCACCCCCATTTTTCCGTACCGCCCCGATTTCCCATTTAACGGACACAAAAGTACTTGAAAATGGCATTGGCGTAAACTTCGAAGTTCCAACTAATTGGATTAAACATGGAATTAGATTGACTTTAATTGTCGTGCTTAGATGGAACCGCTGGGATGTGAAAATAGTGAGGAAAAAACATGGTAAATCTCTTCACTGTACACACATTACCCTCCATTTATTTTTTAAAAAATAAAAAAAAGAAACCTTCAAATAGGGCTGTCACTAAATAGGGTATGGATAATCTAAATCCATACTCAATTTTTATTCATTCTCATTTAAAATGATATTATCTACACCTAAATGAAAAAGGATATACCCAATGGGTTTAGGTAACCCAGTGGGTAAAAAAGAAAAGGGAGGGGGTTAAGTCAAAAAAGCTTATGAAGAAAGTTTTTATAAAACTTCGGTATTTAGAATTTCAACTTTAAGTTCACATCACAAAAGTTTCTTGAAATCAATTAAAATTTATTGAAGATGATTCTGTGTGTAGCATAGCTACTTTATGCAAATTAGCAGGGCTGGGCGCACACGTGGGCCCACGTACTTTTATAGAAAGCTTTTGTAAAACTTTGGTATTTGAAATTTTTATCTCGTGTTCAAACCATAAAAGTTTTATGAAATCGATTGAAATTTGCTGGAAATGATTCTGTGTATATGGGAACTACTCTGTGCAAATTGACGGCACAGGTGACTTATACATGCTTTTATGGGAAGTTGAATATTAATAGTCCAAGCATATGGATAGTCCAAGTGCACTATCAATACTAGGTTTGAATGGGTATATGTAAAAATAGGTAAGTGGGTATTACCCTCTCCATACCCAAATCTAAATGGGTATTTTATTTTTTTACCCATACCCTACCTAATAATGTTGGTATGAGTTTAGGCAAAGGTAATGGGTACCCAGTGGCACCCTACCTTCAAATCCCCATTTGCAAGGCACTTATCCTTTCATAATTCAAAGGTGTTGTATATCAGCTGTTTCGAGGCCCGATTATATATGGACATTTTATTTAAATGAAAGCTTATTAGGGAGCTATGTGTCTACAAGGCATATTAGCTAATTTAGTCTCATATTGCTTATCAAACTACGAAGGGGGACCTTCTTCACCTATATAAAGGGGACAAAGGCTCTCATTATACACACAATCCTACGGGCAGAAAAATCAATAAAAAGAGAAGGCTTGAACTACATCTTTGCATTCTTGTTTACTTTTAATTATTATTTGTGAGTTAAGAGCCTGTTTATGTCAACGTGACCACAAATATACAACATATTATCAACACGATAAAGTTTTAAAGCTAAAGCTTTGTGGTACGAGGTTTTGATATGAGTTTTAATTCTAGTGTTAATGTTTAAATTTAGTATATTAGTTTTTATTTTATTGTTTATTGCAGCCATCCCACCAGCCGACCGGGCGCATGCCTCCGTATGTGTGCCGTCTGCACAATTCCCGGGCTGTCTGGTTATTGTAAGGGTGGCCCCCCACCTAAGCCCATGTGGCCTAGTGGGCTAAAAAGGCCCAATACGACATGTAAAAGGATGTGTATATCCCTTGCATAGTACATAACTATGGGTGGTATTGCTGTAATCAGACCTTGTGGCCATATAAATACATAGCCTAGGCAATAGGAAAATCCAGCCTAGTCCATTTCTCATACTCACCATACTAGTCCCCTCGTTTACTGTTTGGCCCGTAGCCACAACAGTTGGCGCCATCCGTAGGGACGACGAGCAAGTCACGAGCTTGAGAGAAACAATGGCGCCCAAGAAGGCAACGGCGACAACAAAAAAGAAGGCAACAACGACAATGAAGAGAAAGCGGAGCATGATGGCGGCGGTTGCTGAGGCTAGGGCCACGGGTGGTGGATAGTTAGAGCCGACATGAGGAGCTGACTCTGGCACTAGTGTTGACGCGGCTGTCGACCCCAGCAATAATGCCCACGCTGGCATGACCATCGTCCATGACGATCACATTGGTGTGGCTGTCACCCCCGACAACGACGCCTGCATCAGCAGGACTTTCGACACCGACACCTATGCCGATACTTCAAGTGACCCTGGAGCCAGCGTTGGAGCGACCGGTGGCCTTGACGCTCACGTCGGCCCCATCGCCAACCGCGACACCTACTGCACCAACATGCTTAGCGGTTTTGACGACCAAACCGTCATCGCGGGCAACCTCGCAGCACATACCTCTACACTGACAAGTGCTGCTACACTGGCAATGGAAGGCACTCTAGTGGCAGCCCTCAAAATACTGCAGTGTGAGCTAGCAGATCTCCGGGGTGCCATGCGAGAGATGCAAGAGGCTTAGAGCTAGCAAGTGCACATGGCAACGGTTGTGGAGGTCACCGCCGAGAGGGTGGAGAGCCGCAAGTCCCTACCGCCATTCGAAGCGTGCCCGGTGTGTGGACCTGGAATTCCCCCTTTCCATCAGCCTGCAACAAGCTGATTGGCCAGAGGACTTCAAGATGCCCATGGTTGAACCGTACAAGGGCAACATAGATCACTAGGAGTTTGTGTTCATCTACGAGATAGCCATTGAAGTGGCGAGTGGTGATGACTCGACTAATGCAAAGGGGTTGCTGATCGCCCTTCAAGGGATAGCGCTCTCCTGGTTCTTTACCATCGAGCCGAACTTTGTCTATTCATGGGAGCAAATTCAAGACCGCTTGTACAACAACTTTCAAGGAAACTACTCCCAGCAGGTAGGCACAAACCAGCTCTTTGCCATCAAACAAAAGCCTGCCGAGAAGCTCCGAGAATACTTTAGTGATTCACCAAAATTCATTGCCAAGTTAAAGTCGTAAACGAGACCACCATCATTAATGCAGTAATACGAGGTCTTCGCCCGGGGCCACTAGCTGAATACAATGCACGCAAGCCTATAAAAATAGTTGCCAAACTTTTCAACAAAATGGAGGAGTACACAAGAGCAGAAGAGGATGCACAGTGACGCCAGTGCGATACCACTGACTCGAAGCAAGCACCGGATCCTCCAAAGGAGGGCTCCAGCTGCAAACAATGTAAGGGCCAAAGGCCCAAATACGTCTTTGACATCGACAGCGGGGGCAGCAATAACACCTTGGCTAACTGAGGACGAGGTCGTAGTGGCCGAGGTCACAGAAGAGGCCGTGGGCGCGAAGATGGACGAAGAGCAATAGCAGCAGGGGCTACGGTACGAGGTGCATGGACGCGGCGAGCACCTCACTCAACATTGCCCCACCATCGTGACACTTCGAGAAAGCGTGTTACGAGGTCGCCCGATCTTCTCGACGTAGGATCAAGATACTCACATGAATTTGAAGAACCGTAGTGATCCCCCGATGCCAATGCAAGGGTTAGCACTTTATAATTTGCCCAACCTCACGTGCTGAACTTCACGACCACAAGATGAAGTCCTATCGTGCTCCTAATTTCCAATAGAAAGGTTGAACGATCTCGATTTCGACGAACTCCCAATTCTTTTCTCAAGTTGGTTTGGCTAACAGAAAGAACAATAGTAATCTATTATCAAAAGTGGTCTGAAAAATAATCAAGGGGGTGGTGGCTACTTAAAGCCAACCCTAACCGCACACACACACACACACTTGGGCCTAAGGCCGTGTTCAATCTAGTTTACGAATCCTAAAGCAATTTGGAGTTGAACACTTAACTAATTACATGACTGAATTAAACAATCTCAGCCCATCATTGGCACGCAGGCATGCAAACTCCTCAATTGGCGTATGGGCCAGTTCTTCATATCTTTGCTGCGTGGAATTTCCCTCCTTTTGACATGTGACCGCATGTGCCTCCTTCCTTATGGTTGCATGGCTCACTTTCTTCTTGGAGCTGGCCCGTTGGTCCTTCCGTCTTTGTTCTTCCATTGCTTCAAATCTGAGAACACACAATGTATTTATATTAGGTAGTATACCATTCTCATCTAAAACAATAGGAAATTCTCTAAGAAGCAAAATCACCTATTGTTGTAGCAGCTTTGCTCTTGCTCTTGTCATAAGACCTGTTGGGGCCTCATCACAAGCTTTATCATACACTGTTAGAGAGCAAGGTGAATGCGTCGTAGAGATGTCCTCATCATCCTCCCCCTCTTGAAAAGGAGTCGACCTCGACTCTGTACAATCTTGTCCGAAGAAGGGTGATAAATAAGCAACATTAAATGTAGAACTTACCCCATTGTCATCTCTTGGAAGCTCAATCTTGTATGCATTATCATTGATCTTAGCAAGAATTTTAAAAGGTCCATCACCACAGGGCATCAATTTGGATCTACGCTTCTCCGAAAAGCGATCTTTATGAAGGTGTACCCACACTAAATCACCTGTTCAAAAAGTATTTTCTTTCTAAACTTGTTAGCTTTGGAAGCATAAGCACGTACCTTATTTTCAATTACGTCCTTGGTTGTGGCATGGAGCTTTTTCACAAAGTTAGCACGTTGAGAAGCCTCCATATTAGCACGTTCTTGTAGTGGGAGTGGAAGTAAATCAAGTGGCGTGATTGGTTTGAAACCATACACCACCTCGAATGGACACAATTGAGTTGTAGAATGTACCGCCCTATTATATGCAAACTCCACATGTGGTAGACAATCTTCCCACTCTTTCAAGTTCTTCTTTATCATGGTACGCAACAACGTTGAAAGTGTACGGTTCACCACCTTCGTTTGTCCATCTATTTGTGGGTGACAAGTCGTTGAGAACAACAACTTGTCCCAAGCTTGGCCCACAAGGTCTTCCAAAAATAGCTCATGAACTTGACATCGCAATAATAAACATTGGTTCTTGGCATTCCATGCAATCTCACAATCTCCCTAAAAAATAAGTCAGCTAAATGTGACACATCCTCGCTCTTATGACCGGGAATAAAATGTGCCATTTTAGAAAACCTATCCACAACAACAAAGACTGAATCCCTCCCCCTCTTGGTCCTAGGCAGTCCTAACACAAAATCCATGCTAATATCTTCCCAAGGAGCACTAGGAACTAGAAGTGGAGTATACAAACCATGTGGATTGAGATTTGACTTCGCTTTATGGCATGTGATGCATTTTTGAATGAACCTCTCGACGTCTCGCCTCATCTTTGGCCAATAGAAGTGATCAGTCAACATCATGTAAGTCTTCTCTCTCCTAAAATGCTCCATCAATCCTCCTGCATGAGATTCCTGCAACAATAACAAACGCACAGAGGACTCCGGAACACATAGTTTATTCATGCGAAAGAGAAAACCATCATGAATATGAAACTTATCCCACCCTTTCCCATCTTTGTAATAAGAATATGGAGCTGCAAATTCATGATCAGAAGCATATAAATCTTTCAAACTTTCCAATCCTAGTACCTTTACCTCCAACTGAGTCAAAATCACATGTTTTCTAGACAATGCATCAGCTACCACATTCTCTTTGCCTTTCTTATATTTGACAATGTATGGAAAGGTCTCAATAAATTCTACCCACTTAGCATGTCTACGATTCAATTTTGCTTGGCCCTTTAAGTATTTCAAAGCTTCATGATCAAAATGTATAATGAATTCTTTGGGCCAAATATAATGTTGCCAAGTTTCCAACACACGTACAAGAGCATATAGTTCTTTATCATAAACAAGATAATTCAATTGTGCACCATGAAGTTTTTCACTGAAATATGCAACGGGTTTTCTTTCTTGCATCAAAACACCATCAATACCTATTCCACTAGTATCACATTCAATCTTAAATTTTTTTGTGAAATCAGGTAAAGCAAGCAATGGTGCTTCAGTCAAACACTTCTTCAATTCAGCAAAAGCTTTATCTTGTTTTTCTCCCCACTCAAAAATAATTCCTTTTTTTTGTTAAATCATTTAATGGGGCAGCAATGGTGCTAAAGTCTTTCACAAATCGTCAATAAAAACTAGCAAGCCCATGGAAGTTGACCAATTTCTAGTAGCTTCAATTTTAGATTCATCTACTTCAATTCCATGAGCTGAAACAATATAGCATAGGAACACAACCTCACTAGTGCAAAAAGTACACTTCTCAAAATTGGCATACAAGCGTTCTTACCTAAATACTTCTAGCACTTGTTTGATGTGTTCAACATGATCATCCAAAGAGCGGCTATATATTAGAATATAATCAAAGTAAACTACCACAAATTTTTCAATGAAGTGCCTCAAAACATGATTCATTAAGTGCATGAATGTACTAGGAGTATTGGGCAATCCAAAAGGCACCACTAGCCATTCATACAAGCCAAATTTTGTTTTAAAAGCAATTTTCTATTCATCACCATGTTTCATTCTTGTTTGATGGTAGCCACTATGCAAGTCAATCTTAGAAAAGATAGTAGAACCACTTAACTCATCAAGCATATCATCTAACCTAGGAATAGGATGACGATAGCGAACAGTTATGTTGTTAATAGCTCTACAGTCTACGCACATTCTCCAAGTACCATCTTTTTTAGGAATAAGAATAACAGGAACAACACAAGGACTAAGACTCTCGCGTACGTACCCTTTGTCCAAAAGTGCCTGCACTTGGCGCTGAATCTCCTTTGTTTCTTCTGAATTTGTGCGGTACGGCAGCCGGTTGGGAAGAGGGGCTCCTGGAACCAAGTCAATTTGATACTCAATACCTCAAATAGGTGGTAGACCAGCGGGCACCTCCTCCGGAAACACATTGTTGTAAGCCTGCAAAACTTGTGAGACAACAATAGGAAGAGATATTAATTCATTAGTAGAAAGCAATGCATCCTTGTACAACAATACAAGGTGCATCAAAGTGGGATCATCTTTCATCTCCCTCAAATTAGATTTGGTGGCTATCATGACATTTATAATTTGAGAAGGAGTCAATGGTCGCAGCACCACTTGTTTGTTGTTCCACCGAAACTTGTATTGATTAGTTCTTCCATCATGAAGCACAGCACGACCATATTGCCATGGCCTTCCTAGCAGCAAGTGACATACATCCACAGGCACCACATCACACTCCACCGTATCACGATAAGTGCCAACTTCAAATTCAACATCCACAGTCTATCCCACATTCAACGAGCCTCTCTCATGCAACTACTGGATTTGATATGGATGTGGGTGTTTCTTGCACTTCAACCCAAGTTTATTGCAAAGCTCCTTGCTAGCCAAATTATGACAACTCCCACTAGGGCTGGAAACGAGCCGAGCCGGCTCAAGCCAGGCCCGGCCGAGCTCGCTCAAAGCTGCGGCTCGGCTCGGCTCGTTTCCGAAACGAGCTACGTGAGAGGCTCGGCTCGACTGGCGACTCGAGCCGGCTCGCGAGCCCGAACGAGCCAAAACGGATCGCTGCTGCCGGACCGAGCCAAAACGGCTCGCAGATGCCCACCGAGCCAAAACGGTTCGCATATGCCCGAACGAGCCAAAATGGCTCACCGTTCGCAGATAACACATAACGGCCAAACGTGGTTTGCCGCGCATCGCTACCGGGAAGGCGCACTTGACCGGAGGAAGAGTAGACTTTTCCGAGGAGTAGCCGCCGCCGCGCCGTTGCGACTTCCTTCGTCCTTCCCACTCTCCAATGGCGACCTCCCACCTCTACCCCGCCTCCTGAGCCCCACGGCCACCACGGCCAAGCTCTTCCCCGCGCCGCGCCTCCTTAAACCACACGCCCATGCGCCCAGCCCCCTCCTACTCCTCCACCCCACCACCGCTTCTCCACAACCCCAGACACCAACCCCAACCCCGAAGCCATCCCCGCCTCCCCGGAATCGATGCGGCACCAGGAGATCGAGGGCCCCACGGTGGAGCGCGACACGTCGCCGCTCGCCGACGAGACACAGCGGGAGCTCGACGCGCTCCGCCGTGCCGTGCAGTGCCTCAGCGCCTCCCTCGCGCTCCTCGGCGTGGCGCACCTCGCCGCCGGCGCTTGGATCGTCTCCGGCGGCGCGCCTGTGGGGGTGGAGTCGGCGGCCGCGGTGCAGTGTGTGGTGGCGTTCGCGTTCCCCTTCACGGCCGCCCTGGTGCTGCGCCGCGCCATCAAGCCCATCGCATTCTTCCAGAAGATGGAGGCCAACGGGCGGATGGGGACTCGGGGAGGATGGGGATTGGGAAAGGACGCCGCTCGCGCGCGTGGGGAAGAAGGGGATCGGGGGATCGGGGAAGGACGGTGGGCGGTGGCCGAGCGCGTGGCGTGGGGAAGGACGGCAGGCGGCGGCCGAGCGCGTGGCATGGGGAACGACGGCGATCGCCGATCAGGGACGGGAAGGGTTAGGGTTGGCCTGGCCAGTGCCGACTGCCGACTGCGGACCAAGATCGCATGACCCAATCGCATCGATCGCCGATCGGACTGGGCTGGGTCGACTGCAGTGTCCGTGTCACTGGGCCGACTGCCGACTCAGACCGAGCTCGCACGAGCCAACGAGAGGCTCGCGAGTGGCTCGAGCTTGGCTCGTTTTTCTCACGAGCTGGATGCTGGGCTCGGCTTGCCTTGAATCAATACGAGCCCGAGCCAGCTCGAGCTCGTTACGAGCCGAGCCGGCTCGCAAGCCTCAAGCCAAATGTCCACCCCTAACTCCCACCATCAATGATTACCTTGCAAAATTTACCATCTTTGCTAACTTGAGCTCTTGTGTGGAATAAATTACAGCGCTGTTCATGGGAAGCCTTTGGTTGCACACTCAACACCGTCGGCGCACACACAAGTATAGGACCAACACCAGGATCACAATACTCTATGCTTGTTCTTCCTCATGTGCATCATCATGTGTCCCTATATCAGTATAGTGATCATCCTCTTCTTCACTTGTAGAATATGTTCCCATTCTCTAACATCAACATCACCTTGTTATTTGGGCAATCCTTTTGTATATGACCATAAACAAAGCATTTGAAGCATTGTATGCCGCTACTCTTCGCCGTAGAACCCACAGAAGAGGCACCACTAGATGCTGGATTTGATGGCTTCCTTGCATTGGAGTGGCTTCTTCCTTCTTGCTAGATGATGGGCGAAATCTTGAACCACCACTTGGAGCTGTTCTCTGCATCATTGGTGATTTGGGAACATATCTTCCTTCGCTGGACGGTGTACGGGCAGCAAAGGACGTAGATCTTGCAAACTTAACATTCTCTTGCAATTGTCGTTTTGCCTTTGTAGCTTGATGCACTAGCTAATAAAGATTGTTATAGGGTTGAAAATTGACAATTCGTTTGAATTGATGTATCAAACCTGAGAAGAAGTGTACCATGGTTTGCTCTTTTTGTTCTTGAACCTTGGCTCGAATCATGGCTAACTCCATCTCCTTGTAGTACTCCTCCATAGAATGTGTTCCCTGCTTCATATTCTGCAATGTATCAAGTAGATCACGTTTGTAATGACGAGGAACAAAATGGGCTCTCATTTCTCGCTTCATCTCTTGCCATGATGCAACAGGGACTTCTCCATTCTCAGCTCTTTGAGTGATCACTTATTCCCACCAATCCAAAACGTAACCTTCAAACTCAAGAGATGCCAACTGTATCTTTCTCTCATCCGTATAGTGATGCATACGGAATATCTTATCAACCTTCAATTCCCAAGTGAGATACTCCTCGGGATCAGTCCCACCTACATATTTGGACATGGAAAACTTGAGCTTGCCCAATCCATCATCTTCATTGCATTGACGACGATAATGGTCATTGCGATGCAATGCAAAATCACCATCCCATTCCATCGCATGTGCATCACTACCACGGCTACCACCTAGGCTGCGCCCTCCATGGCCTCCCAAGTGTCCTCCTCGTCCTCCGAGCAGTGGTGGACGCACCACATTTGCCGCCACTCAGTGTTGCGGTTCAAGAGGTATATGGGCAGCAGCTTCTCCACCTTGAGCACTTTCTTCATCACCACCATTGTGAGCTTGTATGAGCCTAGTGAGGGCTCCAATGTCCTCCCGTAATTGGTGTACATTTTCATCAGCTTGTATCTCCATGTTTTGCACCTCCCTTGCAATTTGATCAGTAAAGGCATCATGCTTCTCATGGAGTTGGTCGAGCCCTTAGCGTAGCTCATGTCGAAAGTGTACACGGAGTGCTCCAAACTGATATTGCTTGACGAATGCTTGGGATTCATTCGTGTCACCACTCTCATCATGGTGTTCTTCTCCACCTGACATTGTTAGTTATGCAAGAAACAATAACTGTGTAGAATAATGCTTTATGCAAATCACTCAATCTCACTATGTTCTCTCTCCAAGTAAAGTTCTTACCCTTCCGAAGTGAATTAAGGCCAATAACTTACACCTGGTAGAAGTGACAACAACACCGTGATGATTAAGCGAAGTCAAGAGTGTTCACTACTTGCACAACAATGGTTATATGGTGGAGCTTGGTATGAAAGTGTTTCTCCTAACGCACACGCAAAGATCAATGTGACTTAATGCAAACAAAGGAATGAGCTAGTTGGAATCAATCAGAAACTGATGATGAAATAGCTCATTTTGCACCAAGTACTAGGAGAGACGTTAGCTAATTGCAATAACAAGAATAGAGGGTACAAGACTGCTCAAGAATTTTAGTGACTCAAATTGAACTTATGAACTAGAACCACTCACCCAAATCAGCCTTCTCGCACTTTTTTCTCAATTTTTTTGCTTGCCTCTTTTTTTTGCTACGCTGCCATTGACCCAAATATCTTCAAATAACTTTTCTGAGTCTATTGAGGTATATGGGTCACAAACTTTTTGTGGAAGGTAGGGGTATAAAGGTAATTAAAAGATACTCTCTCTCTAAACTTTGAAATTTCGTTTTTGATCAGTCGAGTGGGTGATGCACAAGCCCAATGTTTAGCTATAAGTATTCAGGAGCAGCTCTTAATGCAATATCAATGACTAATCTCAAGTATTCAAAGGATATAAGTGAAGCTCATTCTATATGGTGTTCAACTAGCACCTCCCTAGAGTTGGAATCTAGGGCTGTACTCGGATTTGAAAGAGTTGTATACTCAGACTCAACTCTAAGAGTAAATTGAATCTACTTTTCTGGAGCTAATTGAAGGATCAACTAGCATATTTTCAAACGTTTGATATGACAATGATTAAGCAACGCAAAAGACTCTAAGATCAGCACCTAAACAAAAAAATCTAATGGACTAAAACCTAATGAAACTCACGCGAAATAACAGATTAATCTAAAAGTTCAGAATTTTTTTGTGGCAATTTTCGGTTTTAATGGACTATAGGACAGAAATAAACCAATCTAAAAGTAAGGGTAAATAATCCTACTGAGTAAACCGTGCTCTGATACCAAGATGATACGGGGTTGTCCGATCTTCTCGACGTAGGATCAAGATACTCACGTGGATTTGAAGAACCTAGTGATCCCCCAATGCCAATGCAAGGGTTAGCACTTTATAATTCGCCCAACCTCATGTGCTGAACTTCACGACCACAAGATGAAGTCCTATCGCACTCCCAATTCCCAGCGGAAAAGTTGAACGATCTTGATTTTGACGAACTCCCAATTCTTCCCTCAAGTTGGTTCGGCCAAAAAAAAGAATAAGAATAATCTATTATCAAAAGTGGTCTGAAAAACAATCGAGGGGGCGTCGGCTACTTAAAGCCAACCCTAACCGCACGCACGCACACACTTGGGTCTAAGGCTGAGTTCAATCTGGTTTACGAATCCTAAAGCAATTCAGAGTTGAACACTTAACTAATTACATGGCTGAATTAAACAATCTCAGCCCATGATTGGCACGCAGGCCCACAAACTCCTCAATTGGCGTATGTGCCTCTTCTTCATGTCTTGACTGCGTGGAGCTTCCCTCCTTTTGACATGTGACCACATGGGTCTCCTTCCTTGTGGTCGCATGGCTCTCTTTCTTCTTGGGGCTGGCTCATTGGTTCTTCTGTCCTTGTTCTTCCATTGCTTCAAATCTGAGAACACACAATGTATTTGCATTAGGTAGTATACTATTCTCATCTAAAGCAATAGGGAATTCTTTAAGAAACAAAAGCACCTGTTGTTGTAGTAGCTTAGCTCTTGCTCTTGTCATAGGACCTGTTGGAGCCTCATCACAAGCTTTATCATACACCCTTGGAGTGGAAGGTGAATGCGTAGTAAAGATGTCCTCATCAAAGCGTCATCAAAGATAGAGCTCTAGAAGTGCGGGCACCGGTGGTGGCACATGTACAATAGCTCCCGGAAGGCCAACTACTTCAACCCACTCCCACTGCTCTGCACATACAGGCCTCCAATGGTGGATAATGCCGAGTCATTAATGTTATTACAAGCGGTTCATCATTGGAATTTTTGTCAGAAAGACAGTGGAAAGCCTACGCCCATCGGCTGCACCATGTCGCCGCATACTCCGCCCAAGTGCCCCCGATGTGGGCACAGAACGACATAACTTTCACGATAGCCGATGCGGATGGGGTTGACTTCCCCACGTGGGCACAGAACTACATAACTTTCATGATAGCCAACACGGATGGGGTTAACTTCCCCCCACCAAGATCCCCCAGTGGTGTAAGCTAGCATCGCTGGATGCAATGTCAAGCACGTCTTGGTCGATGGCGGTAGTTCCGTGGACATTCTGTTCACCGGGGCCTTTGACCAGATGGGCATCCCCCGGAGCAGACTGCAGGCCCCAGGGGTCTTGCTCCAGGGCTTTGGGGGCCAATCCCTACGAGACTTGGGCCACATACAACTCCAAGTATCCTTTGGACAAGCCACCAAGCGAGGCACGAGGACATAACCTTCGATGTTGTTGATCTTCCCTACCCATACAACATCATCCTTGGAAGGCCCACACTCAGTGGCGGAGCCAGAAGTTTTAGGAAGCCTGGGCGAGCCGCCGAGCCTAACTAAGATAACTATATACTAACATATATATACTGCTGTCTTATCATCAAATATGATAGCAAAAAAGTTTCTATAAAATATGATCCAACACACATATAAAAGTCTAAATATGAAAAAGATAGAAGCGACAATCAGTAGATAATTTGAGTACCTTGTCTTTTAAATATCCAATGCACTAATTGCGCCTACGAGGCAAATTCATTTTTCGACGCTTCATGTCTTGAAATCGTCGAATAATGGTGTCATCATCAAGGGCCTTAAATATCTCCCGCTCGGTGTAGCAAACCATCAAGTCGTTGAACCAATCATCAGCTATCTTGTTGCGCAGCTTAGACTTGATTATTTTCATCGCTGAGAAAACTCTTTCAACTGATGCGGTTGACACCGGCAATAAGAGGGCCAACTCAATGAGTTTGTACACAATGGAAACACCCTATGTTTTCCTGTTACAACCATCTTTGAAGCCAAACTACCAAGATCTTTACAAGCAGCAAATGCAATGTGCCTTCTCACATGAAGAACATAAGTCTCAAGTTGGTCTTGTATTATTGCACGATCTCCATTGCTGAAATCAGCATCATAAATTTCAGCTAGTCGAGAAAGTTTTTGAACATCAAACTTGGAGAAAGAATCCTTTGGATCAAGACATGAGAAGCATAAGAGCACTTCCGATGCTGCTTCACTAAACCGATGATTCATCTCAACACATATTTTGTCAATAACAAGATAAAAGATCTCAACACGAAAATGGTGAAGATTCGTGACAGTGAAGCCATCAAGTCTTGAACGACCCCTTACCGGTATTTCTTCATGCATATTTGGTACTGGGATACCCTTGGTAGTACAAAATTCTTGAACCTCACTAAAAAAGTTGTCCCAGCCACTATCTCTCAAGGTGGTCAATCTAATTTTGACATCATGAATTAATTCCATTGCATGAACAATATTTATATCTTTTCTTTGTAAGACAGTTGAAAGCTCATTTGTGATAGCAAACAACTTTAACATGAGCTTCAAAATGAAAGCAAATTTAAAGCTCTCCATTTTTTCTATCAAACTTGCTGCTTGTGTATGTACACGCCCTTCTCTTTCAATAGTACCAAGCACCTTTATAACTGATGACCACATTTGATCTAGGCGAACCAAAGTTTTATGATGAGTACCCCATCTAGTATCTCCAGGTCTAGCAAGGCTGGATTCCTGATGCAAGCCTCTTCCTGTAAATATCTCACCACTCTCAAGCCTATCTAAAATATCTTTGTGATGGCTTTCTAACAATGCGTCCATCCTCTTGCAAGATGCACTTGATGTGCTCACAATCAAAGAGATATACTCAAATAAATCATGAACCGATGAGCAGCAACTAGCAACAGAAACAATCACTAACTGCAATTGGTGGGCAAAACAGTGAACATAGAAAGCATGGGGATTTTCATCCAAAATCTTTTTTTGCAAGCCATTAAATTCACCTCTCATGTTTGAAGCTCCATCATATCCTTGCCCTCGAAGCCTCGAAATGGATAACTTGTAATGATCAAGAACACCAAATAAAGCACCCTTCAGTGCCTCCGATGTAGTATCTGTGACATGTTTTAGAGCAAGAAATCTCTCCACAACCTTCCCTTTATTGTTCACATACCTATATTAAATGAAGAAAATAAATTATATTGTGGTTCTGGAACATAAAAAATGAAGATAATTAAATGGAAAAGTTAATTTTTGAATTTTGATTACATACTGACCTTAACATCATTGCCATTTGCTCTTTCACTGATATATCTCGGGACTCATCAATAAGCACTGAGAATTGTCTATCACCAATCTCTCCCATAATTAGCTCGGTGACTTCTTGAGCACAACATTTTGCAAGATCCTTTTGAATTTCAGGAGAAATCATTTTGCAATTCAATCCACCACGATCGAAAGCATCCCTGACCTTTTCATTCTTTTCTTTGTACCAATCTATCATTTCCAAAAAGTTGCCCTTATTTAAAGAAGTTGAAGATTCATTATGGCCACGGAAAGCCATTCCTTGGGCTATGAGAAATCTCGCACAATCTAGAGATGAAGTCAAACGGATTTTGTATAGTTCTTCAGCTAACTCAGTTGCATTTGATAGGACACTTGGCATGCTTTGTCTTTGATTTTTAAAATCATCACAATGCTTGACACACTTGTTATGGGAACTATTTACACCACCAACATGCTCAGGCAATGCTTTATATGCATGCTTCCAATCAGAAAACCCTTTTTTGTTGAAAACATCAAAACCAAATGTTTCAGCTCTTCCTGGTTTCTTAAAGAGAAAACAATAGAAACAATACGCTGCATCCTTGGATACACTATATTCTATCCAATCATATTTTGTGTACCATGCTTGAGAAAATGATCTTGAGTCATTTCCAATTTTTTTGCGAGGAAAATTCACAAGAGGTTGGTTCGGACCCTTTAATATGTATGCCCTCCTAACTTGATCCTGAATTTTTGGGTCATACTCTTCAATTTGTTTCCTAAGTGCAGGGTCGCTTATGATTTCATTCGGATTGAATTCATGGACAGGGACAGAATTTCCACTATTTGATTGTGGCCGTATTCCTTGATCTTGTGGCAATTGTGCTTCTGCTTGTGCTAAACTTCTATTTTCATCAGATGCAAGGTTTCTTGTATCAATTAAATATCTCCTCATGCCTGAAATAATTTATAATTCAATCTAAAGTATCTAGTAAACACTAACTAGTAAGTAGTAACTACTAAGTACTAAGTAGTAACAATCAAAGGCCAAAACAATCAACTAAATATTCAACTAATTAGCCAGGCATTTAGCTAGGAAAACTTGAGTATTAGACTATTAGTGACTTAGTGTATTACCAAGCTACAGACCTGCTGTCCTGCTGTGCAGATTGGTGGTGAGGCGACGAACTTGCCGTTGCCGGTGAGTAGCGACGGTGGACGGCTTGCCGGCGAGATTGCGCCGGATGCAGGACGCCAGGAGCCCACTAGCCCAGGACTGCTCACCATGCAAATTATGCAATCACACAAACGATTCACATTCACTCATTCACGAGCACATGTACTAGTTACTACTCATTGTCAAATTAAGGAATGAGCCAATGAGGAATCCAGGAACTAATCATGCTCATGCATGCATGGAACAATCAGCCAACTACTCACTACTGTATTACCAGGAGTCCAGGACGGCTTCGTGCCTTCGTCGCCTCGTCGGCTTGCAACGGCGCGCTGAGGCGTGCGGCTGTCGGCGCGGCGCGTTGAGATCGGGAGATCAGAGATGAGCAGACTAGCAGTCACCGCCGGGCGCCGGTTGGTATGCCTTCCGTGGGTAGTGGGCCGTGGGCTAAGTTCTGATTTGCCACTCTGGTTTGCTGTGGGCCCGGCCTGCTCTGGTTTGCCGTTTTCTAATTGTTGTTTGCCCGGGTAAGCAACCGAATCACTGCCATTATACACCATAATACAGAATTCATTTTCCATAGCTGGCTGGCCTGAAGCCCGGGCAGTCGCCCCCCCTACCCGGGAGGTAAATCCGCCACTGCCCACACTCAACGCCTTTGGGGTGGTCCTGGAGCAAACCAAATCCAACTTGGATTTTGATTCTTCTTTCTTGTTTGACTAGCAAACCAAATAGTATTTTTTATTTGTGTACTGTAGCAAACCGGCATACTGTAGCACCACCCCTAGTACTGTAGCAAGGCACTGTAGCATCGACCTAAACACCCTATAAATAGGGTGGTACCCCATGTAACACATAAGTCATGCTTGGAAATATTTGTAGAACACTTATTCCTCTTTGTGTGTGAGCCATTTCCACCACCAATTGGGATTGGGTGTTATTTCTGAGTTACCACTCCGTTGTTCTTGTGATTCCTTGGGATTGCTTGAACGTGTCTGCTCCATGATAGCGAGTAGACGAAGGCCGTAGCGTGTGGTTGAGTAATTTGAGTGCTGCAGGTTGCCGTATAAAGACAGTGGTTGGCCGCATCAATTGCTAGGTTGCACGGGCTAGTTATCCATAATCCTACATCGTGATGATCGGGCCACCCCATCTCCCCGTATCAGCTGGCATCAGAGCTCAAGGTTGACACGGTAGGATTTTACCCTTAGCTACTATATTTGTTGTTTTCTTTCCTATCTACAAAAAAAAGCCACCCAAAAATATTGTTCTTTACCGTAGTTTCAATTAAAAATTTTGGTGAGTTTTGCTAGGTTTTGATCCATTAGAACCTTGCTTACTTACTGATCCAAAATCTTTGTTTGTGTTGCTTTCTTTGATCCAATCTGTTCGATATAAAAAATCATTGTTAGTCAAGTAGAAAATTGTTGTTGAGTTGCGCATAAATCTGAAATTGTTCAACTTGGTCATCAGAGGTTCACTTATATTCCTTTGAGAACCCTCATCTATCCTTTGTGAAAGCTTTGATCCTATTTAAAGACTAGTTTTTGAGTATTGCTAGGGCTTTGTACACTTGTATCAGTCTTAAACTTTGACTTTTATGGAACACCATAGAACTTTAATTCACAAATAGTTATCTTTTTACACATACACGCACATAAATTTGATTCATAGAAATTTGCTCAAGGAAGAATGCGGTGGCGGGGCTTCTAGTAGTGGAGGGGGGGGGGGTCTCGAGGAGGAGGTTGGGTCAGATGGCGACAGCTCTCGAGGAGCAGACCAGGTCGGAGGGCAGTGGCACTCGGGGAAGAAGCTCGGGCAGGAGGCTGGCTCGGAAGGCATCGGCGCTCGGGGAGCAGATCGTGTCGGAGGGCGGCGGCGCTTGGGGAGGTGGCCAGCTCGGAGGGCGTCAATGCTCGGGGAGGAGGTCGGGTCAAGGGCAGCCGCATTATGTGAGGAAGCTCGGGGGAGGAGGCCGGCTCGGAGGGAGGCAACGACGCTACAGATGGAGGGAGGCTGCCCCTTTCGTCTGACACTAACCCTTTCGCGTCTAGAGAGGGAGGCGTGGGGAGGAGGGAGGAGGGGCTAATGAGGAAAAACATTCGCAGTGGGGGGGTGGGTTAAGTGCAAAAAAGATAAGTGGATTGGGCGCTCCCACCCTAATGAATCTTGGCTGTTCGGTCTAGATCTGACGGCCAACGTTCATATTGGCATGTTGATATATATATCATTTGAACTTGATTTGTAGGTTAAACTCCTCCTTATTTTCAATCAGCACATGATTTGTTCTTGTTTGTAGGGTACAAACTTGATTTGTATTCGTTTGAGAATTCTTAATTAACTATGTTTGATAATTTTCACTGCTATAATCTGGACCCTTCACAATCAACGGTGTAGATATTTTCTTTTTCCAGCGATTAACATGATATTTTTTATCTTTTGAGAGCAAACATAGTGACTTCTTTTCCCTTTGTTTTAGTGATATAAAATAATAACAACGACTACGTGTCCACTCGCACGATAATGCTTTGTTGCTATTGGTCGTGCATTAGTCCATTCGCACGACTACGTGTCCACTCATCTCTCCTAGGTTGCCCTGCATCCATCAATATCACATGGGAGGAGACTAGGTGAGGCCCACCTCCTAAGCAATTCCTCTCTCTCTCTCTGCTCGGTCTCTACCTTACATTCTTTATCACTTCCTTCTCTCATAGCTCCATCTGTCCCAAAAAAATCCTCATTCTAGATATCACTTGATCCCTAATTCCATCACCAAATTCACTCTAGCCCTAGCTCCAGGGAGGTCTTGGGTGGATTATTTTGGGCTGTGACTAGCTTTTGGCTTATAGTTTTTGAATTCTGTCTGTTCGCAAGAGACAATACACAGAGGGAAATATTTGCATACGATTTTAGCCGGTATAGCTGAACCTCGTACAATATTTACTACAATATTTCTGTAAACCCCGCCTTGAAAAATACACAGTTTAAAAGGAAATTCAGAGGAGTGGAAGAGAATAGATAAGCGTCTCAACTCCCGTAGGAGCCGCGTCTCCGTGTTAATTCGTATTTGATGGTCGGCGTGGCAATAGGCTTCGGGCTGGCTGCTCTCCACGACGGGGTGGGAATGAGATGCTGGGAGATGGGAGTTATTGGTGGATTGAGCGTAGGTAACGAAGGAGACTCTTTACTGCCATCCAATGAAAAATTCCCCAAGCTCTAAAGAAGCTAGGAAGAGGGCTAGTTCCGAGTCATGCATTTATATACGAGGAATAGCCCCTCGTGTGGCTGTTTACACGGCGTCATAGGAGAAGGAGTTTTGGCCGAAACCGACTCTAACAGATCCTGCTTTACATGTGTATCTTACAACAACCAAAGTCTTCTATCTAAACTACCGGCCAGATCTTTCTCCTAGGAAACCAACTTCAATTACAAATGATGAGATTCTATTTGTCTAACACGACTTAGCGACGATGAGGTACCGGAAAAACCAAGCGGTGGTGATGTCATCGATAGCGGGCTCACATGAGAACTAGTGACGGTGATCTATGGCATTGCCTAATCGAAGTGGAGCCGAGGACCCTCCTTAATGAGCCTAAAGTATCGGCTGAGTACAGGGATCTTGATTTTGCTTGCTTTTTAGTTACCCTAATGTTTTTTGTGTGAGTTATTACCCAATCTTCATTGAAGTTATTGTATATTTCTCATGTGAGTTGCTATCGTAAATAAGTTTTGCTTAGAGTTGCTTCCTAATTCCCTTGTGGGTAGCTAGCTACATAGTTCTCCTTTGCTACCTTTGAGTTTTGCTGGGAGTTGCTTGGTAGTTACCTTGTGAGTTGGTAGCCTTATCCTATATTCTTATACAAGTGGCACCCACTAACTGCAATTACTTCCTTAAAGCTCATATGTGAGAGTGCCACGTCACTGAAATAATTTTTAGCTGTAGGATAAGACTTGAGTGTCCCAGATCGCTCCATATTTGTGCAGCCATTGAGCTTTCAATTCATCTTGGGCCGACCTGCTCCTCCAAGCCCAACTCCCAGCTCGCATCCTTTATGGCTAGGGTTCTAAAAAAAGCTCAAGAATTGTGAGCTGCTCGGCTCGACTTGCTCTAAATTCGATTTGAGCTCGGCTTAAACTCTAAACAAGCTGAGACCGAGTTTGATCTTGAACTTACGAGTTTTAATGAGCCGAGCTCAAATAACTCATTAGGGCTCGATTTGAGCTTGAATATTGATGCATGTTAACTCTTATTGAACTTAAGCTGAGTTTGAACTTTTCTTATTTGTTAAAAATTAGTGCATGTTGAATTATTTTGACTGTTATTGAGTTTATTCAAGCCAAACTCAAGATTTTCTTAGTGTTGAATATTAGTGTATGCTAAATTATTTTGACTGTTATCGAGTTTACTTGAGCTTGGGCCAAGCTGATCTTGAGCCTAAGCCCAGACTCAGACCTTAACTTAGACTCACTCGAACTCAACTCATTTACAGCCGTTATCGTGGCCATTTTTGTCCATTCTATTTAGACCAGTCTTAGGGTCTGTTCTTTTTTGCTGCAGCTTATGGCTTTTGGCTACGGGTTGTAGTTTTTGGGCTGTTCGTGTGAGAGATTATAGAGTAACAGAAACTCACGTGTGGTTTTTGCAAATATGAATGAAGTCGGTATAGTATGTACTACAATTAACTAGTAGATCCTATTTTAAAAATACTTCGTTTAAAAATTAGTTACTGTAGAAAATACGAAAAACAGTTTTTAAAAGCTGAACGTAGCCTTAGTCGTCTTGGTTCCGGTTCCCACGGCACCTTCCGTGGCAGACAGATGATAGCACGACTTCTAAAACCGAGCCCCACTTTTGTGACCGATGAATGTTGGCATCCGAGCAGCTGGCTTTCATGGTTTTTTAACATCCTGCGTGCTTGCGCCCACGATCTGAGCCTGGAGCCCAATGGTGTCCCTGTCCACATCCAAATTCAGCCTTCTACTCGAGCAAGCTACACTGTCGGCTGCGGTTTCCATGGTTCCACCGCTTGCCGCCTTGCCCCGCCATCGAGGTTGTCATCTCTGGTTACCGCCGATTCGGATCTTCGCCGCCCCACTTGAATCTAAGCTTGGTGTCCTGTTTTTTTTTCTTTTTTTTCAGCCCGTTCGTCACACCGCACACAGCCAAGACCGTACTCTGTTGCTCTCTGCGCCGTGGCCTCCAGGTGAAAGATGAAGACCGGCGCACGGACGCGCCCTTAGCCCATGCCTCATTGCAAGTCTCTCTCTCTTTATGGCCGGTATGATAACAAAGAGAATAAATGATACCTCAATATTTTCTATTAAATATTGACCAATTATTTACTTGAATAACTATAAAGCTATAAAGATTAAAAATGGAGGGCCAACATAAAACCCATGTAGCCAACACAAAACTAAGCAAATCAAGAAGCTAAAAACTAAGGAATGAACATTAATTGTGGTAGTTTTGCTACAGTGGATTCAGCTCAAATGAACAGTAAAATCAGCGCTAATTCAAACCAAGAACCTATGTAATTTTTGATCCGTAGGTCTAAATAGCTTAAAACTTGGCATGCACATTCTATATAGGATGTCAAGAAACTATTTCAATTAATGATCAATAGAATCATAGCCAAAATCCTAACCTTTTTTCCATTTGAATAAAGGTTAGATCAAAACTAGGCAAAAACTAAAAAGGTGAATACGACTTGCACGTGGATGAATGATTGCTAAGATGGCTCAAGATGTATTCCTACATATCACAGTAAGCTAGAACACCGAAGGAATTAAGCCAAAAATAGTTGAATCAAGAAATCTCTTGGAGAGGCCAAATCAAGCAAAAACCGGACAACTTCAAGAACTTGCAAAATTTGATGCCTAGATGGATAGAGATTGATTTCCATAGGATATCTCCATCACTTGTACATTCTAGGCATCTAGCAAGATCAAGAAGGGGAGAGAGAAGATCAAAACCAATCAAATCAAGAGCAAATCAACCAAAACAAGAAAGATCTATGCGAGGTGAACAAATTTGATATATTGCTACTTGAGGATGAAGATTTCACAATCACTCCACCTGGAGGACAAGAGAGCATACTATAGACTCACACTTCTCTCAAACATTAACCCTAGAACTCATGAACTTTTGGTCTCAAATGAGAAGATGGTTGGATGGTTAATTACAAGTCTTCTTCCCAACCCATTAAACAGATGGGTTAACCCTAAGTGAATACTATCTACTTAGCCCAATAGGACAAATCTGATAACCCCACCCACATGGTTTCAATTGACACATTACACTTATGCACGTTTTTTAAAGGACATCAGCCTGAATCCGCTAAGTCTTTAGTCTTGATCCAACTTGATCTTCTTAGATTCTCCTTGACCTAAATCGCTCTCCCAAGTGCCACCGAAGCGCCATGATTTTGTTTCAAAGTATTTTCCGGTATTTTAGTCAAACTACCAAACACTCTTTCTTGACTTGATCTTCTCCTTCCATTACAAGTAATCATCATGCTTGCCACATATAGATGCATCACTGATTTACCACGTGTTAACAAGTCTCTTCCATTTCGGTTCCACGGGACCACGCCTGACTAGGACAACCAAGCCACATTGTGCAATACGCCGTTCAAACTTTCCTTTAACATTTTTCGTCTTTTTTGTGCTATGCTTGTGCTCACCACCTCACCCAGTATCCTCGATCATTATGGGCCTCAGTTTCTCTATGAGCGTAGCACCAATTATCGTTGTTGACCATGATTGACTCTAAGTGACTCTGTTTATCTAAAAACAAAAAAACCATTTTCGGGCACATTCTTCACTACTTGATGCACGTTACTCAAAATATGCTTAATGCAACATTATCACACTAGCCTAGGTCTACTCAAATCAATCTATGGCTCAATTTCCCAAAATCTATGAATTTTCACCTAAGTTGGTCCTACCACCCATCACAAGCCGGTATTACCGCACCCCCATAGCTCGCAACTGGATCTCTCTAAAAAATAGCTATTGTCAAGTAAACTGCGGTACTACCGCTCTGCAGTATAACGGCTGCCATATCGATGGTATGGCCGGTTTTCCTAGAAAATTTAGAAAACGATTCAAACAAAATACAATCTTTGCAAAATTAAATAACTATTTTATAAAATTTGTAATAGTTTATCACAATAATATCTTAGATCTTCTTCTCACATAGTCCTCTCTCGCTCGTTCTGAACTTCCATGCATGCAAGCTATTTCTTTCTCTTTATTTGTTTAAGCACTAGTATCACGTGGCTACCAACAACAATAGATTCATTGCTACCTTACTTATCCAAAAAGTATCCGATTCCAGAAGGTAAGGACAACTTTTTTTTTTATCTTTCGCTTTCAAGATGTGTAACTGTCTATTTTACCTTGACAAAGGTGTCAGTAGTGCATTTCCTGTGTAATGATCTGTGTGATTCTTTTTATCAATCCGTAAGATCAATTTCATAATTTTCTGATGCCGTGAAATATTTGAGTTTCAACTGGTCTTCACGCAAATAGAGAGATCTTTCGTGCTGATCAATCGTTCGGTAAGACAATGCAAGCAACAGCTAAAAGTTTCTGTCACTGTAACTCTAAAAATTTCTTTTATTAAAATCCAAACATCGCATTGTATTTTGCTTGGCTAAGAACCTAACCGAAATACATGTATTCTATGATATTGTCATCTTACAATATATTAATGTATTACTTATCTTGATACCAACGGTCAAAATTAGTACCTCCCACTACTACAGAAAGGCTAATACTAGACGTCAAATCACAGACGGTTTAACAAAACCGTCTGTAACCGACACTAACACAGACGGTTTTAATTTGGACACCGTCTGTGTTGATAGCGTCGGAGAAAACGAGTATCACAGACGGTTCTTATTGATGAATCGTCTGTGATATTCCGGTATCACAGACGGTTTTTATTTAAAACCGTCTGTGATAATCTGGAATTATCACAGACGGTTTTTTTTATTAAAAACCGTCTGTGATATGTTTCCTGCCTTGCAATTTCCCAAAATTTCATAATTTCCCGCCTGAGTCCGAGTAGGATTCAGTTTTGACACACCTTCAGTAAAACGGGCATAACTTTTGCATACGGTGTCCGTTGTCGACGTTCTTGTACTCGTTGGAAAGCTAACGACGAGCCCGATCCAAAAAATTGACTCGCTTGCGCTAGTCGCCCTCCAAGACCCCGAAAATCGGCCATCTTTGAACCTAAACCTACGTCGCAAGTTTTTGGTTTCTATTTTTGCCCTTTTTCTTGGTATTCCTTTCGGAATTTGAATTTTGCTTCAACTGAAAAGTTGTAGATCTCATTCAATCCTTTCAAATGAGTATATATAAGCTATATAAAACTTTGCTATTTTATCTTTTCAGACTAGTTGTTTATATTGTATCGGTATATAAATTTTGTGCTCTAATTCACAAACGGTGCTATATATAGAACCGTCTGTGATATTCATTCATCACAGACGGTTCTATATATAGAACCGTCTGTGATAATCTGTGGGCCTGTTGATCCTCCTCAACCCAATCCTAGCCAATAGAAATCCAGCAATCCTCACCCCACGGATCGTAGCTTCGCCTCCCCGTCCTCGCGCCAAAAAATTTCGCACTTCCTCCCCTATAAATAATCACTAGAACATAGCCTCCTTTCTGTTCTCCTCTTTGCTGTTCTTCTTCTCCTTGCTGTTCTCCTTCTCTTTGCTGTTCTCCTCCTCCTTGTTGTTCTCCTCCTCCTTAACCCATACCATAATAGCCTCACGAAGCAGATGATGCACAAGGCAGCGCTCAATCAACACCGACGATGGTGGGCATCAAAAACATCCAGCTCGTGCGCTGCATCAGGGGCGAGAAGGCCTAGGCATAGATGATCTTTACTTTTCTCTGTTCTTGTTGTGTTAGCTAGGTGGGCAACCTGTTTGTTGTTCTTCTCCTCTTTGTTGTTTGTTGTTTGTCTGTCTGTTCTTGTAACGGTAGACTCTAATCTTAAAATATGTACTATGTTTTATACTATATTTGCTTGTTCTCATTTCAATTAATTGATTTGCGAAATAGATGTTTTATGTTTGTGAAAATGAATTGAGATGTGAATTGGATGTATACATGTACATGTTGATCTGCTTGTTTCAGAGAGCATGGCTAGCATTTCCTGAGGCTAGCCAATAAACAGAAATAGATTTAGGGGTAGAAGAGAATAGCACAGAAGGTTTTTAACTAAAAACCGTCTGTGCTAGATATCACAGAAGGTTTTTAGTGAAAAACCGTCTGCGATATTGATATATCACAGACGTTTTTTAGTTAAAAACCGTCTGTGATATTTACACCACAGACGGTTCGAAAACCGTTTGTGATAACCTTCGATTATCACTGACCCATAAATTCAGACGGTTCAGAAAACCGTCTGTGATGATGTTTTTGAACCGTCTGTAATAGGGTTTTCTGTAGTAGTGTCCTAGACGACCTCGTGCATGTTACTACTACTATTTGATTTACACAAGGAACTTCTTCCTACAAATAACCGCATCCATTTACTACAACAAAAATAATTGTATTGATATGTCAGCTATCACAATATGTATCACGTTTTTTTTCTTGCTTCCTCAAACCAGCATGTCTCTATAGATATAGCTACAAAGTTCTGCAGCAACGCGCCGGGTACCTTCTAGTCTTATTGAAGTTGCTACATATTTCCGTTAGTTGCTACTGTGATTTTATTTTTTGAGTTGCTACTTTATTTCCATTCAAGTTGCTATCAGTTTCTATGTGAGTTACTAGCCTATTTTCATTGAAGTTGCTACGTTGTTTTTCCATGAGATGCATGTGATTTGAGTTTTCCTATAAGTTGTTACTCTATTTTAGTGAAGTTGCTATCTAGAATTTTCGTAAGTTGCTATACAAATCTCGTTGGAGTTGCTACATAGTTTTTCTGTGTGACTTGTTATTCGATTTGAATTTTCATTCAAATAGGCCATGATCGAATGAGCAAACGCATGGGCTATATGTTGGATCAGATTCGGCGACAGAGGGGGGGGGTGAATGTTGACTTTTAAAATCGCCCCTCAAAAGTATCCACGAAAAATCTCTACTCTCCGTTTATAAAAAGCTATGAAGAAGAGAAAACAAAGCTCACAGAAAATCAACAGGATCAAGAAGCTTGAGCGGAAGTCAGGGCACGAAAACAGCAGAGAATCGCTACCACGGCAAATAAATTAGAAGAAAAGCGCTACCATGGCAGGGAAAAAGATTGAAATGGCTGTCATAGCAGAAAACCGAACAAAGAACATGAGAGAGCTGCAAACCAACAGCAACACAAGAAGGATGGCTCTACTTGCTGCCAAGACAAGGAACTAGCAAAGAGCTGCAAAAGAGACAATGAATAAAAAGAAAAGCAGCCTAACAGAAGGACTAGAGACTTCAAACTAGTTCCTGCTCTCAAACGAAAAGAATACCAACCAAGAAAAATGAACCAAAAGAAAGCTGCTGCCCACTGCATGCACACGGTTCAGATTTTGCACTAAAAACAAAACAGCTTGCTGCTGCAAACAGCAGTTTCTCCTGTCCAAAAAGTAGACTTGTTGCTGCCAAGAACATGCAGAAAAGGACAGCACTTGCTGCTGCCAAAAACTTCACAAAAGAAGCTGCAAACAGGGACCAAGAGCTGCAAAGGAAAAGGTATATGCTGCCAAGAGATTAGTGCACAGTTGCTTCTGTAAACCCAAATGAAGAGCCTGAAAATGAATGCCAAATAGATGCTCTTCTTCCCAGGTGATTCTTGCAGCCGATAGCACTTAAAAATAGCAAAAACCAAACTGAAATAACAGCTGATTAAGTGCTGCAGATTTCAGACCAAAAGGACTAGAAACTATTTCTCAAAATCACAGCCAAGAGATGCTACACCTCAACATGAACTCCAATAAAAAAGGAAGCACAGGGAATCAACCAAGAAACTAACATGGACAAGGAATAGACTTGCTGCTAGACGAAACATGAACACGGAGAAAGGCACAAAGCCAAAACATCTCAACACAAGATCTAGCCAACAAGAATAAATTCAGCAAGAAAACAATAAGGAGGACAGCTCAACCACAAATTTCTTATGAGCGATACGGAGACATAAATGCTTGATATGAAGTGTTTACATGCTGTTCACTACTCTCAAG
This sequence comes from Dendrocalamus latiflorus, assembly GCA_017311315.1. NCBI lineage: Eukaryota > Viridiplantae > Streptophyta > Magnoliopsida > Poales > Poaceae > Dendrocalamus > Dendrocalamus latiflorus. Next base: position 31,680,639 of record CM029639.1, on the reverse strand, counting down.
AAATCAAACTAAGTCCCCATACGCCTGGAGAGCTTAGAGAGCAGCTCACACCTCCTCTCTTTCTCTCTTTCTCAGATTTCATACATGGAGAGAACCAAATAAAACCCTAACTCTTACACACTCTCTCTCAAATTCAGCACAACCTCTCCCTCTCCTTTTATAGCCTCCCACTAATGGGTTTGCACATGCTTTACCCATTAGGTCACCACCTACTCGATACTTTATCCAAACCCGCTTCCTTTAGTGCAGCTTTGCGTTTTTACCGAAACGCCCCTTGCGCACCTTCCAGGAAGCTTCCTCATTTCTTGCCTTGCAAGCCTCGCAGCCACCTCGAGCCCTCGCCGTCTTCAACACCTCCCGACCGTTCTGACCTCAGCGCCACCTGCGCCTAGTCCGGTCCACCGTGTCTCGCCACGACTCCGCCTCGATGTCCTGCAGCCAACACAGACAAGAAACACATCAAATAGCACCGCTCGATACATGTAATCAAAATTAGCATGATAAAGCCCAAACCTGTCGAATCAAAGGAATACCCATCCTAAACACGATTGACTAGGTTTGACCAGGTCTGACCGAAACCAAACCGCATCACGCGACAACTCGGCTCGAACCATTCACATCAAACTCAAGCTATCCAAACCACTTGTCAATTACTCATCACAAACATGGGATCACGACCACATGGTCTCTCAATCTCCCCCTTGATGAGTATATTGACAAACCCCGAAAAAAGCGTAAAGTTGAGTTTGAGAAAGTCATACATGGTCTAAAGAAAATCCAGAAGCTTATGATCATGTCGACAAAAGGACTACTAGAGCTAAAACAGAAAGAACAAATTGTTCTCTAAAGCTCTAGAAAGATCCCAAATGGCTTTTTTCTCCTCTATTCTCCCCCTTTTGGCAATAAACACATCAAGGATGCAAGGAAGAGAACAAGGTCACAAGTATGGATGAAATGGCTGAAATTTATTTATTTTAAGCATTTAGAGCCATGAAGATTATCCATAATGACGGAGAAGTACTACATCAAGCCATAACCATATAAGTGCTATCAAGATCATGACAAGACATGTAAAATCAAGCTAGGCCAAAAAAGTCACAATCTGAAATTTAGTCAATGTTCATAGCATGTCAAGTCAACCATGATCTTAGTCTAGCTAAAGGTATCCAAGGATGATGCAGGCCATGTCAATAGTCTAAGTGGAACCAAGAAGCTAGTGTTGAGTCAATTTAGAGTGCTACAAGCTCAAGAGTGAATCATTTGTTGAAGCACTTTAACCTTTTGGTAATTAAGCAAATCTTGCACAATTGGACATATATTTTTTTAAAAGCTTATGGTTGTTTCCAACCAAAAATTTGTCATGTGCTAGATCTCAAGCCTTATGCGACTACTTCAAGCAAGAAGCTTAAGAAGATAGTCTAGGTCATCCAAAACTCCCCCTGAGTTCATGCCTAGTGCAATGGCAAGCCGTCTCATGAGAAAGAATTGGTGAAATCAGTTTTTTCGCACATAAAAGAGATCTTTTTGCTTTTAAACGATTGTGCTAACTTATGATTTATCAAGAACCTATCATAGCTCAATCTAAAGCTCAACCTAGATTCAAGATTCAACTCAAGCTATTTGACATGGCATGAATCATAAAAGGATAACTAAAGACAGACTGGTCTCAAGTGCTAACATGTCAAGTTTTAATTCAAATTGTGCATTTTAATTGACTTATCATGGCAAAGACTTGACTATACATTTAAAGTCATGATAATCTAGAAATTTAAGCACAGATCATGGCAAGATGTAATGCATTGTAAACATATCATAACAGGATAATAATCAAGACTCCATGTAGTTATATTACAATGCAGAAAATCCAGCTCCCCCTCAACTTGTGATGCAACTTTCAGTTCAAGTTGAGTTATGTCAAAATTAAGCTCCAGAAGCACCCAAATGAACTCCCCCTAAACCAAAGCAATAGAACGAGAAGCTGGCAAGAAAATCCGAAAGGGCAGTCCTTAAAGCATAGATAAGATATAGAGGATACTATGGCTCAGACTGACTCTCATCTACCCCATATGACACTAGGACTATCAACTGATCTACTAGCACGCTAAGGAGCAAACACATACCCTGTCTACCTGAGGGTGACCCAACCCTCGCTAGAATCTAGTAGTGAGTGAACTCAACCTAGTGAGAAGAGAAACAGCTAATAAGCAGCGCCCTAGAATCACAAGATGAGAGAAGGAAATCTAAGCAACTAGGCGAGAGAAACACTCTAACCCATGCTAGAAGGACTAAAACCCAATGCACCCAAAATGCAATGCAACAGACAGGAGTAAGAGCATAATTAACAGGATATAACATGAAGCACAAAACTGCCCCTCACAACAGTCCATAAGGACAGACCACCCCAAGCTCTCCCCGCAGAGCTGAAAACCTAGAGCTATCCAAAGGCTTGGTAAAGATATCAGCCAACTGGTGGTCACTCTCCACAAACTGGAGCACTATGTCACCCTTCTCCACATGGTCTCGAAGGAAGTGATAGCGAATATTGATATGCTTGGTTCGAGAGTGCTGCACTGGGTTCTTAGCAATGTTAATCGCAGAAATGTTATCACAAAAGAGTGGAACACTATCTATGACTAACCCAAAGTCCCGCAGGGTCGAAGTCATCCAAAGTACCTGGCTACAGCAACTGGCTGCAGCAACGTACTCAGCCTCTGTGGTGGACTGTGCAACACCAGACTGCTTCCTCGAGGACCAGGAAACAAGAGAAGTGCCAATAAATTGGCAGGTGCCAGAGGTGCTCTTCCTATCTATCCTACAGCCGGCAAAGTCTGCGTCCGAGTAGGCTCTCAAGGAAAGACAGGAAGAGGAACAGTACCAGATACCATAGTCAATGGTAGCTCGAAGGTACCGAAGAATGCGCTTCACCGCCTGACGGTAAGAGACGCGAGGAGAAGCCTGAAACCGAGCACAAAGACACACGGAGAAGTGTATGTCCGGTCTCGAGGCGGTGAGGTACAAGAGGGAGCCAATCATGCTGCGATACTCCTTCTGATCAACTAGCTCGCCGTCCTCATCTGGATCGAGTGAAGCGGATGTAGCCATCGGAGTAGACACCGGCTTACCATCACTCATATCGAAGCGCTTCAGGAGGTCTCGAGTATACTTGCCCTGATGCAAGAAAGTACCCTCCCGAGTCTGCTTAATTTGGAAGCCAAGAAAGAAGCTTAACTCGCTCATCATGCTCATCTCAAATTCCGAGCTCATGACATCGAAAAACCGGGAAACGAGAGCATGCGAGGAGCCGCCAAAGATGATGTCATCCACATAAATCTGGACAAGCAGTAGGTCAGTGCCATGCCGGCAGATGAACAAGGTCTTGTCTACTTTACCCATCTCAAACCAATGGCTCAACAAGTAGGACTTAAACCTCTCATACCAAGCTCTAGGGGCCTGCTTAAGTCCATACAATGCTTTGGAAAGCTTGAAGATATGGTTAGGGTATTTGGGGTTCTCGAAACTAGGAGGCTGTCTCACATAGACTTCTTCCTCAATGAACCCATTAAGGAAAGCACTCTTGACATCCATCTGGTAAAGTTTGAAACCCTTAGAAGCTGCAAAGGCAAGCAGGATTCTAATGGCTTCAAGTCTAGCTACAGGGGCAAAGATTTCCTCGAAATCGAGACCCTCAACCTGGGAGAAGCCCTGAGCTACCAGTCTAGCCTTGTTTCGAACAACCACCCCATCCTCACTTTGCTTGTTCTTGAACACCCACTTGGTCCCAATGACATTGTGACCTCGAGGGGGCTCAACAAGCGACCAGACCTTATTTCTCTCGAAATTTTCTAGCTCCTCATGCATGACATTGACCCAAGACTCGTCAGATAGAGCATGACAAACGTCCTTGGGCTCGAATGAGGCAACAAAGGCAGAATGGAGACAGAAAAGTGATGTGCCAGACTTTGAGCGTGTGACACGCTCAAATAGGTCTCCAATAATCTGCTCGGAAGGATGATCTTTTTGGATATGTGTAACATCCCAAAATTTTGAAGTTTGAAAAGTGAAACTTTTGAATTATTTTTGCAATATTGTTTTATTTGAATTTGGAGTTTATGATGTTTTTCTGAGAAATTTGGTGAAGGTTCCAAAAGTTAAAAGGATCCAGAAGAAGCGAACATATTTAATTAATAGAAAATCAAGATTTAAAATGCGAATCTGAAAAGATGATCTAGTATAAGAAGAGAGAAACCTGAGTTAAAAATATAAAATCTCATTTTGAAAATAATGGCATAAATAGCAATAAAAGCGGATGAACAAAATACAAACACACATACATATATACATATATGTGTATACACAAATTGTGCAAGAAAGAGTTTAGCAATAGAAAATCAAAATATGCAAAATTAAATAAGCCAGAAAAATAACAATACATGAAATTAAAAATATAAAAATACATTTGCACAAATGCTCATACAAAGAGGGGAATAAACAAAAAGAAAAATAAAAAGAGAGAAAGGGGGTCAGGCCGGCCGAAGGCCCGGCCCAACCCCTCTCCCCGCGCGGCTCAGCCCCGCTCCCTGCACCATCTCCCCGCTGACAGGCGGCCCCGCCTGCTGCTCCTCGCTTCCTCCCTCTGCTCGCGGGCCCAGGCGCCCCGCGCTTCCTTCTCCCCCTCTCGTTCTTCTTTCCTCCACCGTGAGCGCGCGCGTGCTCTGCCGCGCTCAGCCTTCTTCCGCCGCGTGGCATCCATGCGCCACCCCCTCCTGCCGTCGCCCCCGGTTTTCTTTTCCGCGCGCGCCCACGGTCTTCGCAACGGCCATAAGTAGCGCTCCCCACGCCATTCTTCCTTCCTCCCCTCCCCTGGCTTTTCTTCCGCTCGAGAACAATGCCGCCATTCCCATCGCCGCCTCCTCCCCGGTCAATCAATTCCCGATTCCTCGCCTTGAGAGCTTCAGCCGGGTGCCCTGAAGCCCCTCCCATCATTGGCAGATGTCCTCCGCTGCCACAGCTCGCCGGAATCCGCTTTTTCTTCACCGCCGGCCGAGAGCGCCTCCACCGCCGCCGCCCCCTCCACAGTCGAGCTCCCTCCGATTCCTCGCGGTGGGAGCGACTCCGCGACGTCCCGAACTTTTGCCGACGGTCGCTGGAGCCCCTCCTCCACCCTAGCTCACCGGCGACGTTAGCTCCCCCGCGCCGCCGCCTGTGCAAGCCGCTGGCTCGCCGTGGCCTCTTCTCCGCTCGGCCAAGTCCTCGGTGAGCTTCCCCGTGGCGCACTCATGCTTCTCCGCCCTCCTAATTTCGCTCTCTTCTACTCCAGAGCCGGCGCCCCCAACCCGTCCCCGCCTCCGGCCGCTCGCGTCGACGCCGGCCGCTCCCGACACCCCCACTACTCGTTTAGATCGCGCCAGGAGCACCCTCATACCCGTGGGGACGCATTTTGCAGGTCGCCGGCGTCTCTCCGGCCGCTCCTCGCCGGCGGCGCCGCCCAGCCCGTGTGCTGCCGGTCTTCCTCTGTTTCCCTCTGTCGGCTCTTCTGCTTTTCTAATAAAACCCGGGTGCTTTGTCAAGAAATACCCGTGCTCACTTGGCCAGCCGAAGCAGCACTCGCATGCCGGCATTCAGGTCCCAAGTTCGAACCCCCTTACCTGCACCTTTATGTCCTCTTTTGTTTTTGTTAATTTTGATCCATTCTAATTAGGAGAAATTTAGTAAAAATTTAGGAATAATCCAGGGAGGCTAATAAAATTTAATTATAGTATAAATGAGATTATTTGAGGATTTAAATTTGGAATAGTTCATGTATGAGTAATAAATATGGTTTGAGCAATTATTTAAAAGGCTAATTACTATTTTGAAAGCAATAGTAAAGAAATGTGGCTGGGGTTAAATATTTAAACTTAATAGAGATTACCCATAATTAAAATTAGGATATATGCATAAAAGTTAAAATGCTACCATTAAATCAATCCTAATGGTGGTTTATGCTAATTAGCCATTATTGAAAATATAACCTTGTAAAACAAGCCTCGCTAGATAAATAGATTTTAATTAAAGCTAATAACAACTAAAGTGTAGAAACTTTCTAAGCATATGTACATAAGCATCTATATGCATATAGAAATAAGTGGAAAGCCTGCACGCAGCCCCCTAGTAAATATAGCAGGCTCGCGTTATAAAGGGATAAAGTATCAGTAGCAGTAGTACTTCAGAGAGCACTCAAGTTAAAAGGTCATAATAATATACAGACGCTAAAGCATAATAGCCCTAGGTCATCAAGCACCACAATAATCTCGTAGAAATATAGGTACTCTAAAGCAAACATATAACCATTAACACATGTAATTAGGGTCACATAAAATGACACATATCAACCTTTGCTCAGATAGCTAAGTGTAAATAATAATTAGAAATACAGTTAAGCATAAAATTAGCTAAGGTATAAGCAAGCTAATAATAGTGCCATTAATTAATTCTTAACACTAGCTTTGGTACATAATAAAATTAAGTACAATGGTATATAGAGCAAGCTGGGACTCGTACCAATGGATCCTAATTCGAATTAAACTTAAGCTAGCGATAAATGAAGATACATAAAATATGATAATGGGATTATTGAAGATTTATAGAATAAGTACAGATCTCATCCATCAGCCCAGTTTGCCTTTACCATAACTTAAGTTACAAGGAAAACATACCCAGCCAGACTCATACTTCGATACATAGGCCTACCCTAACTCATGGAACTTCCTTGATAAATACAAAATAATAAAAGAAGTTACTAATGAAAAGATCGAGTCATTATACTCCACCACCCACCATGCCTCAAATCCCCTAAACCACCCCATCAACTCATAATAAAGCTAAACCAAGTTTATTCGGATTTATTGGATCTTTTGAGTTATTTGCCTTTTATTTGTATTCAGTCATTTAGCGCGTAATTAGAAACTGGAATCCTGAAGATTCTGTGGATCAAGCGAGAATGAGATCGATGAAGACCAGGAATTAAAGATCATCGCACGAGCCAACTTTGTGTGAGCTCATGACTGCGGTCCGCGCCAGGCGAGTCAATACTTTGATCATGTTGATCCTATATTTTCTGCAAATTACTTTGATTTAAATTATCCAATTGCATGTCGTTATGTTTATGAAAATACATGTTTAATTCAATAATCTAGTTATGTGCCTATTGTTTACCTTGGATAATATTACCCCTTCTTTGGAATATTTGAATGTGCGAACCTTGTCGCCCTAGAAAAAATATAATAGTAATATTTCGAAAATAAGTCCCTAATGATATGCTATGCTTAGAATTGCATAGATGCTCAGGGGGCGCTGAATGCCCCAAACATCATTGTCATTTTTAATCATGAGAAACTAGTTTTGACAGTCATGGTGGGAATGACTGGTATATTTTGATATGACTATTTTGTGCTCCCAAAAAACCTCAACTTGCTTAATATCGGGGCGGATTGGTTCGATGGTGTGAGAGTGTGGTGCAGTGGAAGCACAAAGTGGTTAGTGGTAGACCGCCCAGATACTACTAAGGACTGAATCTTGTCATGACCTCCCACTGTACAACAAGTACGACCACAAGCTGGCAAAATGTAGGCAGGGCTAACTAATTTGCATCGACTTAGTAAGGGTTGCGCCGGTGTGACCACGGGCGGGTAGAGGATGGCCACATCCTCCGACGTGACGGCGCAAGAGGGGGCTTCTGGAAGGGTGGTCGTACCCGCTGGAAGTGGAAACCTTAGCGGACGTAACCCTACTAGGAAAAGTGCATTGTAAAGGTCCTGTGATAGTCTACTCAACCGCATGGCTAAGAAATCATGTGGGGCAATGAGTGGATTTATCTCTTGTGGGTAAAGTGTGCAAACTCTGCAGAGTCAAAAACTATTCGAATAGCCGTGCCCGCGGTCAAGGGCAGACATGGGAACTTAACTGGATATAGTTCTGTTTTAAAAACATTGGAAACTGGGAATGGAAACTTGAAGGGCGAAGGACTGCCCTGGTTTGGAATTATCCTGGGTGTCGTCCCAGTGGTAAGTTAAGCGGCTATAACGCTGAAGGAATTGCTATATGGTGCAGATGCCATGTAACGGTGGATGGAATCTGAATCGATATTAATAATGCATTTCCTGGTACATTATGATTTGTTCCAAAATTGCTAAGTCATAGGGCTTTTTAATTAATTGTATTCAAAAACACTCCTTGCAAAATAAAATAACCCGAGCCTCTCCTTTGTTAAGCCATGCATACTATTTATTTGCATTCTGTGTATTGGCTCGCGGAGCACGGGGTCGGAGTGCTCATGCTCGCTTTTGCGATAAAATTCAGAATCAGGAATCAAATCACCTCACCTCAGCAACAAGATTGGACAAGCTGGCCGAGAAGATGACGATGTCAAGGGCTAGGTCGCGAACCTCCAGTTGGCTGCCTGTGGGCATGTCCTGAAGGTCCCACCTGTGTGCTTCGTTCTTCCGCTGCTGCAATTTATCGATTTCGGCCTAATCGGCCCATGTGTAAGTTTACTATTATATTTACGCTTCCGCATGATATGTACTTTGATATTCAGAACTGTAATCTGTGAGCACTATCTACTGATCCAGGGAATAGTGCGGTGGAATCACAGAAGATTCCGGATTGTAAAATCTGGGTCTGACAATATGTCTAGGAGGTCCAGGATGAGATGAAGAAGTGACCTCTACCTCGTGAGCTGACGAGGTAGGAACAGAGCCACTAGCTCCAGAAGAAGCCGAAGGCATGGGCTGATCGCCTCGAGGTGCGGTGGAAGAAGGCACCTCGAGGGGTGGCTGAGGAACTGGATCAGGTAGACAACCCTCATCTCCATCATCCTCATCATCCACAAAGATGGCCTCGTCGAAGGTCACCTCACAAGTCTACCATTTTGCTAGACTCGCAGTTCCAAACCCGATAAGCCCGCGAAGAAGTCGAGTAATCTAGAAAGACCCCATCACAAGAACGTGACTCGAACTTATATAGGTTCCCGGACTTCAGAATAAAACACTTGCAACCAAACACACGAAAATGAGAGACGCTGGGCTTTCACCCATATCTCAGCTCATAAGAAGTGCGGTGCAAATGAGCTCGAAGAAAAACTCGATTGGAAACATGGCAAGCGGTAGCTATAGCCTCAGCCCAAAACTTCCGCGGTGTAGAGTACTCATCGAGCATCGTCCTGGCCATCTCGACCAAGGTACGGTTCTTCTCTCCATGACGCCATTTTGCTGTGGGACGTGCGGAGAAGAGAACTGGTGCTCTACACCCGTCTCATCACAGAACCTCTCAAAGTAGGAATTCTTGAACTCCGTGCCATTGTCACTGCGGATCGCTCGTAAGGCACCCGGGAGCTCGATAGAAAGCCTACTGAAAAGACCTCAAAAATGTGTAAACGTCTCATCTTTCGAGGCTAAGAAAAACACCCAAGAATACCTCGAGAAGTCATCGACCACGACAAGAACATACCACTTCCCTCCTGCTGACTGCACTCGAGCTAGTCCAACTGTGTCCATGTGGAGCAGTTGTCCCGGTGCATTGGTCATAGTCACTGTGACTGGAGGGTGAGAAGCGGCAACCATCTTGCCGTGCCGGCATGGAGTGCAAACAAGATCTTTGACCATCTTGAGCTTCGGTAGACCACGAATGAGATCGTGGCCGCTAACTCGGGTCAAATGGTCAAATCCAATATGACCAAGTCTCCTATGCCAGAAGGAAAGGTCGCGGGACTCATAAGCAACTAAACACCTGAGATGATCACCAGAAGACTCAGAAAAATCAGCACGAAAGATCCTCCCAAAACAAGAAATCTCGCAAACCAGACTACCTGAAGAATCAAGAATTTTACAAGCGTTTTTCTTAAAGCTCACCTCGAAACCGTCATCGGTAAGCTGAGAAACGGAAAACAAATTATACTGCAGCTTACTAACCAAAGCAACATCTTTCAAAATGAAAGAATCATTAACGCGCACTGTACCTTTGGCGATGACGCGCCCAGATGAAGCGTCTCCGAAGGTGATCGTCTCATCACCTGGAGCGCGGGCAAGGGAAGAAAACCAACGGGAGTCTCCGGTCATATGACGAGAACAACCGGAGTCTACAAGCCAAACCTTTCCCTTCCCTGCCCGGCGAACCTGAGTCAAACAGAGAGTAAAGTCTCAGTACTGGGGTAAATTAAGAGTGATTTTGCCACCCAATACTGAGTAACACGTCAAGTAGAAGAAGTACCCAAGCACGACTGACCTCTATCTACCCTACGCTCTCTGTCACTCAACAAGCTAGAAGGTCTACGTGTAGACCAGAAGCTGTTGCTGGGTCCAACTGCTACGGGCGAGCGAGTAGGGGCTCCGGCAACACGCTGATCATGCCGCGGATAGCCATCTCGACTAGGAAAGCGAGATCTATCCTCAGAACGGCGGAAGTTACGACCAAAGGGAGCATGAGGATGAAAATCAGAAAACTCAGAAAAACCAAGTCCTCGATGCTGCCCAAATCCATCAGAAGCATCTAAAGCAAACTTAGACCTCGTGTTGGTCTTAGGTGCACTCAAGGTCTGGGGCTGACCCTGAATACGCCTAAGAGCTACAACACGGTCTCTCTGCGCGATCCTGGCGCGCCTGAAACATCGATCGATCAAGTGTCTATCCTTCTGACAGAAGGTTCAATGATACTTCGCCTTCTGAGAGGCAGAAGTAGCATGAGATGGTTTCGCCTTCTGAGAGGCTGAAGCTGCAGGTGGACTCACCTTGCTGTCAGAAATCCCTTGGACAAAGCCCGCAGACTTGAATTTAACTTCATCAGATCTGGGCCCAACCTCGATCACACCTCCTACTATGGGTCTGAGAATAGCAGGTGGATGCTTCCTAATGTCTTCATAGAAATCATATCCTAGACCCTGATTAAATCTGCAAATCTTGGACTGGTCTAGAATAAGATTCAGCTTCTTCTTGCCTCCTACAAATCTCTCAAGAGTGTTCATAAGGTACTGGCACTCCCGAAAAAGAGAGGTGCAAGAAGAGCAGGGAGAAGAGAGAGTAGCAGAAGGTAAGGAAGAGAAGAAGAAGAACCAACAGCAGAGGAACGAATGGCTTGTGCACGCACAGCCGACTCAGAAGGGACAGTCGTACTGCTAGCCAATTGGTTCACGTCACTAGGCGTCTCTACCTTACCCTGGGGCTTCTCCCCCTCACCAGCAATCACAACACAATCAGTTGGTGCCTTCACTAGTTGATCCTTAGTTAGCTTCACATACTTTTCATTCAAAGCAACGAGTTCAAGTTTTAGTTTTTCACAACTCATGCATGGTGAGCTAACAGGGTCCTTAGTCGCAACTGAGCCAACTTGTTGTTATGATTCACCACTTCTTGGAATTGCTTGGAAACAGATTCAAGTTCAAGGGTTAATTTTGGACAATTGGTGCAAGACACAACCGGCTCAAGTAAAGAGGCACGCAACATAGCAATTTTGTGATCTGCCCGTTTTAGGTTCATCTTCAAGTTATTGCAATTTTCACATGACTCGGGCAGATCTAGAAGCATGGTATAAAGGCCTCTAAAAGCGTTGTCCTTATCCTCACATGAGGTGCAAGCAACAGTCTCAACAGAAGTAGATGAAACAGGAACTACCCTACTCATCTCAAGCTCAGCTAAAAGACTAAGATTCTCCACCTTAACATTATCAAGCTCGGAGGACAGACTATCATGCGAGGTCCTTAATTTCTCCATATCACCCAACAGAGCACAACATGTATCACACTCATCACGGGAGGGAGCAGACGTAAGTGAAGTAAGCTCCCGTGATAGTCTATCTACTTCCTTCTCCAACTCAGTACACCTAGCCCTAGACTTAGCATGAAATCTACCTAGTTTAAGGAAGGCATCATTAAGTTGGTCGTAGGTGGGGCTTACCTCGTCGGAGTCGGAGTACAGCTCGCTGTCGCTCAGTTCGCCCTCAAGGGCTATGAAGCACATGCCGGAGAAGTCGTCGCCGCTTGGGGTCTTGGTCACCCATCCCGTCGTCGTCGCTCCATCCCTCCACCTCGCTGAGGTCGAGGTCGTCGAAGGCGGTGAGAACGCGGTGGAACAACTTCTTGGCTTTTCCAAGGTCGTGGAACTTCTTCTTTCCTTGGGCATAGACTGGAGGCTTCTTGTTGCGGTTCTTGTCGGTGTAGTCGTTCTTGCCCGAACCGCCATATTCGTTCTTGCCCGAACCACCGTATTCGTTCTTGCCCTTCTCCAGCTTGGGGCAGTTTGCCCGAATGTGGTTGGGGCCACCACACTCGAAGCAAATCACGGGTCCTCCTCTCTTTCTGTCCCTCCTCCTCTTGTAAGCATGAGAAACTTTTCTGGCTAGGAGGGCCAACTACTGCTCATCCGCAAGCTGCTCTAACTGATCATCAGTCACGTCACAGAGAGCGGCAAGCGAGAAACCACTAAGAGAATCAGAGGCAGATCCAGAAGCCAAGGTGGGATCGGTGACCAAAGCCATCGACTGCGACTTCGACTTATGAGAGACAATATCAATCTCGTGAGTCTTGAGGTGTGAGTACAACGCGTCAAGAGTCAAAGTCGAGAGGTCCGTGGTATCCTTGATGGTGGTCACTTTCATCTCCCAAACACGCAGATCAAGTGCAGCGAGCATCTGTCGAACGTTATCCGAGTCGGGGTATGTGGGACCGACCGCTCGGAGGTTGCTCAAGATCTTTGTGGAAATGCGCAAAGCACTCATCAAGGGACTCGCCGGCGAGCATTTCAAACTTGTTGTAATATCGCTTGAACTGGTCCTGTCGCACTGATACGGGGTCGCCCGATCTTCTCGACGTAGGATCAAGATACTCACGTGGATTTGATGAACCGTAGTGATCCCCCGTTGCCAATGCAAGAGTTAGCACTCTATAATTCGCCCAATCACACGTGTTGAACTTCACGACCACCGGATGAAGTTCTATCGCGCTCCCAATTCCCAGCGGAAAGGTTGAACGATCTTGATTTCGATGAACTCAGCGAACTCCCAATTCCCTCATGTTGGTTCGGCCAACAGAAAGAACAAGAGTATTTTATTATCAAACGTGGTCTGTGCCCTAAAGGCTGCCAATACAAGGGTTATATAGCCCCTTGGGACGTCCATATGGTCCCCAAACCAAATACAACTCAACCCTATATGGTTTTAGATACAAACTCTTACAAAAAGGAAACTATATTTTTCACCCGTCACATTGTTTCGGTCATAACTTTTTATCCGTGACGAATTTGGAGGTGGGACCAGATCCATTGCGTAGCCCTTGAAATTATCTTTCCAACGAGTACAAGAACACCTGAATCGGACTCCGTTTGTGAAAGTTATGGCCTTTTTAGTAACTGCCTGTCAGGCTGTCCCGAACCGAGTCCGAGTTGAATCCTGAGTTGAATCCGAGTTTGAATTGGATTGAGCACGTGGGAAGTCTGAATTTGACTTGAAAATCTTATCCAAAACTTGTAGTTTAAGTCCTTGGGCTCCTCCCTTTTGCTCTCCCACTGCATGGGCTTCTTTCCACCTTGATGAGTTACATGGACTGCTTGGTTTCCTCCTTTCCATTCCCATAGGCTTTGAGCTCTTCGTTCTTGGTAGCAAATATGATCACCCTCCTTATGCTTCTCCATTGCTTTGGCCCCGGAATCATCATAATATTCAAACCTAATAATAAACAAGAATTTGGCATAAGGTAGTATATCGTTCCCACGAATAGAAAGAAAGTCATTAAGAAACAAATTCACCTGACAATATTTAATGCGGCTCAATACTTCTTTCCAGTGAAATAATGTATTTGATTGAAAAGTTCTAATCATGTTTGTGTCCGCATCATCCTCCCCTTCTTCAAGAAAAGCCGTCCTCGGCTTTTGATAGCCTGAAATTGTACTAAACAAAGAATACAATGTGTATGCATGGTATATGTATTGGTCAGTTACACCCCTTCCGTCTTTTACATTATTATTACCTAGAGGTGTAGTAAGCAAAAAGAACAACACATATGCGTGGTATATGTATGAATCAATTATTGTGTCGTTGTCATTCTTACTGTTTTGCACAAACCAATTGATACTACAACAGCTATCAAATGCATACATTGCAATGTTTTCATTCACACCATTCTCCCTCCCACAAGAAAAAGTCGTCCTCGACTTTGAGAAGTACGTGGACAAGTCATTAATGGGCAAAACCAGATCAAACGGTTCAAATATGGAAGAGAAAATTTTAAGTGCCTTCCATGCTTCAACTGCGCTACTCTGATTATTTGTACATGATTGTTCATTAAAAGAGGAACAAGTAGGCACAAGAACTCTTTGTAAACAGCACGCACTATTGTTAAACCTCATCTCCTTGTGATCATGATATGGCACAAAAGTTTGTTTATCCAAAATATGCAATTTCAAATCAGCAAGCTTTTCACATGTAATGCATATTCGATAAACATAAAAGTTGTCATCTACACCATAATCTCCGATCAAATTGAACTTATATGTGTAGGCATAGGAACTAACTAGTGATTTTAAACATGAAATTTCAGCAACATTCTGAATGACACTAGATAGCTCTTTAGGATCATCGAACATGATATAATATAAAGAATCACTAGGAGATATTCGAGTAAGAACTTCCTTATGAGTAATCAATTCCACATTATGTAAATTAAGCAAAGAAATTTTAGAACATGGAATTTTCATTCGCACATATGAGTTTTCACAAGTACTCACTGTTTCACAATTAATTTCAGTACCAATATTGTTACCTTTGTTGTTCTCCTCAGTTGATGTAGGTGTTGTAGGTATTAAATCATCATGATGTAACAACGGGACAGCAAGTACTTCATCTTGAACCGTGGTTATCTCCTCATCTTTAACTTCCAATGATGCCGGTTGTTGAATGTTTAATTCCTCATCTTCAATTTCAACCTGCATAATGTGAGAAACAACACTAGAAGTAGATATTAATGTGTTAGTTTCAAAATCAACCTCACTTTGTCTATCTTCTACTTCTCTCTTTTCTTTTGGTGTATCTCTCTCACTCTCAATTTGGATGTTCTCAAACTCACATATGGTGGAATCACACAGCTCACTCTTTTCAACACTCTCACTCAATTTGGCTATGTGGCTCTCATTCTCACATGGGTTTTGATGCATCTCAAGTGTTGTTTGTAGCAATGGGGCAGCAGTACATGTCTTCTTAACCGAAGGGAAAGTCCCATGCTCGGTCATCTTCTCATGTGTCACACTAGTGGAACCATAAGAGCTGAAGTATGGACATGGATTGAACCGTGATGTACGTCTCTCCATAAGTCTCTTCTCCTCCTTAATAGCACAATTCACAAGATCATGCATGCTACTAAAATATTTATGTTGAAGTGCAGCAGCGATCTTATAATTCAAGCCTTGTTTGAAATATGCCTTCTCTCTTAATTCGCTGGTGACACCGGCTCGACGGAATGCATGCTTCAACTCATAATAGTAATCTTGAACAGCGTTACTCCCTTGTGTGATGCTCTCCACATGGTGAAGCAATTCCCGCTCATAATAGGTTGGCACAAATTCATTTCTCATGATCACCTTCAAATTTGACCAAGATCTAATGAATCGTTTTCCAGATAATTGTTGCCACCAACTATAAGCATAGTCTTTAAACTGCATAGTGGCTCGCATCACTTCTTGGTCTTTGGGAAGCTTCTGAAATCTAAACTCTTTCTCTAATCGCCATTCCCACTCAAGATACTCCTCTGGATCTTCACTTCCATAGAACGGAAGAGACAAATTGTTGGGTTTGGAATCACACCATGAGGAACGAAATACTGAAGATTCATTCCTATTTTGTTCACACCAAGAGGATCGAATTGTTGAATATCCTGTCATGGTTAGTTATGCAACATATATATATGTGGAAATCACTCAATCTCACTATTTTCTCTCCCAAGTAAAGTTCTTACCCTTCCGAAGTGAATTAAGGCCAATAAAAACTTACACTTGGTAGAAGTGATAACAGCAACGTGATGATTAAGCGAATTCAAGAGTGTTCACTACTTGCACAACAACGGTTATATGGTGGAGCTCGGTATGAAAGTGTATATCCTAGCAATCTGAAATTCTTGATGTTGTAAAGTTAAGTAATAATCCAATCTAGAATACTTTGCCTAAGTGCTGATCCAAAAGGTTTAAGTGAAGTATATGAACGCACACGCAAAGATCAATGTGACTCGATGCAAACAAAGGAATGAGCTAACTAGAGGCAATCTGAAATTAAAGATTAGATAGCTCGTTTTGCACCAAGTACTAGGAGAGACGCTAGCCAATTGCAATGATATGAATATAAGGGCATGAGATTGCTCAAGAGATTAAATTACACAATCTGAATTTATGGACTAAGAACTCACCCAAATTCGGCCAATGTTTTTTTTTTCTTTGTTTCTTTTTCTTTTCTTCTTTTTTTTTCAGCTGTCTTTTTTTTTAAAGGCCGAACTAGCTTTAATTGTTCCTTTGATTTTTTTTTGCAGGTCTCAAATATTTAGCAAAGTGTAAAATACTCAAGAGCAGCCCTAGATGCAATATTCAACAGCTAGTCTCAAAGATGAACAGGATTTTTTTGCGGTACTGTAGCAGATCGCGTACTGTAGCAACACGGTACTGTAGCGATCGTGTACTGTAGCAGATCAATTTTTTTTGAATTTTGGATTGGATACAAAGATTAAGCTACGCAAATAAACACGAATGATCAGCACCTAACCAAAGTTCTAATGGATCAAAACTTAGCAAAACTCACAAAATTAACAGATGCAAAAACTAGGGTTTGGATATTTTTTTTGTGGCAATTTTTGGTTTTAATGGACTATAGGACAAAAGTAAATCAATCTAAAACTAAGGGTAAATAATCCTACCGAGTAAACCGCGCTCTGATACCAAGATGATACGGGGTCGCCCGATCTTCTCGACGTAGGATCAAGATACTCACGTGGATTTGATGAACCGTAGTGATCCCCCGTTGCCAATGCAAGAGTTAGCACTCTATAATTCGCCCAATCACACGTGTTGAACTTCACGACCACCGGATGAAGTTCTATCGCGCTCCCAATTCCCAGCGGAAAGGTTGAACGATCTTGATTTCGATGAACTCAGCGAACTCCCAATTCCCTCATGTTGGTTCGGCCAACAGAAAGAACAAGAGTATTTTATTATCAAACGTGGTCTGTGCCCTAAAGGCTGCCAATACAAGGGTTATATAGCCCCTTGGGACGTCCATATGGTCCCCAAACCAAATACAACTCAACCCTATATGGTTTTAGATACAAACTCTTACAAAAAGGAAACTATATTTTTCACCCGTCACATTGTTTCGGTCATAACTTTTTATCCGTGACGAATTTGGAGGTGGGACCAGATCCATTGCGTAGCCCTTGAAATTATCTTTCCAACGAGTACAAGAACACCTGAATCGGACTCCGTTTGTGAAAGTTATGGCCTTTTTAGTAACTGCCTGTCAGGCTGTCCCGAACCGAGTCCGAGTTGAATCCTGAGTTGAATCCGAGTTTGAATTGGATTGAGCACGTGGGAAGTCTGAATTTGACTTGAAAATCTTATCCAAAACTTGTAGTTTAAGTCCTTGGGCTCCTCCCTTTTGCTCTCCCACTGCATGGGCTTCTTTCCACCTTGATGAGTTACATGGACTGCTTGGTTTCCTCCTTTCCATTCCCATAGGCTTTGAGCTCTTCGTTCTTGGTAGCAAATATGATCACCCTCCTTATGCTTCTCCATTGCTTTGGCCCCGAAATCATCATAATATTCAAACCTAATAATAAACAAGAATTTGGCATATGGTAGTATATCGTTCCCACGAATAGAAAGAAAGTCATTAAGAAACAAATTCACCTGACAATATTTAATGCGGCTCAATACTTCTTTCCAGTGAAATAATGTATTTGATTGAAAAGTTCTAATCATGTTTGTGTCCGCATCACGCACCGTCTTTATTTGGGTGGTGCCCTCATGGTAAGCATCGAGGGTCTCCCAAATATCAAAGGCAGACAAAAGATGAGATATGCGGTCAAACTCGCTACGACTCAACCCCTGGATAATGATGTTTCTTGCCATTGCATTCGCCTCAACATCAGCCATATTCCCAGCATTGATGTTCTCATCGGCAGGAACAACATATCGCACCTTGACCTTCTGCCAGATGGCATATCCTTGAGCCTGGATGCATGTCTCCATCCGGCTTTTCCAGAACGGATAATCGATGCCATCAAAGATCGGAGGCTTGGTGGAGTACTTATCCGTCGCCATGGCTCACAGACCGGTTAAGATCTATAGACGAGAGCTAACCGGCTCTGATACCAATTGTTGGATCGGATTCGGCGACAGAGGGGGGGTGAATGTCGACTTTAAAAATCGCTCCTCAAAAGTATCCACGAAAAATCTCTACTCTCTGTTTATAAAAAGCTATGAAGAAGAGAAAACAAAGCTCACAGAAAATCAACAGAGATCAAGAAGCTTGAGCGGAAGTCAGGGCCACGGCAGGGAAAAAGATTGAAATGGCTGTCGTGGCAGAAAACCGAACAAAGAACATGAGAGAGCTGCACACCAACAGCAACACAAGAAGGATGGCTCTACTTGCTGCCATGACAAGGAACTAGCAAAGAGCTGCAAAAGAGACAATGAATAAAAAGAAAAGCAGCCTAACAGAAGGACTAGAGACTTCAAACTACTTCCTGCTCTCAAACGAAAAGAATACCAACCAAGAAAAATAAACCAAAAGAAAGCTGCTGCCCACTGCATGCATACGGTTCAGATTTTGCACTAAATACAAAACAGCTTGCTGCTGCAAACAGCAGTTTCTCCTGTCCAAAAAGTAGACTTGTTGCTGCCAAGAACATGCAGAAAAGGACAACACTTGCTGCTGCCAAAAACTGCACAAAAGAAGCTGCAAACAGGGACCAAGAGCTGCAAAGGAAAAGGTATATGCTGCCAAGAGATTAGTGCACACTTGCTGCCGTAAACCCAAATGAAGAGCCTGAAAATGAATGCCAAATAGATGCTCTTCTTCCCAGGTGATTCTTGCAGCCGATAGCACTTAAAAACAGCAAAAACCAAACTGAAATAACAGCTGATTAAGTGCTGCAGATTTCAGACCAAAAGGACTAGAAACTATTTCTCAAAATCACAGCCAAGAGATGCTACACCTCAACATGAACTCCAATAAAAAAGGAAGCACAGGGAATCAACCAAGAAACTAACATGGACAAGGAATAGACTTGCTGCTAGAAGAAACATGAACACGGAGAAAGGCACAAAGCCAAAACATCTCAACACAAGATCTAGCCAACAAGAATAAATTCAGGAAAAAACAACAAGGAGGACAGCTCAACCACAAATTTCTTAAGAGCGATACGGAGACATAAATGCTTGATATGAAGTGTTTACATGCTGTTCACTACTCTCAAGAAATCAAACTAAGTCCCCATACGCCTGAAGAGCTTAGAGAGCAGCTCACACCTCCTCTCTTTCTCTCTTTCTCAGATTTCATACATGGAGAGAACCAAATAAAACCCTAACTCTTACACCCACTCTCTCAAATTCAGCACAACCTCTCCCTCTCCTTTTATCGCCTCCCACTAATGGGTTTGCACATGCTTTACCCATTAGGTCACCACCTACTCGATGCTTTATCCAAACCCGCTTCCTTTAGTGCAGCTTTGCGTTTTTACCGAAATGCCCCTCGTGCACCTTCCAGGAAGCTTCCTCCTTTCTTGCCTTGCAAGCCTCGCAGCCACCTCGAGCCCTCGCCGTCTTCGACACCTCCCGACCGTTTTGACCTCAGCGCCACCTGCGCCTAGTCCGTTCCACCGTGTCTCGCCACGACTCCGCCTCGATGTCCTGCAGCCAACACAGACAAGAAACACATCAAATAGCACCGCTCGATACATGTAATCAAAATTAGCATGATAAAGCCCAAACCTGTCGAATCAAAGGAATACCCATACTAAACACGATTAACTAGGTTTGACCAGGTCCGACCGAAACTAAACCGCATCACGCAACAACTCGGCTCGAACCACTCACATCAAACTCAAGATATCCAAACCACTTGTCAATTACTCATCACAAACATGGGATCACGACCACATGGTCTCTCACTATTTGAATGCGTTACGTTCGCACGTTCTACACGTCCAATGATGTGCGTGGATTATAGAGGGATTTATTGAATTTTTTTGTGGTATTATTGTCAGAAACCAACAGCCCTGATAGCGCGCGTGTGCTACCGGTAGGACTGTTCGTTCGGTTTTTTGGGTTTGTACGGTTCGGGACTTTATAGAATACGGTGTGGTATCAGTAAATGCCATCTTATTTTGGCACAGTATCGGTAAATACTAATTTTACCAAAGTTTGCGTGAATTGCTAAACGTTAATCTCCATAACTCCATTCCGGACTGACTGGCAACCAGCCAGTTCTGGCTGGCACAACATCAAATTTCAAAAGCTCATCAATTCATCTTCACAGATCACTCATTCATCAATCATCACTTCATCAGAATTCAGAAATTACACAGAACTACAAAAGTCAAGTCACAGAAAGCTCATCTGCCTGACTGCCTTATCATTAGAATTACAAAAAGGCAAAAAGCCACAACTGACACCAGAGTCCAGAGTCCACAGCTAGTCAGCTACAAAAGCTCATCATCAGTATCACTCATCAGAATTTAGAAAGAAGCAGAGTAGCAAACTGCGTGCAAACGGAAGTCATAAGTCACAGAACAATGAAATATCTAATAGCTATTGCCACATTACATTGCCAGTCTATCACTCAAGCTGACAAAGTGAGTATGTGACAAGCTATAACCGCAATACCAGTATACCACATAAACCAGCAGCCAGGAAGGCAGCAGAGTGCAGACTGCAGACCATAAGCAAACTCAACGGACTCTCCAAACTCCAACAGATAGACGATGCAGCAGACTACAGATCAGTGTCCAGCGGCAGCAGCCAGCAGATGCAGAGCAGCAGAGTGCAATCCAGTCCAGCAGGCAGTAGAGCTACAGAGTGCAGACTGAACTCACTCAAAGTCTCCAAATTCCAGCACCAGCAGGGCAGTAGGCGACTAGCACAGCACAGGCTGCACAGCAGTCTCCAGACACTCAGGCAGACAACAGATAGACTATAATTAGTACAATCAACAGTTCCAACAAGACAACAATAACACAATAGGCAGTCTAATTTTGAAATAATAACAAAAGCCCCAACAATCCAACATGGCAACATATCTTCAGTCTAAGGCATCAAACTCGATCCGAGGAGTAGACACTTGCTGTTGGAGTTGGATCTAGGCCTGACATTTCAATGCCTTCATGACATGAAAAATAAGATAATTAGTTGAAGCAGCTGTCAATTGCCAATTTGCTATCACTTATAAATAGAAATATATTGCATATATTATAATACCTTCTTCAAAATTAGACAAATCCGCTAAATCGGCTTCCACATTGATGTGCTTTGAAGAACACAACCAATCTTGTGTACATATCAAACATTGGAGTGTGAATGGAGTCAAGGAGCTTCTAAAATCATCAAGAACATGACCACTAGTACTAAAACCTGATTCAGAAGCAACAGTTGATATAGGGATTACTAATATATCATGGGCCATCCGTGAGAGGATTGGAAAACGAGGTGAGTTGTACTTCCACCAAGAGAGAATATGAAAGCCATGATCATCATCTTCTATATCTTCAGCAAGGTACTTATCTAATTCATATTTACCACCACCTCCACTAGAAACTTTCATTCTCTTATGATATAAAGACCTCATAAAATTTGTAGATGCACTTGAATGCTCAGTGCCACTAGCATTTTGTGTATCTAATGTTACTTGTCTATCACCTTGGTTTTCATCAGGAGAGTACATCTTCTTGAATTCTTTAAAATGATCTACGAATGCATTTAGTCAATCACTATATCAGTCAATCACCATTCACCAATCTAGGTTCAACTATTCAAGGTTGCATTCATCAAACAAACAAATGAATCAAGATAATGTATAGCAAATTTGGTAGATCTAGGGGTGGACTTGACTGCTGTCTACTATTCTACTAGAGTATTTCGAATTTTAGATCTAGCGGTGAATTGAGAAGACCTAGTAGTTGGCGGCACTGTCGGTGGCTCCACGCAGTGAGGGCTTGACGCCTGCGTCTTGGGAGAGGGAGCCCCGACGAGTCTTGGAAGTTGGGACTTGGGAGGAGGTCGGCGTTTGGGCCTGGGAGGTTGGGACTCGGACTGGAGTCTGGGAGCACCGACGGAGGCGGAGCACCAAAGCTCGAGCAGCCGCCGGGCGAGCCTGAGATTGGGGGAGCACCGGAGGTTGGATTACTCTATTGGAGCATTTAAAATTTTAGATTTAGTGGTGAATGGAGAAGACCTAGTAGTCGACGGTGCTATCGGTGGCTCCACGCGATGAGGGCTTGGCGCCGGCGTCTTGGGAGAGGGAGCCCTGACGAGTCTTAAGAGTTGGGACTTGGGAGGAGGCCGGTGTCTGGGCCTGGGAGGCTGGGACTCAGACTGGAGGGAGCACCAATGGAGGTGGAGCACCGGAGCCCACGCGGCCGCCGACTGAGCCTGGGACTGGGGGAGCAACGGAGGTTGGAGGCTCGGAGCACCGAGCGCCCGCCTAGGGCTAGGGTTGAAGACGAGAGGAACGGATCTGGCAAGTGGCGACTACGGTGTCGATGGATGGTGTGCGTAATAGGGTTAGCCGGTTAGGCGTGCCACGTGCGTCAGTTGGTGGGCCGAGTCGGAGTTGGGCTAATGGGCTGAACCGCGGCGCTCAAGTCCGAAGAATAGGCGAACAACGATGAGCGAACTGGCAAAACTCGGTTGATTCGGTATTTTCGATTTTAGCTCGGTTTATACCGGAAATTCCAAATAGATGAGATGCCAATTTTTCAGATACCGAACCAAATACCGAATACCGGTCAAACCGAGTTGACCGGTACGATTCGGTTTTTTCGGTTCGGTTCGAAAATGCACAGCCCTAGCTACCGGTTGTGCTTAGGTGCGTCCTAATAATAATAGATTTCAAAACCAATGGCATATATCTGTAATTAATAAAGAACAATGTCATTTTTTTGAAACGTGCGTTCTGCTAATAACATGAATCAATGTACGTATGGGGAATTTTTTTTCTCACTAAAGCGTTGATTCTGGATCGGTCGGTGCTGGATGTCTTCAAGTTCTCACGATGGCACTGGCTGGCGGAACTAACAGCTTAAGAAAATACACAGGGAAACAGACGATATGCTCGAAGGCTCCGCAGCAATGTAGCATGGAAACTTAACTGCACACTTGTTCACCTTATGACGAAAGTCTACTTGTTGGTCAGTGAGCGTCAGGATGAAGCAGTTGACATTCATGTGATACTTTTTTTCCGGGAGTGCTTTACTGATAATGCACCAAGATCGTTACAATCTTCGGTACTTGCGCCTTCGAAACAGGACAATACACATTCATTTTAGCAAATTGAGCAAGTTCATGAGCTACTCTATTACACTTTCTCGGAATGAAAACGGATCGAATACGATTGAATAGTCTCAAATACGAATATAAATCTATATTTTTAAAATAAATATAAATAGAAATTTGAATATTCTTAAATATAGATACAAATATTCTCGAATATGAATACAGATATTTTCAATACGGATTTTGCTTACCACATTTGCGTTTTTTCGGATACGAATATGGGATAAAACGGATTCCTAGCGGTTTTGCCGATTTTTCACGGCTTTTTGAATGATTATTGGTTTTAAACCGCCTAAATTCAAATTTTGAATCACAAAATTTGTATGGGTTTTTCATGGGTTCTAGAAACGGATCGAATAGTCTCAAATACGAATACAGATACAAATATTCTCAAATACGAATGCGAATACAAATATTCTCAAATACGGATATGAATATTCTCGAATACAAATACAAATATTTTCAAATACGAATTTTGCTTACCACATTCGTATTTTCTTAGATATGAATATCGGATAAAACGAATTATTTGTTACCATTGTCCACCCCTACTCTCTTTGCCGTTTACCACCTTCACAACTCAAATTTGTTAGGCATCTCTAATGTATAGAATCGACGTCAGTTTAGAAGACGCAACATAAGCATACATAGACCATAGATAATTTTGTCCAATGTATAGAACCAGCTCCCACTCCATGCTGATAATTAAAAAGTAGAAAATATCTATTCTCTCTCACCAGTCCATTCTCTCTTCCCCTTAATGAAGTTGCTAGGCTCGGTTAATGTAAAGTTAATCCACCAACTAATCACCGCATGGATAATACTATTCTAATCAATTAAATCGGAACTCAAACTATGCATGGGCTCCTTAGTTTTTTAGTTGGACCTGGTACCCTCCATTGTACCAGATTAAATTGACTCCACGATCATGCCAAATACATGAATTGAACCGGCTTAAATAATACATGCAGATGGCCTTAGCGCCTTCATCTCCTTAAAAATGGAATACCACCTTGATTTCTCCTCGTTCAATGAGCTTAATGGGTCTGTTTGGCAACGGCTGTGGCTTATGATTTTTGGCTGAAATTTTTAAAATTTGGCTGTTTACGGTACAGATTACATAGAGATAGATACTCACTTGCGATTTTGGATGGTATAGATGTTGGGCTTTTAATGTGTACATCGTTTAACCTGTAGACTTTGTCTTAAGAAAATACTCCGTTTAAAAGTTAGGTACTGTAGTAAAAGCCAAAAGCCGTCAGCTTCGGAGGAAAAGAACAAGCCTAATATTAGAAGTTAGTGGTCACTTGCATATATAGTTGCATGTGCATAAGTATACATAAAGAAACAACAAGCAGCAGCTAAGCTAGCTTAGCGAGTAGCGCTGCAGGTCTCCTGGATTTGGGATATATGCAACTCTTTTCGGTCACAAATACATGTTATTTTAACATACATATAGTTAAACTTTTAAAATAGTGATCGTCGATATTTTTTTAAAATATTTAGATTGGTACACAAAATTCAAATATAGATTTGTCTAAAAAATATTTTATATATTCTAATTTTATGGGGTTTAACAACTATGTTATGTTTTAAAGACCGTATTAATATATAAAACGATAGATATGTATTTGTGAAGTAATTAATTTAAGGCCCTCGCGACGTTGGCCATCTCCAACAATTGCTAGCTGTCAGCTGCTAGAACATTGCAAGTCAACTGCGTGCGGCTTGTTTGAGGTCAATGCTCATTAACATGGCAATTACACTACTACCAAACTTTTACAAAATACACCCTGCAGGTACAAAAAAATGATGGTTTTTTACCAATGCCTCAGAAGAAACCAAAACAACCATATTTTTGGGACACGTGCAATCAAACTTCGAAAAAGTTTAGATTTGTTATATAAAAATTATATATAGATTTATTTTAAAAAATATTTTTATATATTTTAATTTTATTAGATTTTATAAACATATTATAATATAAATTAATAGTCATAGTTATACATTAGAAACCGTATTGATATTCGAAAGGACGACAGGAGAGAGTAATTAATTCAAGGCCCTCGCGACGTTGGCCATCGCCAATAATTGCTTAGCTGCCAGCTGCTGTAACCTTGCAAGTCAACTGCATGCGGACTGGACACTTATTAGACTCATCAAATGGCTCGAAAGATTTATGAAAATCTTTGCGAGTGCTCTGATATAGAGATGATGAATTTGTAAATTTTTTAGAGTTTTACCTTCTCTTGATTTTTCTAGAAAAATCCGAGAAGACCTCTTGTTGAATTTAGATATACATAGTTGATTTAGATAATTTTAGAACTTATTTTGATATTTTATTTTTTAGGGCAAAAATTATACTCATGGGCATTTAGGATGGTTTCCACCATAAATTTTCTCATACCAAAATTTGACCCTTTTTTTAGTTTTTATAACTTGGTCTTAATTTTTGATTTGCATTACATGCACTTTGGATTTTTGAAATCCAAACTTTTCAAAGAAACTCCAATAAAAAGCCAAGGAAAAAATGCATTCAAAAAATTTAAAATTTTTCTCATTTTTGCGTGCCCTATAATCTAGGATGTTACAAAAATGGACTCTCCATAATTTTGGAAATCGATGCAAAATTTGGAAGTCAAACAAACCTTGAAGTTTTTGTACGAATAATCTATTTTTTATTCGAAATTACAGAAATATACCCACGGCAAATTTTTTTTACAAAAATAGGCTCCAGTCGCCCAATGGGGGGCAACTGGAGCCAATCGCCCAACTGGGAGGCGACACGTGGGCAATATGGTAACGGTTGGGTGGTTATTGCTGTCGCCCGGGCGTTTGGCGACTGGAGGTTCAGTCACCATACGGTTGGGCGACTAGAGCTCTAGTTGCCCAACGCTCGGGCGACCGGGGGGAGGGGTTAAAAAGAGCGCACGACTTGCCCCCCCCCCCCCCCCAACTCATTCGATCCATTCGCTCGGCCGAGAAAGAGAGGAGAAGAAGAGAGGAAGGAGAGGGAGAAGAGAAAAGGAGAGGATGGAGGGGAAGAAGAGAAGGAGGGGGAGAAGAGGAGAGGGAGAGGAGGAGGAGAGGAGAGGGAGGAAGGAGGAGTGGGAGGCATTCCATCTATTCAAATCCAGATTTTTTTTGGTATATTGTATTTGTAGTATATTTTTTAGGAAATGTTAGTGTTAGTAAAAATTGTAGATGTAGAAAATTTAGTATAGAAAATTTAGTACAATTTTTAGTATAGAAATTAGTACAATTTGTAGTATAGAAAATTTAGTTAACATAGTTATAGGAAATTAGCAGGCGTAGAAACGGAGAGGAGAGGAAGAAGCAACCGTAGGTGTAGATGTAGATAGAAATAGTTAAATATTTGTTATACAAAATTTATTAAACATGTAGTTTTAGAAAATTAATTGCCGTAATAGCGTGTAGTTGTGTATAATTTAGGGAACATAGTTTTAGAAAATTAACATAAGTGGGAAATATACATGCGTACAAAATTGCAGTTGTAGAAAATTCAGTCACCGTAATGTACAAATTAATCATCCGCTGGAATTTGTACGTATTAAAAAAATTAGTAAATATTTATGGTAGAATTTAATTAATTCGTATGTATGAAGTTCATAGTACAAGGTTATTGTAGTGGGTTACGACATACGAACAATCGGCGAAATATGGATTGCGGTATGTCAATACTTTGGTATTGTGCGATGCTATTTGACATGTCATAAAATTGAAACATATATGCAGGCCGACATCAGCAATGGCAATAGCCACTATATTGAGAGTGCATTACAGTGCTGGTACCGTTCATGAAGGTCCGAATAGTGTGGATTTCAGCGGTTTTCCGTAAGTCACTCTAGTACATCCGGATGGCGAGAAAGCTAGGATCTCAGATGTGATGCATTGGCTGACCCGGAGTTTTCGTTGGACCCTGAGGTGTGCAGTGTCGTCGTGCAAGGGCTTGGGAGCCGGTCTCCCACGGACATCAGATGGGAGTTGAGGACATTGCTGTGCACTGTTGCGTGGAAGGGCTTTGTACAAGGGTGCCGACGCCGTGGATACGACTGTGTCCTGCTTGTGCAACCGTGCTCATTAGAAGCTGTGCAAGGCTATGCGTCTGCCCTTGCTCCGGGAGGTGTTAGCAGCTCGGACGGGCCACATGTTGGCGAAGATGATCAAGTTGCTTGTGATGAAGCCGATGCGGTACATGGAGGAGAAGTACAATGGTCAAGCCATAGAGAGGGAACAGGACAAGCTGATGAAGGGGAGCATATTGAATACATCGTGCAGCAGGTGAACTGTGATGACCAGAGGGCATGGGCTGAAGACGAAGCTGTACAAGAGGACGACAAGGGCAGCTCGGATGAGGATGAAGCTCCTATCCTGCAGGAATGGAACTGGTTTAATGCTGAGGGTGTTTCTGCACATGATGAGCATGAATCAGCGTGGAAGTATCATGAGATAGAGGTTCGGTTGCATTCTATGTTTGCTGACAAGGCAGCGCTGCAGGATGCCATTAAGCTGTGGGCCCTTTCAATGCAGCAGACTTTTCGGGTCATGAAATCAAGCTAGGAGTAGTACACCGTGAAGTGTGAGCAGGCTAGTTGTCCTTGGAGGGTGCACGTACGTAAACCCAAGTATGAGACTCATTGGATTGTGTCGAAGGAGGAGCCACACTCTTACATTCTCAACAGTGTTTTGGCGAGGCATCATAACGTAACGTCTGCCTTTATAGACAATTTGATGTACGGAGAGATAGTGAAGAAAAAAGACATGGAGGCCATGCATATCGTGGTAGTTATCGAGAAGAAATTCAAGTACAAGATTAGCTACATGAAGGCGTGGCATGCCAAGCAAAAGGTGTTGAAAAAACGTTTCGGGTATTTCGAGGCGGCGTACGACAATCTTCCTAGTATGCTTAAGGTGTTGCAGGATAGGAACCCAGGCACATATATTGCTGTGCAAGACAAACCGTCCACAAGTCCACCAGGATATGCGGTGTTGCAGAGGGCCTTGTTAGCATTTGGTGCTTGCATCGAGGCATTCAGGCACATACTGCCAGTGATTTTAGTTGACGGGACCTTTCTGATAGGCAAATAAAAGGGGCAGATCTTGACGGCTATAGGCGTTGACGGCAACAACCAAATATTGCCGCTGGCCATTGCATTCATGGAAAGTGAGAATTATGAAAGCTGGTTATGGTTTCTCAGACATGTCAGGGTTGGAGTTGTCGACACTCGTCCTGTTGTGTGCGTAATCCATGATCGCCACGCCGGGATTGTAAAGGCTATAAGAAAACTTCAGGAAGACCCCGGGGAGCCCTTTTCTTGGCTGGACATGAGGAACAGGTGGTGCATTCGTCACCTAGGAGCGAACTTTTTCAAGCAGTTTTTGAAATAACCGTTGATGAAGCTATTCAAGAGGCTGGCTATGCAGAACCAGCGGAGAAAATTTGATGCTTTGTGGGCGTTGTTGGATGATCATAGCAGGAAGCACGTCGACAAGAGGAGCAAGGGGCCGGTCATTCTTGGGGCGGCATAACCGCTATGCTTGCCAGCACTTGATGAGCCTAACCCAGCTGATCCAAGAAGGAGGAGCTCATGAAACATCAAGTGCTTCTCGCAGTGGATCGAGGGAGAACCTTTGGAGAAGTGGTTGTTATTGCACGACACAGACGGTGCAAGGTACAACATAATGACAACTAACCTTGCTGAGGTGTACAATTGGGTTCTCAGGGGCCTCCGTTCTCAGCCCCTTGTCGCCATCATCGAAGGTGTTCTTCACAGCAGAATTGGCTACTTTAGGGAGAGGCACGCGAATGCCATACTTCATGCGGCCAATCCTTGAGCTCTGTATTCGTCGAAAATTATGGCATATATGGAGACGAAGACACAGAAGGGTCAATTGCACACAGTGCAGGTCATGGGCAACAGGGAGCATCGTTTCGACGTGGTACTCCGTGATAGAGCCGGATTTGGGACGGATCATGATAGATAGGGGTGCGTGGTGTATAGTGTACTCATAGTGGTTGTGGCACAGAACTAGTATGAGTGTGCATGAGATCTATTTCAGTAATTACCAATAGAATCTTCGTGAGAGATCTATTTCAGCAATTACCAATAGAATTAGATAGATTCAATTTGATCTTGAGTAGTGATTCCGATTCGCCGCTGAACCTCTAGAATATTTATCATCAACTAATTATCTTTATCGAGATAGGACCATTATCACATGTAATGATATTTTCACTCTTGGGTAATTAGATGATATGAGTTAGAAAACCCTAAGGTAAGGTAGTTGGTTCCTCATGGATTCGATAAACCCTGAAATACTTAGGCAAAAAGCTACAATGGACACGTGTGCTTGCTGTTATCGTTGACTGCATGTAACTTGTGCCAACTGCTTTTCTGCTATCATTATTGAGGAATCGATAACTCAAGCCTAGGGCTATTTAGTTCCTGTTTTCTTCTAACCCTCACCAAATATTCCCTGTTGTGCTTTGCTTTTCTTATCATTAGAGAAAAAGAACATAATCTTGTGATGTCTGCTACTATTCTCCACCTCGACAATTGAAATATTACATGTAAATTAGCATGCGTCGAATGCCTAGGCTCCAGGACATTGGATGATGCACGCCCGGCAACCAAAGCTGACAAAGAAGATGCACGTCGAAGAACAAGATAAGCAACACCATCGATGACTAAAATCTTCCACGCAAGTGAGTACATGCCATACATCAAGC
This sequence comes from Dendrocalamus latiflorus, assembly GCA_017311315.1. Taxonomy (NCBI): domain Eukaryota; kingdom Viridiplantae; phylum Streptophyta; class Magnoliopsida; order Poales; family Poaceae; genus Dendrocalamus; species Dendrocalamus latiflorus. The sequence goes on along the minus strand of CM029639.1, from coordinate 31,650,342 downwards.
TTTGAGATGTCGGATGATGCACACCAAGCTGAAGCTGATGTAGAAGATGCAGGTCAATGGAAAAGGTAAGCAACACCATTGTAGGTTCTTCATGGTACCTTGACCCGATAGACCTAATGCTAGGTGAATTTTCTAATAGAGTTGTCTAGATTTTGACTTTAAATAGAGCATTTTTAGGAGGAAACCTAGTTTTGCATTTAGGTCATTTAGTGCTTACCAGGAGGGCAACCTAGTTTTTAGTTGCATTTGCATTTAATGCTTGTCGAGAGGGCAACCTGTTTTCTGTTTCAATTAACTTTTTGCAAGAATCATGAAGAAATTGTGAACCTAGTCCTATAGGTTGACCATGAAGACCATCCGATGTGGCCAGCATGGCCAGTGGTTCATGGACTCGATGATAGAATCGACCTTTCATGACACGTATGGATACTTTCTGAGGTATTAGCACTTTCATATACTGCCACTTAGTCACGTCTACTACCATCCCTCTATTTTGCTTGACGACGAGAAAACGTTTGAGCATGGGGGACTTCACCACTTCATGTTGAAGATGCATCTACTTGTATAGGTATTTGGTCCCTTCTTTTCAGCTTCTTTCATGTCTTTTAATTCAAAGTGCAGTAGTATCATGTGTAGGGAGTGTTGTTTTTATTTCTCTCATGTTTTTTTAAGAATGGCACCCTTTTCTGTTATTTCTGGGAAAGGTTTTCTGTAATTGGCCATTTAGAACTTAGAATGAACAATAACACACCTCTAATTGCTACCTTATAGGTGTCATGCATTATTAACCTATCTAGGGTATCAATTATCATTTTCAACTTGAGCATCATACTTCTATCTATTGTAGTAATCCTTAATTTGGCTTATTTTCTTGGGAAATGATGATGCGTTACTATTGTTGTTTGTATTGTAAGTTATTATGCATGACCTTATTACTTTGCAAGAAAGTTTAACTTGACTTGGCATGTTAGAACACTGTTATTAGGCCACTAGTGGTTGGTATGACTATTAATAGATGAACCCTAACCATAACTATTATCTAGTTGGTTTACCACCACAACTGATCCCTAATTGGTAGTTCAAGAAATTGTTGATTTTTGTAGAGATAGGTCGATACCTCATTATCTAGTGATCTTGATAGTAGAACCTTTTTGATGACCCTTTCCACCATAGCCAGAAAGTAGAAATAGGGCATTTACAACCTTCCACCTAAAGCCATCTATAAATGTGGTGAGCATTGTCAAGTCTAGTTTCACCTGAAAGTAAGAAGTTTAAGAAGCTAACCATATCCTTTTGCATATACCCACCTTTAATTGCTAGCCTTTCATATATGGTATTGCTGACTCTACCCTAGAGTCTTGGCAAATTTCGTCAGGTATTCCCTTCTAAAACCCTTCCATCATCATCCTTTGGTGTTACCCCCCTTGTCAACCCGTTGATATAGTGTCTTCAATTGCATTGCACTCCATCTTGAGCATGTTCATTTGTGCATGTATGATCCTAATATTCATCTAATCTGCATTTATCATTAAAGAAGGGTCCTTCCATTGCTTGTTCAGTACTTTAGGAGAAAAATATTAAAAGGAAAAAATGAAAAAAATAATGAGAGACCATGTGGTGGTGTCCTCATGTTTGTGATGAGTAATTGACTCGTGTTCTGGAAAGTTTGAGTTTGATTTGGTTGGTTCGCGCCAAGTCGGTGTATGGTGTAGTCTGGTTCGGTTGGACTTGGTCGAACGCGGTCGGATGTGTTTAAGTCGCTTGTTCTCCTTCTCGATCGGTTGTTCAAGGTTTTTCATGTATGAGTATGTTTTATTGATGCTAATGATGGTTATGCTGTTTCGAGCGGTGCTATGTGACGGTTTGCTTGTCTGTGTGATTGCAGGACTTCGGAGCTAGGTCATGGTGAGGCGTGGGAGGACCGGGACTAGGCACAGGAGGTATTGAGGTCCAGACGGTCGGAGACGTTGAAGATGATCGAGGCTCTGAGGTGGTTGCGAATCGGGAGACGAGGAACTGGAGCCGGAGCTACCGGAGGTGGACACGACGGGCAACGGCGAGGTGGACCAGGACTAGGCTCAGGGAGGAGTTGAGGTCCAGATGATCAAGATGCCGGGTGCGGTTGTGCGAGGACAGGAAGCTTCCAAGAAGTTGCGGTAAGGGCATTTTGGTAAAATGCGCAAGGCTGCAAAATGGAAGCGGATTCGAAGATAACGGGTTGGAGACCCTTTAGTGGTAGTGAAGGTCAAATAGAAAGGGTTTAGGGTTTGGAGGATGAATGTTTTTTCCCTCCAAGTTTCCTGATGAGAGCTTTGACCTTTGCCCATGGGTGTGTGAAGAAATGAAGTGGAGAGGGGCTGCCACTTCTTGATTTGCTAATTGAGGATGTGAGCTTCTCTATTTAGTCAATGGGAGCTGGTGTGCGAGCTTTCAAGGAAAGGTGTTGTGTTCCTTCTCCTGGTTGCGTGTGTGCTACTCAGGAAGTGCTCTGTCCGTGTGTGTTCTTCTGTAGTGAGAATAATGTAGTGAGGTAAACCCTTTGTAATAGCCCATGTCTTTGATTTGATATGAGAAATTTTTGTGCCTGAGATGATATGGTTTCTTGTGCCTCACTATGTGTTTTCACTTTTCTCTGCTCTTCTCTGCATTCTTTTCTTTTAATTGGAGTTGTTGGTAGAGCAGCACCTATTCATTTGGCTCTGAACTGGGAACTTTCCTTTAGCCTCTTGGCTATCATTTCCCGAGAGCAACGATTTGTAGAACATATTTTCTCTCCAGAGATTTGGCTGCTATTCTCTTCCCCTGTTTCCTAGTATCCTAGGGTTTACTATTTGTGTAAATAGAGGAATGTTGTGTTTTTTATTTCTTGGCAAAAAGTTGTTTCAGTTTTATGCTCTTGGTTCCATTTGAGTTTGAGGTTATTTCTTTCCTTCATAGTCTAAAATCTCACGCCCAAATGAGCAGTGAATTAAAATATGAATGCATTCTGGATTCAGTGGCTGTGAGATTGCTATTTCCTTGGTTCTTTTGTTCTAGCATTCTACTCTGATGGTTCTAGACAAAAAGTTGCTTTAGCTTGTAACCATCTCTTCCTGAGAATCCCAAGCCTTTTGGCATATGATCTCATTTTCTGGTGTATCTCGGCATTTCTAGTTTCTCTTAGTCACTCTGTTTTTCTTGCTCAAACTGTAGGTTTTCGGTAGCACCTGTACTCACTGTTGAAGTCTATTTTCAGCTGCTATACCGATCACCATCATTCATTTCTATTGATCAATCTTGAGTAGGCAATTGTGCTTTTAATCTCAAACAGACTTTACTCACCAAGTGTCTTGATTGCTGAAAAAATCTTCATTCGGCTCACCTAATCCGTGTTCAGTTTTTTTAGAAAAAATATGTGTGTTTTGTCTCTGCATTTTTGTGTTTCTCCTTTGACTGCCGAACCTCTGTTTCCCTGGTCAGCCGAAGCAAAATCAGCAGCTTCTGTGCAGTCTGACCGAAGCTTTTTCTAGCATTTGGTTCGGCTATTCAACAGAAATCAGACCGACTGATTTTTTGGGCGGTTAGACCGGAGGTAAAACACCGGTCAGACCGGATTTGTTCCTGCAGTCAGACTATGCGCCATCTGAATTTCAGTCTGTAGCAATGTTTGTTTTTTGGTCTGCATTTTTCAGTTTCATGCTCACTTTTTTAGTTTTCTCAGCTCATTTCTTCTCTCTGTTTTAGGCAGCCAAATCAATTTTCACTATTTGCTCATACTCAGTCGGCAGCTGCTTCTTCAGGCTATTTTGCTTTGCAGTTGGTTTTGGTCACTAGAGAGGATTACCTTCAAAACCATTGATCTTTGTTTTCGGCCAAAGCAGTTCTTGTAGTTGTCAGTCTAGTCTTGCATCTCCCATGAGTATCTTTGGTCAAATCTGATTTTGGGCAAGTCTGTCTTTATGGCATGCAGTCCCTATGATTTTCGGCAAAATTGCTTTCGACTTCCAGTGAGCATCCGACTTTCTCGCTTCATAGTTTCTATGGCTATCGGAGCAGAACGTTTGTGAGAATACTAGGGGAGATTTTTGAAGGCACCATTCACCCCCCTCTGTTGCCGTTTCCAATCCTACAAATAAAGTAAAAAGCAAAATGTAGAGAAGTGTTGAACTCATTTGATGGGAACGAGGTCCCGATCTTCCAACAGGTTCTGGGTAAATTCGATTTGGTGGAGGCGCGACACAAATCGATCCGGCTTCCGAACGACACGTTCCGAACCCCGCAATCGCAGCACCACGTCTCCTCAGGTTATCAACCGTGCGCAGCCCGGTTGACCTCGCCAAGAAGGCTAATCCTCGCCTGCGAATCGAAGAACACAAGCAAGAACAAGGAAGAACACAACTAAATTGCAGATGGATAGATTTAGCACTCGAAAGTTGGGGTCTCACAAACCGATGAACGGCGAATTGTTCAAAGACAAATCAATCTAAGCAAAACCCAAGGAAAACTAAAGGGGTGTGGCCTCCTTAAATAGGGAAGGGGAAAGCCACACTTATCTAATGAAAATGGATGTGGTACTATTCCAAGTTACTGTTCACGCGCGTGGTACTGTTCACATGAACAGTACCAGTCCAAATAGCCCAAGTTACAAGGCCCTCGGCCCACTTTGAGTCGGACTGGAAAAGTGACGTGACTTGTTTCGCAGTTTCTGATCTGCTCGAGTGGAGTTTGGAGGTGAGACCAGATCCATCTGAAAGTAGACTCCAAGATCTTTCCAACGAGTACTCACGGGCCCCGAGAAGCCTTCTGGATCAAAAGTTATGGCCGTTTGAAGTTGGCTTGTCAAGCTGAATCCGAATTGATCTGGAGGCCGAATTGGATTCCAAAACCTGTCCAAGTTGAACCCTTGCTTCAATTGGTTCCAAAGTGATGTGGTGCTACAAATATATATATTTTCATCATTAGGTAGCATCATATTCTCATTTAAAATATGTTGAAGTTGAAGAAACGAATTCACCTTAAGTTCATTCTTGATATTGGCCGCTATGGTCGTACGTGTTGGTGGCGTGGTCACATCATCCTCCCCTTCTTGATGGAAAACCGTCCTCAGTTTTAACATAGGTGTAGCATCACGTATTGCATGATCTTGATCATAAATCTTGGTACATGATAACAAACGCAACAAACTCTCATTATGTAATATCATAAGTTCTTTATCAAATAAAGTAAAATCTCTTTGAAACGAGCTCACCTCATAATTTAAGTGATGTGTAGGAGCTCTTGTAATTGGAACAACAAGTATAGCAAATATGGTTGTATCCATAGGGTACATGTTCTTATCATCCTCCCCTTCTTGCAAACAGAGCCGTCCTCGGCTTTTGATAAGCTGAAAATATGGTAACAAAGGAGCCAAGGTGTATGCATGGTATATGTATATGTCATCCGTTTTAACAGTTCTTCGTTGTTGCACAATTAATGTTATAAAACAGCAATGATCATAAAAGCTCATTGTATTATTAACCCAAGAGTAATCATATATGTTAATGAGCAATTCAAAATTTCTCACACAGTAATTTTTGCAACTTGTTTTGCAAATGTAAGTGAAGCATTTATGCAATTCAAATCTTTGATTTTGTAAACTTGTAGTGGTGGCATATATGAACAAAACTACAACCTTTGGAATCAAGCAAAGTTCATCCATATAATCGTATCTCAATCGAACAATAGTAAATTCATCTAGCCAGGGTGAAGAGATTTGTATGTTCTGCCATAATTTATCATATTTATTCAGATTGTCCATACTAGATGGTGCAAAAAGAGATGAACACATAGGCATTGGATGAGTACTAAATTTTACTTCCCTCTCACATTGAACATGATTCAGCATACAAGAATTGATGTTCCAAATAGCAAGTTTCAATTCATCCATGTGATCGCATGTTATGCATATTCGATATACAAGAAATTGAGTTTCCACATCATAATCTCCAATCAAATTAAACTTATATCCAGGGGTGTAGGCACTTAACAAGAATTTCAAACATGCAAGTTCAGAAACTTTCTCCATAGCATGTGACAATTTCATAGGTAGATCCAACATGATGTAACACAATGAATTAGCAGGAGAAATTTTAGTCAAAACTTCTTTATGTGTTATTAATTCGACATGTGCAAAATTATGAGAATTTAGATCAGCACATGGTTCATTTAAGTCAACACAAGGAATATCAAAAGATTGCACTACAGCAGGTATATACTCACAAGGTTGCTCTATGTCTTGTTGTAGCACCAAATCAGTACCGTGAGCGATGATAGCTCCATGTTCTTTACCTTTTTGGCTCTCCTCAGATGGTGTAAGGGCATCCATCTCCTTATCTTCATTCTCAACCAATGGGGTCAATGATTCCATCAGCTCATGCTCCTCTTCAGCATGGTTCTCAACTACCTGCAAGTTGTTAGTCACAGAAAAGGGCACAAACACAGGTTTGTTCTCATGATCATCACCATTACCTGCAAGGTTAGCTGCAAGAGCATATTCATCCTCAACATCACTAGCACTTACATAACCTCCATCTTCTGTCGTAATATACGCCCGCTGACTTGTGCAATCTCTCATGACGTGGCCCATCCCTTTACAACGGTGGCACACAATGCCCGTCGTACGGCCCGTGGAAGCAACCAATGAAGAGCTCTGTGCTAGTGTTTGCACACTAGTAGATTTGCTCGTCTCGGGTGCGCGTGATGGTGGCGGCGGTGCTGCTGAATGCGCCCTACTCACAGAGGGGGCAGCAGCTCGACAAATAGGAGGTGGGGCTATCTTGGCTTGCCCAGGCGTTGATCTCGATGTAGACGTACCTCCAAAGTTGTTCCTCGTCCTTTGTTGCCTACCCTGCAATTCTTTTTCTGCCAAACAAGCAAGCTGGAACAACTGGTTGACAGTAGTAAAATCTTTATAATAAACAATGTCCTGAATTTCACGCCGTAACCCCCCATAGAAACGACAAATCTTATCCTCCGTGTCCTCAACAACATTACAACGCAACATGCCTATTTGTAGCTCTTGATAATATTCCTCGACAGATTTATTACCTTGGTCTAAGCACTGCAATTTCTTATACATTTCATGTTTAAAAGCAGGAGGAACAAATCTAGCACGCATAGCTTCTTTTAACCGCTTCCATGTATCAGGTTGTAAGCGCATGGTACCCATATCATTCCACCAGATAATAGCAAAGTCCTTAAACTCACTAGTAGCTTGTCTAACTCTATGTTGCTCAGGAACCAAGTGAGAATTAAACTTCTGCTCTACCGTCATCTCCCAATCAAGATATATTTCAGCATCATAAAGACCAGAAAAAGATGGAATGATAAATTTGACTTTAGCAAAAGGGTCATGATTAGAACGATCATTATGGTGCTGAAAATTATTACCTCCCATACCGTGACGGTTTTGATGTAGGCGGTGTCGTGGGCGTGCATCTTGGGTAGCAAATGAAGCACTTGCGTCGCGATTTTGTCTCTCATTATCATCAGACAACCCACCTGTCATGGTTAGTAGAAAACAAAAGACAACACAAAGGTATTATCCCTATGCACTACTAGGTGGTGGAAGGTGGAATCACATATTCTCAAGCGTCTTACTACACTCTTACAAGTGTTCTTACCGATGCAGCAGGTGGTACAACCGGTGGCTGGTTCGTGATACCGTGTCGAGCGTGGGTACGATTGCAAGAGGGAACCTGTTCTGATCAAGAGTAGGTGTAGCTTGGAAGGCACAATATGGTAGCAATGGAGAACAATCAGTTAATTTCAGAATTGCATAGAATTGAATTATAGTTCGTATCTAGCACTTAGCCTATGTTGCTGATCAACCAAGGATAGAAGAAGGCTAAAAACAAGTGTATGGCAATGTGTAGGAGTGGTAAATAGAAGATAATTCAATCCAATGCAATCTGGAATTGAAGAACACATGGATTAACCCAAAACTGAAAACTGAAGATTTCTGTCCACTAGACAGAACGTCGGTATTTTGGCCGTAACTTTTTGTCAGATGCCTCTTTTTCACTGATTCTTTTTTTCTCTGTTTTCTGATGGCTTTTTCTACAGATTTTATTTTGGGGCCAACTTCCAAAACCCGACGCAAAAATTCGCACAAAAATCACAACTGCTGACTGTTGCAGATTCAAAACAGATAACTTGGTCAACTTTCACCGCATATATCTCTTAACTTCCTTGCTGGAATGACGTGAAAGTTTACAGATAGATGGATAAGGAATTTTTGAATCTAATGGCGGTGGTCTCACTCAAAAATAATCTCGGCATCAAAAGATATGGCGTTTTTGGTGGCGGCTGCAGAGAAAGGAAAAATCAGCCGAATTTGGAAATTAGGGTTTGGGGTGGGGAATTTTTCTTTTGTTTGGATTTTTAATGGAACAAAGATATGACCAGCAACTATACAATGCTAATATGGACACAAATTCAATTTAGCAAACCAAAACTAACAGATTGAAAGGCACAACGGGGATTGGACAGCGGAATTAATTCTTTTTGTGGGGCAATTTTTTTCTGGACTATAGGAAATAAAAACCAATCTACTAACTAGGGATACAAGATTTACCTCACGGGCAACCGTTGCTCTGATACCACTTGATGGGAACGGGGTCCCGATCTTCCAACAGGTGGTGGGTAAATTCGATTTGGTGGAGGCGCGACACAAATCAATCCGGCTTCCGAACGACACGTTCCGAACCCCGCAATCGCAGCACCACGTCTCCTCAGGTTATCAACCGTGCGCAGCCCGGTTGACCTCGCCAAGAAGGCTAATCCTCGCCTGCGAATCGAAGAACACAAGCAAGAACAAGGAAGAACACAACTGAATTACAGATAGATAGATTTAGCACTCGAAAGTTGGGGTCTCACAAACCGATGAACGGCGAATTGTTCAAAGACAAATCAATCTAAGCAAAACCCAAGGAAAACTAAAGGGGTGTGGCCTCCTTAAATAGGGAAGGGGGAAAGCCACACTTATCTAATGAAAATGGATGTGGTACTATTCCAAGTTACTGTTCACGCACGTGGTACTGTTCACGTGAACAGTACCGGTCCAAATAGCCCAAGTTACAAGGCCCTCGGCCCACTTTGAGTCGGACTGGAAAAGTGACATGACTTGTTTCGCAGTTTCTGATCTGCTCGAGTGGAGTTTGGAGGTGAGACCAGATCCATCTGAAAGTAGACTCCAAGATCTTTCCAACGAGTACTCACGGGCCCCGAGAAGCCTTCTGGATCAAAAGTTATGGCCGTTTGAAGTTGGCTTGTCAAGCTGAATCCGAATTGATCTGGAGGCCGAATTGGATTCCAAAACCTGTCCAAGTTGAACCCTTGCTTCAATTGGTTCCAAAGTGATGTGGTGCTACAAATATATATATTTTCATCATTAGGTAGCATCATATTCTCATTTAAAATATGTTGAAGTTGAAGAAACGAATTCACCTTAAGTTCATTCTTGATATTGGCCACTATGGTCGTACGTGTTGGTGGCGTGGTCACATCATCATTTCTTCAACCTTGTGTGCCTATTGCAACTATATTTATATTCATCTTGCCCCTGCTTGATAGTGTGCTACTTCTACATTATTGCCCCTTTTGGGGTTCAAGCTTCAATGCCTTGCTTCTTGACGCAAATGTGGTTTTTGGGTCTTGTTAAGTAGATATATATTAAGTAGTATTGTAGCTCATTTTTGTGCAATGATTTTGGTCTTTGTTACTTAGCGGTGAGTTCTCCTACCTGTCACGTGGGTGGCTGAGCTTGCTTTATACATTGACCTTCATAGTCATATCCTAAGTGCATCATCCTTGGCTTGAAACTCTGTCCTCCCCCTTATGCAATCCAATAACAGGGACTTCATCTATGCCCTAGGATCATTCTTTGCCACTTGCACAAGTCCACCTTCTAAAGTGTGTATTCATTTCTTCCTCCTTAATCATCATCATTTTTAAGTTCTAATACCCTTTTTGACAAGACTTCTAAAAATTCAGTGTGAATCCTTATTTGACTATACAATATATAGGTTTTCATACGTGCAGCCTACATGGAAATTTTCTACCAAGCCCCTCATATAAGCCTTTTGTAGAAGTAGGATTATATTGGCCTCTAGCCTGTGAGGAATACTTGAGTGACTGAGAGTTTATTTTGGGTCAGAAGAAGGGTTATTACTAATGGAGATCTAGATTTTCAGGACATTTTTGAGCAATCAATTGTTAAAAACACTTGGGACCTGAACCATGACAATGGATTCATGATATGGTGATTTGCACTGCTAGGCTACGAGTGTATTTTGTTGTTTTGGAAATAGGGTAGTAGTTTCTCGATAGCACCCCATTAGTGTCTTGGTTGCCTAATATAGTGTAAATTTGTGTAAATCTTCTCTTGTTATTGGAACTTAGTGATGCGAATGTTTGTAGGTACAACTTCATGATTGCAACTTCGATCCTACCGAGGATGTCTAAGTTTAGATTTTTCTCAAGGATGAGCAAAGGTCTGAACCAGGGGGAGTTATTGGCACTTATTTTATGTGTTTTTTCCATTTCCTAGATTCCTAGTAAATTGGTAAGAAAATGCAAAATTATGGATTATTGCCACTAACCCTAACTTGAAACCAGAAGCTGTATTTTTGGAACTTATTTTGCAGAAATCGACAAAAATCACATGGAAAACACTAAAAGAATGCCATAGGCCCATATTGGCCAAATTCCACCTGCAACCAAGCCTCGGGCTTGCTGGCGCAGCCGAGTGCTAGGCAGGAACTGGCTAGCACCAAGGTGCCTTGCCTAGCACAACGCCTCTCCACTTTGTTTTCTCCCATGAGGAACCTTCTATAAGTCCCTCAAAATCATGTGTTCACGTGAACATGGAAAATGTTCAACTTGATCGTGAAGAAAATGGACTCTCCATAATTTTTGGAAACTGATGCATCCAAAGCATTGAACAACCTCGGTACTCTAGAGTCAAAGTGTGGTGCTGACCAATGTCATGATGGTATCACCTGGCGCTAGGGGGTGCCGAAACCCCTCCCCCGGTTAAAAGGGCACCCTTCCTCATGTTTGGACAATCCCACATCTCTCGTTCAACACCGATTTTGACCCCCCAAAACTATGCCTTCTAGTACATAGGGCTAGTTTTAGTCTAGTTTTAGGTGGCAAAACCCTACTGTAGGTTCTGGAGCATCTGTTACAACTTCTGTAGATGTAATGATGTAATCTATCAATTTGTTGTAATCTTTTATGTTCTAGTCAATATGATCTACTTCTACTTGCTTCTTCTATTTCTTTGCATTTGTCTAGTTCATGCAATATACTTTCTTCTGATCTATTCCAATCTTGTAGATCATGTTAACTAGTCATTTTGATCTTGGTGATTAGATTGATCTAGTAGAATCTTGCATACTAGCAATGATCTTGAATATAGATTGTGCATATGTTATGAAGATCTTAACCCAAATGGGAGTCAACACCATGGCTAGTGGTGACAACGCTAGTGCATAAAGAGGGACAATCATCAGCAACTAATTTATGTTTTATCTTGTTCTTATTTCATATATGTGATAGATAGGGGTGCGTGGTATATAGTGTACCTGTAGTGGTTGTGGCTTTGAACTAGTATGAGTGCGCATGATGGGGAAAGGGCACCCCAATCTTCACGAAGATCTATTATGGCAATTAGCAATAGAATTAGATAGATTGAATTTTCTCTTGAGTAGTTATTCGGATTAGCATATGAACCTCTAGTATATTTATCATCAACTATTTATCTAGGATGAGATAGGATCATTATCACATGCAATATATTTTTAATTTTGGGTAGTTAGATTATTGGAGTTAGAAAACCTTAAGGTAAGGTAGTTGGTTCTTCATGCATTTGATAAACCTTGTAATACTTAGGAAAAAAGCTACGATTGATAAGTGCACTTGTGTTTATCACTGACTATATATAAATTGCGTCAACATTGGTGTTTGGATAAGGATGCAGGTGGGCTAAGCAAACTGCTTGCATAGAGCTCACACGCAGTGGGCTTTAGTTGCTAGTGTCCAATGGTATCGGACGTATGGTTGCTAGCAATACCCTTTTTATGTGCCTCAAGGGGAAATTGCTACTTCTGACCTCCTCTAGTTGCGCCGCCACCGCCGGTCCTGTCGCCCTCTATCCTGGTCGGCCTCGCCCCTCTCCTTCTACCCTATCTCGGAGCTGGGCCAGCTAGCTGTGAGGTCATATATGCTGCCGACGAGCTGAGCCCGCCGATAGATTAGTTAGAGCCAGAGAGAGAGAGAGAGAGAGACGAGGAAGAAGAATGTTGTGGGTGCCTAGCCCCGACGGCTGTTAGGTTTAGCTTCTGGGGCTTGGTACAAGCCCAATAGCATATGGTTACATATATAAAGGAATGTACTGATTTACTCTCACCTTTTATAATTATTAAGGGGTAGAATGAAAATTTCCCATCATACTCTATTCATGTATATAAGCTCCTATGAGGGGGTATGAAAGGGTAGATCCACTCATTTACCATTAACCAGCTCTTTCTGTTGGCTCTCTAGCTCTCTTAGTTTCATATCCTTAAGAGGAAAGAGGTACCCTGTACCCACTGTTATGGCCATGCCACAACAAAGAAAATGTGAGGTGGATGCTAATTCAGCTATACTTGCACATGTGGATTCCATGCCAATGAAACTAAGATAGGTAGAAGATATGTTGGCAAAAAGCCACTCTAGTTTTGGTCTAAGGGTTAAAGTGGATGGTTTCAATAGTTTGAGGTTCCAATTTAGACGGCTTCATAGTTAAATGGTGGATTTTTTTAAATAAAAAATAGGTAGGTTCCAATTCTCGTTTCTTTCAGGCTGTGATCGTTTTGGCTTCAGCTTTTAGCTTCCGGCTTATTTTCACTATTCATAAATTTCGTCTTTTTCTGAACTTTTGGCTTTTTATTGAGCTTTTTTGCTAGTTCTTTTTTTCCCGTATTTGTTTGTATTATATGTAATGGGCTAACATATTTTTTATATTTTAAAATTTTTTAAATTTAATTATGTTAAATAAACCTCTGTCAGCTACAGTGTTTTTTCAGCCAGCTACAGTGCTTTTCAGCCATAAGACAAAAAAAAAGCCCAAATGATCACCACCATCTTACAAGTTGTATGCCTTTGCTCAGCCATTACATTTTAGCTGGCAATGCACATCCCCCAATCCTTAAGCTACACATCATTGACCCGCATTATCGCACAAGATTCCTCCTATTGACTTTTCCAAATTACCACCTAGCTCCTTGCGCTCCGTTTATATAATGACTCCCATCAATCCATATGACTCCCACAGAGCACACCATACATAGGAAAACTAATTTGCTCTGTAGGCTAGTACAGCACAACACTTGCAGCAGCTAGCTTAGCAGGCGCCGGAGACGATGGGAGTGCAGAAGGTTAAGGCGGAAGCTCTGCTGCTTGCGGCACTTGTCCTACTGAGCTGCTTTGCCGCCTCATCCTCCAACTGCAGTACGAATTCGTATACCATATAGGACTATTCACCTGCATCTACTACTACTAGATGTACACTGCACTTGCATCACTTCTATTACAAGTTTTTTTTTGGACTTGGTAGTACAATATACCTTACATCACAACTGTACTGTAGCTTAATTACCTTGCATACATAGCACCGATAATGTACACATACGTATATATGAACGTGCAGTTCCAAGGAGGCTGCTCGTGGTGTCACCGTACCAGCGGCCGTGCAACGACATGGTCAAGCGGCCGACACCCCCTGCCGCCGCCGGCGACGACGGCAGGGAGGAAGCGTCGGGGTCGAGGACTGGGACGGTGCCGCCGTCTCCAACGGGGATCAACAGAGCCACGAGCGCCCCCAATAATGCTCCACCGGGGAGCAACAACTAAAATCGTGCTTGCATGCCTCTTCTTAGTTGTTTACTACAATGGCTAATTTAATGGAATTTTTAGCGTATATGACACTGTTGTAACATCTAATTATAAATATATCAATATATATTGTTAAAACTTTAATCCAGTAGAAAACACACGCATCGCAAATAAACTTTGAGAACATCGGAGAATTTCTAAATTTCTCTATTCTCTTATTTGCTCCCTTTTTCCTTTTTTTCTTCTTACAAAATTGGCTACAAGTTTCCTCAATATATAGGCTAATAATCTTCTACTCGTATATGTATTCGGATTTCAAGTTAGATATAACTTCAACTTGAGTTACACACGGAGACGAACTCTACTACATCTTGAATTCTAAGTCAAGATTATTTTTAACAATCTCCCCCTTAATTTTGACTTAACATACTCTAGTTTTAGTCTCAATGCATTATGAACTACCAGCCACGCCTCCACATGAAGCGTTCTACATAAAAACTACATGTAGCAACTCAACTCAACTGGCACAGGTTCATCCGGATGCAAGATTCTAAAACATTGAGGTAGTCGGTCTCAACTACGACTTACTAAACTTATACTTGATATAGAACGGTGACACATCTCCTCTACGTTTCGATTTCTTTTTACCTTACTTGAATTTGGACGGCAACACATCTTTTCGACGTCCCTAACTCAACTCACCACCAAAGCACTGTTGATTCATCATCGCTGAACACTTCAGCAACAAACGCTTTCTTCATCTTAGGCTTGGGGCATGCTGAAGCAAAGTATTCATAATCATTACAATTATAACACCTCACTTTTGCCTTACCAAACTTCCGATTTTGACAGCCTTGGCCACCACCCCTGGAAGTGTTCTTGCCTTCACGCTTCGATGATCGAATCTCCTACTCGGCACGGGTCAACAAGAGCTGTCTGCTGCCTTTGTTACTATTGTCATGGATGTGTTCCTCATACGCCATAAGACAACCGATGACCTCTTCCATAGTCATTGTCTTGAAGTCTCCGAATTACTCTATGACCAAAGCAATTGGGAGAAACTGTGAGGGAACAGTACAAAGGAATTTCTTCACTATGTACAACTCTTCCACCTTCTTGCCAAGGGCCCGAAGCTTGTTGATGATGACCGTCAACCGGACAGCGAAGTTATTGATCGACTCCATTTCCTTCATACGCAACACCTCGAACTTGGTCTTGAGAGTTTGTACCTTTGCTTCCTTCACACGATTAGCGCCAAGATGCATTGTCTTCAACGCTTCCCACGGGGCTTTGACCGTCTCTTTTTCGGCCAGTAGGAAGAGCGTCTCCTCTGGGATGCCCTGATAGATGGTCGCTAATGCCATCTGATCCTTGTGCACATCGACGTTACCGTTCTCGATCGCATCCCACACTTCTTGAGTTTTCATGTATACCTTCATCTTGATTGCTCATGCTGCATAATTGCTCATCGTGAGCATCGGATAATGTAGCGAGATAGCGGAACTCTCTTTCGCCATCATACTGGATGATGCCTCATCACCGGTGACACCATTTTCCAACGAATGCGATATGATCTTGAGCATGAATCAAGAAATTGGGCTACTTTGAAGTGGCTCTTGAACCAAGGGAACAGAGAAAAAACTGCGCAGTTTTTTCTTTTTTCTTGGACTTGTCTTGCTGACTTGGATCTGCTCTCTATTGCCCGTCTTTGACTTTCTTGACGGACCGAGTGCCATGCGCCGAGAGCGCCGCATGAGACGAGCGCGAAACGGAATCGCCGAGACGATTTTTTTAGCGATTCAGTTCTCGCCTAGGCTCTGATACCACATGTTAGAACTTTGATCTAGGAGAAAACGCACTCATCGCAAATAAATTGAGAGAACACCAGAGAATTTCTGAATTTTTCTATTTTCTTATTTGCTCCCCTCTTTCCTTTTTTCTTCTTACAAAATTGGCTACAAGCCTTCTCAATATATAAACTAATAATCTCCTACTCGTATATGTATTCGGATTTCAAGTTGGACACAATTTCAACTTAAGTTACACACGGAGTCGGACTCTACTACGTCTTGAACTCTAAGTCAAGATTATTTCTAACATATATATATATATATATACATACATACATATATATATATATATATATATATATCGTATTAGCAAAAATAGCGTTTTTACTGTCCGGTGGCCGGACGACAACGTTGTAGAGGTGAGACGTGTGACCTATCACCTGGCCACCGGGCGGCAGGCAACCTGTCGCTCGGACACCGGGCGGCCAAGGCCTACCACCTCACCACCAAATGGCAAGTGGCCTGCCGCCCTACTACCAAACAGTAGGTAATTAAGTCAGCTAATTAGCCAGCTTAATTACTTGCCTTAATTATTTTTTGTATACTATTTTTAAAATTTTTAAATATAGAAAAGCTCAAAAAATTACGAAATTTTATGTGCAGCCTCCTGACACTACGTACTTGATTGTATAATGTTTTACAATTGTATCCACTTTGAATGTTGCTCAAAAATTTGTACAATTTTGATAATAGTAGGAGTTATTACATATAGCAAACGAGCTTAAAAAATTACAAAATTTTATTTAAAGCATCCCGACGTAGTTAACCTAATTGTGTAATGTTTTGAAAATTTTATGTGCTCCGAGTTTGTCATGTTAATTCATAATTAGGAATATGTGATGCTCAAGCATCTTTTGCAGTGTGTGACATCTGTCCTTCATACATATGTCGGCCCATTATTGTTATCTTTCCTTTTTTGCTGCATCCTTTGCACAATTATCACTCTGTCTATGTCGTCCCCCTCATTCGCTCCCTCGTCCGCACTGATGTCATTATGTTTGTACCGTCCCCCCTTACACATTTCCTCATCTCCATATTTGTTAGTGTTACCATGCTGTTATGCATGTAATCACTAACTTGCATGCTGCTTGTCATCATTTTTTGTTGTAATGCTTACTGCAGATCCGGTTATTATGGCTGCAAGTAGTCACAGATATAGAACACATGACAATGTTCTACGACGATGGTCTTGTAAGGGTTGGACCCTATGGGTTGGACCTATTGAATTGCTAGGGCCAAGTAGCTCAGCATCATGAATATTCACGAGCTACAAAGCTCCATTCGGAGGGTATTCGCCACGGAGGCAATAGCTATGAAACTTGCGATCAAGGGGATCATATATACGAATGGCGTGTCGGAGCTCGTAAAGGTGAATGGCACCGTAGCATGCAGGCAGTACATGCAAATTGCCTCTAAGCCCGAGGTGGCCATTTACACGAGGACGATGGTGTACCTCAGTTTTGTGCACTGGCATCGGAAAACAGTGATAAGCTCGACTCCTCAACACCAGGGAACCATAGGTGGAGCTTCAAGACGATACCACTGAATATGTTGTATAGGAGGGAAGACTCGCCCCTAATTTCATGTGGAATGATGGGTCAAGCATGTGGTGGTAAGTTCGCATTGACTGCCACTAGTATCCACCGGACCAGGTGCTCAGGTTGGAGTTTGACAAGGACACTGACCCAGGCTTTGATGATACCGACGATGATGCACATCAGACGGTTAGTCCACCTGGGAATTGTGTCATCGAATATGACCAAGTATCCTATGCCAGAAAGTAAGGTCACGGGACTCAAACGCAACCAAACACCGGAGAGGATCACCAGAAG
This sequence comes from Dendrocalamus latiflorus, assembly GCA_017311315.1. Taxonomy (NCBI): domain Eukaryota; kingdom Viridiplantae; phylum Streptophyta; class Magnoliopsida; order Poales; family Poaceae; genus Dendrocalamus; species Dendrocalamus latiflorus. The sequence goes on along the minus strand of CM029639.1, from coordinate 31,632,764 downwards.
ACTCAGAAAAATCAACACGAAAGATCCTCCCATAACGAGAAATCCCGCAAACCAGACTACCCGAAGAATCAAGAATTTTGCGAGCGTTTTCTTAAAGCTCACCTCGAAACCGTCATCGGTAAGCTGAGAAACTGAGAGCAAATTGTACTGCAGCTTACTAACCAAGGCAACATCTTTTAAAATAAAAGACTTATTAATGCACACTGTACCTTTGGCGATGCGCGCCCAGATGAGGCGTCTCCGAAGGTGATAGTCTCATCACCTGGAGCACAGGGTAAGGAAGAGAACCAACGAGAGTCTCCGGTCATGTGTCATGAACACCCGGAGTCTACGAGCCAAACCTCTCCCTTCCCTGCCCGGCGAACCTGAGTCAAACAGAGAGTAAAGGCTCAGTATTGGGATAAATCAAAAGTGATTTTGGCACCCAATACTGAGTAACACATCGAGCAGCAGAAGTAGTCAAACACGACTGACCTCTAACTACCCTACGCTCTCTGTCGCTCAAAGAAGCAGAAGGTCTATGTGCAGACCTGAAGCTGTTGCTGGGTCCGACTGCTACGGCAGAGCAAATCGGAGCACCGGCATATGCTGATCACGCCGTGGGTAGCCATCTCGATGGGGGAAACGAGATCTACCCTCAGAACGGCGGAAGTCACAACCAAAGGTATATCGAGGACGAAGATCAGTAAAACCAGAAAAGCCAAGTCCTCGATGCTGCCCAAACTCATCAGCTAAAGTAAACCTAGACCTCGTGTTGGTCTTAGGTGCACTCAAGGTCTGGGGCTGACCATGAATACGCCTAAGAGCTGCAACATGGTCTCTCTGCGCGATCTTGGTGCGCCTGAAGCATCACTCGATCAAGTGTCCATCCTTCTGACAGAAGGTGCAATGATACTTCACCTTCTGAGAGGTAGAAGCAGCACGATGAGGCTTCGCCTTCTGAGAGGCCGAAGTAACAGGTGGAATCACCTTGCTGTCAGAAATCCCTTGGACAATGCCCGCTGACTTGAATTCAACTTTCTCAGTACTGGGCTTGACCTCGATCACACCTACAGCTATGGGTCTGAGCACAGCAGGTGGATGCTTCCTAACATCCTCAAGAAAATCATATCCTAGACCTTGATTGAATTTGCAAATCTTGGACTAGTCTAGAATAAGATTTAGCTTCTTCTTGCCTCCTACAAACTTCTCGAGAGTGTTCATAAGATACTAACACTCCCGAAAGAGAGAGATGCAAGAAGAGCAGGGGGAAGAAGAGACAACAGAAGGTAAGGGAGTAGAAGAAGAACCAGTAGCAGAAGAGTGAATGGCTTGTGCACGCACAGCCGACTCAGAAGGGATAATCCTACTGCTAGCCAATTGGTTCACGTTCCGAAGCATCTCCACCTTACCCTTGGGATTCTCCCCCACACCAGCACACACATCACAATAAGATTGTGGCTTCTCTAGTAAATCTTTAGTTAGCTTCACATATTTTTCTTCCAAAGCAATCAAGTCAAATTTTAGTTTATCACAATTTTTGCATGGTGAGCTAACAGGGTCCTTAGAAGCATACTGAGCCATTTTCTTATTGTAGTCAATCATTTCTTGAAACTGTTTTGAGACAGATTCAAGTTCAGTAGTTAATTTAGGACAGTTCAAACATGAAGCAATAGGCTCAAGTAATGAAGCTTGTAATTCAGCAATTTTGTGATCTGTCCTTTTTAAGTTCATCTTTAATTTATTGCAATTTTCATAAGTCTCGGGCAGATCAAGAAGCATGGTATAAAGACCTCTAAAAGCATTGTCCTTATCCTCACATGAGGTGCAAGATGTAGTCTCAACAACAGGGGATGAAAGAGTAACTACCCTACTCATCTCTAGTTCAGCAAGTAGACTAACATTCTCCACTTTAACCATGTCTAACTCAGAGGACACTCTATCATGCAAGGTCCTTAGCTTCTCCATGTCATCAAGCAAAGCAGTACATACATCACAATCGTCACGGGAGGGAGCAGATCTAAGTGAAGTAAGCTCCCGTGACAAGCTTTCTACTTCCTTCTCCAACTCGCTAACCCTAACTCTAGATCTAGCATGGAATTTTCCTAGCTTAAGAAAAGCATCATTAAGCTGGTCGTAGGAAGGGTATATCTCATCAGAGTCGGAATAGAGCTCGCTGTCGCTGATCTCGCCCTCAAGGGCCATGAAGCACATGCCGGAGAAGTCGTTGCCGCCCTTGGGGTCTTGCTCGTCCGTCCCAACGTCGTCGGTCCACCCCTCCACCTCGCTGAGGTCGAGGTCGTCGAAGGCAGTAAGGACGCGGTGGAAGAGCTTCTTGGCTTTGCCAAGGTCGCGGAACTTCTTTTTGCCTTGGGCATGAGCTGAGGGCTTCTTGTTGCGGTTCTTATCGATGTAGTCATTCTTGCTTACACCGCCGTAGTCGCCCTTTCTTTTTCCCAGCTTGGGGCAATTCGCCCGAATGTGGTTGGGGCCACCACACTTGAAGCAAATTATCGGACCACTCCTTTTCCGATCTCTCACCCTCTTGTATGCATGGGAAAACTTTCTGGCTAGAAGGGCTAACTGATCCTCTGGTAGCTGCTCTAACTGATCATCAGTTACGTCACAGAGAGCAGCTAGAGAAAATCCGTAAATCGACTCGGAAGAAGGTCCAGAAATCAGACTGGGATCGGTGACTAAGACCATCGACTGCGACTTCGACCTACGAGAGACTATGTCAATCTCGTGAGTCTTGAGGCGTGAGTACAACGCGTCAAGAGTCAAGGTCGAGAGATCGGTGGTGTCCTTGATGGTAGTCACCTTCATCTCCCAAAACGCAAATCAAGAGCTGCGAGCATCTGTCGAGCATTGTTCGAGTCGGGGTATGTGAGACCGATCGCTCGGAGGTTGCTCAAAATCTTGTGAAAACGCACGAAGCACTCATCCAAGGACTCACCAGCGAGCATTTCAAACTTGTTGTAACCTCGCTTGAACTGATCCTGTCGAACCGTCTTGATCTGGGTGGTGCCTTCATGGTATGCATCGAGGGTCTCCCAGATGTCGAAGGCCGACGTCAGATGAGAGATGCGATCGAACTCGCTTTTGCTCAGACCCTGAATTATGATGTTCCTCGCCTTAGCGTTCACCTTAACATCAAGCATGTTTCTAGCGTTGATGTTCTCATCGGCAGGAACAACATATCGGACCTTGACCTTGCGCCAGATGGCGTAGCCCTGAGCCTGGATGTAGGTCTCCATCCGGCTCTTCCAGAAGGGATAGTCGATCCCATCGAAGACCGAGGGCTTGGTCGAGTACTTATCTGTCGCCATGGCTCTAGAGACCGGTTAAGATCTATGAGGAAGAGCTAACCGGCTCTGATACCAATTGTTGGATCGAAATCGAAGACAGAGGGGGCATGAATATCGCTACTTTAAAATTATCCCCCTAAAGACTCCACTTAATGAATCTCCTCTCCAGTAGCTATGAAGATCTATGAAGGAGTCAATTCTTACTCTCTGGAACCTTGAGCCCACAGAGGAAAAAGGCACGGCAAATAAAGAAATCAAAGAACCAAAACTTAACCAAAAGACAGCAGACAACACAAGCTGCAGGGGGCCGGTCTGACCGGTGCCTTATGGCCGGTCTGACCGCTCCCTCTCCATCGGTCTGACTGCTTGAGACATGCCGGTCTGACCGCCACACTAAGTGTGGTCTGACCGCGGGCAAAAATCCGGTCTGACCGGTCCCCCCGAAAAACCAGAACAGCAAACTCAAACTTAGCACAGAAGTTACAGAAACTTCAGATTCTGAGAAGGTTGGAGGATTGCTGCTGTTTTCTTTTGCCCAAAAGAGTAGTAACCTATTCTAAACAACATGGAGACCTCCAACAACAAGGGAATTCATCTGGAACCCAAGAAATTCATATTTGAGTCAAAAACTGAAAACGTACAGAGAGATGCACCAAAACCCAAATTCCCACTCAATCTCTGATTCTTTGACCGTGAAACCAAGAGATTAGATAGGGAATAGCATTAGGGCTCAGAGACTCAAACCTGGGCACACTCTCTTAAGGGAAATCGAAAATAACCTCAAACCCTAGAACAGGAAACAGAGAAGAACAAGAGTGCAGGAAGGAGAGAAAAGTGATTCTTGGGATTCAATCATTTTGCTCTTGGAATTAGCTGACCAAAGGGTCTAGAAATACAATCTCATCACAGAGCAATCCATTTTGCTACTTCTCAGCAAGAATCAACACAAAAACAAAAATCTAAGAAATCAAGCAGAGCAAGCACACGAAGGAAAAATGGGAGACAGGAATATCTCAAACTAAATAGATTCATCCCCGTACGCGGTTGCATATAGAGGAATGATTACATGGAGTATCAACTCATCCCCTCTCTCACAAACTCAAGAAATCCAAGCACTCAAGCCATCTCACATCATCTCATACACCCAAGAACCAAGAACACACACGAGAGAAGTAGGCAGAGCACAGCACCCCTCTGTCTCTATTCACCTACTCCATACCAACTAAAGCCTAAAGCAAAACAACCTCTCCAAAGGTCATTTGACTAAAAGCAAAACCCTAAAAACCATCTCTCAAGTCATCCATGCACCTGGACACACCTCTTCTATTTATAGCCTTCGCTTAACGGGTTTCTCCCTCGCATTGCCCGCTAATCAAAGACCCAAATCGCTTCCTCATGCAGCTTTGCGCTTTTACCGAAACGCCCCTCCTGCACCTTCCGGGAAGCTTCCGCATTTCTTGTCGTCCAAGCCTCGCAACCACCTCGAGCCCTCGCCGTCTTCAGCACACCTCAACCATTCTGACCTCGGCACCACCTGCGCCTAGTCCGGTCCTCCATGCCTCGCCACGACTCCGCCTCGATGTCCTGCAGTCATCACAGACAAGAAATACATTACATAGCACCGCTCGACACATGTAAACACAATTAGCATCAATGAATCATACTTAAGCATGAAATAGCCCAAATGACCGATCGGGAAGAAGAATACGCCTCAAGTCCGACTAACCAAACCCGACTTAGCCAAATGCCATCATGGCACAAAACGCACAAACCAAACTCAATCTTTTCAGAATACTCATCAATTACTCATCACAAACATGGGGTCATAACCACATGGTCTCTCAGGAGGAGCACCGCAATGATGAGCAAACCAAGCGTATACGTCAGGAGACAAAGGCTCATCTTGAGGCGTGCACGCGTAGGGAGCACGAGGCTCATGCAGGGAGCACGAGAAAAAGAGGAAAATGGTGGTCAAGGCTAAAGAGGTGTTGAGGAGTTCAACACTAAACTCACAAGGGAGGAAAAATGGTCCCAATCTACGCAATAGGTCGAGCCAATCTAAACTTAGTCCCCTGAAGCTCGAATTTATTTCCATTCGAAAAGGCGCATATGTATCGTAGAAGTAATTCGGTTTGTTCCATCATTTATGATACTATTTCTTATGCACATAACCAAACCATGTGCACCATATTATTTTTAGCTTTATTATAAAGTCTATTTTAATTCGCAACATCAGATGTCGTCGTTTTTTCGCATTTAATGCTTCAAAAGGAAGTCCTTTTGTTACCAACTTACCACCAAATCCTATGGTTCAAAATCCATAAATTAAGTCTAAACTAAATTGAACTATTACCTCAATTTATTATTTACAAACTTACTGTAATCAGGCATGTAGCTAATTAAGTGAGCATAGCTTATCGCTAATTTCCTAATTAAATTTATATTAATTAACACGGTAAATTCAGAATATATAAAATTCTTAAAAAATTACACAATTGCATCGACTATATCGAGAGATTGTACATAAAATTTTGCAATTTTTGGAGCTCATTTGATATATGTAACAATTCTTACAAATATTAAAATTGTATGATTTTTTGAGAAATATTCCGAGTGGATAAAATTGTGAAAAAATTACATAATGAAATACGTTGTATTACAAGGCAGGACATAAACTTTTGTAATTTTTTAAGCTCATTTAATATATTTAAAAATTTAAACAAATATAACATATAAAATAAAATTTAGGTAGGTAATTGGCCGACTTAATCACCTGCCGTTTTGTGGTGGGACGGTAGGCCACATGCCACCTGGTGGATTGGCGGCAGGCGCATGGCTACCCGATGGCCAGGCGGCAGGCGCCTGCTAGGGGTGGAAAACGTTAGCGGATAATTCATTTTATCCAATATTCATATCCGAGAAAACTTAAATATGGTAAGCAAAATCTGTATTCGAAAATGTTCATATTCGTATTCAAGAATATTCGTATCCGTATTTGAGAATATTCGTATTCGCATTCGTATTCGAGAATATTCGTATCCATATTCGTATTCGAGACTATTCGATTCGTATTCGAATCATTTCTAAAACCCATGAAAAATCCGTACAAATTTTGTGATTCAAAATTTGAATTTAGACAGATTAAAACCGGTAACTAGTCAAAAACCAGTGAAAAATCGGCAAAACCGCTAGGACTCCATTTTATCTGATATTCGTATCCGAGAAAATCCGTATTCGAGAATATCCGTATCCGTATTTGAGAATATTCGAATCCGTATTTGTATTCATTTTAAAAATATGGATTTGTATTTGTATTTGAGACTATTCGATCGTATCCGATTCGTTTCCACGCCTAGCACTTGCCTAGCGACGTGTCATTTATAGGGTGTTGCAGTACGGTGATCGAGCGACAAAAGTGCTATTTTTGTTATTCTTACCTATATATGACTATTTTTATAAATATGAGTACAAAACACACTGTATATGCCAAAAATGTTGCGTAGCATGGTCTCCGTGGTTCTACTACCTCTGGCGCATGTATAGCACAAGAGAAGTAGTGCAACGCGTACCAATTAAGGGAACTGTACAGGCTGCGTACGGAATATAGTGCCTAATCCTATATACCTATAGGATTAGATCCCACCACTTACAGTTAGTGCTAATTTTTAACCTTTGGATAAGTATTAAGTTGTGTATTATTATCATTTTACTGCCTTGAGCCTTGTCCCTTGTTCAATTAATTCTGTGACTTGTGGGCGACTTCTCAGCTTCTGCCAAGGGATCTTCCAGTATTGTCTGTTATCTAAGTCAAAATGAACAAATATGTTTGAGTAAATTTGATTGGTATCATCGCCATCGTTTATGACTTGACAAATACAATCGCAAACACCACCGACGGAAAAATAGCATAGCAAACGCCAAAAAAAATCTGGAAAATATCATTGGCGTTACGTTTTTTCATCCAGGAGTAAGAACTGATCATTCTACCCCCAGCCCGCCCCCCCCCCCCCCCCCCCTCGTTCTATTTCTTTGCTTTTCTTTCATATAGGACAGGTCCCACTTGTCACTCAATCTTCTAATCTCATCCATCCATATCAAAAAGGGATTATTTCTCAGCCACTCTTTCTCCGCCTTTCCTTCCTCTTCTCCCATTCTTTCTCCATTGATTGAACCAAGGAGGGAGGAGGCCAACCACCATTCTTGCACATTGAGCTGCTGTGTGAAATGAACCAAAAATTTTGAAATTTTGGATTTTCCTTGATTTTCATTTGAATTTGAGTTTTTGACAAATCAGGAAGCTTTCCTTAGAATTCCGCTTTCCTTTTTGGTTTTCCTCCTTTTCCTTGACGTTGGCGCCTTCTGGAAAGCCGCCTTCTCCCCTGTCCCTGTCGCCACCCGCCCGCTCGTCGTTCACCACCACCGCTAGTGCACTGCACCACCTTGCTGCTAGCAAGCCATCAACGCCTACGCAATGCCTCGCCACCTCTCCAACCATGCCTTAATGATCCATCACATTGCCTCCCAGCAATGGGCCATGCTCCATCAACGTTGACCGTGCCGCTGCCAATTTGTGCACCACTCACCAATGCATGCCCGCGCCCATACCACGCCTCGCTAGCATGCTCCGTCGTACCAGTGAGACGTAGCTCGCCCAATGCACCAACACCATAGCCAACTCACCGCCGAAGGCTCCCGTCTACTAGCTTGCCATCCACATGCCTGCCACCGCTGAAGCCGTGTCGTGCTCCCATCACCTTCATGCACGCTTTAAAGCCTTGCAAAGCTCTTCGATGGCCTCCCTTAGCCTCTAATTGCATTACCGAACTACTCCCAACCTCGGTTGTCAATTATCGCCGCCATCGTGCCCTGCGCTAGTGAGCTCTTCAACCCATTCCCATGACAACCATAGTCTAATTAATTGTAGCATTAGCACCACATGACCACCACAACCTCGCCGACCTCTCCCTCGGTTTCTGGACTTTTGGCACAATGTGTCGCTGCCATCTGAGCCTAGCCACCGTGGGCAGCCCTACTCCAGTGAAAACCAACACCAACCACTTCTATCCTTAGCTTCCTAGCTTGCCATAGATGCTAAAAACACCCATAACCATGCAGGAACACCATTGGAGCTTTGTCGTGTCATGGAATTTCTCTGGTGAGCCCTTGTCACCGCCAGCCAACTTGCGCAAGCCAAAAATTGAATCCCCTTGCCTCACTAATGCCATCTGTGCCCTCCCTCGCCATCGGCAACCACTATCGGCTCATGTGGAAGCTCACCACCATGATCCCCTGCTCGGGCACGATTGGCGTGGAATTGAGCCTAATTAGGTTTAGGCCTGTTAGGCCATTCACCTAGACCGGCCAAGTCGTCCCAAGGCTTTAGCCAGCCCAACTAGCCTAATTGTGCTAGGCCCAATAGTAAGCCCCTATATTGTTCAAAGTTTGGTCTTTAGACCCGATCCCATTATTGTTTAACCCAACAGCCAGCCCAAACCCATTTCTATTCATGAACCCGACCTGTTATGAATAGTACCAACTGTTACTATTCACTAAGCAAGTTACTATACATTCAAAAACCATTAAACATATGTATACCCATTTCGACCATCTTGAGCTTATCTAACCCATTTTTAACACCGTTCAACCCAACCAGACACCGCTTAAACCCTATCCACCCAAACTCACTTTCTTTATATATATTTTCTGGATATTTTATTGTATTTTGTTCTTAGTTTGCATTCTACAAAGCAAGAACTCATTTGTATTCATTCTTTCATGCTAGTATCCGAATTCAATTAGTTGGCCAAGGGAGAAGCTATTTGAGCAATTAAGGTGGATAGTGTAAACCTGAAGCCTATAATGAAGTGATCGATAGAGATAAGGAGGTAAGTCACATGTTTTTGATCACATTTATCCTATATTATTATTTAATTATCAACACTTTCTTTATTATTATTTACGCACTATTATTTGTTTAAATAATAATTTATAATAACACGATAATTAGCTAAGTCTTACAAATGAAAAAGCCATGTTTTACCTGAAGGCCATATTTACTTTGATAGCCTAAAAAATAATAAATTACAATATAATTATTCATCGGTAGATTAGACAATAAAATGTTTTACACTACTGAGTTAATTTGGTGTTTCACCAATATATTTCAAAATGGTACTAGGGTCAAGGATGACTCATGGAAAGCTACTAGATGGTTGGAGTCTATGACCTTACCCTAGGGTAGAGGCTTTGTATGAATTGGTAGTAGTGTCGCAACGCATTGGGTTTGTGATCGGTTGCCTCACTTGTGAAAAGTGCAAACTAGAACCTTATGCTAAGTAAAGGACATAAAAATTACTCAACCATAAGTTTTGACTTGTCATACCTGATTTACAAGCTACTCGATTTAATTGAATATCTACAGGATGGTCAACTTTTCCAATGGCTGGAACGGCCAGCGTACAACAGGGTAGTATGGAAGCAGTATCTTCCATATTTAACAACGATAGGTATACTCAGATTTGGTTTGTGGTTTCCACTTTGGCCAGTAGATTACTGACAATGTGTGTCTAGGAGCCTACTAGGTAGAAGCTAGAAAGAGAAGTGGTGAAAAACCTTGTTATCTCAACTCAGTTGCATGCTATCTATTGCGTGTTTATTGAATGACATTGAGAGTGTGAAACATCTTGTGGGTAAAGTTAGGTAAGTCTCCAGAGTATAATAAATAATATTCAAATATACCATGCTCCTGACTAATGGAGTTGTGTTTCATGGGGTGATTCCAATAACATGGCATAAGTACAATTTGGAGGATTTTAATATAAAAATTGTGGATGACAAACCCCCTTGTTAATTAAGTATTATTTTACTATTTTAAATACAAAGTTCTTTACTAGCGAACTTTTAAGTATTATTATCATATTATAACATGTGACTCTATCCATTTGAACTCCTTGCATACTAGTTATATAGCCTTCCCATGCGGCTTGCTTAGTACCTAGTGTATTCAATCTTGCTTAATTTCATCATAATAGACATAAGAAGAAGAAAGGATGTTTCAACATTGGTGTTACGGTTATGACCGTACTTAAGCATTCCTTGGGATCTCTTTGGATCTTCTAAATATAAGTTAAGTTTTAGGCTTGGGTGCCCATAAAGCTATTGTATTTTGGCCATTAGGTCATATTTTAATCAAACTAATTATTTTAAATGTTTATGAGCAGGCATGATACTTGTTGTAAATATTGACCAAATGGAACGAAACCTAACTTCAGTAGAAGTAGTACTAAGGATGGTGTCGATAAGTATAGTACAAGTACCCTGGCCAAAACTTTCCTTTTGAAGAGTTACAAGGTCATAGCTTGTGTAGTTAGTTAATGATATCCATTTGATTTTCTTGATGCTACGGGTAAAACCATCTAAGTAGATGAAGTTCTTTTAATTGTATTACTATGGTAGCTAAATTGCTCTATCAGCGTACTAGGTTGTTATATAAGTAATTTGTACAAAACTATTTCTGGTTTTATATAAAGACTATATTAAAAGCTTTCTGCTCCTACTCTGTTTCATCTTGATCCTTACCTATGTGTTTCCCTTCTTGTTCTTCCTTTACCTATCAGATTCCCAACCACTAAGAAATTGAATACCAAGTCCTGATTGCAAGAAATGGGCTATTATACCCATGAAATAGTAAGTGATGAAGGTAGATAAACCCATAAGGCACTTGTATAAGAAGTGCTAAATAAACAAGGATATTCATGGGTTCATGTTGATCATTAGGAAGAATTAGTATTGTAAAATTTGGATGGATAAATTGGTGGAATTTATTGAATGGGATTGACTAGATAGATGCATTGAACAAATTTTGGAGAGATAGGAGAAGTGATAATACTTATTGGATTATAGCCTTGATAAATGATATTATTCTTGGTGGATGTTTACAATTGTGAAATAGTTTGGAAGTAAATTGCTGAAGAGCATAGTTGATGGATGAGCTAATCGTGATTATGAATCAATGATGGAAATGATTCGATTATTAGGTGATTTTGATACAAATGATATTGGTAGATTAATAGCGAGAATATTGGATTATCACTATGATGTATGGTTGAATAATTGTAAATAGCAGATCTAATTTGGATTTATGTTATAAATTTTTGGTGGAATCTTATATTTTTGTGAGAATTAAATAACCATGATTTAAATAAAGAAGTTATGGATGATACAATGAGAAGTATATGTTTGGTGGATTGGATAATGATAATACTTGTTATTTGAAGTTTTAGATGGCAATGATATCATGACTAAGTGATGAAGGAAAATTGCATAGACACAAATAGTAAGAAGTAGTATTTAAATCAATAATAGGGCCATCGGATTCTAAGCCTATTTATGTAAGTAGTATGAAAATGAATTAATTGATAGATATTGAATGTTGGAAGACATTGGAATACCTTTGCATGTATAGGGGAAATTTTAGAGGTAACTATTCTAGGAAGATTAAGATTATAAGATTTATTATGGGAAAATGATGGATATTGTTGAGCCATTATGATTGACTGAAGAATATAGCCAATAAGGATTGCCAAGTAACCTCCAAAACCCATTTTAAGAGGAAGGTAATCACGAAAATCATTTGATTTCACTTCATTCTAATACTCTCCTACTTCTTTATTTCTCTCATCTTTTGTCGGAACCCGGAGCGGCAACTCCAGGATCCTCTGTGTAAGTCGCACTAGTCTAGGACAGCTAGTGCACACAGTGTAACAGGGATACATATCAAGCACCAATGACAACTTTATTAATTAAAGGAGTACGACCTTATGGCCAGCGTTTATATCAATGCTCATTGGCAACAATAATAACTGCAAATAACTGCGGAAGCAAACTGATAAAAGCGAAGCCCAAGCCTGCCCACCAGCAAATGACTGCAAGACGTGGCCTACTCGTCCTGGTCCTCACCGTAGTCAAGGTAGTCCTCCTCTGTGATGAGATAGCAAGGGTGAGTACAAACTTGTACTCCGCAAGTCACACGGAAAAATGTAGCATAATGTTAAAGGCATCAAAAGGAAGGTATATAGAGTTAGTTGAGCGAAAAGCAATAATATTGAGAAATACAGTAAATAGATGAAAACTGTTGAATTTAATACAATAAGTAAAAACAGTAAATGTAAATGAAATTATTACAGTTAGTACAGGCTCTGACCAAACACTAACCTAACCACGGGCATCCCACCTAGACCATCTTTTCCAAAAACATCTCGTATGGATTCCATCCATCCACGCGCTTCCAACCACTCATGGATTCCATCCATCCATAAGGTTTTCGAAAACCATTTTGAAAAACAAAGTCTAATCCATGAAATACTTTACTCAGCATGCCTATGACCGTGGGCATGGCTATCCAGGATAGATTATAAGCTCTGCAGAGGTTATACCGCTTTACCCACAAGATATGATCATCATATATTGTCACACGATTAACACACTTCCTTCGGTGTGTAGCGAGGAGATCATGACAAGGCCTTTACAATGCAAAGCCTTCAACCTGGCCAAGCCAATACTAAGGTTTCACCCCAGTAAGGAATCCACTAGACCGGGACCCCCTCTTGAGCCGAGTGAGACTTCGCATCGCCTACGCCACGCTCACTTTCAACCTACGACATGACTCAAGTTGGGACCTGCAAATTAATCAGACAGGACTATCCTATACTAGCCTTGTGGTAGTATGATAGGCTTTGCAATAGTAGCTCACAGACCGGTCCTTAATTTGACTTAGGCAGACCACATACCCCCTGTGCCCGACAATCAACACTGTGTCTCCGAACAACAGTGCATGCCTGCACCCACCACCTAACCATTAGCCTAAGTCTAAACCAGATTTTATATTTTATTTTGAAATAATTTTATAATCCTTCTTGACTCACTAAAGTCAAGAATACATTTGAAAATCAATCATTTTATGTGAAAAGGTATCCCAGAACAAATATTATGTCTAAGCAGGTCAAAGCATTTGTTGTAAAACTCTCCAGCCAATACTAGTATACTAACTAGAGTTTTATTCTAGAGTGACAAGGTATAAGGATTTGCAATGTTAAAGGAGGTAATAACAAATAGGCGTTAACTAAATTTAAAACTTAATTGAAATACATTGAATAAAAATATGCATGAAGAATAATTTAAAATAACATAATTTTATTTCACAATCTGGGATCAACACGATCAAGGAGTGTGATTTGCCTTGCTCCTCAAATGGGTGTGATTCGTCGTCGTAGAATTATCTGGAGTCGTCGCAGTCTAAACGTGAAAATAACCCACCAAACTCAAATAAATTCCAAATAAATTCCAATAAACTCTAAATATTTAAATTGAGTGTAGAAATAGATAGAGGATAATTTTTTTTGATGAATTTAGAAATTTGAATGGGCTCAATCTGAGCTAGGATGAAGGAGAACGGGCTTTCGAAAGTTTATAATCAGAGAAAAAGAATAAACTGAATTTTTGGAATTATTTTTCTAAAGGAAATTGGAATTATGACGTTAGCAAGGATTTTATTTTTTGGCCGAATTGTTTTTATACTGAAAAATGGAATTACGACGTCATGCTGACGTCTGCCCTGGGTTGGATAGACTGACAGGTGGGTCCTAGTCTATGGACCGAGTCCACGGACGAAGGGAATGGCCGAGGTGGCAAGGAGGGTGGCTGTGCTAGCCGGCGCTTGTGTGGCACCCGCGTGGCTATGAGTGGCAACCACCTCACCTGCCACGTCAGCCCGACTGCTGACGTGGCCTGGCTGACCGAAGGCAGTGCTCGTGAGCAAGGCTCGTCGGAGCTCTGGTGGACGGCGGCGGCCGACGAGGGGCTGAGGAGGGAGAGGAGGCGACAGGGGTTTGCTTTTACCTCGGCTTGGGGCTCGGCGAGCACGGGAGACGGCCGGCGACGACGAGGCAGTGTAGGCGGCTCGGGTGCTCCGGTGCGACGGCGGTGGAGCGCTCGGGAGGGAGAGAGGAGCAGAGGGGGAGGTGGTGCGAGGAGAGGGGAGGCCGAAGGGCCTTTTATAGGGGCGGAGGGAGAGCACGAGGGCGGGAATCGCTCGCTGAAGACGGCGAGGATTGGCGGCGATTGCGACGGGATTAGGAGAGGAGCGAGCACAGATTTTGGGGGATTCGAGCGCGGGGATGGCGGGGGTCGGTTGGGGGAGAAGAGAGAGGAAGAAGGGAGGAGATCTGGGCAGCAAGGTGGTGGTGGGAATGGCGGCGAGGATGGCAGCGCTCGCGCGGGGAGGAAGTAGGGAGGAAGAAGACGCGCCCGATAGGTGGGACCCATGGCGCAGAGAGAGAAAGAGAGAGGGGAAGCGGGCGGCATGGATTGCAGCCACATGGAGGGGGATGAGATCGGGCGGCCGGGGGGTTAAGTGGGAGGGGACGGCAGGATGGGCTAGGGCGGCGACGTGGGCGGGATCGGGCCGCACACATGCCGGCCGTAGGAAGGGGAAAGGCGGGATGACAAGCGGCGACGTGGGCGGAACCAGACCGTCCACGTGTCGGCCAGAGGGAGGAAGCGGGAATTTTAAATTTGATTTCTGATTTTGGATTTTCAGTAAACCCGAGAAAAGCAAATAAAGCTCAGAAAATATGAAATAACTTCCAACATTTCTAGAACAATTCACAGAAGTTCCTAGAGAATTTTTGGACTTAGTAAAAATATTTCCAACTAGAGTTGGTATTATAATTTTATACTTAAAATACTTTTTAATTTCAAATATATATTTTAAACTCCAGAAAAACACAGAAAACTAGATAAAAGCCAACTTAGTCCAAATAATTAATTTGAAGTAGGATTTTTATAGAAAATCTAAATATCATTTTTATTTATGTTTTTACCTAAAATACTTTACAAATCCAGCATTTTTAAAAGCAGAAAATCAAGGAAAAACAAAAACTAGAATTTAGGCAACCAAAACACTTGTTTTTATTTTAAATTATTTATTATTTTTTTAATAAATAAAAAAACCTGGGCTGTTACATCTTTGCTCTAGTCTAACTTCCCTTTCTAAATCCAAAAATACAATAGAATTTATTCCCAAACCCAAAAGAATCAGGACTACAACAAGTTTTATTTTTCTAACCCATTCTTTGGCTTGGGTGAATCTCAGGGATGAGATTCTTTTTAAGGACGGTAGTCTGAAATGAACCAAAAATATTGAATTTTGGATATTCCTTTATTTTCATTTAAATTTGAGTTTTTGCCAAATTGGGAAGCTTTCAATTGGTTTTTCCCCTTCTCCTTGCAGTTGATGCCTTCTGGAAAGCAGCCTTCTCCCCTGTGCTTGTTGCCATCTGCCTGCTCACTGTTCACCATCGCTGCTAGCACACCACATCACCTTGTCGCTACTAAGCCATAAATGCTTGCATAGCACCTCGCCACCTCTTCGACCACACCTTAATGACCCGTCATGTCATCTCCCAGCCACACCTCGCCTAATTCGTGCACCGCTCAACTGATGCACGCTCATGCCCATACCACACCTCGCCAGCATGCTCCGTCATGCTAGTGGGACGCAACTCGCCTAATGTGCCAACACCACAACCAGCTCATCAAAGGCTCCCATCTGTCAATACACCATCCACATGCCTGCCACAACTGAAGCTGTGTCCTACTCCCAGCACCTTTATGCATGATTTCAAGCCTTGCCAAGCTCTTAGCTAGCCTCCCTTAGCCTCTAATTGCATTCTTGAACCACCCCTTCCCCAACCCCGGCCATCAATCATCGCCGTTGTCGTGCCTTACGCCAGTGAACTCTTTAACCCATTCCTAAGCCATAGGAAACTATAGTCTAATTAACTGTAGCATTAGCACTGTATGACCATCACAAACCTCATCGCAACCTTGTCAACCTCTCCCTTAGCTTTTGGACTACCAGCACCATGTGTCATCGCCATTCGAGCCCAACCACCGTGTCAGCCATACTCCAACCAAAACCAACCCCAACCACTTCTGCCCTTAGCTTCCTAGCTTGCCATAGATGGTCAAAACACCCACAACCATGCTTGAACTCCACCAGAGCTCCGTCGTGCTATGGAATTGCTATGGTGGGCCCTCCTTGTTGCTAGCCAACTCTGATGGCCCTCCGCCCTTGCGCAAGCCAAAAATGGAATCCCCCAGCCTCACTGATCCCATCCGTGCCCTCACTCGCCATCAGCATCCACCACTAGCACATGTGCAAGCTCATTGCTGTGATCCCTTGTTCAGGCACCATTGGTGCACAGCCAAGCTAGGCATGTTAGGCCGTTCCCCTGGGCCGGCCAAGTCGGCCCAAGGCTTTAGCCAGCCCAGCTAGCCTAGTTGGGTCGAGCCCAACAATAAGGCCCTATATTGTTCAAAGCCATTCTAGCACAGTTCAGATTTGAGCCCATTACTGTTCAGCCCAACAACTAGCCCAGATCCATTACTATTCATGAACCCAACCCATTATGAATAGTACCAACCTATTACTATTTACCCAGCCTATTACTATTCATCCAAAAACATTAAACATGTTTATACCTATTTCAACCATTTTGAGCCTGTCTAACCCATTTTCAACTCCATTTAACCCAATCGGACACTGCTTAAACCTTATCCACCTAGACTCACTTTCTTTTATATCTTTTTTGGATATTTTATTGCATTTTCCTCCCAGCTTGCATTCTACAAAGCAGGAAATTCAACTAGTTGGCCAATGGAAAAGCTACTGGAGCATTAAAACGGATGGTGTAAACTTGAAGCCTACAAAGAAGTGATCGAAGGCTCATGATTCATGGTATCTTCCAAATTTAACAACAGTAGGTACACTTAGAGTCGATCCACGGTTTCTGCTTTGGCCAGTGGATTACTGATAATGGGTATCCAAGAGCCTATCAGGTAGAAGCTAGAAAGAAGAAAGCAGTGAAATCCTTGTTATCTCAACTCAGTCGCACACTATTTGTTGCGTGTTTATTACATGACATTGAGATTTGACACATCTTGTGGGTAAAGTTGGACAACTCTGTGAAGTATAATAAATGGTATTTAAATACGCCGTGCTCCTAGTTAATGGAGTTGTGTTTCATGGGTGATTCCAACAACAAGGGATAAGTAGAATTTAGAGGAGTTTAATATAAAAATTGTGGATGACAAGCCCCTTATTAATTAAGTATTGCTTTACTATTTTAAATACAAAGTTCTTTACTAGCAAAGTTTCATCTATTATTATCATATTATAACATGTGAGTCATCCATTTGAACTCCTTGCATACTATTTATATAGCCTTCCCATGTGGCTTGCTGAGTACCTAGTGTACTCAATCTTGCTTAATTTAATCAGAACAAACACAAGAAGAAGAAAGTATGGTTCAACATTTGTGTTAGGGTTACGATCACACTCAAGCATTCCTGTGGGATTTCTATGGATCTTTTGAATGTAAGTTAAGTTTTGGGCTTCGACGCTCGTAAAACTATAGTATTTTTTCCGTTATGTCATATTTTAATCAAACTAACTTTTTAAAATGTTCGTGAGTAGTCATGATGCTATTTCTGTGCATAACTGAACCCCTGGACTATTACAGGAAACACGACGGCCCTATTCTTGAAAATAGGGTTGCTACACTATGTCAAGATGAATTGGGCTAGCTCACAGAGGTCATGATGTCATGCATCGCTATCAAGCTTGACAGGAGGCCCAAGATGCTCAACATCGTTAGGATGATTGTTGACATTGGTGGTAGCGACGCCATGGATGGCAAGGGAGGTGTGAGTTTGCCATACTGGTCACTGCAAACCCTCATGGCATTTTTCCTTCCCTATTGTGTGGTTGTCACTGTCTTCCTCAACTTTGGTGACTTGGCCACCACTCTTGTTATTTGCCTCCGATTAGTATCTCACTAATTGCTTGCACCTGAGGCCTTAACTCATCATGTAGGACCGAAATGGCGACAGAGGGGGGGTGAATGTCGACTTCTAAAAATTCGTCCCCAAGTACTCACAAGCAAATTTACCTCTCCGAATAGCTACGACAAGCTATGAAGAGGAAAGCGAGACTCTCTGGAAACTCGAACAAACAGAGGAAAAGGCCACTGCAATAGAAAGAGAACCAACATTGCAAACAAAGAAAATTTCAACAGCAAAAACCCTGGGGCCGGTCTGACCACTGGGTAAAAGCCGGTCTGACCGCTGGGTAAAGGCCGGTCTGACCGCTGGGTAATAGCCGGTCTGACCGCTGGGTAATAGCCGGTCTGACCGCTCCCCTGTCCCCAGGCCACCCGAGAGCAATTTCAGAAAACTGATTTTCGGATACTACTTCAGACCTTCAAGAATCAAGCCAAGCACAGGATTCCTTTCATTCTTTTTAGCCCAGAGCAACACTACCATATTCCAAATAACAAAAAGATCTAAGGAGACAAAGGAATCACTCTCAAGGGCAACAATTTCAGATTATGAGAAAAATATGAAATTTTCAAGTCTTGAGCCAAAAACCAAATTTCTCCCAAACCCTAGATCTTTTGCTAATGAAATTTTGCAGACAAGAAGGCAATAACCAAAGGATCTCTTAGCCCAGAAATCAAGTCATTTCCTCAAGGGAGTTAAGATCTGGACCAAAACCCTAGAAAGAACTGAGAACCTGCAGAGGCAAACTCAAAATCCAAACTTCTCATCAAACCTTGGGCTTATGAAACTTTGAGAATGACTAGTAGATAGCCTTAGGGTTCTCCATGCCAAGTTTCATGCCAACTTGCAACAGGAATCAAGATTTTCCCAAAACCCTAGAAATGTAAGAACAGGAACAGAGGAGGTCCAAATGGAAAATCTGAGATTAAATGGAGTTGGCTCTTGGGAGACTTGATCAAATGATCTTGGGGCATCATCCCAACCTAGAGCAACCCATTTTGGGCAATCCCAGCAAGCAAGAACTCGAAAATCAAAAAATCAAGAAATCACCAAAAGAGGGCATCGAAGGAAAATAACAGAGAGCTCAAGAACTGAACCAATCACCATCTCATATTGATATTGAGGATCAAAGAGACGTCCCCATACATGATTACAATAAGATGAATGCTTACATGACTCTCAATCCTCTCCAACCTCTCAATCCTCAACCATGAATGCTTGGAAGGGATGAACAACACTAAGACTCTCCACCTAGAAGACATCGTAGGAAGACAACAGAGGGAACACAACTCTGTCTCTCCAACTACTCTCACCCACTAAAGCCTAAAGCCAAAACAAACTCTCAAAGCCTCTTTTGACTCTAGCAAACCCTAATTCTCCTCAAGTGTTCACATGGGCATGCAGCCCCTCCTCTCCTTTTATAGCCCATGGCTAACGGGTCTCCGCCCCGTTACGCCGGCTAAATCCAACGGAGCCCGCTCCCGCTTGTGCAGCCTTGCGAATTTCCCGATTCGCCCCTCCTGCACCTTCCGGGCAGCTTCCGCGCTCCTTGTCTCGCACGCCTCGCAACCACCTCGAGTCCACGTCGTCTTCGACACATCCCGACCGTTCTGACCTCAGCGCCACCTGCGCCTAGTCCGGTCCACCGTGTCTCACCACGACTCCACTCGACGTCTTGCAGTCACACAGACAAGAAAACACGTCAAATAGCACCGCTCGATACTTGAAAGCATAAATACCATCATACTTACCATGACGAAGTCCAAACCTGTCGAATCATCTGAATATGCATCCTAATCCCATACGACCAAGTTTGACCAAAGTCCGACCGAGCCCGATTGCGCCACGCAACGACTCGACTCCGAACCACCCAAACCAAACTCGACTTATCTAAACCAATGTCAATTACTCATCATTAACATGTGGTCACCTCCACATGGATCCATCACATCACCCTATTCCCATTCCTCCCATCTATCTTCCTCTACACACTATAGCGTCACTGCCATGGTTGCCTGTCTCTCCCACCATCGGTCTCTTCTCAACCCCCTTGTTCTGTTTTTGCTACCGCTTGATCTTCATTGCCACTCACCTGTCTTCTCTCTCCCAATGGTGGGAACAAACTATGGAGATAGATGAAAGGTAACTTTGGCATTTATGGATTTCTCTCTCCCTAAAACAGGCACCGACGATAGCTTTAGATGGAAAAAGCTCTTGGTAGGGGCTTTTCTAAGAGACTACGGCCTTCGCAATGGCATTTGTAAGCTCATGTTGTTGGTGATAGTAGTTTCCAACTTCTCAACAAAGGTGATGATGTAGAGAAAATTTATTCAATATATTTAGATAGGCAAGCTCTTTGGTGTACTGATATGTAGTTTTCTTGGCTACTAGATGAGCCTCTAGATTGTCATGTATTATCTGAGATGGATATAGTGATGAAGTGATTCTTTGGTTTTAAAACAGAAGAATGTTCCTGATCTACATATTGAAATGGGTGTAAGGGGGTGTTTTAGGGGAGTCCAGCACTGTTGGTATTGAAATGGTTCTATGTATGCTTCTATGTGTTACTATGGAAATAGGAAACCTGTCGGTTGCCATCAGTTAGATGGTATCTTATAACTTGTTTGTGAATGTTAGTAATATTATCTAAATGATCATGTGGATTATGACTTAGCATGTGTCTTATCAATTCAGCTACACTATCTGGTGGCTTCTTTCTCTGTGTTTGTGCATGTATACAAGATATAGTATTAGGCAGCAGTATCAGGTTTGTAAATGCATGACACACTTTTGAATGATTATGTGTTTCTTACCATGATTAGTCGCCAACAATGAGCTGGAATGAAATTGTCTATTCTACATTTTTGCAACTTCTATTCCAAATTCTGGCAACAAACTCACCACATCATGGAAGTAGTGGTCAAACTCAGCTCACATGCAACCAACCATATGCAATATCTTGTATCCTGCCATCCCGCTCACCCCTTAATGCAACCAACCAAACAACTTCTCAACAGAGCTAGACCAAATAAAAATAGGTGACCAAACAAGACTACTTGCATTTCTAGGCTAGGGCTAGGACAGCCTGGATAAGTGAAGTGGATTGGATGCCCAAGAGGGGGCACGAATTGAAATTCCTTTTACTAATGGCCAAATTAAAAACTTAATCTTTTCTAGCCCAACTTATGTGCCTAATGCTTCTATTGTGGTCAAGCAACTCCACACAAGTTTAGTGAAGTTTTGCAACTAAGTTCTAATCCTCACAAGTTTAATGATCTAGGAATTGAAAAACAATAAACTAAATGCTGAAATGTAAAAGAAACAAGAAGCACAACCAATTTCTTACTGAGATCTCAGGGATTCAGTAATCTCTCTTACTCCTCATTGGAGTACTATCACAAGAATCTCGCTCGCACTTGAACCTGAGCAAGGAGTCAGGCTCTCTATTCGTGATAGCCCTTTGGTGGGGTTTGAACCTTCACAACCCCTAGTGCCTTCCAATAGCTCCTCCTTGGAAGGTCACCAAGAGCATGCCTCCAAAGCTGTCTAGAAATCACTAAATTCCAAGAGTAATAAGCCCAAGTTGTCACTCGAGCCTCACAAGATCAAGCAACTAAGAGTGATGCACACTAAGGCCTAACTACGCCCTCTCAATCTCTCTTACTCTCTCAAGATATTCAATCCAAGCTCATGAGTGTCCTTGAACTCCCCCTTGATATGTCTATCCTTCCTGGGTGTGAAGAGTGCTTCTTTGAAAGCCCACACTTCAAATATATAGCCTTAACTCAAGAAACTAGCTGTTACACACACTTTCTGAAAGGTGTTTGCACACTAGGATCATCTGCTTCTAACCTAGATCATCCACCTTATTGTAATTCGCCTTGGACACAACAGTCAAAAAACTAGTCATTGTACACACCCGGATCAACTACCTCTCACCCAGATCATTCGCCTTTATGTAAACACTCGCATTTGAACTTTGCTAATGAATGACCCACCTCAACCTGGATGATCCACCTCAACAGAAATCCAAAAACAAGCTCTTCGGACTAACAGTATGGGTCAATGGTACACCTCAACTTGGATAATTTGCCTCACAACTTCTCTAAAATTGAACCCTTCTGGATCAATGCTCTGGGTCAATGCTTTGTTTGACCTGGATTATCCACCTTAGTACAAACACTCAGAAGCATAGTAAAAAACTCTTTGATCCAGTGATTCGCCCCTATGCTCCACCTAGACTGGATAATCCGCCTCCATTGAAAATTCAATAATTAGCTCAAAATGATCAAGATTTTGAGAAACTCTCAAGTAAGATTTGATACTTGGCATTCTCGAGCTAGAATATAAGTTGTAGGACCAAGTGTGCATCACACCTAGCTACCCATCCTAACTAAGCTCAAGCTACTAACCTTGAACTCCCCTTAATAGTGCAGCTAAAGAAAAATAAGAATGTAACATCTAAATTGATCCAAAATTGAATCCCTGGATTAATTTTAAGCATAAGGTCCTTAATCTTCATTGATACAAGCTTTGCACCATTCTTACTCAATAGGGTATCTAGGTTAGTTTCAGTAATATCCTCACATTGGCTATCACCTACTTTTCTCATTTCTCTTGTTGCATCTCTCACACTCTTATTTTGAATGCTCTCAACCTCACATTTAGTGGAATAACATAGTTTACTCTTTTTATAACTCACACTTAATATGGCTATATGGCTCATCCTCACATGGGATTTGACGCATACCTTCTCCATGGGAGCGTGGGCCAGCAATGGTGTACTTGCCATCAACCATGACCTTCTTCAATGACCATGGGCCAGCAATGGCCAGAGCGGAGCCATTAGCCATGGTCTGATCTTCAAGCTAAATCATATGTGGCATGTTAGAGCTAGTCATAACAGCCCCACCGGTTGCTAGCTCCTCATGTGTTACATGTGGCACAAGGGCAGCACTACATGATGGTGCATCAGTTGAAGGGACTGTCCTATGCTTGACTATCTCCTTGCTCTCTTCTCTGTGCTCTTTTGGTGACACAAGAGCACTTTGTATGCAGAAATAAGAAATAACAACATGAGGTATTTCCTTCATAGCTAGAGCTTCCTCTTCTTCCAGCTCAACAGAATACATACTCTCCTTGGATGGCAAACTAGCAAGGGCTTCTTTCATATCAGCTCTAGTTAACACAAGAGTAAACCTAGCTAATATAGTAGATGGAGTGAAGTTTTGGCCCAAATTGAACCGATGTGTATTCTGCTCCTTAATTCTCTTCTCCTCCTCCATAGCATAGCAAATAGTAGCAGCGATATCAGAATTTAGACCTATTTTGAGGTATTCCCTTGCATTGGGTGCAACAATATTCATCTCATCGTAATAAGATTGGACATATCATCATCATTGTCGGATGCACCTCACATAATGAAGTAACTCCATCTCATAATCTGATGGTACAAAGTTCATTCTCATGACTTCCTTTAGTTTTTGCTAAGATGTGACATAGTGCTTCTTAGGATATCTTCTCCACCAATTGTAAGCATAATCTTCAAATTCCATGGTGGCTCATATCACTTCTTTGGCATTGGAGAGTTTTTGGGATTGAAGCGCCAACTCCATATGTTGTACCTATTAAAGGTACTTCTCCGGATCGGAACTTCCATAGAAGGGAAGCATAAAATGAATTTTAAAAAGAAATCTTGTACTTGATGATGATAATGATGATTATGTGGATGAGATTAATAATCATGATAAATATGGAAATTGTTGGTAGTTGGAGAAGCCACTATCGTATCGATAAATAACAGGTGGGTGGAGAGAGTGCCCTAGAAAGGAATGATAGTGGTAGGTGTGAGGCCCTCTACATATGGATATTATATAAGGATAAACCAATTTTCACTCATGTAATGGGCCATATTTATCGTATCTGTCATGGTCTCATCGAAGACAGGTAAAGCTCAATTAACTTATCAAATTACTATACACTCTACATGGATAAGGAGTATATGATTGTGGGGATAGAGTAAGGCCAGAGATGGCAAGACCCAAGGCACATATATTAGCATGGTGGAGTGTCGGATGAAGACGAGTCTGGCTTGACCAACGACTAACTCATAGTTAGGCAGGTGTTGGGTGAGGGTGAGAAACCACCTCGAGCCAACGACTATGATTAACTGAGAGGAGGTATAGTATACAGAAATAAGGGAAATAACTCTGTACTTTGATTTGAGTATCGCATCTAAGGAAATACGAGGAAATCGATGGTAATTGAATTCAGAGTAGCCATGGATAAAGTGATATAAACATGCTTAGGTTTAAATCGTGATTCACACCTATCTCCTAGACTGGAGGCTACGAGTGCCTATCGATGGCTTTTCTTTGAATGCAAGTCATTAGTAGATTTATAAACTATAATTGGACCTTTTTACCACTAAAAACATATTTTCAAAATGTTGCTGAATGAGAAAGAATTGTTGAGATGAAGAATTGTTGGCATGAAATTGCATTTGCTATAATTGCTTGCGAAGTGTAGCACCCCGCCCATCCTCAGTGCCTAGAGTGCTACCATCATTGCATAATAATACCATTTTTGAATAATTGCTAATCATTTTAAGCAAACTCTACTTTATTCATAAAGCAGCGATCACTTACACCATACCATTTTTAAGCAACTATTCTAGCTTACTAGTGGAGTTAAACATACTAACAAAGCTGATATGAGAAGTGCTGTAAGTATGTGAAGTTATTCATGTGCTACTCCTGCCCGTGCATGATGTCCTAAACGGTCACCTAAAAACAACAAAATAAGTGTGAGTCCAAAGACTCAACAAGTACATAATAGAATGATAAACACTGCCCAATCATGTAAGCAATTTTACCAGCCATAAAATATTCCGCATGCATTATCATGTTCATACTTCCATTGATATATTCCAACATTGTTTTACACGTAGTGCAATGCAACACTACTCTACATGCTCATTTGCTCATCTCATTGCATATACTGGTATTGCCGAGTGAACACCCATCGATGTTCACCCAAAATCTTGGGCCCGCCCATATCGGCACGGGGTGCGGGATCCACCCAGGTGGATCGCTGTTCTCATTTCATGAATGCACATTATACGAATGCATATACCCATTGTCATTGTCATTTTCATTGTCACTGTCATTGTCATTCTCATCAGTATTATCATTGGTAGGGCAATATCGCTGCTCACCTCATTCCATTACCATTGTCATCATTAGATAAACATCATCATGTCATGTAAACATTGCAATTCCATATAAGCATCATCATATCATATAAACTCTACGGTCTACCGCTCTACCATGTACTTGCCTGGTTAACCTCGGGGACGATGCATGAACGGCTCCGACCAAGGACCTCCACCTATACAACGTCAACCCAACTCAACACAATATATCAAAACCAGTGCTTAAGCGAGCAATGATGACTCTACGTGCAAGACCTGACACTGGCATAAAAACGCATGGGGTTAAGGACCCGTCGCGCAGATACCATATTCTTTTTTTTGTTTCTCCCCTTTTTTTTCTTCCCCTTGTTTCCTCTTCCTTTTCTTCCCTTTCTTTTTTCCTTCCTTTTTCTTCTTCTCTCTTTTTTTCTTCACTTGGCTGGCCTTATCTCTTTTTTTCTCTATTTCTTTGCTCTTTTCTTTTCCCCCCACCCGAGCTCTCTCTTTTCACTCTCTCCTTCTTCCCATTCGGTTTGGCCAAATGGCCTAGCTCCCGGCGATGCGACGGCGCACAGGTGACCTTGGAATGCTGGCCCTAGGCCCACCACCGGCTAACCTCCGCATGCCCCCGCCTTCCCCCTTCCTCTCACTTTCTCTTCCTCTCTCTTACTCCCAGATCCAGCCGGCCATGACTAGATTCAGTGCTGTCCCACTGCCGGTCTTCCCTCAGGCTCACCGGCCATGGCACGCCGCCGGCTGGGAGCCCGATGCCGCTCCTACCTTCAGCCACTCCGCCTCCTTCTCTGTCCGGTGCGACCCGACCGGCACCGCCATCTTCTGGGCTTCGGCTGCGCCGCCCCCAGGCTTGCCTTCGGTGGTGCCCCTAATGCTAGATCTATCGGCGCTGCCACCCTTCCCCAGCGCCGTCCCTGGCCTGGCTGCTGACACCGTGGCTCGGCCTCCCCCGACCTCCCGGCCGTTGGCCTGCCCCCACAGTCGTCGTCGCCAGCCATCGGCGCCTAGCGCCGACCACAACCCTGACACCGCTTCCCCCGTGGGTTCGAGCTCGTCGGCCACGGCTTGCAGCCGGCCGACCAACCCCCTATTACGGGGACGGTTTGCTACTCTTCCTCCCTACTCTTATACTTTTGATTTTTCTTCTATTTTTGTTTGCTTTACTCTTATGTGTGCCTGGTTTGGGAAAGCCTATAGGCTATCGTGATAGGACTTGTGAGAGGGTGCTTGCACCGGGGGAGCAAGTGCTCTCTTTCAAGGGCGCACGATGATGCCCACGGCTTACCGTCAATGGCCTTATAGCCACACCGACTGTGGTACTTTGGTTGTGCTATTGTGTTATGCTATGGGGTTGTGGAGGGAAAGTGGCATACTCAATGGTTGGCTTGGCGTGGGTTTGGCGGCCATCGACGTCCCCTGTAGTCATCGGCGCTATTCTTATGCCCTGCCTTCCTAAGTCCTTGGGGCTCCGTTCCTTCTGGTGGGCATGGCTTGCTTTCGGCTGGTCTTGCTCTCGGTGGAGAGGTGAACTAGGTCTGTGGCTTGCTTGGTTACTTGCTGAGGTAGGTAGTGTTGAAGGGTGATTCCCCACCACTGGCCTTATTCTCAGTCCAGGGAGACAATGAGGAAATGAGGTGGGAGTGAGAAGGGGTATGCTGGCTTAATTGTGGCATGGTCGTGAGACTCACTGTGCATTGACCAAACTACCCCTTCCTTCTCTTTATATGACTCTCAAGTCACTGTGGGCTCTCTGGACTTTTGGTCCAAAGGGTGGTCATGTCTTTAAGCATGTGTGGCTGCATGTTAGCTCTCGATTAGAAAGTGGAATGGTAGAAAGGTAAGTCCTGCCGGATAATGAGAACCCAAAATGCAAGATGGTGCTGACTGTCCCTGAACGGTCTAGGAACCTCTATGAGCGCTACTTATTCGGCATTCTAAAAGCCGATGGGTCTGACAGTAAAATTCTACTTTATTTCCTTTATTCTCCTTGGGATTGTTTCATTTCTTGCTTTTTTTTCTCCTTTACTTTTTTAGTGGTATTACACGAAGTACTTTTTATACTCACCTTTGTTGTTATTTTTCTCTTATTTATAAGTAGGTCGATCTAGAGACTTACTCGGTTTGCGCGAAGTTTACACGGCGGGCAACTACCATGTTGAATGAAGTACAGATGACCTGAAGTACGGTGAGTACGAGACGGACACCCTGTATAGGGATTGGGATAGTAAGCGATGGTCGAGAGCCGTTTTCGTGAACCCAAGTATACTAGTATGTAGCTATCTACTAGTCTTCATATTTGTATAATTATTAGTTAGAATCATTTTCTTTCAAGTGTTGTAATATTCGGGCAATGATATTATAATATTATTGTACCATCCCTAACTATTGTTTTGTTGCAGAACTTTGATGGACTTATTATTTATTGAAGTGGTGTTTTACCGAATAAATAAATAATAACTTATTGACTAGTATTCTTACCCCTTGGTAATGACACGTATCGTCTCACTTCATCATCCCTAACTATTGTTTAGTTGCAGAACTCTGATGAACTTATTATTTATTGAAGTGGTGTTTTACCGAATAAACAAATAATTTATTGACTTGTATTCTTATCCCTTGGTAATGACACGTATGGTCTCACTTCATCACAAGGTAACCAAACTGATTGAACTTATCAAGGTTCAAATTAAAATATAACCAATCATTCAAAGCATATCTAGCTATTTCAAGGTTCGATATACTTCTTGCTGGGCAATCATCTCTTGGTAGTGTGATGGGGTTATAGATGTACAACTGTACCCACTAAAGTTTAATTTCTGTTACCCACCTATTAGGCACATCCATGTGTGCGCGCGAGTGATAGCTTGTGTGCTTGTGCATCTTCCTTATGATGACCGAAAATATATATAGTTCTTGCAGAAAATCATAACACTTGCATTCAAAGGTGTGCTTAGCTTCAGTGAGTAGATAGACTCGAATTGCTATATTGCATTAAAAAAAGAATTGCTACGGTAGATGATGCTATATTTTATTCTGTTTGTGTTCCTATCTCAAGGAAAATATATCAGGTTTCCTCTTTTGAGATAAATGCTTCATTTTTGGGAAAATTTGTTCAGTAGCACTGAAAGCTCATCTCTTTCGGAAAATACCACTAAAAAAACGGGGTACCGGATATTACCACCGAAAAATTCATTTTTCTTCGGGATTTACCATTCTGGACAAAAATACCCCTCTCCCTCCCCCTCCCTCACCTTCTCTCCTCTGCGCCGCCCCGTCCGCCTGCATCTTCCCCCACCGCCGGCCTCCCCGCCTCCTCCTCCGCCCGCCGCTCGCCTCCCCGCCTCCTCCTCCGCCCGCCGCTCGCCTCCTCCCTCTCCGCGCGCCCCCTCCCCGCCGCCGTTGGCCTCCTCCTCGCCCCCTCCTTCGACCGCCGCCTCCCCGCCTCCTCCTCCGCCCGCCGCTCGCCGCCTCCTCCCTCTCCGCGCGCAGCAAAACCGCCGCCGCCAGCGCCACCTCTTCGGCCGGACGCGGGGGAGCGGGGAAAGGAGGAGGAGGAGGCGCAGGGAGGTGGGGGCGGAGGTAGGCAACGGCGGCGGGGAGGGGGCGCACGGAGAGGGAGGAGGCGAGCGGCGGGCGGAGGAGGAGGCGGGGAGGCGAGCGGCGGGCGGAGGAGGAGGCGGGGAGGCGGCGGTCAGAGGAGGGGGCGAGGAGGAGGCCAACGGCGGCGGGGAGGGGGCGCGCGGAGAGGGAGGAGGTGAGCAGCGGGCGGAGGAGGAGGCGGGGAGGCGAGCGGCGGGCGGAGGAGGAGGCGGGGAGGCGGCGGTCGGAGGAGGGGGCGAGGAGGAGGCCAACGGCGGCGGGGAGGGGGCGCGCGGAGAGGGAGGAGGCGAGCGGCGGGCGGAGGAGGAGGCGGGGAGGCGAGCGGCGGGCGGAGGAGGAGGCGGGGAGGCGGCGGTCGGAGGAGGGGGCGAGGAGGAGGCCAACGGCGGCGGGGAGGGGGCGCGCGGAGAGGGAGGAGGCGAGCGGCGGGCGGAGGAGGAGGCGGGGAGGCGAGCGGCGGGCGGAGGAGGAGGCGGGGAGGCCGGCGGTGGGGGAAGATGCAGGCGGACGGGGCGGCGCAGAGGAGAGAAGGTGAGGGAGGGGGAGGGAGAGGGGTATTTTTGTCCAGAATGGTAAATTCCGAAGAAAAATGAATTTTTCGGTGATAATATCCGGTACTCTGTTTTTTTAGTGGTATTTTCCGAAAGAGGTGAGCTTTCAGTGCTACTGAACAAATTTTCCACTCATTTTTTGACATTATTTTGAAACAGAAAAAAGTGTGTTTCCTTCAAACCAAATTTGCAGAATATAGAATTCAAACGAAAAATTAGATACTGCCAATGAAGTCGATATTTTGAGCTAGAGCTCAGAATCGAAATGTTTTTACTGAACCAAGGTCGAGCTCAAGCCGACACTGTCTAGGATCGCTCGAGTTCGGCTGGTTACCAGCCCCATCAAAATCAGCTGCCTTCTTCCCATTTATCTCTAATTTTTTATGCCTCGTCCGCTGCAACTGCAACTTGCAGCCCTCAAACCCCATTCCAAATCCTTATACTAAAATACTACTGATATCTAGAAATTGCTTCGGTATTCTTGCCTTTACCCTTCGCAGTCCTCGCCCATCCGCTCCTTCGTCAACCCCTCGCCGCCGCCGCTCCACCTTCCGTTCTTGCTCGGTACACCCTCTGATCACTCGTACTGTTGCTACTACTTCTTGCTGTGGTCGTATTTGTGCGTCCTTCTACTTTTTCTTGGAGAGATCTGAGCTGAGCGGCGGGAGTGGTTAGAATGCCCTGTTTCTTGATTCGGCTTGGCGTTAGCAGATCGGTGGTGCTGAATTGGTGATGCTAGGATTTTGGGTTCGGGGGGTTTTATGCTGCTTAGGTTTCTTTGTTTTCTGTTCTTCCTCTTTTGGGATTAGTAGATAGGTTTTGTTGTCATGCTTAGATGATGTCGAAGAGGTCTCGATGTTGAATAATGTTGTTTCAGTTTCTTGCTCATGTGCTTGTTTGTCTGTTTTGTGATTGCTTCGTGTTCTAATAACTGGAGCTTAGCAGATCACATTGCGGACCGTAATTAATCATGGCAGAGCAGTAAAGGTTCATGCAATAGATGCTTTAGTTGTTGTTCATAGTATGTTTAGGTAGCTAGCCGTGTGGTGGGTACTTCGTTTAATACAGTTTAAATAATTAATTTCAGGGAGAAAGATAAGTGCAAATGCTATTTGAGGTCTAGCGGGTGCAGTGTGCATCTTGATGTTATAAAACACATGGCAAAAAGTAGATGATTAAAAGAACAAGAGACACAGATTTAACGTGGAAATCCTTGTGGGAAAAACCTCGGGCACACGATAGCAGAATTTACAACCATGCAACTACAGGGATACATATATAGACTAGGAAATAAGAGTCTTATGAGATTACAAAACCGAGATAAGGTTGGCGTTTGTGTCCACTTGGACACGTATATGAATTTGTATCATGCTTTAACAATCTCCACTTTGAGATGAATTCGGATCACACACTCAACAATCTCCAACTTGAGGTGAATTCGCTCCTATAGCTTGAATTCGCTCCTGTAACCAAATCAAATCAAATCTTCTCAAATCATAATTTATCATCAGTGATCCTTGTGTGTTGAAAGTCCATAGAACTAATCAATGAGTAAGATTGGATCAGTCTTTTCTATATGTTTCTCCTGTAGCGCTGGATAACTATAGTGAATAACTCATGGGTTTTTTACATACTTCACCTGGAACACATAACTCGACAAACAATATCTATTAAAGAGCAGCTTGCACATGAAACTGCCAACTCTAAAAATAACTGAATTTCATGACATAGTTGAAAATTGCTTTTGTAAAGGAACATCTGGATGAAAGTAACTCTTGTCCTAGGAGATTACAAAACTGAGACAAGGTCGGCGTATGTGTCTATTGGACACATATACAAATTCGTATTATACTTTAACAATGTTACTTTTATCGTACCTTTAAATTTCATTTGCTTCGCATATTCAAAGGTTTATGGTTAGACAAGTATCAATCAGTTAGTTACTGTACAGACAGCAGAAGAAATAATACGCTATTGTGCTGGAGTTGTCCCTTTATGTATGGCTAAATGCATTTTAGTTTCCTATCACTTGTATCTTTGTTACCCCTCAGTGTTCTAAGCATCTAAGCAAGTTGGTGGTTTAACTGCCAATTTCTTTATTGCACACTAGAACAACTGTACAAACATCTTTTGACTATTCGTTTTGCTGCTAAAGCAAGATCGTTAGTTTCAGAATGTATTTAGAAAGTTGTTCATAGGGAAAGATCATTTATTCATGGTTATAATATGGGATACAGAGCTCTGAACACTCAAGACTCATGATTTAATATCCACACTATGTTTTTTGGACATTATGCTTAATGAAATCTGGAATTTTCGTTTCTTTATTGAATATAAGAAAAATCAGTTTTATGTAATCGCTGTTGATCTTCATTCTAAGAAGGAAAAGTGAATGGAAAGGAAACCAGTTCATTTCATGCTGAATTGCTGACGATCTTATGCAGAACTGTCTGTTGATTGCATATTAATTAGACTGTTAAGCCAGAAAATTAGATACTCCGCTTTTCCATTTTTAATTATTTAATCATCACATGGGACTATTCATCTTATAAATAATCAAGTGACAAGTCAATCAGATGCTTATACTTGGGCAATTTTCTATAGCTGTACACCATACAAATGCTTATTGACTTGAAGCATTGAGGCAGTAGTATTTTTGCTCATAGGTGTGTAGTGATTTTTCCCAAGAGCAAGCAAAACACTTGCCACCATTCGTAGCTCTTGCTTGTGGTTTTGCGTGTCATTTATGCTCTTGTAAAATGTGTGGGTCGGTTCATTTATGCAAATGCTAACTGGCACCCCCCCCCCTACATAACCCATCTTTATGTCATATATGTGCACTAGTTTGTTTTCACTCCTTCCTACATTTTATCAGACCGAATTTTGTGATTTGTCTTAAATAACCAGTGAGATTGACTAAGTGTGCACCCTAGATGTTCTGAGGTTTTTGGTTTATAACTGATGCTTCATTTAATTAAAATTTCTGCATTTATTAAGCAAAATTTCTCTTGTAGTCGTCAGTTCTTGATCAACACTTTACTACATAACTATTTAAAGCCATCATAGTTGGGTGATTGTTATTGTAAAATACTAACAGTAGAAAAATGTTAACCGGAAGATGTTTCTTATGATTCCTTTTCCTTATATTTTTTTCATATATTCTTCCCTGTCCTGATTTTCTGTTTCACTTCCTAACTTTAAGGTGTTAATATAATTGTCTGGGAGGGGATGACGATTGATGCATAACATGATAGTGAGAGGGGAGAAATTGTTGAATTGGTAGTTACAGACAATGAAAGGAATTACAAAGACAAAAATGAAAATCAGTAAAATAGATTATAGGAAAAACATAATATAAACATAAAAAAGATGTGTAATGTATAAAAAGCTACTACCCTCAATTGAACAGATAGATTCAACAATGACACCCGACTGGAAACTGCTGCAGATGAAATAGGACCAAACTGATAGTTTGCAGAATAACCATGTAGATGCAGGTTACAGTATCAGATTATACGACCAAGAAATCCAGCTAGTTTGAGATAAATCTGGGGCTGATAATTGAGGCAGATTTGTTGGAGTTGAGTGTAGAAATTGAAATTCGTGGGAGCGATATTGAAGTTTGGACAATGTAGGTAAGGCATAGCAGAAATTGTTATGAGTTGCATGAAGCCTACTTGTTTTTTGCAAATACATGGACAAGTGTTCGCAGAACAGTATTCCTTAATCTTGTTGGGAGATCACTGACCTCTCGGGGACATCTCTAAAAGAATTTATTATACACATGCATAAATATATGTCATGTGTCCATTATGTTATGTATAAGCACTTTGTTCATACTAGTGCATGGTTTAAAATATCAGTATTGGTTCTGTTACTAAATTTAGTGTGTAGATTGTTCTCTATGCAGTGAAGGAACACTTAAGGGAAAAAGCAATACTCTGTCCTTGAAGCGGTGTTATGTGCAATGGTTCATCAAAATCTGATCATGTTTGTTCTAATGTACTTAATTGCTGTTGGAACTACTTGCAGTCTTTATGTAGTTCAAATTGTTGATTGTAAGAACTAAGAACATACTGTATATAGATTTGATGAATACCCAAGCTTTGAAGAGTGGGTTGGATCTTACAATACAGACACCAGCATTTGGTTACAATCAGAAACAACAGGAGTGTAGTAACGAACCTCTAATTGCTCACAGCATAAGAACCAGCTTATCTCATTCACTTGGTTTTTCAACGCCACAGACTTTCTATCAAACTGGTAGCCAAGAACAAAAAGGTTAGCAAATATTGCTATCTAACAAACTTTTTATTTGTGCAATACTAAAATTGAAATTTATGGCCCGCAAATAATGTGGTTTTCATTCTCCATGTATATTGTACTTAGAGCAACCAATCTCAATGATTGGACATGATCATGCTTCTTGGCAAGGGGTAATTTTCCCCTATTCTCAATACTTTAAGCTGTGCTGTTTCATAGCTCACTTAATCTTGAAGCACGATCCTCTTAATTGTTTTAACATGTATATTAACACTCCATGCAGGTGTATGTTATGGAGCCTTCTTTTCCTCATGGTATTTTCTCTAGTCACAGTCTTACAATTTACTAATTTGATTATATGCTAGCTCAGTTTAATTATTTGACTATGTTATGCTTGGAACAGGTGCAGCTAAACATGCAATCTTAATGGGTCATGACCATATGGCTCATATAAAGGTAACTTTGTCAGTCCTAAGTACTATTTTCCGGTATAATCATGATATTCTGACATTTCTTGTGGTTTTTTTTGGGTACAGAAGTGCATGGTAGATGATTCTCTCGGTGGTATGCTCTCCATGCCTTAGTACTCTCAAAGCCTGTGACTTTGCAAGTATACATCTTTATACCAGATAGAAAAACTGTTCGTGTATTTTGTGTTCAAAACTGTTTTGGTATTCAATCTACATTGCCGCTGTTGTGCAAGTTTCCTTTTTGTTCAGATGATTCTCGGCCTCAAGCTAGGGGTGAAGGTAATTTCTGATATTTGTTGTTTTATGTGGGATCTACCTGTACATTTGATGTGCTCGTAAATGTAGATAGATACCATCTCCTGTGAGTACCAGTGCAAATATATGATATATTGATGTGACCAATTATCACTTGTCTTTTAGGACTTGGTGTTGTGGTATCAGTTATTATTTGTATGTCATTCTTTATTTCTTTATATTTATATTTACATCTTTCTTACTTGTTGCTTTGTTGTAAAATAGACAGGAAATGTTGCCAGGAACCTGGTTGCAATGAGGTTGTTGATGGAAGGGTAGTGTACTGCAATAGTCACAGCGGAGGGCGTTCATGCCAACAGCTTAGTCACCTCCAGAGTGCACGTAAGAGCTCAGATTTATGCATGTCCCCTGTTAAAGGCAGCCAGTGTAATGAACCTGGGAAGGATAGTTCTGGGAACGCTCAGGGTGAGACAGGGCAATTTATCTTCCGTGGGGCAGACACACTTTGCAAGCACGAGAACTGCAGCAAGCAGGCCCAGGGGAACACATTGTACTGTAAGTTACATAGTGGTGGTACTAAGGGCTGCATGGTACGGGGCTGTACCAAGGCTGCACATGGAGGCACACCTCTATGCATTGGCCATGGAGGAGGGAAGCGGTGCACTGTTCCTGGATGCCCAAATGCAGCATGTGGCGAAGGCCGCAGTGACTGCTGTGTTAGGCATGGTGGTGGCAAGAGATGCAAATTTGAAGGGTGTGGGAAGGGTGCACAAGGGAACACAGACTTCTGCATCAGGCATGGTGGGGGAAGGCGGTGCAAATATGAAGGATGTACAAAGAGTGCACAAGGACGGACAGATTTCTGCATTAGGCATGGTGGGGGCAGTCGGTGCCAGTTCCAAGGATGCAACACGAGCGCAAAATGGGGGATGGATTTCTGTTCTGTGCATCGAAAGGGTTTGTTGAGTGGTGACAATGCCACCCCTGAAGCTTTGCCAGTCCCTTCTGAAAAGCGTCGTCGGGCCAAGAAACCCAAAAATGCTGTCACCATCACTGCAGCTATTGCTGGTAGCAGCACACAAGAAATGGGTATTCTTCGTGTAGCAACCATGGTTGCAAACCGTGACTTGTCATCCAAGAGTGTGATGACGGCCGGGCAAGCTGCTATAGCTACTCCTAAGTAGTAGTACCACTGTCCATGAAATCTCCAACACCATCTGGGCCGGTGGTTTCAGCGGAGAGGGAAGCCGCAACAAACAGGGCTATGCTGGGTCTTTAAAAAGACTGTCGGTGCATGGGGAGGCTTGCAGGCACCTTGCTAAACTAGTCCTCTAATTATTGTTTCCAACCGAGAAATCTCTGAGACGTTAGGAGAGTTGTCCATATTAGCAGGTTCTCGCTGTCATCCGTTTCATGTCGTGCCCCTCTGTCCTGTCAATCTCTTGATATTCTGTAATGGCCTCTTGTGTCTTATATACCATGGAAACTGCGTGTCGAACTATGTGGAATTGTGGACAATTAGCAAGAAAATTGCATCTTGGAATGAAGTGTGTTGGAAGGACTGGGGGGGGGGGGGGGGGGGGGGGGTGGCAGAATGGGGCAGGTGCTGCTTGTGATGCTATTGTTTCTGTGGTGGAAACCTGGATTAGGCCAGAAGCTTATTTGGTTTTATCATAGTATTCGCAATTCTGTGTGATGTTGTGATATCTGCGATGTGTAGTCGTTACCAACTGCTTACGGACTTTCTACACCGTTTCTTTCTGGTTTTTCTCGAGGTTAAGTTTATGAGTTACTATGATCTTTAGTTCTTTCTGTCCTGTCGCTCAACTTTGCCGGTCTGATTTGAGCCCTGCATATTTTTTCTTTTTCTGAAAGGAAACACTGAATATTTCGTGCACACCGTTTTATCCCTGCTCGGTTGGGTTAAAAAATAATAGTTTATGACTGAAATTACACTGTAGCTGAAAATGGCTTATTTAGTGTAGTTAAATTTAAAAAATTTAAAAATAAAAAAATATGTTAGCTCATCACGGACAATGTAAATGAATACGGGAAAAAGAATCGGCAAAAAACTCAAAAAAGCCAAAAGTTTAAAAAATAATAAATTTTATGAATAGTGAAAAATAAGCTGAAATGAGTGTGGGGGGTGAACAATTCAAGTTCGTTGTGGCTTACAGGTCCAACATGTCAACGCTGGATACTCTACAGACGCTGGATTGCCTTTAGCCAAAGGCTTTATTTGGATCCACCAAGTCGAGACGAAGTTCAAGCGTCTCAAGTTTGCTCTCTCGTGCTTGGTTTTCTTTGGGGTATTTGATGCCTTGCTCACACTAGGATAGAAGAAAATTGGGAGAACCGTATGGGCTCGAAACAGATGCCTTACGAACGGAGGATGTTGTGGACAAGGCGTGATCCAGTCAACCACTTATTCCGTTATCTAAAGCCCATGCTGAGCTCTTGGATCCAGCCCTAGCTGAAACCCAAGATCGGTGACCCTGACTACCAGAGGTCGAAACAAATGCAGGTTCCGGAGATCTCAACTCCCATCTCGACGAAACAAACATAATTCTACACGCTCTTATTTCTTTTATGCGAAAGAAGTACACGTGCTCATCGCTCCCTGGCTGTTGCCATGCCAAAGCCAATCGAATTCTGGAATGACTCCATGCCTTTCATAGTTTCGCCATCATGTTCCTAGTTAAGCCTTTTGACCTTTGTTTTTTTAAAAAAAATACTACTCGAGGCTTTCATTTATTACCAAGGCCTTCTTCTGATTTTCGTGCGTATCGCCTTGGCAACGGCTTGCTGATTGTGGTTGCATGTCGCCGTGGCTGATGCTACATGCTTATTGTCGATGCTCAAGCTTCATTAATTCTCTGCTTTCACGGTCTTATTATGTTTTTTAAACCAAAGACAGGAGCTCTGCTATTTATTGCAAGGAGAAGAGAATTATACCGACTCTTGAAGGGGAAAAACACCAGGATAATACCAACACTAAGAGCATCTCCAACAATGTCCTCTAAATCTCATCCTCTAAATCACTTTTTGGAGGACACAATCTAGAATATAGAAGACTAAAAATATGTAACCTCCAACAAGTCCTCTAAATATGGTCCCCTAAATTAAAATCTGGGTCCATAAAAACTACCAACCAAAGAATTTAGGGGATCGGACGGCGCAGGAGCGTTGGGGCCGA
This sequence comes from Dendrocalamus latiflorus, assembly GCA_017311315.1. Taxonomy (NCBI): domain Eukaryota; kingdom Viridiplantae; phylum Streptophyta; class Magnoliopsida; order Poales; family Poaceae; genus Dendrocalamus; species Dendrocalamus latiflorus. Next base: position 31,595,034 of record CM029639.1, on the reverse strand, counting down.
TTTAGGGGATGGTGTGCGTCCTCCATATATGGGGGACGAAAAATCAGGGATGGAGTCCTCTATATTTTTGGGTACCACTTAGGGGATCTATTGGAGCCTTTTTTTTTACCTTTTCTTCTAAAATATAGGGGATATGAGCACTTTAGAAGATTTGTTGGAGATGCTCTAACAGCTCCAACATAGAAGGGATGCCAACACTGAGGCCCCAACTGGGACTCTGTCACGGACCGGCTATGGGCTGAGTCCTGGGCCTTGGCGATTGGGCCGAGTCCAAAAGAGAACAATGCGCAGTATATGAGGCATCCACAGCAGTACCAGGGGCATTGAAGAACCAAGAACTGAAGGCCTCGCCTGGCTCTTCTTCCTCCTTACTGTTCTTCCCCTTTCCCCTAATTTCTTTTCACTGATTCCCAGCTCCTCTTCTTTCAACTCCCAGTCTAGACTTGCTCCTCCCAGTCTTGCTTCCTATCTCTCTCAGTTTGTACAATCAAACACTTGTATTTTGCGTCTGATTGGCAACCTTGATCTTGCCCTCGGTGTTGATTTGTGTTCATCCAGTTGGGATCGTGACAATATGGTATCAGAGCAGTCGATTCGTGGTGTTCCTAGCAAGAAGATGGCATGGGAGATCCTTGGTGGTAGTAGGTGCAGCCAGCGGCCGGATTTGGGCAAGGGTGCCTGCCAAGTGTTTGATGGAGCACTCAAGAGGTGTTCTTGGGAAGTGTTCTTTGCATCACCATGAGTCGTGTGCACTATCTGGTGATGGAGGAGTTGCTACACTGGGTCATTGATGTGTATGGCGTGGAGGAGATGACCTTATCCTAGAGGGTTGCACTTGTGGAGGCCGTGGTCCAGCTCCAATCATGGCACAAAGCCGTGCGAGCTCGAGATGCCTTGCATGGCCAGTGCATCTACAACAGCTACTGCGTCCTTGACATCTAGTTGATGCAGCTGACACTAGACCCCGCTCCTACTATGACTGCATGGCGTGATGTAGTGGCCACCGTGTGCATCCCCGAGGTTGTCGTTGCGGCTCCAGATTCCTCACTGCCCAACATGCACTCCACTGGCGTTAATGAGCTCGTAGCAAAGCCAAGCTCACCGCCTTCGATGGGCTGGGAATGGGACACCATGTCCGATGAGCAGAGATTGGAGAGGTGCATTAGGATGACGATTGAGATATTGAACCAAATGCTTGGGTGGTCTACTTCTTCTCCGACACCGTCCAATGCAACCATCGCCGAGGTGGACCAACCCACCATTGGCATGGACACTACCGCTCCTTTCTCGTGAGTGGAGGTGCAGCCGCCCAGTGCATGGCAAATGTTTAATGAAATGCCAATGAAGATGCACACTTTATCGAAAGATAAGCCACCGCTGGGGACTATGCTGACACCCTCCTTGGTCACCGACATGGGAAGCAATGGAGGTGTGGAAATGGCTGAAGAGAATGATGGAGCAGTTAATGAGTCTGAGGATGGAGAGCCTAATGTGGTTGAACTACCCACAGAATCAAAAGTGAAGTATTATTCAGAGTCAGAAGAGATCTTTCAGATGCGCCAGAGAGTGAGAGGACTTCTCAACAAGCTCTTAGAGTCAAATGTGGAGTCTATTACTTAGGAAATTGCTGCACTTTTCCGCTCAGTTCCACGAAGTGTTGGCTTTTAGATAATTGGTGATGAAGTTTTGGCAAGTTATCTTCGAGGACCTTGTGGCAATGAACAATATGTTTCTGTATTTGTAGCCCTTGTTGCAGGTATGGCATGCTTGGTTGGTATGGACTTCAGTGCTAAGATCCTTGTTTCTCTTGCAAAGTCGTTTGAGGATGAGTACTTAGAAGAATATGGTCTATCTCTAAGAAATCTTACCTTACTGTTCTGTTATTTGTGCATATTCGATGTTGTTCCAAGCAATCTGGTATATAATCTTCTCTTAGTGCTGAGCAACCGATTGATAGAGCTGGATGTCTCAACAGTATTGACCATCCTACCGTGCTGTAGAATGAAGCCATGGGGAGATGACCCAGGTGCAATGGAAGATTTTATCCTCTGTCTTCAGAACTCTGGAAAGTTGCTCAATGTCCTCCAAATTCCAATGAGCGAGATTTTTGATCAGGCTATGGAGAAGTATGCAGAAGGCCTTCCCGTGTTAGGAGTGTTGGACATTAGTAACTGCCTAAATATCACATCGAGAGACATTGAAGCGCTAGGCCTACACTACAAGTCGCTTGTTCAGCTGAAGAGGAACATGCCTCCTCCCGGCCTCCTCAAGGTAGTAATGCAGTGGCCATGGTGATCGAAGAGGAGGCCTTGGTTGAAGAAATGACTGAAGTCTACAGCGAACTTGCCAAGTTCATAGAAAAAATGCACGCTCTTGAGACCCAAAACTGTGTTGCAGTGGGTTTATCCCAAGAGTTTAAAGGCATTTCTTCTCAGGAAGAAGATTCAGAACTAACAAGTCAGTATGCTAAGAAAGAAATATCTGATTCATTAGATGGCTCAAAAAGATGAAATGGAGAAACAAGATGAAGGCTCGGAGGGTCTTGTGGTGCGGGAACAACTAGGTGCAAATGGATTTGAAGGTGAGGAGAATATTTTGTTAGAAGAGTATGCATCTGTCCTTTTGAGCTACAAAGATACAAAGCAACGACTTTCAGAAATTCAGAAGAAAAATCAAGAGTATCATATTGAGGCAATGTCAGAGCTGATGGAACTGAATAATTCCAATGCAATGAAAGATGAGGAGATTCACTCTCTTCGGCACATGCTAAGTTCTTTGCAGAGAAAGATGAGTGCTCCTGCTCCTGCTCCTGATTGTGTGGAGAAGTCTGAAGAAACATCCAAAATAAGCACAACTCCTACTAGTGAAGACAAAGAGGTTGTTGAGATAGAGGAATACATTAAGTAATGCGAAGTTGAAGGTGCAAAGGCTGCTTGTCTAATTATGGTATTCTTGGATATCAGACCTGCGAATGCTGACATAGAAATTATCAAGAAGGATTTATCTCCTCTTGCTAAAATGTATGCATTTGTTTCTAATGCTATCCCTAAGGCTCCAACTGCATCAACTTATGTTATGCACAACGTATAGTTTTCAGAATGCGACAAGACGATTTTGCATTTCCTCAATGAATCAGATTCAGAAGTGTGCAGCAGAAGCATAGTGGGAATGAATAGCTTTCAGTTGGAATAAAAAGAATTAAGTAATCTTGTAGAGGGTCAACTGGCATCGGGCATCAATTGCATCAAGAGATTGCAAATAACATGGGATACTGGCACATGCACAGGCAATCTCCAAGGTAGTGGTGCTGCTCAGGTGGCTTCCAACCAGCTGATGCTTGGAATTCAGATGAGGCCAAAGGTACCATGGGACTCGGGAGGCTTCGTAAACATGGAATCAGCTTGGGGACAAGCCCAAATTTAACAGGGAGGGAATGTCACAGACCGGCTATGGGCTGAGTCCTAAGCCTTGGTGATTGGGCCGAGTCCAAAGGGAACAATGTGTAGTATATGAGGCATCCACAGTAGCATCAGGGGCATCAAAGAACCAAGAATTGAAGGCTTCGTCTGGCTCTTCCTCCTCCTTACTGATGTTCCTCTTTCCACTAATTTCTTTTCTCTGATTCCCAGCTCCTCTTCTTTCAACTCCCAGTCTAGACTTGATCCTCCCAGTCTTGCTTCCTATCTCTCTCAGTTTGTACCCACAAACACTTGTATTTTGCGTCTGATTAGCTACTTTGATCTTGCCCTCGATGTTGATTTGTGTTCATCCAGTTGAGATCATGACAAACTCTTACCAAGTATCTACTTCATTCAAAAGGCAAGCACCTTGTGAAGCAACAACAATGACACTCCTTAGAAAGGGAGAGGTGTTGGGTTTTCTCAAACCCTAGATTAATTTCATGGAGGCTTTCAGTCTACCCTCTATTCCTCTGCCTTTTCCGTGGTGCCGCTCACAAAGCATAATGAAGCTAGAGGGTAGGGACCTATTTATATACTCCACTTCCAGGTGTTCCGAAGTGACCCACATGTTTCCAGTATCCTATGAGACTCTTGAACCATATCACTAACCACGATCAGACATGCCAGTTCTATGAGTCTAAAATATATTAGTCCCAGGCACACATATGTGAGTCATGTGCCATGATCATATTGTTTATGAGATCAATTTCAATCGATCATGTGGGTCAACAGCCTGCAGAGCCGATCCTGCAAAACAAACCCAGCTATTTCGCCCTGTGTTGTGACCAGGTTAAATAAATGCGTGCATATCAAATTTCAGTAGACTTAATCTCAATAAATATGTCTACCATATTCCAGCACAGCCGTCCTCAGCACCTCGAGTATTAATTCCTCGAGTTAAATTCCGCATCAAAATATTTTCTATCACTTGCATCAATAATATGAATAATTCTACACTAAGTAAAGTAGACAATAATCATAATAAATATTGAAAGCCACATAAAATTCCCAACATCTCCCACTTGGCTGAAATATTTCAATCAATAAACTGAAGTTCGATGACTTAATCATGCTTAAAAAATAATTCCTAACTAATTGACTTAGTCAGTGGATCTTCCTTTAATGTATTTATTTTTTACTTTGAAATAAGTGATAGGTTGTGATGCACTTTCCACGACCTTAAATGATGCAAGATATTTCCTTAGTCATGCAATTTCCTTTGCTACTTCAGATGTAGTAATATATTCAGCTTCCATGGTAGAATGAGCAACTGTATCATATTTTCTGTTGTAATAAGAAATAATAGCTCCTGCCAAAGTAAATAGATAACCAAAAGCCATTTGCCAATCAGCATCAAAATAACCTTGCAGTTGAAGATTATGGCCATTAAAACATAATGAATAATCCATATATTCCTTTGACATACGCAGTACATTTTTGATTTGTTTGCAGTGTTCTTCCCCATGTTTCTTTTGATATCCACTAAGGATTCCAACGGCGTGGCTAAGATCAGATTGTGTGAATAACATAGCATACATAAGACATTCCAAAGCTGAAGAATGAGATATTCCATTCATTCTAGCTTTTTCCTCAGGAGTATTTGGATATAATTCCTCACTAAGTATAGTTTTATTTTTTTCTCAGAAGTGTTCAAACATAATTCCTCACTAAGTATAGTTTCATTTTTTTCTCAGAAGTATTCAGACATAATTCCTCACTGAGTATAGTTCCCTTCACAACAGGTGCATTAACAAGTTTACTGTATTCCATAGAAAATCGTTTAAAATACTTTCAAGGTATACCTTTTGGGATAACCCAAAAAAAACCTTTTATTGCAATCTCTATGTATTTTCACTCCTAAAACATATGAAGTTTCCTTCATATCTTTTATATCAAATTTAGAATATAACAAAGCTTTCGCTTCCATCAATGTAATTTTGTCATTACAAGCAATGAGAATATCAACACATAAAGGCAATAAGATAAAATACTTACGCATAACTTTTGTATATATGCAATGGTCACTTTCCATCATTAATAATCATATGACATCATTGACATGATAGAATTATCAAATAGAATATACCACTGACGTGAAGCTTGTTTAAGACCATAAATTGATCTATTCAATTTGCAAACCTGATTTTCATTTCCTTTTTCTCCAAAACCTTCCGGCTGTATTATTTAAATTTCCTCCTCCAAAAGACCATTAAGAAAGGCAATTTCAACATCCATTTGGTGGAGTTCTAGATCACAATAAGCCGTCAAAGCAATAATAATATAAATTACAGTAATTTTAGCAACAGGAGAAAAAGTTTCCACAAAGTCAATACATTCCCTTTGTGTAAAGTTCCACAAAGTCAATACCTTTCCTTTGTGTAAAGGCTTCAACAACAAGTCTAGGAAAAAAGGAGGATTCTGGAACCCTAAGGGTTCGATGGTATATGGATATGAAAAATATAAGATTTCCGATCCTAGCGGGAAAAGGAAGGGAACAGATACCCAATATGATTCTTGAGAGGAACATTTGGTGATGGTCTTGGTTCTCTATGCTTTTTTTATGTGTTCTTAGTTCTATTCATCTTCTTTGATTCTTTTAAACAAGAATCTAATAAACTAGAATTGAGTGGAAAAGAGGGGAGGAAATTAGCTTATAATTTTCCACTAAACCTGCTGCATTCAATTTTCTTTAAAAAATATTTATAACCTATGGACTTGCATTTTTGGTAGATCAAAAAGTTCCCAAACTTTATTCCTCTTCATCGAGTTTAATTTTTCCCACACTGCTTCCACCCATAGTTTTGGTTCTTCCTCTAATTCCGAAATTTTAGAGTGAACTTCCCCCAAAAACAAATAATAATCATCTAGATACTGGGGTGCACTTAAATTCCTCCTACTTTTCCTTAGCATGTTAGTGTTGGAAGTTTGATTTGAATTTCCTTCAGGAGCAGAATCTCCTTCAGTGTAAGAATTAATACCAGATGTATCCATTTGTGTTTTCGTGGAGTTGCCAACAATTCCACCCTTGCCTGCTTAGCATGGCAAGGTGTGTTTAGATATAAAAGTGTTACATTCCTACTTTCCACCAGTTTATCATTTTTCTGTATCATAAAACTTGTACTCTTTAAATTCCAAAGAATAATCAATAACGAATTTCTGGCGTGCTTTTAGGCTTTAATTTTCCTTCCAGTTCACAACTCATTAGGAGTGACTATTATAGCCTTAGATGATGAATGATTTAATAAATAAATAAATAGCAGTATGTAAAACTTTCTCCAAAAGACAAAGGAAGATATGAATAAGTCATCAAAACCTAGCCATATCCATAAGTGTTCTATTCCTCCATTCAGCAACAATACTTTGTTGCGAAGTGTAAGGTAAAGTATATTGATGAATAATTCCATGCTTTTAAAAAACATTTAATATTCCTGAAGTGTATTCTCCTCCACGATCAGTTCTGAAAACTTTGATATTTCTATTTAATTGATTTTTCACTTCAGTTTTAAATGTCTTGAACATATCAAAACCTTTTGACTTTTGTTTAAGCAGATACACATACCCAAATCTAGAATAATCATCAATGAATGTGATAAAATAAATCTTTTGACCTCTAATGGGAGTAGAGTATTTGGAATTTGATGGATATTTATATGAATCATGGAAGTGAGCTGATACCATACTTGATAGTGGTAATTAAATTGGTAGATTATGGTCAAGTAGTGTAGATTTTGATGGTGTGAAGATGATGTCCTGAGGCTATCGTTGTAATATGTTGGTTCCCTTTTTGTTCATAAGGCTGAGGCCATGTTTTGGAAATTGGAATCACAGAAGCTATGCATGATACAGCACCTAGTACTACTACATCCATAGTGGCCAGGAGGGAGGAGAGGGAAGAAGGCCAAGGAGGAGATAGTCGCCTGGGCGTGCAAGCAGTGCATGGAGAAGTATGGGCGCATGGACCTAGGGTGAAGTCATGCATGGGTGCGTGCGTAGCATTGGCCGCGTGAGCGCGTGTGTGCATTGGTCACGCGAGGAAAGGCAGGAGACCAAGCCAGAAAGAAATCTAAGCCAGACATGAGCCAGGGAATGTGGGAGCAAGCCAAAACTTAATTAGGGTATATGCTGGTTCAATCTGTACTGAGTTTAGCGTTTAAGTCGGTCCCAAATCCATCTACAAGATGGGATTTCCAATAAGTTTCCTTTTCATACTGATTCTGCTTATTTTATTTGAGTCCGTGTCATTTTCTAAGTTGTAAATGTGCAGCTATAAGCACGTAGTATTAGGGGATTGAGTCATGATAGAATAGGGTGGAATCGGTTTGTGCGTGTGTGCCTATATAAGGGGCTGGCTAATGGCCATGTAAAGGGGAGATTGGATTGTTATCTTTTTCCACGTGATATCGTGAAAGGCCAATGATGGTTAGGTTCTACATTTCGAGTTCTTGAGGAGCTACATAGGGCCTCTTGTTGTACTGCGTGATCTCAAGATCAAATCTTGGATCGTGCAAAATGAATCCCAGGGAATCCCCGTTTCTAATTCGTGTACATCAAGCACACGGGCTGAAGAATTTTTTGGCTGCCGATTACTCTACATCAGGACTACTGGCCAGCCGAATTACCCATCTATCTTTCCTATAGCTTGGTTTACTACTTGGTGATTTTCCTGTACCTAAGATCGTTCTTGCGCATTGACAAGGGTCAAGTGTTGTTGTTGTTGCATTGTTGTGGCATCTGCTGTTTTGACGTGGAATCAACACATAAAAGGGCTATCAATCAATACTACTGCTTCTGCTGTAGCATGGGTTGTGTTGGTTGTTTAACATGGAGAGGAGCTGGTGGCCAAAACGCCTTGTCTACTGCTGCAAGTTCAGCTATTGAGGCGTGGGCATAGAAGTGGTGTCGAATCAACTTCAATTGCTGAATCAATTATTGCTGCTTTAGTGGCTGAGGGACTGCAATAGGTGGCTTATCATATGGGGATTTTAGATCAACATCCTCAGTGGAGATGTCATGATTGTAGATTTCAGATTATGTTTTTATTCAGGAGTGAATTCTGCACTTAATCAAATGGCTACTCAGCAGACAACAAGAGTATTCATTTGCATTCATGGTTTTTTTAATTTGATATCTATGTCTAGCTAAAAGAAATGTACTTTATCCTTACTCATTGTAGTAATTTCTAGCTCCTAATCAAATCACATGAAGTTAGGCATTGATATAATAGTTCGCTTGATATTGTTCAGTACTTCCTTATTTAGTGTTCAACAAATAATAATCACTAATAGTATTGAACCTTAATTGCTATTCTGTTTCTTAATCCTCATTTGATGTGATTTAATTGAAATATCAATTTTCAGAAATGAGGAGGTTTTTAGTTGATCCGAAAAGACTCACAAATGATGGAACTCATGGAAGCACAAGTTTAGCAAAATCGTAAGCTTCACAAGCACAAAGTAGGCGTTCACAACCACAATCAAATGAGGGCAGTGTTGCTAGGGAGTTCAGTCCAGATGAAATCATAAGTATCTTGTTATCTTTTTATCTATCCAATTAATATGTGTATTGGATCATGCTTTTAGTTTAAAATTATTATGGTAATCAATTTTGCTTTTGTCATAGATATATATTGACTTGTTTATACTAATATCTATAGTCAAGTCTATCTAGATTTCTAAATTAACCTGGTTCCGCCACTGATCCCCTATTCAACACACATGCTGCATCCTTTGCTTTACCCACCAATTTCAGCGCCGATGCCGTACACGTCAATGGCTTACCCGTTAGCACTGGTGCCCCTACAAGCCACTAGAGGCGGGTGAAAACGGATCGGATATTTTCCGTCGGATCCGGACGGATACGGATACGGATTGTGTCGGATCGGATTTTTTTCGGATAGTTCTCGGATCGGATACGGATACGGATTTTTTTATCGGATACGGATACGAATACAGTAAGCCTAGTATCCGTCGAATACGGATACGGATACGGATAATCCGGATAATACGAAACCGGATATCCGAGATTTTAGCCCATAATGAAGCCCAGATGGCCCATTCCCACTCTACGCACGATCAGCCGTCCATTCTCACTTCTCACTCCATCCAGCCGTCGGTTAGGGACTAGGGTTGGTTACCATTCGCTGCTGCCTGCTGCTACTCGCCTACTCCATTGAGTCCATTCAGCCGCCGCCTGCTACTCCATTCGGCCGCCGCCTGCTCCTGCGGTCCTGCCTCCGCCGACCGCCTCTGCCCGCCTCCATCGGTTCCTCCTCCGCCGACCGCCTCCACTCGCCTCCGCCGGTTCCTCCTCCGCCGACCGCCTCAGCCCGCCTCCGCCAGCCTCCGCCGACCGCCTTCGCCAGCCTTCGCCGCCCGCCTCCGCCGGATCCGGCCGCCTTCGCCTGCTCCGGCCGCCTCCGCCTCTGCCTGCTCCGGCCGCCTCCGCCTCCGCGGCTCCGCCTGCTCCGCCCGCCTCCCTCGGATCCGCCCGCCTTCGCCTCCTCCGCTCGCCTCCGCTTGCCGGCTGCCTCCGCTTCCACCGGCCGCCTCCTCCGCCCGCCTCCGCCGGCCACCTACCTCCGCCTCCGCCGGCCGCCTGCTCCGCCCGCCTAGGTGATGCAACTATTACTATTGCATTGTTAACTAAGAAATAGGTGATGGATCTGCACATAAGGAATTTGTTCACCTAGTGATATTGCATAAGAATATTTGAGCTAAATTACACGCGATGGAGTTCAGATGAGTCTCATCGAATTGATTGTGTCACTGTCAGTGTTGATTTGGCATCAGCCATCAGCTAAGCAATTGTAAGGGGTTTACCCAAGATGCGAAGGTTTTCACATCTTGCTCTTCATGACCGAGTGATCCTGGCATTTTGTTACTGCACGTTCGTGTCCTGCAATACACAATGACTCTTAGTTTCAGGTTCACTGTCAGTTTGTCACACTAAATATAAATTCTACTTTGCCTGGGCTAATGAGGACTTTAGACTACAGGATGAGAGAAAATTAGTGCTCTTGTTATGATAAATTGGATAGCTAGCATACCCAGCATCACTATAGATGACAAGATGAACTATTTATGTATTTTCGTTAATTTTAGATGTATAGTTTAAGGGGTTTTCATGTTCCGATAAATATTCGTAACCGTATTCGTTTCGATTCGTATTCGATCCGTATCTGTATTCGATATTATCCGTATTCGTATCCGTATTCGAGTTATCCGTATTCGTTTCCGTATCCGAAAAAAAATATGAAAACAAATATGGTAGAGGCATTATCCGTCCGTATCCGATCCGTTTTCACCGAGGTCTCCCTGTTGCTACGTGGCACACACCAAGGCTAGATATATGCTGGAAAAATTCGTCTCTTGTGAAGTGTTCGAGAAGATGGAGCCTAGATGCGATGCAGTCACCCCTTCTCCGCCGCAAGGGCAAAAATTTCAGTTTACATCCCTAATAGATGGCTCGATGATGGGCATGGTATTTTTCCACAATTTCTCGTGTTTGCATTATCCATATAAAGTTTGAGCCTTTTGTGACGGTATTTTTCCTATACAAGGATGTTTGCAATGGCACCACCCTAATTTTTACATACTCCATCAGTGCAGCAAAATAAGTTCACGCCCACCATGCACGTAAGCATCTAAGAAAAAATTAATGTTAATGGATCATGCTTACCCATATAAAATGATATACTATATCCACTCATACACTTTTTAGCATTAAAGTAGAGGTATAGAATTAAAATATTGTAATAACTATATCTTTGATTTCCTAACTTACATTGTTGAAGGACGCTTTCTAAGAAAATTAACTTATATTGCAAAATGGAGACAGTAATAAATAGGAACAATGGTAGCGGAGAAAAAGCTATGTTCTGTAGGTACACACAGCCAAAAGTAAAAAAAGCTAATTGTAGTTACACTTTTGTTTAAACAGTCCCTGATGTTATTTGCGCACTTCGTGCTAAAGCCGAAACATACATCATCTGAGCCATATTACCGGGGGTTCCGCGCCGGAGAGCCCCCCACGTCACGCCCCAGCGCTCCCTCGGCCGGCGCGTGGCGGGGGAATCCGCGTACGGCCAGGGAGCCGGTTTCCCTCTGCTTTTTGGAAATTACGTAAAGGTTCTTTTTCCTCGCGAACAGGTCCCTGCCAATTTTTTTTACCCCTCCACTTTGCAGGATTGCGCCCCGTATTTTCCTAAATTACATACAGGTCCTCGTTTATTTACGTATAGACCCTCGTTTATTTACGTACAGGCCCATTTATTTACGTACAGGTCCTCGATTTTTTACGGAAAGCACCTTTAACTTTTTCGAAAATACACATTTACCCTCGATTTTTTTTATAAAACTCATCACGAATTATCGCATCTTTTACTTCGGTACACACGGTGTCTGGCGCGGCGTGCCGCCATGCCTACGAGGCTAGTTGCATACAAGTGTTGAAGCTTTTAGTTGATCGGTGATATCAGTTCACAGTGGAAACTGATGACAAAAGAGCTACATATACTCATATATTAAGCCCGGGGGATTCCGCCTCAGGTAGCACCGTAACATCAGCGATTTTGAGAAATGGCCCTTCAGTTTTTTGAAATTATGTATGGGTCCTCAATTTTTCCATAAAGACCCCGCCACATCAGCGCTTTTGTGAAAACCTATCCGTTTTTCTAAAATTACGTACGAGTCCTCAATTTTTCCAGAGAAGCGATCCTTTTACGTGATAAAGCCCCACGTTTTTCTCAGAATTACATACAGGTCCTCTATTTTTTCCAAAAAGTCCTTCGCTTTCTCAGGAAATACGTATGAGTCCTTGATTTTTTTTAGAAAAACTCTCTATAAATTATCGACTCTTTTGCTTCAGTCCACGTAGTAGCTAATACACTGCACTTCCGCAACTAGTATATTACAGTCTCGGAGAGCTGTGTTGTCCCCAGCTGATTCTAATGTAATTCTCGACTGTGGAACACTTCAATATTTGTCACATATATAACCAGATGGGCTGATGAGGCGGCTCACACGTGGCAAACAAGGAATGTAAGGAGTTACTTTACATGGCATAATGCAGCTTCTTTGATAACAGGTGGCCCAACACAGTGCAAATGGTGTTTGTTGTTCACTGGTGGTTACGAGAGGGCTAAATTGTTGATATCATAAACCATCAACAAAAATCTCCCCAGCAAGAACATATCAGCAAGCATGATGGACTACAAAAAAAATCAGGCACTATTTGTACAAATGATAATAGAATTTAATTGAATGTTTGAACAATTCATACGCTTCAGTCTTAAACAATTATTTCAGCCAGATTGAGATACACAGCAAGGCGTAAAGCAACTATTTGATTTGTGCATGTCATGAACCGGGGTTCATGCGGGATAAACACCACCAATAGATGGCCGGATGGCGTCGGCGTAGAGAGAGACTAGATGAGGAAGACTATGATAATTCTAGCCCTCTTTATATAAATGGGCTCCCCCTAACAGATAGAGTCTAATTCCAATCATATCTCTAATAATATAGAAACTCATATCATATCTCTAATTATATCTCTAACAAGGAAAACTAATCTCTAACTCAAATAGAAACCGATCTCTAATTCCTAATAATAACCTGACTAGACCCAAGGCCCACCTCTATGACATTACACCCCTCCCGGACATGCAGCTTGTCCTTGAGCTGCTAGGCGGCGGTCATGGCGCCAATGGACGACCTCTGACGCCGGTGTAGAAGACGAACGTTGGCGAGGTCCTGCAGCGGATGGAGACGGCTGGCCCGATCCAAGCCAAACCGGGCTAAACGATGCCTACAAAATAAAATTTTATTATTTTTATTTTTTTATTATTTTATTTTTTCTAATTTTTTTGAATTTTTGCTTTTCTCTCTCTCTCTTTTTTGTTTTTTAATCCGGTCGGTCACCCGTACAAAAACTCCACACCCGAACCGACCCAACGCATGCAACCAGCAGAGGCAGAGGTCCCCCCGGTCGGCATCGACGGCGGCGGCCGGCGGAAGCAGGACGACTCCGGCATATCCGGCAGCGGCAGCGGCGGCGGCTCTCGGGCGCGAGCTCGGATGCCGAGCGGCGGCAGCCGAGCGGCGGCAGCCGTGAGGCTCGTGGAGGAGCAGCTTCGGTGGCTGGCGACGGCGGCTTCGGCGGAGCAGCGGCTTGGGGGTCGACGGCGAAAAAGCGGCGGCACGGGCGGAGGCGGCCCCGGCAGCGGATGCGGCGACGATGCGGCGGAGGTGGCCCGGCCGGAGGCAGATCTGGAGCGGCGGCGGTCGGGCGTCTTCGAGCACGGAACCGGCGGTGCGGGAGGAGACCCTCCGGGCGACGGCGGTGGTGCGGGCGTCTTCGAGCCGGAGGCGGCCCATTGCGGCGGCGACACGGCCAGATCAGACGGCCCTGGCAACGGATGCGGCAACGGCGGCCCGGGCAACAGCGCTCTCGGCGACGGCGGCTCGGGTGGGGGGCTTGCACGGATCTGGGCGGCGACGGCGAACCGCGACCGGGAACGACGACTCCGGCAGCGGCGACTCTGACAGATTTGGTGGCAACGGCGGCTCCGGGCGCAGGGGAATCTCGGCGAGGGGGCCCGAGAAGGATCCCGGTGCGGTTTTGCGCTAGAGGATCTGGTGGTCTGCAGAGGGTAGAAGAAGATCTGGTGATGGCTGAAGGAGCTGGCTCTTTGTATCTTGTTGCGCCTTTTCTCTATCCGCGATCATCTTCTCAAGGATTGCATGCATGTTGAGGAAGATGTCTGCTATGTTTTTGTCGACGCTGGTCATCTTGTTAGCATTAGCCTTTATAGTGGCCAACGATTCGGCAGCAGGAACCATGGCAGCAGAAGTCGTGGGAAGGGATCGACTGCTCTGATACCAAGTTGTCATGAACCAGGGTAAACACCACCAAGAGGATGGCTGGATGGCGTCGGCGTAGAAGGAGAGAGGGAGACTAGATGAGGAAGACTATAATATTTCTCTGATTGATTCCATAGCATGTGGTAGCCCTCTTTATATATATGGGCTCCCCCTAACAGATAGAGTCTAATTCCAATCATATCTCTAATAATATAGAAACTCATATCATATCTCTAATTATATCTCTAACAAGAGAAACTAATCTCTAACTCAAATAGAAACCGATCTCTAATTCTTAATAATAACCTGACTAGGCCCAAGGCCCACCTCTATGACAGTGCAATCCTGGAGCAAAACAAGAATGTATATAGACAAAGTTTTCTCATGACAATAGAAGTATTTGAGAATTGGAAGAATATGCCTACGAAGAAAACATCAAAGACGGACTAAAATCAGACCTATCTTTCTGAGCATGTTCACTATCTCATTTCACCTGCAAGCATATGACTACAATTTGAACAAACAACAATGAAGAGGGCACGCTGAAGACAAGATTAATCAAGTAAAACTGAACTCAGCAATCCACCACAGATTTATTGTCATCTTTCCTGTAACATCCACATCATGGTTAATCAAATCTTACACCTCCCATCCTATACACAAGCAGCACTAAAGAACAATGAACACTATTCCCCAAAAAATGTAGTGTAAATTTGTTTTTTTAGTAAAACTGTCAAAATGCTGTAGCTAACATACACTCAACCTCATCTCACACACCTACATGATGAACTCTATTGCCTTCAACAAGCTAGGCCCAAACCTTGTCATGTTGAGCACAATGTCCTGTTTGGACATATAGAACTCCCCAACCTTCTCCCATCCACTGTTCCTGATGGCTTCAGGATCTTTGATCACAGTATGGTTCCAACCGTATTTCTCCAGCAATGTGCTCTCCTCTGGACTGATGCTGTACTGGACATGTTTGAGACCCATGTCCCGTGCAGGTGCACCATAGAACCCATGAGCCATGTATTTGATCCCGTATGGCACAATGTGTACCACCACTCCCCCCGACCGCAGGAACACCATGTTAGTCAAGCCCGCACCATGCACACCCATGATTGCATCGCATGAGTCAACGAGGCGGACAAATTCATTAAGATTAGAGTCGATCTTTGTGTCGGCCTTGACCACCTCAAAACCAAACCAATCCAGCCCTTGTACAACATGTGGTGCATTGATGAACCGCCGGGTTTTGCCCCGGTCAATGAGCATTACCCTGGGCTTCTTGTCAGGGTCATCTTTGTCAGCCTTGTAGGGTATGTCCACTTCAGCGGCTGGCAATCCATAGGCTTCCCGGACAAACAACCGGAAGTCCACCATTGTATAGTTCTGTGGTGAAGAGCTTGGGTCGATGCCAAGGTCTCGGTGGCTCCTGAGACCAACAATGACATGCGGATAGCACCTGACCTGGTTGTCTGCATCAAAGTCAATAATGTCATGCCGCGTCAGGCGGCTAAAGATTGCTGAGTACTTCTTGATGAACCAGGGCTGATTGTTTGTGATGAGGAGCTGGACATCTCCGTCGAACTGGCGGGCAGTGAGGAACAGCGGAACAAGGACATCACTGAAGTCATGCCAGACATTCGCTGTGAGCCCACCAAGTGCGAAGACAATGGCTGGCATGGCATGCTTGGAGGTGCACCTTGGCCCTGGTTGAGAAGCATTCAGGGATTTGACGGTCACCTTCTTGATCCAGGGAAGGTGCTTTCGGGACTGGGCTCGGATACTCCACTCTTCACCCTTGGATGCGTGGGTCTGTGGGACATACACGACAGAGGAGGACTGGCCAATGGTGCGGGCATCGCCACACAGCTCACAGATGTCAAAGCGTGGGTTGGAGAGGTTGCAGACCGTTGCGCCAGGTGGAGGTGTGCACTTGGTGTACGGTGCTGCGCCTGTTTGACAAAAAAAAAGGAGACCACCAATTTGAATTGTCAGTACATGTCAGTGTGAAATAACTTCATAAGCGCAGAATAATTGTAATTGTAAATGGGAGCACAGAGAAATATTTGACTGACAGAGTTGTTGAAACTAAACCTTGTGCAAATTATAAGAAAAAAAATATGTGGAGAACACCACCTCATGGAGACACATAGAAACAGAAGAGGAAATAAATGGAATAAGCTCTAATGCTGTATCTAAAAAAGGACATGTAGGTAGGCTGTGACAACAAACAACCTGTGTGTGGATGGAAGGAATTTTTGTACGGATAATCCATTTTTTATTCGAAATTACAGAAATATACCCGTGGGAAATTTTTTTACAAAAATAGGCTCAAGTCGCTCAATGGGAGGGCGACTGGAGCCTATCGCCCAACCAGAAGCCGATTCTGTCCCTGTCGCTCTACCATCAGGCGACTGCATCCAGTCGCCCTCCCATTGGGCGACTTTAATGCAGTCGCCCAATGGTTGAGCGACAGGGACCAAACCTTCGCCAAAAATAGTGAAAATTGGTGGAGATATTCTTCATTGATCCAAAAGCCTTCAGAAAAAAAATTAAGCAATTTCGGCTACGGGATCAAAAGTTATAGCAGTTTCAATCACTCCCCGTTTCCTCTCTTTGTGTTCCTCGATTTCTATAACTTTTGATCCCGTAGCCGAAATTGCTCAAAAATTTTTCTGAAGGCTTTTGGATCAATGAAGAATATCTCCACCAATTTTCATTATTTTTGGCGAAGGTTTGATCCCTGTCACTCAACCATTGGGCGACTACATTAAAGTCGCCCAATGGGAGGGCGACTGGATGCAGTCGCCTGATGATAGAGCGACAGGGACAGAATCGGCTTCTGGTTGGGCGATAGGCTCCAATCGCCCTTCCATTGAGCGACTTGAGCCTATTTTTGTAAAAAAAATTTACCGCGGGTATATTTCTGTAATTTTGAATAAAAAATGGATTATTCGTACGAAAATTTCGGGATTTTTCTGTAGTTCTCGTGAAATGAGCCGTCACTTGTGTCATCATAATGTTTCCATGTAGTTAGTTTATAGTCAACAAATATAACAAGAATGTGCGATTTGACGCAGATTGGACAGAATTATCACATAAGCATAATGCATTTTTATCTTGACAATGAATGATGTAATTTTGTTCCTTCTAACGAGGCACCATGCCCTTATATAGCACAACACGAAGTTCTGTTGTTTCTGAATGCAGTTCTCTAATTAAAAAAAGGTTAAAATTGTTCTACGTATTTTTTAAAAAAAATTAATTTTATTTTTCTGTGACAATTCGATCAATAATAATATTTAGTTGTCTATCTAATTTTTTTTATTTTGTGCAATTCACAAGTGACAGGTGAACAAAGAAAATAAAAGAACTCAATTTTTGCTATAATTTAGAGGTTCCTTGTGCTGGTTTCTATGTTCTGATTAATCTATCGACAAACAGTATATTCTTGGTCAGCTAAAAAAATTGAAATGTGGTCACCATATCAAGCCCTCAATCAGGACAACTCAATAACTTCAAAAAAAATTCAGGCTTGCTCAATAGGCCACTATACCCTAGCCCCACTTCACATCCTGGCCCAACTGAATTATTGCCACCAGATAACAAGCCAACTGCCTAGAACAAAAGTGCACATGAAATTGATAAAAGGAAAATTGTGCCACAGTCATACCCTCCTAATCTTTAGACATTTATTCTACGATATTAGCCAGAACTGTGAAACTTTTGCCTTGCTTAATTTTCACAGTTGAGCACGCCAGTTCTACTATTCTCCAACAACGCAAACAACTTTTTGTCAGTGTGCAGCACAAGCCTTCCAAATGTGGACCACTATATGAATAATGAGATCCTACTTGATAGAAAGGTCTATAATAAATGAACATTTCCATGTGGACTCAGTGCTAGCTTTAGTCCACCGCAAGGATCAACTTTACTACTACCAACACAGCTTTCCCTCCCTTTAAACTCCCTCCTTAATCACCTTCTCTAAACTGCTTGTCCTGGATTGTGTAGGTGAACTTGGAACACACTGTCTGTGTTGTACTAGGTCCAGCCGTCCAGGACAGCACATTTGTATCTACCCAGCACAAGCAGAGTATCACAAGCACTGAAGCACACAAACAGACAAGTCTATTAAGGATGTATCTGTACAGTACCTGCTTTCGCAGTGCCTCCTTCTCCCTCCTGATCTTGCGGGGGAGATTCCTTCCCCAAGGACTCTGATTGGGAGTAAAAACAAAGTAAATAAGAATAGCTAAAGAACAAACAATTCCTAACTTACTAGCAATGAAAATAGCAAGAATTACCATATCCTCCTGTGCTCATTTCTTCTTCTTGGGTTGGCACCGGCGACGCCGTCTCTCCCTCGCGAACTGAGTCGTTTACTGGTGTTGTGTCTTGGGAAGCTCGTTCGGGCTCTACATTTTGTCCCCAATTCACAAAAATTCAGAACTTAAAACTAGCTGATCCGTAAAATTTGAACATGAAACAGCAGTACAAGAACCATGCCGCACCAGATGGTTTCTGTTCTTCGATTGCCTCCTTGTTGGGAGATTCACCAAGTTCTGCATCCCCAAAACTAAATCATCAAATTCGACTAATCCGGTTTGGATTCTATAATCCACGAGCTTCAGTAATTGAAGGAAAATCGCCCCTTTCCTCTCTTTAATCTTACCAATTTTTTGCTCACTGCCCTCCCCTTCTTGCTTCGAGGAACCCGATCTTTCCAAGTCTGAACAGCACAAGAAACCATCTTAAGAAAAAGAAACAGGATGAAAAATTGCAAAAATCTTTGAAACCATATGGATTTGTTCTTCTTGCCTTGATCTGTGGAGACAGGCTTATCGCGCACTGACCGGAGGGTGTTGTCCACATGTACCGGAGTGAATTGCGAGGAAGCTAAACAAACCTCTAATAAGAACACAAATATGGTAACAAAAAAAGGGGAAAAAGCAATCATTTTTTACACTTAAGCATCAAGAAACCATCCAAACTGACCATTAGGGCCCCGCGCGAACTGCCCGGAGAAGACGACGACGACGAGGACGGCGGCGACGAGGACGACGGCGAACGGCTTGCCGATCCTGCGGCGCCAGATGCACTGCTTCATCACGCTCTTGGCCGCTTTAGGGGACCCCATGCCAATCCCCTTCCTCTGTATCCTTTGTTTTTTTTTCTGGTCTTGCTATGCTAGTCAGTCTTTCAAGCTTCTTCCTGTTGGTCTTCGTCTGCTTGGTGGTGCTGCACCGCGAAGAAGAGAGAGAAGCAGGAACAAGAAGAGGTCTTGGTGTGCTCTGTAGAGGTCTTACGCCCTGCTCTTTCTAATATTGGATTGGACTATCGGAGACACATCCAGTAATACCTCTACCGCAGAGGAAAGCATACAGGCTACAGCGTGGTCTGTTGCGTGCCAGAGTAGTTAGCCTTGGAGCTTTATATTTGGATTCAGCACCATTTATATTCTGCGCCAGAGTAAATTTGAAAAAAAGTAAGTGCTATTTGTACCAACGGTTCCAAAAAGTTCTTGATGTGCTAGAGCTGACAGAATATTCTCGTGCCCTGCTCTTTCTATACCATACGCTGTGGGATTCAGCACCTCTGCAGTTAGCACTGTAAACAAGGTGAGCTTAAATGAGCATGATTTTTTTTAAATTTGAGCTTGATAAAAACTTGAATCGAGCTCAATTTAGGGTCTAAGTCTGAATCTAGACTCGAGCTCAGCTCGATCTAAGCTTGAGTAGGCTACAGTCCGGCTTATTGCAACTCGATAACAATTAAAATAGTTTATTATATAGTAATTTTCAACAATAAGAAAAGTTTGAGTTCGAACTCGACTTAAGTAAGCTTGATAACAGTTAAAATAATTCAAACATACACTAATTTTCAACAATAAGAAAATCTCGAGTTCGACTCGGGTAAATTTGGTAAGAGTTAATGTATATCACTATTTAATCTCAAATCGAGACTCGCAAACTATTCTAACTCGCCTTGTTGAAGCTTGCGGGCTCGAGTTTGGCTCGTTTAAAATTCGAACTGAGCTCGCATCGAGCTAAAAACAAACCAAGCTCAAATAGCTTATAAGCCTCGAGTTTTTTACATACTTATCTGCAGTACCATTGTTACTGCAGGCCTACTGAACATATCTAGACCGTTGAATCCGTGTCATCTCTGCCTCTGGGCAGCATTGGCAGAGGATCACAGTAAAAAAGAAGAGGCGGACAAGCAAAATACCGTGCCGAAAAGTGCGTAGAAAAAAGAAATTTGTTATGGCAAAATGCTGAGATACAACTAATGGAAGGTACAAGATACAAATACTTGCCAGATCGAAAGGTGGGATTTTTAATACACATCTCGAAGGACAAGTTGACAGTACTTGCACATACTCTCCAAGGCCTTTACCTAGGCCATCCTTATTTTGTCTCTATTTTTTTAGACTACGACGAATAATTTTTAATTATATTTTCTAAAATGATGGTAGAAGATAAAGATACTAATATAGACAGTGTACATATTAGCGATTTAAAAAGCCATTTCTAGAAACGGTTTTGAGAAACCGTTTAAAGAAACCACTGTTTCTAGAGAAGTAAAAACAAAAAATCTAAAAGACAAAAAAAAAAACAGGGGTAGAACACATCAGTAATACCTCTACCGCAGAGTGGCTACAGGTGGTGCGTTGCGTGCCAGAGTAGTTATTAGCACTGGAGCTTAGAGTTGGACAAAGTCACTATCTCAAGGGTTTAGATTTGCAGGGATTCGTTAACACAGGACAGGCATACGGTGGAATCCCAGTCAGCTACCAGGTGACTGGGTCCCAAGTGGTGTTTGTCGATCATGGATGGGACGTGGCTGGAGGAGCCACGTGCTGGCGTTTCCATTAGTCGCGCGGGCTTTTAGCTCGGGATGGTGGGGCGTTTTGGATCTAGTGATGGGGAGAGGGCACTCATTATGGAGTAACATGGTGGTTGCTTGATTAATTCTCGGGCTGAGATCAAGGGAGGGAACAGCTTCATCAGCTTATGTAGAGCCTTGTTTTCTGTCTAGGGAGTTCAAACCTACCTCTTTAACACAAGCGCCTCTGGCCTTATAAACCCCAAGAACCACGCAGGCATAGGGCTCTATGCCTTGGATGTTTTCTGAATCCAAAGCAAGTCAAAAAAGCACCTGTCATGCTTCCCTCCAGCTTAGATTGCCTCATTGGAGAAAATTTGCCTGCTTCCGGTTAAAATGTATTCCTTTTACGAGAATACAAGTTTGTATACTGATGATGGGTCTGTACCACTAGATACATTGCCAAAGAAACTCTGCAGCTTAACCATTTCGAATTAATTAGCTGTAGCATGATAGAGCATTAGTTTATTTACAAAGCATTAGTAGTAGCTAACTAAACAAACCGAGTACGCGCTTTGTAGGTGGTCGCCACTCGCCAAATTTTGGGTTTGTTTGAAATGGCTACGGCTTATAATTTTTGACTGAAATTTTTGAATTTAAATTGTTTGCGACAGAGATTACAGAGAGAGGTACTCACTTGAGATTTTGGTTGATATAAATATTGGGCTTTTAATGTGTACTACAATTAACTTGTAGATCTTGTCTTAAGAAAATACTCCGTTTAAAAGTTAGATACTATAATAAAAATCAAAAGCTGTTTTCATAAACCGAAAAGAACAGGGCTTTTATGCGTAGCCTCAACCGTTTCCGTCACTATCACTGTCGATCACTGTCTTTTTATTATTGTGGTGAATCATTACAACCTTAACGTCCGGTCCCGATATTCTTTCATTGCGGGATACTCAAAACCTACTTTGCCCAAATGGTAAGGCAATCAAGAGATTTTTCTTTTTACCTTTCGAGAAGGAGACTCTTGTCATATTCCAGCTCAAAGTAACGGTGATATGAAAACAGAAAGGACTCACTTGTCAGTGAGTTACTTGCTTGCCTCGTGGTGACAAGGTTATAAATATAACTTCATCTGCAGCTTCTGCCCAGCGGCGATCTTCGCCGACGGCGAGCGGGATGGGTCCCATCCCTTGAATATTGCCTCCTTCCTTTTGCTTTTTACGGAGTTATTGGTTGGTTCGGCTGCCATCCTCTGAGGTTTCTTCCCCAGCACCGGCGACTCCTTTCCCGGCGTGTAGGTGTTCCTTGGTGGTGTTGTAGGGCTCCTAGTGGCCTTCTAGGTGTAGAGATACGGATAGCTTACACTAACGTAAATAAAAAATTTTATCATGCAAATTAAAAAGCCATACAAGTAAGAGATTATGAATTATTACCATTAGGCACGAAATACAGGAGAAGAAGATTTGAAACAGCTTGGTTCAATGTAGTTTGCGTTGGTGTAGTAGAATTAGTCGATCATCCAACATCCTTGGAAGGCGATCCTCGGAACCCAATCATTCTGATCAGTGCCGCACTCACAGTAGCATCTCTACTAAGTCCACACATCTAGGGAAGAACGTCATGCGCCAGTGTGCTAGCACTAGTATACACAACAAGACCTTGTGGGTTGGCGGCTATGGTTTCGGTGGATGTGAATAGGGATACCTCTCTTAGCCACACGCCTCTCTTTTAATGCTTGGCTCAAACAAAAATTTCCCTTCTTATTATTAATTATTTTCTTCTAACACCATTTTATTTTAATGCAAACAGAAGATATATGTTAAAAACTAAGGTATATATTTCTTTGGCAAATAGATAATGGGAAAACTAATGCCATGCAATTAATGAAAACATGATGAGTCATAATGTTACATTGGGAGTATGTTAGAACATTAGTATTAATTTTTACACCACCAATACAATAGCTCGCTGATGGGGTTGATTAATCATGTAGTAAACGGTTATGAAAGAGTATTATATACAGTTGCAAAATCAGCCCCTCTGGTTGGGCCAGAAGCCTCGTCTCCTTCAAGTGATTCAGTCAAAATGAAAGTAAACTCGCAGAAAATTGGATAATCTAAAACCTCATAAAAATGACAGGGAAAAGCCCGCCCCCGCTAGCTAACATAGATATCTGTTCTCGGTGCACGGATACTTGAATCAACTATTTTAAAGGGACCTTAAGGACATTTCTTAATGACTCAATTATCAAAAAGGAAAACAAGAGATCATTTCCAGCATCCTCGAGTTTGTTTCCTGGCTTTCGGTTTTTCCTCAGCTTTACTTCTTAACCGCGAGTTTCCTTTCCCTCAAAAACCAGCAATTCCCATATCTTAAATCCTATTTCCAGCGAAGGAGATGCAAACACTTCCTTTTTCCAGAGAATTGCTAATGCTGTACAATTACATTCTTGGAACATGAGAGTAGCAGGGTGATTCAGGATCAGAAGGAGCTGGAAAGTCACATAACTCAAAATTTTAAAGAGTTGTTTGGGAGAGAGAGTAGAGGAGGAATATCTTTACATAAAGATATTTGGTTGAATTTCTAGCTCATTATTACGGGTGGTTCCTATAAAGAATCGGACTAATGACGTATACAATACAGGAATTCTCAATGTAGATGCTACATAGTGGGTTCTCATCCTTGGGTAAATTTGCAGGTTCAATTCCTGCTGGATGCACGCGAACAGGAATGTTCCATAAGTCTATTGGAACTGGCTCTCTATCCATGGAAGGTTCTCTTTCATCTGTCTTTTCTAGGTGCACATCTCCATCTAACCAAAAGCAGGGCTAGTTGCCATAGATAGATTAGGTCATTCATAACCTGAGCAATAACAGAAATAACCGATCCTAGAACAGAAATTACAGCTATACGTGGCGGCCCTACACGTAGCTTTGTTTAACAAGTATCAACCTCTTCTGGGTCCTCCTCGAAGTCGCGGATAGCTTAACATGACTCTGTTTTGTCAAAGCAATCCTCTTTATTTTATTAATCCCATGGTTAGTTCCTCGATAACATTTACAGGAAAAAGGCATTTTTACCTATATGGGGGAACATAAGATAAAGCCCATATTGACTTAACAATTACGGTCCACGACTGGGATCGCGCGCACGCACCCTGTAGTAGTCAGCCTTTAGAACTTTTTGAAAGAGATGGAGTTCGGTCATCAAGGGGAGAGAGCAAGTAGTATGACCTTCGCTCTTATCTTACTTGAATCCTGGCAAGGCAATGACTTTAGCTTGGTTAGCAGCAGTGGGCGAGTTAGTGGAAGAGCTGGTAGTTGCGTGCAATTAGACAATTTCAAAGCGGATTCTTAGCTCTATGGCGACTCCTTATAAATGGCTTGACTTGAAGATTCACCAACATTCCCATTTATTTCCTTTGTGAAAAATGTTCTCACCATCTTTGAGTAAAAGAAAAAGGCGGATTTAAGGAAACGAGCGCATAAGCACTTGAGTACTTAGTAGACTTATTGGTTGGATGCTTCTTTATTGCTCAGCCCTATAGTAAGCTATGGATAGTTAGTGGAAGCCTAGCAGTCTAAGACTTCCAACTTCCTCCCGTAAAACCCTAGCGTTCTTACTCCCTCCCACCACGGGTTTCGGAAGCTACTTATTTAATAGGAACTTCCCAATAGCACTACTCCTTTTCTAGAAAAAGAAATAGAACAAGTGATTAGAATCTTCGAAAAATAGAACTCGAAAGAATGAACGCTTTCTCATTTCATTTGCGAGGAGCTGGATGAGAAGAAACTCTCATGTCCAGTTTTGCAGTAGAGATGGAACTAAGAAAGAACCATCGACTATAATCCCAAAAGAACCAGATTTCGTTAACAACATAGACGAAGAATGAAGGGAATTTTTCCTATCGAGGCAATTTGTCGCTCCATCCCAGTATGGGTGGAGAACCCGTCGCTATCTCGGCTGTGCTACGGAGGCTCTAGGGAAGTAAGAGGAAATTGGGTTCATGGAAGACTCAAAATTTCTAGAGGAGTTGCAGGCTGATATCCGCAAACCCAAGGATATATGCGAGCAGCTCCTAAAAGAGAAAGAAGGGATCCATCAACGGATGTTCGAATTCTATAGCAAAGTTTGTAGCTGACCGACATTGCTCATGCAGTTAGTACAGTAAGTAGGTTCATGTCAAATCCTAGAAGACCGCATTGGGAAGTAGATATTTGACTCGTATAGGTACTACGGGCCATTTCAGGTAATTACGGTGGTAGGAACAGCTGCAGTTTCTATTCAATAAAAATAATCAAGTTATAGCTCTCTTGTTCATTGATCTTGAAAGCGGATCAATAGAAATTTCTCAAAGGATCTATCTATAGAAAGAGCTAGACAAAGGGGCCTGGAAAACCAACCAAAGAATGGAAATTCATTTGATACTTATAGGTATGGTGCTTGTAGCTACTAAAACAGTTGCTGCCTGCCTAAAATAAGGCAAGTATGCCACCTTCATTCCTGCTCCACTTTACTACTCAGCAGAGGAAGCCGCGAGATTGTTCATAAAGAATGTGGTGTAGTAGTGGGGCGTCCCTCAGAGCATCATCAGTGACCGAGATCGTTTTCTCGTACGGAGGTTGTTTGCTTGGAATTGGGCTTTCTAGCTTTCTTTAATACAATCTTTTTATGAGAGCAACCTCGCATAATATTGGATTATATCCGAAAGGATGGAATGAATCTATCTCTTCTATCAAGAGATAGTCCAATGAATTAAAACATAAGATTGATTTTTGTGGATGAGGATGATTATACAGGTTTGTATAAGTATGATCCAATAGGTTTTCATGATCCATCATTAATAACTGAATTAGTTCAAGAAAATACTTTAACAACTTATGAAGTAGTTATCGATATTACAATCCAGAAACTAATTCTATGACAAACTTAACCCCTGCAATGGGATTTCGAGCTCCACTAATAAGGTCTAGGTTTAGCTTAGAAATGTTGTTCTCTTGTCCCCTCGGGATTGCACTTTCACTCCTTTCCTCTGAGCTAAACCTAGACCTACAACCGAGGAAGTTCTCAATGTAAGGATAAGATAACCAAAGCGAGCATAGTTCAATGTAGTTATAGTAGTTTTTATTGCAACTTATATAGAAACAACTCCCTTTTGTGCTCTTTTGCCCAACTAGATATCAATATGTATCTCAATCCTTTCACAGGCAATGCAACTCAAGCTGCTTAGGATTTACTCCACCTGTAAGGGGCTCAGGGTTTACTCCACCCACAAGGGCAAGGGTGGGCAGCTGAAGGGTCGGCTTCAAGATCCCACTATTTTGGTAGCATCGCGGACATCCACCAATTTCTATTGGGAGATAATTCCACGTCTGAACCATCCACTCCTACTCCACCCCCCACAGTGGTTCCTTTGGCTGTCGAAGCCGCTCATCTGTGGTGAATCCTACCCACATTGGAATGCGGAACCATCGGGGAAAGGCAAAACATATACAATCCCAGGAGAGAAGTCACTAGTTCGATAGGACCAAGGAGAGATCACCTTGCCCTCTTTTGTAATGTATGCCAGAAGATAAAAGAAGAGATAGGGCTACAACGAATATTACTTTCTGCGAGATGTATAAGGGGAGTATGGGCTATAAACCTTCCAGGTAGTTCACTATACTTTTGGTTGAAAAAATGGATAAGGAAGGGAAGCATAAACTGATACAGAAGAAGCGGAAGAGGAAATGATTTGAACGTTCCCCTAATCTAATGGAAAACTTTCCCGAATCTCAAGGAACTAGCCGTAAGACAAAAAGAGGTGGTTGAATATGGCCACTCATCCGCTTCCTAGCCGTAACAAATGAAATTATAAGGGAGAATCAATCGGAAACAGAGATGAAACTAGCTCATTTTGCACCAAGTACTAAGAGAGACGCTAGCCAATTGCAACTGAATATATGAGGGAGCAAAATTGCTCTAAAAAAAGAGTTTGGAAGCTCTATCTTCTCGTTTCCTTTCCAACGGATCAAGAAACGCCTCAATCGGAGGTCGTATGCAAAAGTTACATGTTTCTCTCTCTTCTTCTTTTTATGTCGCGACTCTTCCTAACTGCGGCTGCAAGCCTCACAAATCAGCAATGTGTAATCAATTTTAATGAGCAGCCCTAATTGCAATGTCAACTGCTAGTCTCAAGATAAAAGGATATAAGTGAAGCACAAAGACACCAAATGTGGTTTGGCCTGCTATGATGTAGTGACCGAAACAGAAGTTGGAACAATTGGACTCGGATTGTGTTTGAGCTAGAGGTTGATTCGGACTCTAGTCCCACCAAGGAGTTCGGATAAAGAAACACAAACCGACTCGGATTGTGCTCTCAAGATGGCGCACGGTAAAAGATGGAAGGTTTTTTTTGGTTGCTAATTAAGGGAATCAACCAGCAATTTTGTAGGGTTTATGTGTACACAACGATTAAGCAACGCAAAAGGAAACACACGGATCAGCACTAAAACAAAACTCTAATGGACGAAGACTTAACAAAACGTACAAGAAATAAACAGATTAAACTACGGTTTTGGTATTGCAATTTTCGGCTTGATGGATGAAAGGACAGAAAACGAATCTAACTACGGGTAAAGAAGTTCTCACCGAGTAAACCTAGGCTCTGATACCACATGATATGGAGAGGGGTCCCGATCTTCTCAGTGAGGAACCGTGGATAGTTGATGCGAAGTAGACAATGCCGCTAGTTGAACACTCGCGCCAATGCACGAACCCTCAACTCTTCGGAATACGCCCAAAACACACCGGATAATTGTTCGTTGCGAGACCACAAACAACAAATGCCAAGTCCCAAATTCCCAATGAAACGATGGCTTGACCTTGAATTGCAGAACGAACAATGGATCGCCTAGTTCTCTCTCAAAGTCCTCGCATGAACTCTGGTGTTGAAAGAACAAGCAATAGCTATGTTTCAATCTTATGCATAAAATTGGTCTCCCCCTAAAGGCTGCCAATACAAGGCTTATATAGCCCCTTGGGACGTCCATATGGTCCCCAAACCAAGAACAACTCAACCCTATATGGTTTTGGATACGAACTCTCACACAAAGGAAACTATATTTTTCACCTGTCATATTGTTTCGGTCATAACTTTTTATCCGTGATGAATTTGAAGGTGGGACCAGATCCATTGTGTATCCCTTGAAATTATCTTTCCAACGAGTACAAGAACACCTGAATCGGACTCCGTTTGTGAAAGTAATGGCCTTTTTAGTAACTGTCTGTCAGGCTGTCCCAAACTGAATCCGAATTGAATTCTGAGTTGAATCCGAGTTTGAATTGTGTTGAGCACGTGGGAAGTCCGAATTTGGCTTGAAAACCTTATCCAAAACTTGTAGTTTAAGTCCTTGGGCTCCTCCCTTTTGCTCTCCCAAGTCTTCACATGAGTCATACCTAAGAATACATAAAATACTAGCATGAGGTAGTAATCCAAATTCATTATCAATTAAAGGACACTCCTTAAGAAACAAAAGCATCTGTTTGTTTAAACGCTTGGCTCTTGCCCTTGTCATTGGGCCCTCTGGTTCTTGGTTATTCTCATGCATGCTTGGAGTGGAAGATGTATATGTAATGGGGATGTCCTCATCAGTATGTGCATGACAACCAATAGGAGAAGATGTATAAGTGTTAGGGATGTCCTCATCAGGAAGCCAAGTGTCTTTGGTCTTGAAGAGTCAGGCCAATCCAACTGCTTGCTCCTGCCCAACTCAGTCTCAGTCGTACCATAATGCGCCTGGAGTAAACACTTTTCTTTCCGAGAACCAGTAACATGTAAACCATGTCAAACCAAGACCGATCAATATCCGAACGAAACGGATTCGAACTTCTCCTAGAAAAGTTTCCAACTCCGGTTCCTGTTTTTGAGACCTTCGATCTCGTGCCATTGCCGGTATAAAATCTCACTCCTTCAATTTCCTTTTTGAACGGTTCTTTTCAGCAAATTGTTTCATCCATTCCTGTGCCTTTTCCTTTGAAGAGTTATGAGGGAAGTGGTTGATAATCGGTCCAACAAGTCAACTGTTGTCAACTAGATCAATCAGGAATAAGCAATATGTCGTACCCTATCTATCATATTTGCTTTTCGGTAAAGGGTACACACTTGTGTTTTTTTACTTATTCAATTCTCTGTCTTGATAAACACAAATCCTTCTCGAACCCCGTTTTCCCTGCCTGATCTTCCTCTTCCAGCCCGACTCATTTTGTCTTCACTGGAAGCTGTTGATCCCATTCCTTTGACCTTCTCTTACTCTTCTTCTAGCTTATTAACTTGTCTTTCTGCTTTGTCACTCTCGTATTCTGAATAGGAATCGGCAAGCAGGTACAACCACCCATAATAATAGTGTTTCTCCAAAAGAAAATTATGTTGTTCCGCGTCTTGGACTAACCATTCCTTAGAGGGCATTGTTAAAAGATCCTCGATTCCTAATGAAATCGATGTAGTAGTTGCTTGATGAAAGCCCAAAGTCTTTATTTGATCCATTATATGGGATGTATATCCAATTCCCGAGCTTTTTATTCCACCTCTCCTCTCCAATCCTCGATCAAACTAGCCTTCCCTAGAAAGATCAGACAGAAGTAAGACGAGCTGTAGTTGTATGTATAAGCTCCCGTCTTTCCCTCTGCTTCTCAAAATTCTTCATCCCTCTAGCGTTTGTTATGAGGACATTCATTAGGAGTTTGAGGTTAGATGTGATGGGAACTCCCTCCTCTGTTGGAGGCACTTTTCATTGCTCTTATTTGGCTCCGAGCCTTAGACTGTCAGTTTGCTTTTGTGGTTAAATTGGATTTTTTAGATTATAAGGGAGGGCACACACACATGCACTCCACATGCACACACACATGTGCGCCCTACTAAAACACACGTTAGGTCTAAAACGAAAATCATTCGATAAATTATGTATTTATGAAGTACCTCACGTGGCGCGAGTATGTGTTTTCCCACTGATCACACATGCGTATGTGAGATGAAACGCACCAAGCCAATCCAAAGGATGGAACCCAGATGGGCTGATTGCTCGATTGCAACCTCAGCCACTGAGCCAACGCTCAGTTCTCATCAAATTGGATATGATATTGTTCAGTTGGTAATGCTAACCAATTTAATTACCAATCTAACGCATATTAACTCAATATAAGACAATGTGCTTAGTTCCTCCTCAAAAGAACGCCCTTTACTTAATTTGATCTAAAAATGGACAAAAAATTCGCAGCAGATTCAGATATGGACAAACTGTGCAGCTTTTACACCAAAGAAAAATCATCTGATTTTGTAAATTCCATCACCTGTCCTGCTTCCTTAATTTTCTGCAACAGTAGGGATGCTTTATTGAGGCGCACATGCTGTCCACTAGGGGATGAGATTCAGACTGAAACATATTTTACTGTTACATTCAGATGCAATCGATGAATCTTTTGATATCCTAGCCGTAATGCAATCTCACCCCGTCCTGCAACAATATTACCCTCTCCGTTTCAAAAACATGTCACTTTTGATTTTCCACGATCCCCAAAGTTACTCATAAGCTAAACCCTTACCGACAAATAATCAATCCGCAATGCATGGGGAAAGCTTTAACTGCTAATTTTATACGAATGCAAAAAATATTGTGAAAGTATGGCGTTGTAAAAGTATTTCTTACGATAAGTATAACAATACCATCTTACTACAACCAATCTAACTATTTAGAAAAATGTCATTGGTTAAATAAGTTTGATGGATCTAAGTAAATAGTATCAAGTATTCTGAAACGGAGAGAGTACTACGTCCATGGCTGAAACATCGCAGAGTTCAGATGTGCTCAGACCGCAGCGCAGATAGGACTCGTGGTTCCAGTGAATACCTGCCGCCGGTGTGTCTCGAGCACAGCCGAAGGGCTGTGCCTCCGGAGGAATAACCCGAGCCCGCATTTCGGCGGGGGTGGCACGAAGCCGACGCACATGACAAGACAGAGATGCATGAGCTGAAACGAAGAAAAAGTCCCGGAAATGAGAAGTGGCATGGAAAACTTAGTTTAACTCAAGGGAAAGGTAATAATGGAGGCTAACGATATTTTCATAGTATTTTGCCAGTCTAGGTGTTTCGTTGAAACATGGACAGTCTACCAAGTTTAGTTCTACAACCTAAGAAAAATGATAGCAATGCTTGCTATTTTACAGGGCTAATGCTAGATGACACAAAGGAGAAACTTAGGCCCCGTTTGGCACAGCTCCACCACCGGTTCCTGGAGCTGTTTGGAGCCGTTTTGTGCCAAACGGGGTAAAACAAAATAGCTCCACCCAAGGAGTCCCTTAAAACATGCTGAGACAAAAGATATGTACGAGATGGAGCTGAAAAAAGTAGCTCCACCCGGCTCCATCCGCAGACCCGCATGCCACTGCCCTTGTACTTTCGTGAATTTACGCGATCTGCCACCGGCTCTTCTATTCTCCCGTTACTCTGTTCGGTCTTCTCGTCTTCGACCGTGAAGGGAGCGCCGCCGCCATTAAATATTGGTTGCTAATACTTTATGTTATTTTAAATTTTAATTTTTTTTGAATTCAAAATTACTCGGATGAAAAATCATGTAGAAACATACAGCTCTTGATGTTACTACAAGCCAAATAGACAGAGGTATATTGGACAATTGACATCTCTCAACCATGCATGATAAAACAGGTGGAGCTGTTTTGCCAAACAGTCTACCAAAACAGCTCCAGCTCCACCGGTGGAGCTGTTTGTGGAGCTGAAGCAAAAAAAAAAAAAACAGCTCCACTTGTGAAGTGGAGCCGTGCCAAACAGGGCCTTAGTAGCACTGCACCTCGTGTTACTGGCACTAACCGAAAACATAGTGCCCTGTAACTTCTTACAAGTACATTTCGGTTGCAATTCAGAAGGTAACTTGCAGTTTCGGAAGATGGCTAACCAGCAATTCTAATGGACGAATACATTCAACTCATTACTCCCACGTTCAATCTAAAGAAGAAAAATGTATTTTTTGACCCTCTCAAAAGAAAGGATCCATATATATGCTTTTTGGCCATTTCACCATGATCACAATGAGCGAATAACTGAAAATTAATTGTCAAATGTATCACTTTTGTTGAAAACTATATAACCGATGTTGGCAATCAGAGGGGGTGAATGATCTCCAAGACTTTTTCCCCTTCAAGTAATCAAATATCAAATGACTATGAAGTCACAAAGTTCAGAACTTCCGATTACACTACTTGAACTTAGCAAGATAAAGCCAGAATCCTGAGCCAACAAAATCAACACACTTCAATAAGGCTGGTCAGACCATCGGGATATGGCTGATTTGACTGCTAGACCAGGGCAGGTCTGATTGGTCCCCTAATCCCTGTCTGCAATCCTCTTGAGACAAAAACTCAAATCTCATGAACCTTGCTTGTATAGGACTTGTTCAAGCCACCAGGAACCTAAATCAACAAGTTTAAACCCACTGAATCAAGGGGAATCAAATCTAGGTCACAAGAACACCTAAAACTCTAAATTCTAAATTACTTCTTTCTCGTGAAGATCTAAAGCATGATGACTTCCAAATCTATTTTCACATGTCCTACCAAGATAAATCAAGCAAGAGATCGAGCTGGAACAACCGCAACAATAGAATCACAAATTAAGCTCAAGAACAACCAAAATCAAGTAAGAACACAAACAAGAATATGATTGAGATAAAAGTTTTGATTGATTCTCAGTAGAGGAGCATGTTTATATGCTCATAGATATTTACAAGGTGCAGCCACAACACCACTCTTCACTCTCTCAAACTTTCTCTTCCAACTATGGAAGGAGAAAAGGTGGAAGAAAAACCCTAACCCTAGAATCCTTGGATCTAGACACCTCCTCCCCTCCCCACTAAATAACCAACACACACAACCTTAATAGGTCTAACCCATTAAAAAAACCAAGGCAACCCATCAACTCCAACTAATACGGGTTTTACACACTTACGTACGCTTCTCAAAGCACTTATAAGACTTAATCCGCTAACACCTTAGCGATTGATCCACTTATAATTCCAGCTCTCCTTGACCTAAACTGCTTCTCCCTTGTGCCTCCTCACGCTGCGGTTTTGGTCAAGTCACAAATTCGATATATAGTAAACTACCAAAATATCCCGACGAAACTTTTGGACACCTTCCCATGACACCATCATTACCTTCATCTCAAAGTATCTCCGTATGCTTTGACACGTAGCCTATAGTGCCCAACAATTAGTCATCACGTCTTCACGCATTCGGTCTATCTCAAACCATCTCTATGTGAATCGGCTTCGTCACGTGGCGCACCATATGTACCAATTTGTCTCACTATGATTTTTGTTTTCTCTGTACTCCCAGTTAAGCCACAGCCTCATCCAACCTTACATAAACACTCCGGACCTCAGCTCTCCTGCCTAGTCACGGTATATTGCCGCCGACCATTACGTTATCTAAACCACTTGCACCTCCAAAAATTAATCAACCATATGGAACATAGATTTTATGCATTTGACTCACGTTATTCAAACTAATAATGAACAACAAGAAGCATATCTCCTGTTCTCAAATAATACATGCAACAGAAATACAAATCACTGCCAAATTATAAATACACTTACGGAGATGTGGTTGAAAAATCCATTCAAGTACTCATTTTCTACTTAACCATAAGATGTGGATGCAAATCCATTTAAGTACCCTTCTCCTAGCCAATCCTGCCCGAGATAAATGCTATAAACCAAATTTGGAGAGCAGGCCATCATCTTTCAAATGTAAGACAGCAACTTGAAATATATGATCAAGTAGATGGAAAGGGATAGCACTGCACAAATGTGCTGCCAGAATAGGAGGGCAGATGCTTCCTTAACACCGTAGCCTCTCAGACTCGCAATTGCTCCAAGCAGGATGGCACTAGGGGTGGAGTATTGCAGTGAGAGCACAAAGCGGTACATGTGGTCTTGCTCAACAAGTAGATGCAACCTGTCTGCTAGCGTCACGACACCAATACCAATGCATGGGAGCACCAGAAGCCTTGCCACAGTTATACCGATGATAGTCCGGATACCCAAGGCATTATCGTTTGGGCCTTCTGCAAGCATGCCTCCCAGAATTAACATCACCGAGGGAACCACGGCGGCAGCTAGGATTTCCAAACTATCGGTGAAGAATGAGAGCGGTGCATCAGCCCCAAACACAAAATCGTTGAATACAGGAACCATGCCAATGATAATGGCAAGCAAGGAGGCAATAGTTGGAGGCTGAAGAACATGCTGAATTGGAGTCTTTTCAGCTACAACCCTGATCCTCCTGACCACTTTTGGCTCTGCCAAACACCTAAGTGACTTTGGGCTGCTAGGTCCAGCACCAGAAGTTCCCTCTTCAGTAAAATCAATATCAGGAAACATATTCTGCGAGGAGCCTGAAATGCTCATGAAAACCCTTGCGATGAATGGCGTCTTCGAGTGCTCCGTTTCTTTATCAGCCATCCCTGGCCATTCTGCTTCTTGAAGCAGAGGCCTACTGAAGTTGCTGACCTGTAGCTCTTCCACAATCTCGTTTTCTTCACCTACAATCTCATAAAACTGCATCGGCGGCTCCATCATGTGGTAGACCAAGGTGTAGACAAGAATAACAGCAACCCACTGAGCGAACGAGACATAAGCAATACCCTTGCGGTGGCATCCAGGACCGAACGGGTGATCCGCAGTATGGCAAACTGACCCGATGATTGCGATAGGAAGGTTCCCCGTGTTGCCAAACCCAGTCATGATCACCGTGAACCGGAAGAACTGTGGAGGTGGGCGGCAGATCAGCGCCACGATGTACCCAAGAACACACCCAATGGCCGTGCTGATGAGCACGTTGACTGGGATGAACCACCAGTGCAGGACATTGTCGATGGTCACCGACTGGCCGAGGTGGACGAAGATCAGGCAGGGGAGGAAGAGCGCGAACACGAGCTTGCTCAGGAGCTTGAAGGTGGCCTTGGGCACGATCTGCGTCCTCGGGTTGGCGAGGATCAGGCCGATGACCGTCAAGCACAGCAGCTTCATCAGCGGCACAACGGCCGACACCCAGTCGCCATGGATGGTCACTTGTGGATCCATGGACCAAACCAGTGCCGCTGCTAAAGCTGGGCTCTTTTCTCTGGCTTCTCAAGATTACACTCCCCTTTTTGCCTGTCCAACCAATAAATTGTCTTTCTTGCGCCGATTCAAAAGGGGTTTGTTCCCAATCGCATAGAAAACGCTAATATTTCTGCATACCAAGAAAAGAAGAGGATTCAGGAATGGGGGATACGAGATGGGAATAGCAGGTAAGAACAAATCGAGCAAGGACATGGGCATGGAAGAAGGTAGTACAATCGTCCAACTGTAATATCAAATCAGAGCGCAAAGGTATATCGAACTAACAAATCCATTCGAATAAAGCTACGGATCCAAGAATAATTCCATAATTGAGAATGGCCAGAACGCTTTTCCAAGAGCGTGCAATAAACCTAAACAAATCGACAAATCAAGCGTGCTTACCAATGGGAAAATTTTGCCTCTCGCGCTTTGAGATCTCGGTGCGGGGTGCGGACGGCGAATTGGGGAATCCGCTTGGACAATTGCTAGATCAGGTGGAGGATTCTGATGGATTAATTGTGTGGAGACTGTAGAGGGCTTTCGTCTCGGTTTCTCGTGATGGGATGGGATGGGATGGGATATGCTGTTCGGCTTGGCATTTTCTAATGGATTTGTGATAAACTTTCGTTATTGAAACCCGCCCGGTCGCCGAACCGGAGAGACCAACGGTTCACCGGTCAAATTGCCCGGTCCAACTGTTGAACCGGCGGTCTGCAAATACTTATATTTAATTCTTGTGATAATTATTTTGGGGAGAAACAGAAAAATATAATGTGCCAAAAGTTGAAGACATAAAGAAACCATGGATTCAAAAAATAAATGAATTACGATTATAGGTTTATAGCACACACTAGTGTTTTATAGATATGCCCAACCCAATGCGATTCCAGCATAAAACCAAGCCGCGCAAACTCTGATCTGGACGCAAACAAGACAACGACCTGCATGAGTTCCTAATCATCACCTAGCGTAAAAACATGCATGCCAATCTGCCTAACTTGCAAGCTACCGCCGCCCGTCCGGTGCCACCCACGCTGCGCAACGGCGGGAGGACGGCCATGTAACATCAAAAAATTTATTTTCTTTACAAATAATTTCAAATTAATTATTTTAAAAATGTTTAGATTTTATTTGGATTATTTATGTATTACTAGAAGAAAATATCAAAGTCCTAATTCCAATCCAAATTCCCAAATTCAAATTCTAATTAAGAAAAATCCGAAAGGAGCACCCATCGACCAAGCCACCAATTCATAGCTATTCATTTTCCATTTATCCTACCATCTCCTTGTATTCAGCCGTTTCCAAATTTAGTGTCCAAACTCAACGCCATTGATTCCCCTTCAGTCTTTTGTTAGTTTCCTTTCTTCACCCAAGCTGTAGATTGGAATTCTGTGACTGTATCACCTTCCTTTTCCCCTCAACATCTTCACTTGTAAACTGCCCACTTGTGCTAGCAATTAATCTTTCCATTTCTTTCGTGCATCCTTGAATACCAAAACGATCGCACAGTGCCACAACTTCCGTCGGTTTCCTTTCTTTGCCGAAGCTATAAATAGAGCACGCCCTTTCATCTAGCCACATCCTTCCTTCCTCAAGAGAATTCCCCAAGGCAACGCCGAGGCCGTCGCCGACACCGTTGGCCTTGCTGCGCTAAGACGACCTCGCCGACTACTGCACCATCCAAAACCCCTGCCGAAGCCTTTCCCCGTCGGAGCACTCTGTCGTCGCCGTCTTCCACCTCGCCATCAAGCAAATCTGCCATCGAAAGCCTCCTCCGCCGCCACTCATTCCTTGCCACTGATCCACCTCCAGTAATGCAACCTTATATTACAACCTTCTCCGTGCCACCCCGTCTCTCCGATCGACCAGACGGTCTGAATGTCTCTATCTCACGACCGCAGTCGCTCACAACCATAGCTGTTTTCGATCTCGGTCGCTCACAACCGCAGTCACTCACAACCATAGCTACTTTTGACCATGGTCGCTCACGATTACATTCGCTCACGACCATGGCAGCTTTCGACCACCCTCATTTTCGACCACCTTATAGTTTTCGACTACTCTTGGCCTCCTAACCACCATCAATATTACGATCGCCCTAGTCGTTTCAACATCCTCATCGATTACGACCACTCTCGGCGTTCTGACAACTCTTGTAGGCTTCGACCACTCTGAAGCCTTCGACCACTCTAAACCTTCAACCTCTAGGTTTTGATCACTAAGATTCAATCACTTTGAAGTCTTCAACCAGTTCCAGTCTTCTTGGACCAGTTCCTGTGATGTTCAACTTGCAATGGTTCCGACCTCTCCGAACCTTTCGACTACATATACCTTTCAACCACGTTACATACTTCAACCACTTCAAACTTTTCGTCCACTCTTTCCGACAACGTATCGACCATCGACCACTCACAACCACTTTGACCACCGACCACGTCTAAATTTTTAACCACATTCAGCCATCTGATCACAACTGTTCGACC
Source organism: Dendrocalamus latiflorus (assembly GCA_017311315.1). Taxonomy (NCBI): domain Eukaryota; kingdom Viridiplantae; phylum Streptophyta; class Magnoliopsida; order Poales; family Poaceae; genus Dendrocalamus; species Dendrocalamus latiflorus. The sequence continues at coordinate 31,557,229 of CM029639.1, read as the reverse complement.
ACTCGAGCCGTTCGACTCCTTTGACTACTCTAAACCGTTCGATCTCTCTGACCTCTCCAGACCCTCCGATCATTTCGTCCATAGTCGCTTTTGACTACAGTCACCCTCGACCACTTGCTATTGCGACCGTTGTCGCTTCGCGCTCTAAGCTTTTGATCGTCGTCACTCTAAGCCTCCGACCACCGCCGCTTTCGACCATGACCACCCCTTCTCTAAACTTCTGACCAGTTGTTAAGCTTTTCTGACCACTCAGTAGCTTCCGACCCCTCTGACTACGGCAAACACTTCCAGACGCCCGTATTTCTTCATCCTAGCCTTGTTTGAACTTGTTAAAATTTCTAAATTCATCTAAAATCATAAACCTCTTTCCAGTATATATATTTTGTATTTTTGTGGCTTTGTTTGTATTTATTTATTTGGGTTTCCCGTTTTTACACGTAGAACCCGACGTTGCCAAAGAGTTTTTCGATCCACAGCAGGATGGTCTAGACAATGTGTAGGAAGGCAAGTCTCCTTTGATCATCTTGAACCTATGTCTTCCAAAATCCTTTTATTATTTCAAATTTAAATGCATTGCTATGTTACATAAAATGATAACTTCTGTTTTAAGGATAATAGTTAAATCGACAATTGTTATACCCTCATTTGACATCGACAACCATGTACCTTTGTCACTCTAGGATTTCCTTGTCCCAGTATTGAGATTATTAACATATTTGTTAATTTTAGAATGGTAGTAATTGCTTAGACAAGCTACTCGGTCAGTATAACCCTTCGGATGAAAAATTGATATTGTCTGTTTTAATATTTTAGTCAAGTAATTAAGTGGCAATAGGTATTGCTACTATTTAAAAATAAAATAAAATGGTGAAAATTGGTTTTAGACTTGGGTGGATGGTAAGATTGGGTTGGTGCAGATTTAGCACAAGATCTTGTATTGTGGTTGTGCCGCTCTAGTCAATTAAGGACCGACACTTGTGATTGTCCAAACTGAGCACTACCGTACAACCATAAGTCTATATGGGTATGATCTAGCCGAATAACTCGCAAAGGTTTAGTTTAGATATCACCAGTGGTAAGTGGGTGCCAAGGATTTACTGGTTTACTCACAGTGAGACATAAGGATTTACTGTACTCATATGGCACAAGAAGCGGCTTCTAACTATGGTGGATTTAACCCTTTAGCCGTAAAACCTCAACGGGTGGTGTCTAACTAGATTGGAGTAAGGTAAACGCTTTGTGATAAATTATCTGGGTATCATGCCTAAAGAAGCATGTTGGCTATTAAGATGATTTATCTCTTGTGGATAAAGCTATACAACCTCTACGAAGTGTAAAACTATTCGAATAGCCGTGCCACGGTCAAGGGCAGGCGATGTACACTTTCACATGGTAGATCTTTGGTTTTGGTTTCAAAGTAAAAGTTTTGGGAACTCAGGAGTGGATGGATCTCTTGGGAGCGTGTCCTGGTGGATAGAGCCAGTGCGGGTGGATGGAACCCGTAGTCTTGAACCTTGGCGGTTAAAGCCTGTTTACTAGTGTTGGTGGTTGGAACCTTCACTAGAAAATTTATTTAGTTTCAGTTATTGCAATTACTTTGTTAAATTGATGCTTTTGAGAATTTATTATGGTATTTGAAACATAATGCTGCTTTGTGCAAGAGAACCATATTATCCTTCTTTGGTAAGCCTTGCATCTATTGCATTTTTCCCAAGACTTGCGAAGTACTTTATGTACTCACATACTACACTCAAAACAACTCTCAAAGGGTTGTGAAGATCAAGAAGTAGCCTACGACTACTACGCATGTGGATCCGACAAAGGCTTCCTAGATTACTAGGTTGCACTTCCCTAGTCAATTATCTGTGGCGTATTGATGGGTCATCGTCAAGGTTTATTTTTGCTTCCGCTGTGTTCTGTTAGCTTGTGAGGTTTTCAAACTTCAGTTGTAAGAAAGTGGCCATAAGGCCTATACTGTCTTTTATTATAATAAAGCGTTGTTGGTTATGTAATTATCGCTGTTTGACTGTGTGCACTAGTTTTGATCTGGGACTAGTGCAGTAATACACAGAGGGTTTGGATTTGGAAATCCGGTCCCGATAGGCCATGATGTTTGAATCTGGCGGAGGACTACGGTGGCCTGTGTGATTGGATTCGACGATGGAGAACATCAGCAAATAGACAAAGAGAAGGAAGATGATAGGCCATGTGGAGGTGACCCCGGTTGTGTGATGAGTAATTGACATCTGTTTTAGGAAAGTCGAGTTTGGTTTGTGTGGTTCGGGCCATGTCATTGCGCAGTGCAATCGGTTTCGGTCGGACCTTGTCGAACTAGGTCGAACGTGCTTAAGTCGTTTATTTTTCGCTTCGATCGGTTTGGGCTTTGAGTATGTCTTCTGATGCTAATGTATGGTTACAATATTTCGAGCGGTGCTATGTGATTTGTTTCTTATCTATGATAGCTGCAGGACGTCGAGGTGGAGTCGTGGCAGGGCACGGGATGACCGGACTAGGCGCAGGTGGTGCCGAGGTCAAAGCAGTCGAGGTGTGCCGAAGACGACGAGGACTCGAGGTGGTTGTGTGGCTTGGAGGGCAAGGAATGAGGAAGCTTCCTGGAAGGTGCACGAGGGGCGTTTTGGTGAATACGCAAAGCTGCACTAAAGGAAGTGGATTGTGGATAAAGCACTAGAGTTGGTGGAGGCTTAATGGGAAAGCATGTTGCAAACCCATTAGTAGGCTATAAAAGGAGGCTTGTTTCCTGCATGATTGATCACTTGTGAGAAGAGAAATGACTTGTGAGAGAGGTTGTTAGGGTTTTAGAGTTTGTTTTGGCTTTGTCTCTCTTACTTGTCTCCTTGATTTGTAACTACATATGGGGTAGTCCTGTGTGTATGTTCTTGTTTGGGTGATGGCTGTAAGAAGGATCATATGTAATCATCCATCTCTTTGCTTCAAAATGAGTTTATAGAGTCTAAGTTGCTGTGATTTCATTTGTTTTCTCTGTTTGTGCGTCGGTTGTGTTTGCCTCTGTCAATTAATTCCTTCGGCAGTGCTCCTGTTTGATTTCAAGTTCTGCAGCCTATTTTTTTGGTTTCTTGCCGGAATTACTACCTTTGGGCTGCTCTCTTTCTCTGCAAATTGCAGCCTAAAAACCAGTTCGGTACTGCCTGTGGGCTGCTCTCTTTCTCTGCCAAACTGCAGCCTAAAAACCAGATCGGACAGCTGCAACAGTGACTATTTCTTTGCTGTTTTAAAGAGCTCGAGGCAGCTAATTAAGTCTACATTTATTTCGGCAGGAGAGACTGTTCTTGGTTGTTTTTTTTGCAGTGCTGAGCTGGGCTGTAAATAGCAGTAGTTTGCATGCAACTTGCTTCCTTCTTCTCACTGTATTTATCTCGGCCAACATGCAGTCCGATTGGCAGTCTTCAGGAAGGTTCATTTCATTTGTGATTGCAGTTGGTGTTTGGTTGATACTCTTGTTTTGATTTCACTGCAGTACAATTTTGCAGTCAGCTCTCAGTAAGGAGTTCGGCCAGGCTTGCTTTTGTTTGTTCACCTCCAGCTATTTCTTTTCGATTTTACTTTCAGTTTACTCCTTTTGTTTTGGCTGCAGTTTTATTGACTCTATGCTTTTGGGCCAGCTTGGTAAAGCATTTCTTTTCTCTGATTTTTGAGTGTGTGATTTTTCTCGTGAGCAAATATTTTCCGTCTTCATAGCTCTTTAGCTATCGGAGAAGAAATCGTTCGGATTCTAGGGTAGGCTTTTAAGCAACATTCACCCCCCACTGTTGCCGATTTCGATCCAACAGAAGAGGAATGAGAGCGCGGGGGACAGAGTGTTACAAATGTGAGCAATATTTTAATTCTAGATTTTACTAGGAAGTAAATATCACAAACATGCAAATATCATAACTAACACCAGCAAGTAAGTCATATTGTGCTTCAAATATATGTAAGAATAGAATTATATCAAAGTCGATCGGTTACACGAACGACTTACAGTAGGGGTCTGATGAAGAATAGAATGCAGCGCAAGCTTGATGTAGTGAGAACGTAGATGAAGCAGCGAAGCGAGCGACCGAACAGATGTGTGCTGCTTAGAAACCTTATTGCCACCCACATGCAGGTTTTCATGGCAGCAACAGTTTGAAGATACCTCTTCCCTCCTCCACGGTGCACGTTGGGGAAAAGAGTCAATAAGGTTCAGGCGGTGCAATACAACAACACAGCTTTGCACGAAGAAGAAAAAGACATGGATGAGGCAGTGATTCGAGGCTCTTAGCTTTGGATATCTCCAGGCACGCGTGAGCACACACACACACACACACATATAATCACTCGTAACTGATGCAAGTAAGCAGCAATTTACCCATTGGTAACTACCTATCATCAGTACCTAATAAAGCCTCAAATTCATACAATCAAATGCCATTCAAATAGAGAGAGATACATGGTTCAGCAAAAATAAGGTGGACTTTGTGATACGGTACAAGTAGCGGTGATTCTCCCCCTCTCTTCTTGCGGCTAGGGTTTTAGCCCCTCCTTTCTCCTTGTGGCAACTCTAGGGTTTCTGGCAAGTAGAAGTAGCCGAATAGTACCTCCAACTTCTTCCTTCATGGCTAGTGTAGATGGATAATGGGGTTACTACGCACTAAACAACAACATGGCTAAATAAAAGCAATCAATCGGGCTTTCCAAACCATGAGCAACCTGCAAGTAGTCACGAATTAGATGGGATGAATCTTGTAGATTTAATTCCGCAACTCTAGAACAATAACCTTGATCTGCACAATTTGATCAAACCCTATTTGGGAAACTCTCAACAAGCACGCACGGTACTACGCCACAAAACCATGATGACTTTTCTGTATTTTTAACTCAAGCAATCTTATCTAAGGTACGGATACCATGGCCTTATATTAGTGTTCAATGGCATGGCCAACTCAACTCACACACGCACATCATGGGAGCCTGACTCAAACTCATGCTCATATTGGCACATACAACTCGGAATCTTTATTGAAACAGACTCTTTATTCTCAACTGGATGTCTCAATTAAACCGAGGCTAGTTTTGGAAGGGAACTCCCCAAAACCGATTGCAACTGAATTCGGCCACCCTGATCTCATGCATACATACTCGGACTCCTATCTTTTAAATAACAAACTTAGAGATAAGACTCGAATTGGTTCCATTTCAAACTTAGATGGGATTCCTTTTAAAGGTCGTTTCGATCAAAACTGAACCAACATAAATCCCTTGTTGGCTTCCCAATTCCTGTTTCAAAGCTGACTTGATTACTTGGCTCCTCACGTTCCTTGCTCGCTCTTCCTTCTCTGGCTTGTCTTCCCCTCACACACTAGAGTCCTAGACTCAATCTCCCTTTCCCACATGGCTCACTCTTCCTTTCTTGCGCCTTGGGTGGAATAGGAAGGAATCCACTCGAATTGGCATGGGCTAGCTGGAATCCCACCTTTCTTTCTTCACACACAAGGCAAGTGCTATCCTTTCCTTTCTCTTACTTCTAGCTTGGTTGCCTATCTCTCCCTAGCTTGGAACAGCTTGCACTTGGCCGATGCATGCAATGCCCATGCACCAACCATCTCCATGCGGCTTGCCCCCTTACGCGCTCATGCTCCCACGTTGTTCCCCATGGATCATGCGCCTCTTCTTGCTGCTGAGTGCATGGAACCTCTTTTTGCCTTCCTTGGCTGGCCTCCATCTCCTTCCTCTTGGCCAACACATATTGGTCCTCCTCTTTACACATAATAGCAACAATTGGCAAAAAAATTTTAGATTGTAATGTGACATCATACTTAGAAGTAGCAATGGTCCTTGGTGCCAACATCACTTGGTCTGCCAAGTGGTGTGCCACGCCATGGTGCGGTTACACATTTTATGTTACAAGTCACGTGATTTATTACGCGAAAATAAGCGAATATGAGTGTGCACGTGTGTACATGTGTGTGTATTTAGCTAAAGTTCTCCTCATGCCATCCACATTCCATGTGCTACAGTTTTTAAAAGTGACAAAGACTCCACCTTATACATTACCTTTCCTCTACATGGCTAGGCAATATGGTACTAAACCATGCATGCTTTGAAATTATAGGAAATAGGTCTCACACTCATATGAACCTAATTTCTAACAATCCCACACCAATTCCAAAGCATGTAGCAAAAAGATGTCAAAGATATTGTGCTGAAGTACTATTAATATACCACTCTTTTTCCATACGGGTTGAAGTTACACCTAGAATGATAAGATTCATCTTTCCACAATTGATGAATAGACTATGCCTTGAATTCACAGCGTTTCATTATCAAACTTCACTTGAAATCTCAACTGATATTAGGTTGCCAATGAACCATGTCTAAATTGATTGTTATATGGTCATGCTCCTTGATCTACCCATGAGCTTTCTAGACTATGCCCTGTTCTCATGAACTACAACTACACAGTTAGGCTCAAGTAGGTGTATTTTTCTAGGTATCCTGTAGGGTAATACATTTTCCTTATTTGAACTACAGAATTCATTAAGGCTTTATGCCAACCTTCCATACAGTCAAGAGTACTTTATCTATTAGGACACGGGTATAATGAATATATATTCTCTTGTTATAATATCAATTTGTTTTCCCATTGCTAGTCACGGGATCTCCGATCAAGACGGTATGTGTTACTATTGTTGTGTAACTCAAATGGGCTTCATATCTATGTCCATAGATGCAACAAAAATCTTTTTTATGCTAGCACCTTTGTAAAGGGGTCTAGTATACTTTTCTCAGTGTGAATATAATTCATAGCAATCACTCTGAAGTTTCTCCATTTTTTGATAGATTTAAGCCTATGCTTCACATGTCTAGAGAACATCATATTATCTTTAGTACTGATAACTTTAGCCAACACTGTTTGATTACCGCAGTACATTAGGACTGCTGGTATTGTTTTCTCAACCAATGGCATGTCTAACAGAAACTCTTTCAGTCATTCAGCCTCAACAGTGGCTATGTTAAGTGCTATGAGTTCTGCTTCCATAGTTGACCTCGTCAATATGATCTGATTGCAAAACCTCCATGAAACTGTAGCACTAGATAAAGTAAATATATAGCCACTTGTAGCTTTTATCTCGTCTGCATTAGAGATCCCATTAGAATTACACTATACTTCTAACACATATGGGTATCTAGTATAATGAATTCCAAAATATGTTATGCCTCTTAAGTAACGCAACACTCTTTTAAGTGCCTCCTAGGATTATCTTCTAGGTTAGATGTAAACTGACTTAATTTGCTCATTCCAAATGAAATATTAGGTCTTGTGGCACCAGCTAAATACATAAGTGGCTCAATAATTTGTGAATATATCAATTGATTGCATCATAGGGTGTTGGACAAATTTTATAATTCTCATAGCCAAAATGACTAAATATTTTCTCAACATAATGGGATTGATTCAAAGTAATCCCATCCTCATTCTTGATCAATTTAATATTCAAAATAACATCTGTCTCTCCCAAGTCTTTCATATCAAAGCATCGAGATAACGATTTGACCTCATTAATTAAGGCAGTATTTGTCCCAAATATAAGTATGTCATCCACATACAAACACAAGATCACTCCTTGACCCACATTATAATGGTAGTATGCACATTTATCAGCTTCATTCACAGCAAAGCCAATAGATGTCAAAATTTTATCAAATTTATCATGTCATTGTTTAGGTGCTTGCTTTAGGCAATACAAGGATTTCAATAATCTGCATACCTGATTTTTCTATCCAAAAATCACAAAACCATCTGGTTGATATATATAGTGAGAGACCATGTGGACATGCCCCACATTTGTGATGAGTGATTGACGGTTGCTTTTGAAAGTTTGAGTTTGATTTGAGTGTTTTCTGCAAAGTCGTACCTCTTTTGCTGTGGTTGTAGGTCTTCAAGAGGGCGTACGACCAATTTTGACCATTGTCGTAGCTCTCTGGTCGTGGTTAGAAGGCAGCAGCAGTCGCTACGACCACACTGACCGTGGTCGGAAAACACTAGGAGTTGTTACGACTGGTTTTGCTGTGGTCGGAAGTCAGTCGGAGTGTTTATGACCACTTTTGGCCGTGGTCGGAAGGCTGTACGACCACGTTGTGGCGTTTACGACCACTCTAGCCGTGGTCGTAGGTCACCAGGGAAGTTTACGACTGGTTTGGCCGTGGTCGGAAGGCTATTCGACCACGTTGGCTGTGGTCGAAGCCTGCTATGACCACGTTGCTCGCGGTCTGAGGTCGTAAGTCGAAGCTATGACTACTGCGGTCAGAAGTCGGCGCTCGAGTGAACGACCACATTGAGGAGTCGGCGCCTTATGACCACGTTAGTGCAAGAGGAAGTCAGAGGTCGAGGCTTCGATCGCTGCGGTCGATAGTCTACGGACCTCGACTGCGACCATGTGGGAAGTCGGCGGACTTCGACCATGTTGTGAGGCGGTCATACGCGGTCGAACTTGGTCGGAAGCGCTCGGAGTGCGGTCGGTTGTGGTCGGCTGAGGTCGTAAGCGGTCGTAAGTGTCCGAAAACCGTGAACATGGTGGTAGACACCTTGAAACCGGTTGTTTGACCTGTAGAATCGATCGTTTGAGGTGGGAATTGGTCGTATGGATTTGTGTTGAAGTCATAGACCTTGTGCATTGGATGGTTCATCATTTCGACTGGTCAGAATGCAGTTTCGACTTTGTGGTTTATGATTTGAGCTCTGTTTCTCTGGTACAGATGTTTGTACACATTGTGTTGTGCGGTGCTATGAATGTTTGCTTGTCAGTGATGGTTTGCAGGACTTTGAGACTAGTCGTGGTGAGGCATGGATGGTCGAGACTAGGCACGGGGGTGCTAAGGTCGTGAGCGGCCGGGAGATGCCAAAGACGACGAGGTCTGTGAGGTGGTTGCAAGCGTGATCGGCAAGGTAGGAGGAAGCTTTCGGGAAGGCAGCGGAGTGGCATTTTGGAGAAATGCGAAAAGCTGCAAAGGGAAGCTGTGTCTCTGCCAATGCATAGGAGTTATTGGCGCTTACGGGTAAAGCACTGGAAGCTTGTTTTCGCCAGTGGGTAAAGTGAGTGGTAAAACCCGGTGTTAGGTGGGGATTTATGGGTTTCCCCCCGGTAGCAGAAGGCTATAAATAGAGAGGGTAGAGCTCGGGGTGCTCGGTGAGGTTGTTCCCGAGTCACTCTGAATTTTTCGTTTCTATTTGTGTGAGTTGTCTCTGGGTAGAGCACGGTTGCTCTTGTACCTCCGATGGAGTGGCTGTAGAAACCTCCATGATCAATCATTCATCTATTTTCCTCAAGTTGATTTCTGTCGTTATGAGATGTTGTGATTGTTTTGTTTACGATCTGTTTTGAGAGCTTGTTCTTCATACTATCCTTTTCTCTCTTCTCTTCTTCGTGAGTCTGCATTCGTTTTGGTGTGCTTCGATTTGCTCAGAACTGGGAATCTGTCTCAAGGCCACTTGGCCAGTTCATTCCCGAGAGCAGGAGTCGAATCAGAGAAGTTCTCTTTGTCGAATGGTCGTGCGCCTCAAGTCCTCTGTTTCGAGTTCGACCATGTCGCTCTAGCCGACCGTAGCAAAGACTTTGGATTTTCTTGGTAATTTCTCTTCCAGAGGTTGGATTCTTTCAGTGCCTCAAGTTTGAGGACCAAAAGACCAGAGAGTCTCAGTTACTCGGAAATCTGGCTATGCGAGTCCTTCCGCTGTCAACCCCACAATATTCACTATTTGCTTTCTTTTGTCGGTTCGGGTAAGCTTTCGACTGGGGTCGGCCTTCTAGTAAGCTTTTCAACCCGAGACTTCATAGCTCAGTGGCTATTGGAGAAGTAGGGTTGTGTGGATACTTGGGAATTTTTTAAAGGGCTCCATTCACCCCCCTCTGTCGCCATTTCCGATCCAACATATAGATTTCTTCCTCTAGCTCTCCATTGAGGAAAGCTATCTTCACATGCATTTGATGGATATGTAGACCATAGGAAGATGCTAATACAATGAGCACTCTGATGGTGGTTAGTCTGGTGATAGGAGAATATGTATCTAAGAAATCTCCTCTTTCTTTCTGCATGTAACTCTTGGCCATAAGTCTTGCCAGTACTTCTTAATAGTGATATCAGGCCTTAGTTTCTTCTTTTTGAGGACCCACCTACACACTATAGGTTTGCACCCGCTAGGACGATTTAGTGATTTCCCAAGTCTTGTTAGCCATGATAGAGTCTATCACACTAAGGACCGCTTCTTTCTAATATTTAGCATCATGAGACGCATAAACCTCTAAAAGAGTCTTTGGCATATCATCCACGAGATATATAATAAAGTTGTCACCAAAGTTTTTTATCAACCCTTTGTCTCTTGCTCATGCGAGGAGCCTTTGCAACTAGATTGTTATCCTCCTCAGGGATATCACATATTGGTTCAAAAATGGGGGAAAGTTCAGAAGTTTGATTATTCTCACTTTTAATATTTTCAGTTTGAATATTTTTAGTTCATGAAGTATTGCCTACAGCTCCCACAGGATAAATATCCTCAAAGAATAAAGCACCTCTACACTACATTATTGTGGTAGCAATAATCTTAGGAGTTTTATATTTGACTACTAAAAATCTATAGGATGTGCTATTATGAGCATATCCCAGAAAACACAGTCGACTGTTTTAGGTCCAACCTTTTTCTTTTTCTGCAATTGTATATTGATTTAGTTCGCACAAAAAATTAACATTAGGTTTTCTCCCATTCCATTCTTCATATAGAGTAACTCACTCTTTTTAGTGATCACTCTGTTTAGGACAAAAGTTGCTGTCAATATAGCTTCCCCCACCATGTGATACGAACCAACCAACGGTAAACGCCGATTGATGCACGGATAGCCTGATCTTTCATGGTACAACCCATGAAACCATGCAAACCGATATGATACGAGAATAAGATATTCCCAACTTGCAGACAAGACTCGATCTTTCTCTCTTGCTAAAAGTCACAAACTCTCCTCTCCCAACTCGCGAACATCCAAACATGGTGCCAAGTGGCTTTTCTATTTTTATTTCATAATCTAAACATAATGGTCTACAATAGGGTACACCCCTAGCCCTATATTAGCACCAAAAGGACACGACCAAACTCACGCACAACAACGCAAACGCACGGCCTAAGGGTAAAGCCGACTCCAACCTAGAAAACTTGTAGAGCATAACACCTTGAATAATTTGACTCTACTCCTAAAAACCGAAACTGGTCTTTGGAAGGAACTCCCAAAAATAGGATACAAACATACCACAATTGGTTCGGCCAACAAAGAAAACAACGCACATGTTGTGTACAACTCAGACTCATTTAAAAGGAAAAGACAAGAGATAAGAATAATTTGAATGAGAATCCATTTCGAATCATTATTTGGAGTGACCCTACATGAAAGCTCATGCCCGGCTCAACCTCCTTTTCTGGCTTGGCATTGCACACTCTTGGCTTCCTTCCCTTTTGACACCTTTATTGGCTCAAGATCTTGTCCTTGCAATTGGCTCAGTTTCCTGGCTTCACATGGCAAGAACCTGGAGTACCACTTGGCTTCTTCATGAGCGCAACACATGAACTTGGATTGATTAGCTAGCCGATCCCTCTTTCATTCTTTCTAAGACAACTCTTCTTTCCTTTCTCTTGGCCAGTCCCTTTCCTTATGGAACGCACACAATCCTGGCTTGGATGTCCATCTGTTTTTGGCTTGGCATGGTTCCCACTCGGTATATACATGTAGAGCCCACGCAGCCCATGCATCCAAGCGGATTCCAACCGAATGCATCCTCCTTTTTCTGAGATTCTTTCCTAACCATCCTCCCTTTCCATTTGACCGTCATCCCTTTCCTTCCTTCTCTCTACATGGTCTCCATTGCGCCCAAGACTCACGTAACTCACACTCCCATGCGCCTCCCCTTCATGTGCACATAGTCATACGACCGACTATGTGGAGCTCCCCCCTCACGCACGCCAAACATTCCACATGCTACCCAATCATGTGTTAGGGTTCCAATCTCCCTCCCTAGGCCAGCCTCCCTCACCTCCCTCTTGGCCAAAATGGACACCTGAGTTTCTCCTTGTTGCAAAATAGCACCAATTTGAGACGCAATTTCAGATTGTATTTTGGAATCACAAATCAAAGTAGCTTTGGTACTTGGTGCTGCATCATCCCCTCCCCCTTCAAGCGAAACCATCCTCGGTTTTGGGGTATTCTTCATAGCCTTCTCTTTGGCGATAATGTTTTTAGCATGGATAACACTCTCTGGCATAGGACACATGATAGACCATGTGGATGTGACCCCATGCTTGTGATGAGTAATTGACAAGTATTCTGGAAGGATTGAGTTTGGTTTGTGCGGTTCGTGCCAAGTTGGCACTTGGCGCAGTTGGGTTTGGTTAGATGGGCTTGAGGTGTATTATTCTTCCCGATTGGTCATTTAGGCCATTTCATGCTTGAGTACGATTCATTGGTGCTAATCGTGATTACATGTGTCGAGCGGTGCTATGTGATGTGTTTCTTGTCTGTGATGGCTGCAGGACGTCGAGGTGGAGTCGTGGTGAGACACGGGATGACCGGACTAGGCGCGGGCGGTGCCGAGGTCAAAGCGGTCGAGGTGTGCCGAAGACGGCGAGGACTCGAGGTGGCTGCGAGGCTTGGAGGGCAAGGAATGAGGAAGCTTCCCGGAAGGTGCAGGATGGGCATTTTGGTGAATACGCAAAGCTGCACTAAAGGAAGTGGATTGTGGACAAAGCACTAGAGTTAGTGGGTAAAGCGAAAAAGCTTAATGGGCAAAGCATGTGGTGAACCCATTAAGAGAGGGTATAAAAGGAGGAGTGTTTCCTGCATGTTGGATGACTTGAAGTATGGCTTGTGAGAGGAGTTAGAGTGGTTTTTATTTTGTGTTTTCTCTTTTGCTTTCTATTGAGAGTTGTTGGAGATAGCAGGAGCTCGTTGTTTGTTGTCTCCCTGGGTGTGCCTGAGAGATGTGAGGAGTTCTTGAGTTCTTGTTGAGAGGAGATGGTTGTAATCCCTACATAATCATTTATCTCTCTTCCTCAATATCAATGGAAAAAGGATTGTGATTGGATTTCTCCATTTTTGCTCTCTGTGATGAACTTTCTCCCTGTTCTTCACTGCTGTGATTGATCTTTTAATGATTTAGTGAATTGCTTGTTTGATTCTTCATAGTTTCGAGATGGGAAGAGATTCATGGCCCCTTGGGCATTCCATTTTCAAGAGCAAGTGAAGGATTCAATAGTTTTTGTGATTTGTCAAGCTCTCGTCAAAATCTCTCTGTTCTTCATATTTTTAGGGTTTCATGGCAGGGGTTCCTTGGATCTTCTTTTTCCCTTCATTAAGTGGCTTAAGATTTGGGCTTTCAGGTGCTTATATCATTGCTAAGGTATTTGCAAAAGCTCAGGATCAAAGGACTTGGGAATGTTGAGTAATTTGGGATTTTACCTCCTCACTGTTTTATTTCCAAGTTTTAGTGTAAATCTTCATTTCTTGCTCTTGAGGTGGATTCTCTTGAATTCCTAGGTTCTACATGCTATTTTGGTTATAGTCTTGCATTTCTGGACTGAGAAAACCAGAGGGAAGTCTTCATTTTTCTCACTGTGTGGAGTCTCAAGTTTGCTCTGAAATTTCAGTTTGCTGCATGATCTGAATTTTCGAGGAGCGGTCAGACCGGAACAGAGAAGGCGGTCAGATCGGACCCGGCTGGTCAGACCGGCCCACACACGGCGGTTAGACCGGCGGTGTGCAGGCGGCCAGACTGGCCGTTGCCCACCGGTCTGACCGGCCTCCCCCCTTGCAGACTGTTGTCTTTCCGGTTTTCTCTGTTGTGTCTTCTAGGTTTCTTTTAAATGCTTTGTTTCTGTGTTTTGCTGTCCTTGATGACTTTCTAGTAAGCACATGACTTTCTTTTCATAGCTACTAATAGCTATTGGAAAGAAACATCTTTGTGGATACTTTTGGGGGCAAGATTTTAAATAGGCACCATTCACCCCCCTCTGTTGCCGATTTCGATCCGACAACACATGTGTACGATCTGCCCTCATGCATCAAAGAGTACTTGTTGGACCACCTGTGGTGCGTAGCATTGCGATCATACTGCTATGGATGTCCCAACAAGTGACATGCGTGCATTGGCACAACGTCACACTCCACCTTGTCATGATAGTCTCCCACTAAAAAAGAAACTTTGACATCATAAGTAATTTTAGCCTACCGACATTATGCAACCATTGCGCATAATACGGTTCCGGATGCCACCATGTAGGCAAACCAAGTCTTTGCTAATGATGTTGTAGCTTCAACCATCAACGATTATGTAACATCCTAAAAAACCTAAGGAATGTAAAAATAAGGGTAACATAAATTTTTTTTGCATGCACTCGTTCTCCCATGGTTTTCATTGGAGTTTCTTTGGAAAAATTTGATTTTTGGAAATAAAAGTGCATAAAATATAAATCAGATCAAATCCGAATCAAATAAGTATACTTAATCTCAGTGAGAAAAATCTTCCCAGATTCTTTCTAGACAAATCAAGGGAAATAAAACTCTAAAAATCTACCTAATCATCCAGACTATTCGAAAAGATTTTTACCAAATCTTTCGAGTGCATCTGGCAAGTGACTAAAATGCCCAAACCTTAGCCACCTTACCTCTTTTTCCCTCTCCCTACCATGTGGGGGCCGAGCACAGAGACCTTGTTCCACCTCCAGCCTGCATGAGCATAGGCCATTGTTTTGATGCCATACTCATCATTTTGAATACCACACCCATTGTTTCTCCTCTCTACTGAAAACCCCTGCCCTGTGCTCCCATCTCATCATGTCCACCACCTGTACCGCACTGAAGTGGCTCAGCCCCGTGCCTCCCCTTTGCTCTATGCTAGGTACAGACTACAAGCTCTTACGGCCACACACACACACAACATAGTCTTACGACCACTCAAGTGCTTTGACTATTACAGATGAGTACTCGAACATAGCTCCTAAACACTTTGCATGTCGAGAGTATACCCAAACAATCCCGTCAGGCCATCTCTCTTCGCTTGCTGATGCGACGGGCCCGCTGGCAGCAATTGTCTTCTACCTCGCGCATAAGCGCTAGCTCCACCATGGTCGTGGCCCGAGCTGCCCTCGGTTTTAGACGCTACGCCCACAATTCTCCATCTACTACTTCCCACTCCTGCCTAACCCGTCGCTCCAACACGACAGTTCTCTCCCCCATTGTCGTCGACTTCACATCGCGCTCCACGGCGAGAGCCCAAGACCGTGCCTATAAAACCCCTCCGACCATACCATTTTCCCCTCAGCTCACCCCCTTGGTCTCTTGCATGCAATCCTTGAGCATTCCGCTCTCTGGAACGCCACCGTGCTCTAGCATCTCCGGTGAGCTTCTCTCCTCAACCCCGCCTCAATGCGGCTTACCTTTCCTTTGAGCACCCTACATATTTGTTTGACCTTTCATGCAGAGGATCACTCGAGCCAAACCTTCTTCTTCATCTCCAACCTGACGCCACCATACGACTTTCTCTCTTCAATGAGCAAAGCCTCTATTCCTATCACCTGTACTTCTGCATGCACGCATGCAAGCTCATGCACACCTCTTTTTGTAGTTTCATCGCTGCTAGATAAATCGCTGTCGCTGCAGACCCCTTCACCACCGACGAGGTCTCCGACACTAGCTCCATCCACTTCTCCTAATGAACCATTCTTCCTGTCGTGAACCATCATCGTCTTCGGTGAGCTCCACCTCCCTCGTAGAGTACGCAAGTTAAAAAGAAATAATCATAGTCGAAAAGAGAATTATGGTAATCGAAGTCAACAAGAGAACTAAAGTGACCATAGTCAAAAAGAAAACTAGAATAATTGAGAAGAGAACTAAAGTAATCATAGTCGAAAGGAGAACTAAAAGCAATCATAGTCGAGGAAAGAACTGAAATAGTCGAACTCTAAAAGGGAACCGTAGCAGTCGAATATGAGGACAGAACCATAGTGGTTGAGGACGAAATCTACAGAACCTGGCCATAGTCGTAATTTACAGTATCCGGTCGCAGTCATAAGTTGAAGTACCCGGTCAGTAGTCAAACATCTACAGAACCTGGTCGATAATTGATAGTCATAAGTCATAGCACCCACTCGGCGCTCCGAAAACCTTCGTGGTCTAAGATCGGTAGCTCTGACTGTGTGATCAGTATGACCGAAGTTGCGGTAGGACAAAGATCCTTTTAGTCGAAATGCCATGTTCGGTGGAATGGTACTCGAAGTGTCCGGCATTTGTAGTCATAAATAGCTCTGTACTCACTGAGAGGAAATAACTCAAACAAGCTAAAACTCAAACGCTTATAACCTTTGCATACAAGCTCCAATTTAGTGATCTTTGTTTCTAAATTTTTATATAAACGAGATCTTTCTGAATTTACAAAAACATTTGAGTCTTGCCTCTATTTATCTGGCTCTTATTTGCTTTTATTTGGATTTATTTACCGACTAGACAACTCCACACCAGACGACACCGAGAACGCATCCGAAACATTCTCTAAGCAATAGGAACAAGGCAAGCACCCCCTTTGATCATGTTCAGTATTTCAATTATTGTATATTGGTTGCAAAATCTACTATGCATACGTGTATGTTCTGTTAAGCTGCTATACTGTGGGTAATGGTAGTTACGACTACTCGTATGCATTGAACATCCTCGAAAACTTGATACCCTCACTGTTGTAACCTCTGGGAAATGGTTTAGCCAATGTATACTGTCAATTGGGAATACTACTTGGATATATATGGTCTAGATTCTTAGATAAGCACTAGTTTCTACTAAGTTTGAAATTTGAACAAAAATCTTCACGTAGGAATGATGATTTCAAAAATATTAGACCGGAGGGGGAACCTCTGTTACTTTGGTATCAAATAGAATGAAAAACCTAATTTTTGGACACGGGTGAGCTCTATGATAATCTGTCAAATGTGAGAGGGAATCTCGCATGTATATAGGGGGAGATTCTCGCCTGAGTCAATTAAGGACTGAACGCTATTACTGCACATCTAAGTCACACCGTACGACCACATGTGCTATATGGGCTCTGGCATTTAGCTCATTAAGTTATTTAGGTCTAGCCTTGCATTGTGGTAGGCACAGAAGTAGTAAGGGCACTCCGGTTAGGTTTGCTCATAGGGGCCCCTGACACGAAGGTGCTCGGGTCAAGGCTTTTAATCAACGATGAATGCCAACTTAGGGGACAGACCTAAGTGAGGGTCTTCGCTTAGGGGATTTACCTAAGGAAGATTTGAATGCTTTCTTAGGGGTGTACCTAAGAGAGGTTCGATGTTCATTCAGGTTGGGGCAAAGTTAGCACTAGATGACCTAAAGGCCATAAGATAATTAACTTTCGTCACATGCCAAATGAAGCGTGAAGTTGCCGACAGTAGAAATTGATTATCTCGTGTGGGTAAAGCTATACAATCTCTGTAGAGTGTTAAAAACTCTTTGAATAGACGTGCTTGCGGTCATGAGCAAGCTTGGATGTAGCTACAAAGGGTATAGTTCTCCTTTTCAAAACTGTTTCACTGAACTTATAGGATGGCATGAACATTTAATCGTGTGCCATGCCCAAGGTTGGGAATGATGCGAATGTTCATAGCCGAGGAGGGCTGTGAATAGTTTTGATCTACTGTTATGGAATTTATGCAAATGTTATTTCATTACATGTCAAATGCTCTTTACAACTTCGCTTGCAAATTATTACTTAATGTTATTGCAAAACAAAACCTACCTCATGCTAAAAATAACTTAGTATAAAACCTCATCCATTGACAGCCTTGCATATATGTAAAATTTTGCGATACACTACAAGTCTTGCTAAGTATGCAATGTACTCAATCTTGCTTAAATTATTGTTGATCAGAGATTAAAGATCTTTTGCTCGACGATGCATATTTCACCCCTGGCACCGGGGAATTCGACGAGGGATCCTTCTAGGGCTTGACTCCGGTTAGTTACCCGTGGGTTGTAATGGCACATCACTAGATACTTTTGTTTGTTAGACTTGCGCTATTTTTGTTCGAGACTCTATTGGCCTTATGGCTGGTCGGCCTTTTGAGTATGTACTCTTTTATGCCTCGCATAAATAATATCATCCCTTCTATGTAAGCTAATTATGTGCTTTGTGTATGGATGTGATCACAATGATGTGGATGTGTGTACTAGCTACTAATCATGGGACTAGTACAGAACACATGCGGTGACAACGGGCGCTCCCGCACCTAGGGTCCCCACAGCGTTGGTATCAGAACCATACTGACTGTAGGTTAAGCCCTAGGTAGAATGGCCGTTAGATTAAAGAGTTATTTTCAAATACAACTTATTTTTAAAATGCGAAAGGCGAAAATGGCAAATGTTCCTGTATTCTTTTCCTAACCTTCTCCTCTTACCTAAAGTGTCCTTATTACCAATGGTCCTCACCTTATTCAAATAGCTCTAGTTTGAAAGAAAATGGACACAAACTTGTGCAAAAATCTTATCCTATGTAATGACCTTTCCTATTCTAGCCCTTCATTAAGCCTTTTATAAATCCATAACTAATCATAGGCACTTTTTAAAATTTGCAAATGCCTGTTCACTGGACACCCCAATACTGGACTAGTGCATTCGAAGAGGGCACTCTGCTGCACACCCTATGGGTGATGTTGCAGCATGTTCGCATCACCTGAGCACCTGAGTACACCATCTACACCACTCCTTCCAGCCCTACCTTGTGGAGGTGCTTATCCGTGGACGATATCCCAGAGACCAGCCACTACGCTACTACGGACTAGAATCAAGCGTAATGATGGCAATCTTCAATGCGGCTTACATCGCCATCGCCTCCCTGAGATGGAGGGCATGTTCCATTATTTCCCCTCTTAGCCGAGAAATAATGAGAATAATGCCTATCAAGTGCCTGCCACAGGATTTAATACCCCTTTGCTTCATCTCGCGGGCCTGGTGAGGTCACTTGATGGATATGTCCATCGCCTGACGTACGAGCTCCTGGAAGCACTCCGAAGGATCGCTACGCTTGAGGACCATATTTCCCCATTTGTGGGTCAAGACCTTTTAACACGGGAGCTGTTGTACAGGGAGGATGTTGTGCTTACGCTCGTCGAGGAGCTGCCTGAGCCCACCTATGTCATCAAGCCACCTACTTGACGTCCTCGCATGTTGTAGGATCGGAAACGGCAACAGAGGGAGGGGGGGGGGGGTGAATGGTGCCTTCAAAACAATTTTGCCAATTGACAGAAGAAACACACATAAGAGGCAAAAACAGACTGACAAAAACTCCTCTGAAGAACAGACATGAGAAAGACTTCACTAGCAAAGCAGACTGGAAATTGCAAAAACTAAAGGCCAAGCCAAGGAAGAACTAACTCAGAAAGCAGGTAGCCCGGTCAGCCCGCTAATGCCTTCCCGGTCAGACCGCCCGAAGAGCTTCGATCAGATCGCCGGAGGAGCTGCGGTCTGACCGCCCAAAGTCCTCCGGTCTGACTCCCAAAAGAGCCGTGGTCCAACTACTAGAAAAGCTCCGGTCATACCGTGGAGACTGCAAACTGTAACATCCTGATTTTCAGAGTCTTTTTGAAGCTTTTAAAATAAAATTCACCATTTGGATTTTTCTGGAATATAATTAAAGCTTAATTAAAATTTTCTTTAATTAAAAAGATTTAATATGATTAAATAAAACATTAATATTTGCCAAAAATATTTTATTCGTGTTCCTTGTGTCACAAGGAATTTTTCTGTATTTTCTGGGATTTTTCGGAGTTTGTTTGAGCTCAATTTGAAATTTTCAAAAAAAAAAAGAAGAGGAGAGAGAATGAACAGTACCCGCGCGGTACTGTTCATCCATCTTCTCCAGAGCGATCGCGGGAGAGATCGAGTTCTGTACAGTTCTTTCCCGTTTTCCTCTCTCTTCATAACTTCCAATCCGGACCTTATCTCAATGTCTTCCCAAAAGGAAAGTTGTGCCAAATCACGTAAGGAATCCATCCCAACTGGTCTCTTTCCGTTTCGTTCATCCGTTTGCCTTTTATCTCCAATTTTCTGAAACGGACTCTAAACCGAAATCCGCGAATTGGAGTCGGTTTCTATCTCTTCCAAGCCTATAAATACGACCCCTTGGCTCCCCTAAACCCATCCCAAGCCGTGCCAAGTCCCCTCAAAGCCCAGGACGCCGTCGGCACCGAGCCCCTCCGGTCCCGAATTTGCTCGTCGTGTCCCGAGCTATTCGGTGAGTTTCTCCGCGATCCTTTCGCGTCACATTGTGCCTTCATGTCCAATCTACCTTCTAGCCAAGTTAATTTGGTTTTGGTGCAGCCAATCTCCCGGAATCGAGTTTTCCCCAATCTAGGTCAAGAGCGCTTCCCGACGTCGATTCGTCGCCTCCGGTAAGCTTTAGCCCTTGCCGTAATTTTTCTTAGCCTTGCCTCGTCACGTTCTACGCCGTGCTCACTTGCTTTTCCCCAAAAAGCCTCCACAAATTTTCGCCTTCGAACCTCGCCATGGCCGTCAATGGCATCTCGTGTCCCCCATCTGCCCGGTGATGTTTTCACCAATCCGTTCGCGTCACTTCGTGCCAAACCATCCCAGGTAGCTACCCTCCAAGTGGTTTTAGATTTCGTCAACCGAGCACCAAGATATTAAGTTTTTCCTTTGCCCTTCCCGACGTCGTTCAAACGTCGTTTGCGCCGTCTCCGGTGGGTTTCTGGCCGAGCCGATAATTTTCCTAGCTTCGCCAAGCCGCGTTCTAGCCCGTGCTCACCCTACCTCTCCATGTCCTATGCCCGGATTTTATTCCTCTCTCCTACCCATGTCGTTGTAGCCGCCCGTGCCGTCAACGGTCTCCGTTTGGCGTGCCGTCAGTTCCTATGTGTGCCTTAGGTCCCTAGCAACCAATTTTGCTAGTTGAATTCATCTCCCATACCTCCTCTCGCCAGCGCTAGCCTTCTCGCCAAAAGTATTGCTCTCGGGTGAACAGTAACATCTGTGAATTTCCAGCTTTCTCTCGCCCGGCAAACTTTAGATCGCTCGTTCTCCTTCGTCCGAACTCCGATCGACCCAATTCTTCTTCCTAAATTCGTCTAAAATTGAGCTCTGTCTTTTAGTTCTGGTTTTACAGTTTTTGGAGTTTATTTGAATTTTATTTCTTCTGTTCGTCTCGTTCTCTCTCCCGTTAGATCGCGCGTTCGAAGGAGCTGAAGCCGGATTCGAAGATCAAGAATTCCTAACTGAGCAAGGCCAAGGCAAGTCGTGTCCTTTGATCATGTTGAACCCAGTTTGCAATCTATTATTTAATTATTTTGTTTTAAATTATCATGCATTGCTACTTTATTATAAAACCCTTGTATTGGTAGTTAATGACCCAATTGATTATTCCTCCTTGATAATTTGAATGCCCTGGTTCCATTGTCACCATAGAATGGGAAATTACTTAGTGATGCAATATTAGTTGTCACATGGGTTGTGCGTTTAATTGCTTAGCCATGCTTATCACTAGTACGTTGGGTCTATCATCACATGTGGTTAATTAATCTTGACTTAATGATATACTTGAATGTGGTGGTTAACCACGGTTATAAAACTTGTTGCCATGGCATGGGTAGTGTCATTGGTGTTGGTTATACAAAATTGGTTTTCACTTGGGCGATTGATCGTGCAGTAAAGGGGGTGCGAGAGGCACATGGGATGTGGATGTTTCGCCTGGGTAATTCTTAAGGACTTAACTTTGTGCGCCATTGATCTGAGTCTTACCGCACAACCACATGTCTAGTATGGGATAGACCTAGCTGATTAACTTGCAAAGGTTTAGTTCAGATATCATCATTGGTAAGTGAGTACCAGGGGTACTGGATTGCTCACAGTGAGGAACAGGGTTACTGTCCTCATACGGCGCAAGAGGGGACTTCTGACTGTGGTGGTTAACCCTTCAGCAGTGAAACCTTAGCGGGTGATGTCTAACTAGATTGGAGTGAGGTAAAGGCTTTGTGATAATTTATCTGGGTCTCATGCCTAAGGAAGCATGCTGGCTATTAAGATGATTTATCTCTTGTGGGTAAAGTTGTGCAACCTCTGCAGAGTGTAAAACTATTCGAATAGCCGTGTCCTCGGTCATGGACAATGCTCGGTGATTTCACACGAGGGGTAGAGTTTTCATAAAATCCTGGTTGGGTTAAGTTGGAGAGTGAATGGTTAGTTCACTGGTGGTTCATTTCATGGATCTTGGTTCATGGTGGATTCCTTGGGTGAATGGCTAGTTCACTTGTGGTTTATCTCAATTCCTTTGATTACTTATTTATTATCATCTTCAAAGTCAGCTTTTCAATCTATTTATTGTATTTACTTTAAATTGTTGCTTTCTGCAAAATTAACCTTTCAGCCATCCATTGGTAAGCCTTGCATACTATATTGCATCTTTGTTACAAACGACTTGCTGAGTACCAATGTACTCACGGCTTTATGCCCCTGTTGCTCAGTTGAGGAGGAGGAGTATCACCAGCAGGAGGTTCCAGAAGGAGAGTACTTCGACGTCTTCGCGGATTAGGCTTCGTTCTCCACTCGATAGCCTGTGGGCGTGTCGATTGGCTGCTGCGCTTTCTTTTGGTTTTCCGCTGCTAGTTTTTGTTAAGCCCTCCGGGCTAGTCTATTGTAAGCTTGGCCATAAGGTCGTACTCTGATGATTATTAAATATATTTGAGTCTTTTCTTAGTAAATCGTGATATGTTCGATATTTCATCTTTGTTTATACTGTGTGCACTAGCGTGATCCTGGACTAGTGCAGAATACACAGGAGAGTCCGGATTTGTATATTCGGGTCTCTACAGAGATGGTATCAGAGCTATATCGACTGTAGGACGAAGCCCTAGTTAGAATGGTCGAATTAGCAAAGTTTTCAAAATTATTTTCTAAATCAAATCAACCAAATGATTGACTAGTAATTCTTGATTCTTACCTCATTCTTAGGATTCTTGCTCCTTGCCTCCTCTGAAATATTGTTTTCGAAATTCAATTTGACTTCTTACCCCCATAATGTCCATAGATGTCTCGAGTGTTCCTCCATCGAAGGGAAAGTTGGCATGGAATTCTTCAAGCTGTGATGTGAAGTTTGGATCAAGGAAGCACCCCAATGTTCCAAGACAAGATCGAAGACTGCCGTGAAGATCGAGAGCCATTAGATTCAAAACCCTACCATAGTTTTAGCATCGTGTAGACCGTTTTGCTTTTTCTTGTAGTTGCGTGTGATGTGAGCTGCAAATTTTGCCCTTAAAAGCATTATATTGCAATCACGTCAATCTTTTATTGGTGTTATTTCCCCGGTTTTGTTGTTAGCCTTTTTCGGCTAAGTGTTTGTTTAGTTTAGGTTGCCATTAGAAATTCCCCTTAGACGAGTTTACCTCTCATCTATGCTTTTCCCACTTATCTTTAAAACCCGGTCAGAGTTTTGGAAGTGTCAGAGCAACTAACCCGGAATCAAGTTGTCCAAGTTCAACCTCAAGTCTTACCTATGCTTTTCCCCCTTACCTTTTCGCCTGGAGCAGTCAGTAGTGTTTCTCTTCAGAGCAGCAGCAAGATGGTTGGACCCAGGAACCCCGCAGAAGCATCGAGCAATCTCGCCTATTCCTTTCAAACTTGGAAATACCCCTGCCAAGACCCCAGGAGCAAGCTGTGGAACATCGTCAAGTCAAGGAAGCCAAATACCTCAAAGCGTTGCAAGGGGGAGCCTCAACAACGTCGTCTCCAATGTCGCACCTGGTAACCTATTCTTTTAGTAAGCCTGAATCTCGGGGTCGAGATTCCGTTTAAGGGGGGAGGTTTGTAACATCCTGATTTTCAGAGTCTTTTTGAAGCTTTTAAAATAAAATTCACCATTTGGATTTTTCTGGAATATAATTAAAGCTTAATTAAAATTTTCTTTAATTAAAAAGATTTAATATGATTAAATAAAACATTAATATTTGCCAAAAATATTTTATTCGTGTTCCTTGTGTCACAAGGAATTTTTCTGTATTTTCTGGGATTTTTCGGAGTTTGTTTGAGCTCAATTTGAAATTTTCAAAAAAAAAAAGAAGAGGAGAGAGAATGAACAGTACCCGCGCGGTACTGTTCATCCATCTTCTCCAGAGCGATCGCGGGAGAGATCGAGTTCTGTACAGTTCTTTCCCGTTTTCCTCTCTCTTCATAACTTCCAATCCGGACCTTATCTCAATGTCTTCCCAAAAGGAAAGTTGTGCCAAATCACGTAAGGAATCCATCCCAACTGGTCTCTTTCCGTTTCGTTCATCCGTTTGCCTTTTATCTCCAATTTTCTGAAACGGACTCTAAACCGAAATCCGCGAATTGGAGTCGGTTTCTATCTCTTCCAAGCCTATAAATACGACCCTTTGGCTCCCCTAAACCCATCCCAAGCCGTGCCAAGTCCCCTCAAAGCCCAGGACGCCGTCGGCACCGAGCCCCTCCGGTCCCGAATTTGCTCGTCGTGTCCCGAGCTATTCGGTGAGTTTCTCCGCGATCCTTTCGCGTCACATTGTGCCTTCATGTCCAATCTACCTTCTAGCCAAGTTAATTTGGTTTTGGTGCAGCCAATCTCCCGGAATCGAGTTTTCCCCAATCTAGGTCAAGAGCGCTTCCCGACGTCGATTCGTCGCCTCCGGTAAGCTTTAGCCCTTGCCGTAATTTTTCTTAGCCTTGCCTCGTCACGTTCTACGCCGTGCTCACTTGCTTTTCCCCAAAAAGCCTCCACAAATTTTCGCCTTCGAACCTCGCCATGGCCGTCAATGGCATCTCGTGTCCCCCATCTGCCCGGTGATGTTTTCACCAATCCGTTCGCGTCACTTCGTGCCAAACCATCCCAGGTAGCTACCCTCCAAGTGGTTTTAGATTTCGTCAACCGAGCACCAAGATATTAAGTTTTTCCTTTGCCCTTCCCGACGTCGTTCAAACGTCGTTTGCGCCGTCTCCGGTGGGTTTCTGGCCGAGCCGATAATTTTCCTAGCTTCGCCAAGCCGCGTTCTAGCCCGTGCTCACCCTACCTCTCCATGTCCTATGCCCGGATTTTATTCCTCTCTCCTACCCATGTCGTTGTAGCCGCCCGTGCCGTCAACGGTCTCCGTTTGGCGTGCCGTCAGTTCCTATGTGTGCCTTAGGTCCCTAGCAACCAATTTTGCTAGTTGAATTCATCTCCCATACCTCCTCTCGCCAGCGCTAGCCTTCTCGCCAAAAGTATTGCTCTCGGGTGAACAGTAACATCTGTGAATTTCCAGCTTTCTCTCGCCCGGCAAACTTTAGATCGCTCGTTCTCCTTCGTCCGAACTCCGATCGACCCAATTCTTCTTCCTAAATTCGTCTAAAATTGAGCTCTGTCTTTTAGTTCTGGTTTTGCAGTTTTTGGAGTTTATTTGAATTTTATTTCTTCTGTTCGTCTCGTTCTCTCTCCCGTTAGATCGCGCGTTCGAAGGAGCTGAAGCCGGATTCGAAGATCAAGAATTCCTAACTGAGCAAGGCCAAGGCAAGTCGTGTCCTTTGATCATGTTGAACCCAGTTTGCAATCTATTATTTAATTATTTTGTTTTAAATTATCATGCATTGCTACTTTATTATAAAACCCTTGTATTGGTAGTTAATGACCCAATTGATTATTCCTCCTTGATAATTTGAATGCCCTGATTCCATTGTCACCATAGAATGGGAAATTACTTAGTGATGCAATATTAGTTGTCACATGGGTTGTGCGTTTAATTGCTTAGCCATGCTTATCACTAGTACGTTGGGTCTATCATCACATGTGGTTAATTAATCTTGACTTAATGATATACTTGAATGTGGTGGTTAACCACGGTTATAAAACTTGTTGCCATGGCATGGGTAGTGTCATTGGTGTTGGTTATACAAAATTGGTTTTCACTTGGGCGATTGATCGTGCAGTAAAGGGGGTGCGAGAGGCACATGGGATGTGGATGTTTCGCCTGGGTAATTCTTAAGGACTTAACTTTGTGCGCCATTGATCTGAGTCTTACCGCACAACCACATGTCTAGTATGGGATAGACCTAGCTGATTAACTTGCAAAGGTTTAGTTCAGATATCATCATTGGTAAGTGAGTACCAGGGGTACTGGATTGCTCACAGTGAGGAACAGGGTTACTGTCCTCATACGGCGCAAGAGGGGACTTCTGACTGTGGTGGTTAACCCTTCAGCAGTGAAACCTTAGCGGGTGATGTCTAACTAGATTGGAGTGAGGTAAAGGCTTTGTGATAATTTATCTGGGTCTCATGCCTAAGGAAGCATGCTGGCTATTAAGATGATTTATCTCTTGTGGGTAAAGTTGTGCAACCTCTGCAGAGTGTAAAACTATTCGAATAGCCGTGTCCTCGGTCATGGACAATGCTCGGTGATTTCACACGAGGGGTAGAGTTTTCATAAAATCCTGGTTGGGTTAAGTTGGAGAGTGAATGGTTAGTTCACTGGTGGTTCATTTCATGGATCTTGGTTCATGGTGGATTCCTTGGGTGAATGGCTAGTTCACTTGTGGTTTATCTCAATTCCTTTGATTACTTATTTATTATCATCTTCAAAGTCAGCTTTTCAATCTATTTATTGTATTTACTTTAAATTGTTGCTTTCTGCAAAATTAACCTTTCAGCCATCCATTGGTAAGCCTTGCATACTATATTGCATCTTTGTTACAAACGACTTGCTGAGTACCAATGTACTCACGGCTTTATGCCCCTGTTGCTCAGTTGAGGAGGAGGAGTATCACCAGCAGGAGGTTCCAGAAGGAGAGTACTTCGACGTCTTCGCGGATTAGGCTTCGTTCTCCACTCGATAGCCTGTGGGCGTGTCGATTGGCTGCTGCGCTTTCTTTTGGTTTTCCGCTGCTAGTTTTTGTTAAGCCCTCCGGGCTAGTCTATTGTAAGCTTGGCCATAAGGTCGTACTCTGATGATTATTAAATATATTTGAGTCTTTTCTTAGTAAATCGTGATATGTTCGATATTTCATCTTTGTTTATACTGTGTGCACTAGCGTGATCCTGGACTAGTGCAGAATACACAGGAGAGTCCGGATTTGTATATTCGGGTCTCTACACAAACCAAACATAAACATAGCCAAAGACCACCTTCATAGAATAAGAAAATCTGGCCGAAGGCAAACTAAGGCAAGATGAGTCCTTAAACTAAACAGACCAGAAAGCCACAGACTTGACCAAAACAGATGCGATTGGAAGCTGCAAAACCAAAACCTGCAGTTCAGTCTAGTAGCCGGACTGAATGCAGTTGTAGTAGCGGTCTAAGTGCAAGCTTGTAATCGGTTTGACCAGAGATAGACAAAAGATACAACTGAATGCCCAAACATGGGAGCTGTAGGAACTGGAAAAAAACAAAAAGCTACTGAAAATTGCAGCAACAGTAAATAGAGATGAAGAGCAAAAACAGAGAAAAATCTGAACTTTCACTGCTCTTGTTAGGCCAAAGGAACCAGGGATTTAAACTCAATTGACAGCTCATTTCAGAGAGTAAACAATCAGATTAAAATACCAACTCCCTGAGAAACAGTTGACTTAGCAAGAAATCGAGAAACTGAAATGAGCCAGCCTGCCCGCAGAAGACTATGAGCTGCTGACTGAAAACAACAAGACTTGAGAGCAGATTTCCTGAAAACAGGTGCAACACAGTAAAAACAGAAACTAAACCAAACTACAGAGAAAATGACTAGAATTTGCAGCTATTTTCAGAATAATTGAATATTACTTCAATCCAAATAACAGCACAATATCAGAAACAAAAAAAGGAGCACAAGGAGCAGATTCAGTTGAAAAATTCAGAACAAGAACCCAAAAATGAAATGATGAATAGAGTGAAACCAAAAGCTGAAAAGCTTGGGATTCTCATGTCTATTGATGATGAATCTCTTGATTTCCGTAGGGAACATCTCAAGAGGATAACATACAAAGCTAGAACATCATTTTGCTGAGAAAATCAGAAATGCGAGAATCCTCTGCTCATGAAAACAGTAAACCCTAGATATGCCCAAAACAGAGGAAAAGAGGCGCATGATTTGAGAGAAAGGAATATCTATTGATTCTGGTTTTTGCTCTTAGGGATGAACCGACCAAATGACCTTGAGGCTAATTTCCCGACACAGAGCAAAAATCAGAAGCTATTCTCACACGAACCCATCTCAGAACAGAGAGCATCAAGAGAGAACTAGAGCAAACATTAGGAGGCAGAACAAAGAGATAAGAAAACAAGACATTTCACCCACAGAGCTCCTCATATTGAATCATAGAGATGAATGATTATACAAGGGTTCTTTTACAGCCATCTCACTACATCTCTTGCCTTGAGAGCTCACACACACAAAAGAAGAAAACAAGAACTGAGAACACATACAATGAAGAACACAAACACCGCTCCCTACAGACCCATACGCAAATAGAAGTTCAAGAAGTGTCAGCCCACTCTCACAACCAGACTTGCATACAAATGAGGCAAGAGCCAGAACACAAGAAAGGAGGGAACCAGGACTACTACCATTCCAAACCCTAAACCTCTCCTTTTATAGCCTCCACAACCGGGTCTCATTTGCTTCACCCGTTAGCACTTTACCCATCAACCTCAACAGAATCCGCTTCCATTTTGCAGCCTTGCGCATTTTACCAAAATGCCCCTGCTACACCTTCCTAGAAGCTCCCTCTTTTCTTGCTGTCGACACCTCGCTACCACTTCGAGTCCTCGCCGTCTTCGGCATCTCCCGACCGCTTTGACCTCAGCACCGCTCGTGTCTAGTCCGGCCATCCATGCCTCACCACGACCTAGCCTCAAAGTCCTGCAGCCATCACAGACAAGAAAACATCACATAGCACTGCTCAAAACAGTATAAACAAAAGTAACAAGCGTCCCAAGCACGTCCGACCGCGTTCGACCAAGTCCAACCGTACTAGACTGTACCATGAACCGACTTGGCGCGAACCAACTAAATCAAACTCAAACTTTCCAGAATACGAGTTAATTACTCATCACAAACATGGGGACACCTTGGTCTTTCAATCTCCCCCTTGATGAGTATATTGACAAACACAGAAAAACACATAAAGTTGAGTTTGTTTGAAATAAAAAGAAAGAGAGTCACATATGGTCTAAAAGAATAACAAGGAAGGAACCAAAACCATGTTGATAGAAGAGAACACTGGATAACCCACCACAGTCCTAAAGACATATGACAAACTTAGCTCTAGTCTGTCATCTACGAAAGTTCTGACAAAAAACCTCTCTGGTTTCATAGCATCAGAAACACCGACCATTGCTAAATTGCAATAAAATACACAATAAGGTTTCTAGATTGTTGGAAATATGTGCAATACTTTAATTCCATATTTTGCTAGGAAGAAAATATCATAAATAACTAATGATGCAAAGCTTATAACTAACAGTAGAAAGAAAATCATATTGTACTTCAATTATACACAAGAACATAATTATATCAGAGTTGATTGGTTACACAAATGACTTACAATGGCATCTGATGAATAATAGGAAACAACGCAAGCATGATGTAATCAGAACGTAGATGAAGCAACGAGTCGCGTAGATGTGTGCTACCAGAAACCTTATTTCTGCCCCCGTGCAGGTCTTCATGACAACAACAACTTGGAGATACTGCTCCCCTCTGAGAGACCATGTGGAGGTCATCCCATGTGTGTGATGAGTAATTGACATCGGTTCAGGAAAGTCGAGTTTGATTTGGTTGGTTCAGACCTTGACGTTGCGTGGTGCAATCAGGCTCGGTCGGACTTGGTCAAACCTGGTCAAAGTGGTTAGGATGCATATTATGTCGACTTGTCAGGTTTGGGCTATCTCATGCTTAATGTGCTTCATTAATGCTATTTATGCTTTCATGTATCGAGCGGTGCTATTTGATGTGTTTCTTGTTTGTGATGGCTGCAGGACGTCGAGGCGGAGTTGTGGCGAGACACGAGGTGACTGGACTAGACACGGGCGGTGTCGAGGTCAGAACGGTCGAGATGTGTCGAAGACGGCGGAGACTCGAGGTGGTTGCGAGGCTTAGACGACAAGAGACGCGGAAGCTTCCCGGAAGGTGCAGGAGGAGCAAATTGGTAATTTCGCGAGGCTGCACAAGCGGGAGCGGGTTCCGTTGGATTTAGCGGGCGTAACGGGCTGGAGACCCGTTAGCCAAGGGCTATAAATAGGAGTGAGTGGCTGCATGTATCCCATGGCTTTGGGAGAAAGTTAGGGTTTGCTAGAGTCAAAAGAAGCTTTGAGAATTTGTTTTGGCTTTAGGCTTTAGTTGGTGAAGAGTTGGTATGTGTAAGATACATGGACAGAGGTGGTCTGTAGCTTGTCTCCCATAGTGCTCTGTGTGTGTCTCCTCCCTCTGAGTGTTCTTGTGAGTTTCTTGATTTTGGAGAGGGAGAGGATGGATTGATGAGTATGTAATCATCCCTGTTCTAATGTCCATGCGTATGGGGATGTAGTTCTTTGTATCTCCTGTTTCCAGGAATGAAATCCCAGAAGTTTATTTCATGAGCTCCTCTCTGTTCTTCGTTCTTCATTTGGGTGATTTTCCTCTTTTCGTCATTTTGAGTTGTTTCTTGCTGGGAAGGCCCAAAATGGGTTGCTCTATGACGGGATGATGCCTCAAGATCTTTTGATCGATTTTTTCCCAAAAGCAAATCAAGTTTAATTTCAGTTCTTGCAGTTTGGCTCACTCCGTTCTTCTTTTCTGTTCTAGGGTTTGAGGTAGATTTTGTTCCCCTTAAGGAGGTGGCCTGATTTTTTGTCTGGGAAGTCCTTTGGTTATTGCTATCTTGACAGCAAAATCTCATGAGCAAAGGACTTAAGACCATTGAGGAATTTGGGTTTTTGTGTTGCCTCTGCAATTTTTCAATTCTTGAGCCAAATCTGAACTTCTTGCTCTTAAGTTGGTTTCCCTCGGTTCCCTGGACTCCCCTCACTAGTTAGGGTGTTGTCTAGTGGTTCTAGACTGAGATTTCCAGAGCCAAGTCTCAAATTTCTTAAATGGGTGAAGTCTCCAGTCGACTGTCTGAAATTTCAGAAGTTTCAGCTTGCAGCTCCCGAGAGGCGGTCAGACCGGCCTATTAGGAGCGGTCAGACCGGCCTCCTAACGGCGATCAGACCAGCCTATTAGGGGCGGTCAGACCGGCCTCCAGTTTTTGGCCATTTTGATTCTGTTTTGGCCTGGTTCTTCTGAGGTTCTTTTGTGGCCCTTTTGAGCTGTGTTTTCCAGAGAGTTTGAGCCTAAATCTTTTTCATAGCAATTGTTGCTATCGAAGGAGATCGTTTTATCTGGGTACTTGAGAGGGACGAACTTTTTAGAGATCGACATTCACCCCCCTCTGTCGCCAACATCGATCCAACAATTGGTATCAGAGCCGGTTAGCTCTTCTCAATAGATCTTAATCGGTCTCTAGAGCCATGGCGACAGACAAATACTCGACCAAGCCCCCAGTTTTCGATGGGATTGATTATCCCTTCTGGAAGAGCCGAATGGAGACGTACATCTAGGCTCAGGGGTATGCCATCTAGCGTAAGGTCAAGGTTCGGTTTGTTGTTCCTGCCGATGAGAACATCAACGTCGGGAATATGGCTGATGTTGAGGCAAACGCTAAGGCAAGGAACATCATAATCCTGGGACTGAGTCGTAGCGAGTTTGACCGCATATCTCATCTTTCGTCCGGCTTCGATATTTGGGAGACCCTCGATGCTTACCATGAGGGCATCACCCAAATAAAGACGGTGCGACAGGACCAGTTAAAGCAAGATTATAACAAGTTTGAAATACTCACTGGTGAGTCCCTCGATGAGTGTTTTGCGCGTTTTCACAAGATTCTGAGCAACCTCCGAGCGGTCGGTCTCACATACCCCGACTCGGATAACGCTCGACAGATGCTCGCTGCAGACCTTCGTGTTTGGGAGATGAAGGTGACTACCATCAAGGACACCACGGACCTCTCGACTTTGACTCTTGATGCGCTGTACTCATGCCTCAAGACTCACGAGATTGACATTGTCTCTCGCAAGTCGAAGTCACAGTCGATGACCCTAGTCACCAATCCCAGTTCGGCTTCTGGTCTTTCTTCTGATTCGCTGTGTGGATTCTCCCTTGCTGCTTTCTGTGACATAACTGATGATCAGTTAGAGCAGCTTGCAGATGAGCAGTTAGCCCTCCTAGCTCGGAGATTTTCCCATGCTTACAAGAGGAGGAGGGACGGAAAGAGAGGAGGACCCGTGATCTGCTTCGAGTGTGGTGGCCCCAACCACATTCGGGCAAACTACCCCAAGCTGGAGAAGGGCAAGAACGACTACGGCGGTTCGGGCAAGAACGACTACACCGACAAGAACCGCAACAAGAAGCCTCCAGTCCATGCCCAAGGAAAAAAGAAGTTCCGCGACCTTAGCAAAGCCAAGAAGCTCTTCCACCGCGTCCTCACTGCCTTCGACGACCTCGACCTCAGCGAGGTGGAGGGATGGAGCGACGACGACGGGACGGGCGACCAAGACCCCAAGGGCGGCAACGACTTCTCCGGCATGTGCTTCATGGCCCTTGAGGGCGAACTGAGTGACAGCGAGTTGTACTCTGACTCCGATGAGGTATCTCCCACCTACGACCAGCTTAATGATGTTTTTCTTAAGCTAGGTAGATTCCATGCTAGATCTAGAGCTAGGTGTATCGAGTTGGAGAAGGAAGTAGAGAGTTTGTCACGGGAGCTTACTTCACTAAGATCTGCTCCCTCCCGTGAAGATTGTGATGTATGCTCTGCTTTGCTGGATGACATGGAGAAGCTGAGGACCTTGCATGATAGTGTGTCCTCCGAGCTTGACATGATTAAGGTGGAGAACATTAGTTTTCTTGCTGAGCTTGAGATGAGTAGGGTAGTTCCTGTTTCATCTGCTACTATTGAGACTATTTCTTGCACCTCATGTGAGGATAAGGACAATGCGTTTAGAGGTCTTTATACCATGCTTCTTGATCTGCCCGAGACTTGTGAAAATTGCAATAATTTGAAGATGAACCTAAAACGGGCAGATCATAAAATTGCTGAACTACAAGCTTCATTACTTGAGCCGATTGTGTCTTGTACCAACTGTCCAAAGTTAACACTTGAGCTTGAGTCTGTCTCTAAGCAATTCTAAGAGATAGTTGATCACAACAACAAGTTGGCTCAGTATGCTCCTAAGGACCCTGTTAGCTCACCATGCATTAGTTGTGATAAACTAAAACTTGAACTTGTTGCTTTGAATGAAAAATGTGTGAAGCTAACTAAGGATCAATTAGTGAAGCCATTAACTGATTGTGATGTGATTGCTGGTGTGGGGGAGAAGCCCAAGGGTAAGGTTGAGACGCTTAGCGACGTGAACCAACTGGCTAGTAGTAGGACTGTCCCCTCAGAGTCGGCTGTGCGTGCACAAGCCATTCTTTCCTCTACTGTTGGTTCTTCTTCTGCTCCCTTACCTTTTGCTGTCTCTTCTTCCCCCTGCTCTTCTTGCACCTCTTTCTTTCGGCAGTGTCAGTATCTTATGAACACTCACGAGAGGTTTGTAGGAGGCAAGAAGAAGTTGAATCTTATTCTAGACCAGTCCAAGATTTGCAAATTTAATCAAGGTCTAGGATACGATTTCTATGAGGACATGAGGAAGCATCCACCTACCGTGTTCAGACCCATAGCACCAGGTGTGATCGAGATTGAGCCCAGGACCGAGAAAGTCCAATTTAAGTCAGAGGGCTTTGTCCAAGGGATTTCTGACATCAAGGTGATTCCCCCTGCAGCTTCGGCCTCTCAGAAGGCGAAGCCTCACCGTGTTACTTCTACCTCTTAGAAGGTAAAGTACCACTGCACCTTCTGTCAGAATGATAGACATTTGATCGATCGATGCTTCAGGCGCGCCAAGATCGCGCGTAGAGACCGTGTTCGTGATCTTAGGCGTATTCAGGGTCAGCCCCAGACCTTGAGTGCACTTAAGACCAACACGAGGTCTAGGCTTGCTTCTGTTGATGGGTTTGGGCAGCATCGAGGACTTGATTTTTCTGAGTTTTCTGGTTTTCGTCTTCATGCTCCCTTTGGTCATGACTTCCGCCGTTCTGAGGGTAGATCTCGTTTTCCCCGTCGAGATGGCTACGCGCGGCGTGATCAGCATGTTGCTAGAGTCTTGACTCGCTCCTCTGTAGCAGTCAAGCCCAACAACAGCTTCAGGTCTACACGTAGACTGTCTGCTTCTTTGAGTGACAGAGAGCGTAGGGTAGATAGAGGTCAGTCGCGTTTGACTACTTCATCTGCTCAATGTGTTACTCAGTATTGGGTGCCAAAATCACTCTTGATGTAGTACTGAGACTTTACTCTCTTGTTGACCCAGGCTCGCCGGGCAGGGAAGGGAAATGTTTGGCTTGTAGACTCCGGGTGTTCACGACACATGACCGGAGACTCCCGTTGGTTTTCTTCCCTTGCCCGTGCTCTAGGTGATGAGACGATCACCTTCGGAGACGCTTCATCTGGACGCGTCATCGCTAAAGGTACAGTGCGCATTAATGATTCTTTCATTTTGAAAGATGTTGCTTTGGTTAGTAAGCTGCAGTATAATTTGCTTTCAGTTTCTCAGCTTATCGATGACGGGTTCGAGGTGAGCTTCAAGAAAAATACTTGCAAAATTCTTGATTCCTTGGGTAGTCTGGTTTGCAGGAATTTTCGTTTTGGGAGGATCTTTCGTGCTGATTTTTCTGAGTCTTCTGGTGATCCTCTCAGGTGTTTAGTTGCTTCTGAGTCCCGCGACCTTTCTTTCTGGCATAGGAGACTTGGTCATATTGGATTTGACCATTTGACCCGAGTTAGCGGCCACGATCTCATTCGTGGTCTGCCGAAACTCAAGATGGTCAAAGATCTTGTTTGCGCTCATGCCGGCACGGCAAGATGGTTGCCGCTTCTCACCCTCCGGTCACAGTTACTATGACCGATGCACCGGGACAGCTGCTCCATATGGACACAGTTGGACCAGCTCGAGTGCAGTCAGCGGGAGGGAAGTGGTATGTTCTTGTCGTGGTTGATGACTTCTCGAGGTATTCTTGGGTGTTTTTCTTAGCCTCGAAGGATGAGATGTTTACACATTTCTGAGGTCTTTTCAATAGGCTTTCTGTTGAGCTCCCGGGTGCCTTACGAGCGATCCGCAGTGACAATGGCACGGAGTTCAAGAATTCCTACTTTAAGAGGTTTTGCGATGAGACGGGTGTAGAGCACCAGTTCTCTTCTCCGCACGTCCCACAGCAGAATGGCGTTGTGGAGAGGAAGAACCGTACCTTGGTCGAGATGGCCAGGATGATGCTCGATGAGTACTCTACACCGCGGAAGTTTTGGGCTGAGGCTATAGCTACCGCGTGCCATGTTTCAAATCGAGTTTTTCTTCGGGCACACTTGCACCGCACTTCTTATGAGTTGAGATATGGGCGCAAGCCCAGTGTATCTCATTTTCGTGTGTTTGGTTACAAGTGCTTTATTCTGAAGTCCGGGAACCTAGACAAGTTCGAGTCATGTTCTTGTGATGGGATCTTTCTAGGTTACTCTACTTCTTCGCTGGCTTATCGGGTATGGATCTGCGAGTCTAGAAAAATGGTAGAGACCTGTGAGGTACCTTCGACGAGGCCAGTCCGGGGACAAGGCCCGATGTCTTAGGTTCTTTAGAGCAGTCCGAGCCCATCTTTGTGGATGATGAGGACGATGGAGATGAGGGTTGTCTACCCGATCCAGTCCCTCATCTACCCCTTGAGGTGCCTTCTTCCACCGCACCTCGAGGCGATCAGCCCATGCCTTCTGCTTCTTCTGAAGCTAGTGGCTCTGTTCCTACCTCTTCAGCTCATGAGGTAGAGGCCACTTCTTCATCTCATCCAGGACCTCCTGGACATATCCAAAAAGACCATCCTTCTGAGCAGATTATTGGAGACCTCTTTGAGCGAGTCACTCGTTCAAAGTCTGGCATGTCGCATTTCTGTCTCCATTCTGCCTTTGTTGCCTCCTTTGAGCCCAAGGACGTTTGTCTTGCCCTTTCCTTTTGAGCTATGTTTTCTAGAGAGTTTGAGCCTAAATCTTTTTCATAGCAATTGTTGCTATCGAAGGCAATCGTTTTAATTGGGTACTTGAGGGGGACGAACTTTTTAGAGATCGACATTCACCCCCCCTCTGTCGCCAACATCGATCCAACACCCTCCTTTACGGTGCACGTCAGGAAGAAGAGTTGACAGGGTTCAGGTGGCGCAACACAACAACACAAGTTTGCAGGAGGAAGGAAAAGAAACGGAGGTAGTGATTTGGGGCTCCCAACTCTGGAAAACTCCATGCATATATATAGATGCAGGCTATTAAATAACATGATTAACCATCCATTTACTCACTGGTAACTAACACAATTAAGCAGCCATTTACCCACTGGAACTGCCTATTATCAGTACCCAATAAAGCATCAAATTCAAACGTTCGAATCTCATTCATATAGAGAGACATGCACAGTTCACCAAAAATAAAGTAGACTTAGTCTGCCAAGTGGCGCGCCACATTACGGTGTGTTCGCATGTCGCAAGTTACATGGTTTACCATGCAAAAATACGCCAACATGCTTTCACGCGTGCGCGCACATGTATGTGTTTAGCCAAAATCCTCCTTATGTCATTTGCATTCCATGTGTCACATGTTTTAAGGAGTGGCAAGGACTCCATGTTATAAATTGCCCGCCCCCACCCACTTAGCTTGGCAATATGGTACGAAACCATACATGCTTTGGAATTATAGGAAATTAGTCTCAAACTTGTATGGGCCTAATTTCTAACACAAATCACGGAGGCGGAGGCTGGCTGTAGTACCTCGGTCGGATTATTGTGGTGGCCTACATGCCCTATGTAGAGTTGTGGTGGTGGCATTAGTCCCTTATTGCTTGTATAAAGTGAGTTGTAGTAGCATATATTGCCTGCTATGTCCAAGCATAACTCCTCTGGATTAACCCTTTTACACGAAGTGAAGACGAAACTGTAAGTGGATTACTATGCTTGCATGGGTCTACCCCATGGTGGGCTAGGCTATACATGAGTTGGTCTGCCCCATAGTGGGCTAGGCTTTGAGCGGATTTTGGGCTAGAGTATTATAGTTGGTATCAGAGCATCAACTGGAGGTGCGCCAAGGGGTGGTTATGGGTATCTGCTGTGTATGTGGTGTGAGTGAGTTGTAATAGCATATAATGTCTATTGGAGTGCTATGTATGTGTGGATCTACCTTACAAGGAACTAAGCTTTAAGTGAATGTTGGGCCAAAGAAATTACATTGGCAGCCCAAGGTGCCTACTCCGTCATCGGCAGCTCCATCATGCGTGTGAGGAAGGCTAGCTGGGCTGGCCCAACTTGCCCCTCTCCTCCTTTTCGTTATTTATTTTCAGGCCAGATGGTTCGGGAAAAATTAGCTCAGTTCATGGTTTTGACAAAAACCACCTGGTTCAACAGGTTTTAGCTATCCATTTGCATGAATGGGATGTCAACTAAACAGAGCCACATGATTCACCGGTTCTATTTTTTCAGTAGGAAGGGACCCAGATAGAGATGTGATCTCTTGATTCTCTCTCTAAAAAGCACGTGAATCTAAAGAGGCTGCAATGGGGACAACATATGGGTGGGGATCAGATTAGTGATTGTATGTTCTTTGCTAAACTAACGCAAAATCATTGGGTACCAAAGGTCGACACATGATATAGGATTAAGGTGTTTTAACAAATTGATTAAGGTGGACACATGCTAATTGATTACCATAAGGGCTATACAACTATCAAAGAGATGCATCAAAACCAATTCAAGAAATAATATCAAAAGTTCGAGATGAGACCTGGAAAGACTTATGAGTTCTTTCCTTGCTTTTACAATATCCTCAGTAACTTGTGTATTGTCGGTGTTGTCTATCTCGACACTAAAAATGCACATGAAGTTCTTGGAGCCTTAGGCATGTCAGTTTAAGAGATGAAAACCACTTCTATCAATAACACTTGATGTCATGAGCAAGCTCACCTTGGATAAACTTTATTCAAGGTTGAAAACTCATGAGATCTTGTGACTGATTCCGTTGAGAGTTCTTCTAGCCTAGATGAATCTACTTCTTCTGGATTCTCTTTGTGTATGATCGAATATTGCAATCAGAGGGGGTTGAATGATTGTTAGACCATGTGGTGGTCATGCGCTTAGTGATGATGAATAATTGGTATTTGTGTTTCATTGGAATTTGCATTTGCGTATATTCTGGTCGATGCACTCTTGTTGCTAGAGTATTCAAGTTGTCTACATAAACTTCCTCCTTAATATAGCCATTAAGAAAAGCATTTTCACGTCTATTTGATAAAGTATAAAACTCTTTGATGTAGCAAATGCTAACAGAATTTTAATGGCTTCTAATCGAGCAACAAGTGCAAATATTTCACCAAATTCAAGTCCTTCTACCTGGGTGAATCCTTGAGCCGCAAGTCTAGCCTTGTTACGAACAACAACACCATCCTCACTTTGTTTATTTTTAAAGACCCATTTAGTTCCAATTACATTATGACCACGAGGAGAGGAAACCAAGGTCCAGACTTTATTATGCTCAAAGTTTTCTAATTCCTCATTCATGACATTAATCCAAGACTCATCAGATAAAGCATGACTTATATCTTGGGGTTCAAAAGAGGAGACAAAAGCAGAATGAGCATATGACGCATTGGAGTTATACCTGCTGCGAAGAACCCTTTCATTTAGCTCACCGATCATTTGTTCAGGGGTGACTTCATTGAATATATAGAGAAGCCTATGAAGTGGTCGTAGGAGTTGTCATAGATGTAGTCGAAGAGGTCGTAGTGGTCATAGTGGCCTCTACCTCATGAGTGGTCGTAGGATTGTTCGTAGAGGTAGTCATAGGTGTCGTAGTGTGACTCAGAAACTCCTTGTTATCGTCGTCGAAGTCATAGAAGATGTACTCGAGTGCAACAGAGACCTGTATACCTACATTGTCGGGTCTAATACCAGGACTAGCCTCATCAAAAGTGACATCATAGGTCTCAACGATTTTGTTAGTTTATAAGTTGAGTACACGATAGCTTCGATTGTGAACTACATAACCAAGAAAGATGCCATCTAAGGATCTAGATTCAAATTTACCAAGATTGCCATGTTTAAGTATGAAGCATCGACATCCAAACACCCTCAAGTG
The DNA here is from genome assembly GCA_017311315.1 of Dendrocalamus latiflorus. Lineage (NCBI taxonomy): Eukaryota > Viridiplantae > Streptophyta > Magnoliopsida > Poales > Poaceae > Dendrocalamus > Dendrocalamus latiflorus. Next base: position 31,517,920 of record CM029639.1, on the reverse strand, counting down.
AGAAACAATACGAGAATGACCAAACTGAGGCTCATTGGAGGCCTTATCAAGTTTAGCTCACAAGAATATTTGTAATGTGATAGGCAGTTGAAATAGTTTCAGCCCAATACTTGCTAGGAGTAGCATGTTCATTCAACATTGTTCTAGCCATCTCAACCAGAGTTCTATTTTTGCGTTCAACCACACCGTTCTGTTGAGTCACTTGGGCTGACGAAAAGTGATTGTCTAAACCCTTTTCAGTACAAAAAGAAACAAATGATGTGTTCTTAAATTCAGTACCATTATCACTTCTAATTGCTCTAAGTGCTCTTGGAAGTTCATTAGCAATTTTAAGAGCTAGCTCTCGAAAGTGACCGAAAGCTTTGTCCTTAGAGGGCACAAAATACACCTAAGAGTATTTAGAGTAATCGTCAACAATAACAATAACATACCATTTACCTCCAACTGGCTGAACTCTAGCAGAACCTACTGTGTCCATATGTAACAATTGACCCAGAGAATCAGTCATGACAAGTGTGAGTGGAGGATGTGACGATGAGACCATCTTACCATGTCGACAGGGTGAACAAATTATATCCATTAACTTTTCAATCTTAACACTAGGAATTCTTCTAAACAAATTCATATTACTAAGCTGAGTAAGATGATCAAAACAAATATAACCTAATCTACAGTGCCAGAAGAACAAAATTTTAAAGTTCGAAAAAATAAGAGACCTACGATCAAAGGAAGCTGAATAGGAAAAATCACCCTTGAACAAGCAACCAACTCGATTAATTTTGCATACAAGATCACTAGATGAATCCAAAATTCATTTTGAATGCTTTTAAAGTTCACCTCAAGATTATCATCTACCAACTGTGAAATTGAAAGTAAGATAGCATAACCTGTTGACGAGAGCGACATCTTTTAAGATGAATATGTCGTTGACGCGCACGGTGCCTTTAGTAAGAACTCATCCTTTAGAGTCCAAAAGTGATCATCTCATCACTGGGGCACGAGTGAGGGAGGAGAACATTGTTAGTCTCCGGACATGTGGTGAGAGCAATCAGAGTCAATGAACCATATGTTCTCCTTTCTCTTGCGACAAGCCTACATAGCATGAGCAATCGTCCATACCTTAGTACTAGGGTTAGACAATGAAGATTTGGGTATCTAGTAGTGAGATACTCGATGACAGGAGCAAAAGCTTGCATTGATAAATATTTAAGTGAAGCATTAGCATTTGACATATTTCGACCAAACAATCGATGAGGTGTCGGCTCGACCACAGAGCGGCCTGACCTTAGCAGAGCTGGTCTAACCATTGACCATCCTAAATGAATAGAAAAAGCTGGTAAAAAACGATCTGACTGCATGAGTAAAGCTGGTCTGACTCTTGACCGGTCTAAACGAGCATAGACTGCTGATCGAAAGTCTCTTGAGAAGTTGGTTCGACCGTGGGAAACAACTGGTTGAAAATCTAGTCCAGCCTCGCTGGATCGACCACGAGAAGCAACTGGTTCAAAACACTTCCTCACATGGCCTTCTCTTTCTTTGCTTTTCTAAAGTAGAATTGAACCAAATGATCGTATTTACCACAATGAGTGCACTGATACTTACTTGATGAATGGTTCTATTAGCCGACCTCACAGCACTCAGTTTGGTAGAGAACTCTTTTACAATACCAGCAGATCTAAAGACAACTTGTTTTGGTTCAAACTCTACTTCAAATTTTCCTAGGTCGAGTGCCTTGACAACTTTAGGAGGATTTTTCTTAACATGCTCAATGAAATTAAATCCTAGAACATAATTTTTTTACACTAGTTTTTGACTTGTTTAAGATCATGTTCAAAATTTTCTTGCCAAAAGAAAACCTCTAAAGTATTCTTAAGGTACTCATTTTCTCTAGCTAGTGTGGAACACGATGTGCAATTAACATATTCATTACCAAAATCCTCAGAAGCACTAGCCTGAGCCGCTCTCTTTTTTAGCAAAGTCATTAAGTTGTCTAGTCAATGCTTTTATTTCAACGTTAAGCTTAGGGCAGTTAGAGGAAGAAAGAGTCATATGATAAAGCATTTGTTGGATTGATTCCTGAGATAAATTATGTCTAGCTTGCAGCAAATCACACTTAAAACATGCTCTAGAAGAATTATACTTAAGTTTTTCAATTTCATCATTAGCAAGTTTAAGTTTTCCATCACTAAGTTGAACCATGTTAGTTGCATTAATAGATCTAGCAGTTTATAACTCACAATGTAAGACCTGACAAGCTTCACAAGAATCATAAATCGAACTTGAAACTCTACCTCGCTTTTTCATCCTCAGATTGTTGAGAGCCTTCTATGCTTGTGATTGGATTAGACCAAGTCCTCTTCAGGGAGCTACTCGAGCTGATCTTTCTGAAAAAGAGGATAAAATAGACAAGAAAACACAAGACAAAGTACTCAACGAAACAGCCTGCAAAGGGTTAGTCATAAGGGCTAAAGATGAAGATTTATCAGTCTTAGATGGTAACGCTTCCAACTCATAGGTTTTCAATCCAGAGTACAAATCATCCATGGTGAGAGTATCTAGATCGATAGTTTAATTAATAATCGTGATGACCATCAACCACTTTGAACCTAAAGACCAAAAAAATTTAGTTGCATTATCTCCATCAGCAAGTATAACACTAACTCCATATAAGTTACTCAAAATCTTCTCAAAACGAGCAAAAAGATCATCTATAGATTCACCAGGTTTTATAGCAAAATCCGAGTACTCTTTTTTATAAAGATTCTTACGTACTTTCTTAATCTTAGTCGTTCCTTCATGATAATCGCAAAGAGTTTTCCATATTAAGTGGGCACGATCAATATGAGCTACATGATCAAATTGTTTGCGAGAAATCCTTAAAAAAAGCAAGTTATGAGTACGAGCATTTAAATCAATATCTGTTTTATTTTAGCAGTAACATCAGTAGGAACTACATAAAGTTAAGAAACCTTTTTCCAGACATCACTACCTTGTGCCTCAATGTAAGCTTGCATACGCCACTTCCAAAAAGCAAAATCAATACCATCTAGCATGAGGGATGGTTCGCATACCTCTCTAATTCCATTGCAACTTGCTCTAATACCACTTGTAGGATCGAATACTGCAATCAGAGGGGGTGAATGATTGTCACCGCTTTTTGGAGTTTTCTGACAGTCGATGAAGATTTTGACCACTCGGTGATTGATCGCCTGACCAATCGCTCAGCGTACGACTACTTGATCGACTGCTCTTCTCAACCGTTCGCCCGATCGACCACTCTGTTTGACCGCTTCGATCGCTTTGTCTACGACTAGTTTGTACGTGGTCGTATGCTTCAACCCAATCACAATCACCAGTAATCTTCAACAAAGCATGAACCAAATTGAATCAAGATGATCTTTATTGCTAGATTTCTGTGGATTTACAAAGTACCCTCACAAGCACCCCTAAAATTCCTAGCCAAAAACTAAAGATAAAACCTTCAAAATTCTCTCAAAACCGTCACGAAAACCTTGTCCCTAAAAGCCCTACAAAAACCACCACGTTAGCCCTCGGTCTCTCCTTGCTTTTATAAGCTAACGTTCAAACCGTGTTTACCTCAAACACGGACTCAAAACTTAATCTCTTCTGAAAACTAAGGGACCCTAAACCCTTTCGAACATGGGTTTTTTATTCAAATCTTGACACCTTCCAAGTTATAAACTCTATCTGTGATTCTTTCAATCTTAGTTATGGACGCCTTCCACAACTCCTAACTCACTACGTGACGAAGCCTCCCAGGACAACACCTCCTGTATCTTCATCACGCACCATCACCCCATGTATCAAAGCCTCTAGGATAGCACCACCTGTAGCCTCTTCATGCATCATCACCTTTGATCTCCACATGCTCCAGTATGAGCCTGACCACCTCGCGTGACATCCTCGACCGTCTAGACATCATATTTCCCATCCTAGTCCTGATCCTCCTCGTCACCGACTATGATCACCTCCACGCCAACCTGCACATGCAAAGACGGAAGAATGTTTTCCCCAGCACAAGGTCTTCACAACTTGACTGATATTAGTCCACACACTCATATCACACCCTTAACTATCCAACAAGATCAACCAGATCAGCCACGACCACAAAACCTATCGCTTTCCAAAATCAGTCTCAGATCACACATTATGACCGCTAGCTCATCGAACACTCGAAAACAAAAGTACTTAGGAATTACCATTACTCCACTTAGAACACACGGGAATCACAAGTATCGTAGCACTTCTAGTCTATGACTACCGACCATCAAAGCCTAAGACTATGACAAAGCAATGTAGCTACGACCATCGAAAAGATAATGTTGCTATGACCGCCGACCAGTTACTGTAGTAGACAAGATTACGACTTCCGAATGGTTCATTGTAGCTCACGACCTGTTTACTGTTACTAGATCGAAGCCTACTAATTACATCGTCGTGGTCGCTCTGTCGTAGTCGACAAACTGTTATCAAAAAGCTGTGCTTGATCTACTGTGCTCGATATGTTGTGGTCGATGCTTGCTGACCAGACCTGCTAACCTGAATACACTAGCAACAAGATCGCTTCGACTTGAATGTTCACAAATGCAAATTCCAATGAAACCCAAATGTCAATTATTCATAATCACTAATCACATGACCACCACATGGTCAACACTTTGTCTTCCTTGCATGATATCAATGATGATCAGCTTGAGCAGATTCTTGATGATGACTAACCCTCCGATGTACCAAGTTCACTGGAGCCTTAAACACTGTTAGGATGAGAGAGAGGAGGAGGTCTGATCCAATGCTTCGAATGTGATGATCTCAATCACATTAGATCCTACTAGCCTAAGCTCAAGGGCGAGGAGTACCACAAGTGTCCACCACCTCGGGATTCTAAGCCGAAGAAGCGTAACTACCGCAAGATAGTCCATTGAGTTCTATCTACTCTCGAGCAACTCGGCTTTAGTGACTTAAGACTCGAGGAGTAAGGAGGACAAGCCGCAAGGCAAGAAGAAGGCGTATGTAACACCCCGGCTTAACAAAAGCCCAGAATGTGACCATTAGCTACAATTGCTATCAATTTAAACCCTTAAATAAACATTACCATCAACTAGACTTCAAATATAATTCCATAACATAACCATGATCATAAATATTTCAGCAACAAGGGAATCAATAACTGACATTAAGATAAACCAATAACAACTTTTAACAAAAGAAACTTGACATGTAACAACAATTTGAAACTAGTAAGTGTTAAAGAGAATCATTATTCATCTAAGAGTTGTGTGGATGATAAGTTTATTTCTAATAATAAATATTTGGCCTCTAAGTGAAACAAGGAATAATAATAGTGCAATATCAATCTTGTGCTACTTCCTGCCCATGCATGTCGTCCTCAACGACCACCTAAAAATAACAACAAAGGCAAAGGTGAGTCCATTACTCAGCAAATACGTAATAGAATAATAAAAGATTTAAACATCGTACCAAAAATTCATGCCAATTCACAAGTATCTTAATATTCACATGTTCATTCTCATTAAATTTCATACACATCTCATCATTTCATTTCTCTTTTCATGAATGCAATGCACATGTCTCCACTTCTCTTTACTTATACTGACATAGCGATGTGTTCACTTGTCATGAACTACTCTTGCCATGTCCTTTTTCATAGCGGGTTCTCAACTCCACTCTTGTGAAGTACCTATCGAATTAGGTTTTTCTCCACTCCTATGGAGTGCCTACCAAAGTAGGTCCTTCTCTACCCACTGCTGTTGGTAGCCCACACATAGTAGGCTCTAGAGGGCAACATAGGTCATCTCTTTACAACATAAATACTCAACATACAATGTAATAATTCTTTTATTCATTAGTCATTTATCAGCACTAACCATTCAATATTATTTTCATTTAACCATAATCATCATCATTTAATCATCATCATCATCATTTAATTATAATCATCATTATCATTTAACCATTGTCATGTGAGCATAATAAGAAGCAAATATAAAACATGTGGATCATTATGGCAAGTATTTATTTAACATAAACAACAAGAGCAACCACTCGTATACCATTATACCATGCACTTACCTTTTTCTAGTTGCGAGGAACAGGTTGATTCGAAGATGACACCAACCTGATGCTACTCCTAAGTAAATACTCAATCTCAACAACCATAGTTGTACAAGAACAACAATTAAACGACATCGCTCCTACACGCTTTCCAATTCGGCAATACTTCCTCTTTACTGGACAATCACCCCTGCTGTCCTATTACTAAAAATAGCGAAACTTTTGACTCCCAAGCCCTATTGTAGGGACCCAGATTTTATAATCCGGATTCCTCTGTGATTCCACCGCACTATTCCCTGGATCAGTAGATAGTGCTCATAGTTTACAATTCTGAATATCAATGTACATATCATGCGGAAGCGTAAATATAATAGTAGACTTACTCATGTGCCGATTAGGCCGAAATCATTAAAATTGCAACAACGAAATAATGAAGCACGTAAGTGGGACCTTCAGGACATGCCCACGGGCAGCCAACTGAAGGCTCGCGACCTAGCCCTTGACATCTTCATCTTCTCTACCATCATACCCAATCATGTTGCTGAGGCGTAGTGATCTGAATCCTGATTCTGGATTTGTTGTGAAAGCAAGTGTGAGCACAATCCACCGTGCTCCGCGAGCCAATACACAGGATGTAAGTAAATATTATGCATGGCTTATCAAAGGAGAGGCTCGGGTTATTTTATTTGCCAAAAATCGCTTTTTAGAAGCAGTATTATTATTTAATCATAGTGATATTGTTGCTGCCTAAACTCCACACACTGATTGCCATAATTGACTTAATCCACCAAAATATACTTTCTTTATTGATTGCTGTCTAAATCCAAACGGCGAGTGTCATCATTTATTTCGAATCCACCATTGTATTTTGTGTTCTGAAATCCTAATAATCCAATCTTGTAATTTCTATTCATCAACTCTTCACTTCTGAATTCTAATGCTGCCCTAACACAATTACTTTCAAACCACTGATATCATTTGTATCAGTACTTTCTAACAATTCAATCCTTTCGGTTATTGATCCAAAGGCATAATTTGCTCTTCCAATAATCACTATTTTCTGTTATCCATCTCTAACTAATTCACTAATATACCTCCACCAAGAATACCAGTGTTCAAATCTACGATTCACTAGTATACATCCACCAAGAAATCATTGATCCAGATTATACTCCAATAATTGTTATCATTCCTCCAAATTCCCAAGATTTAATTCATCCATCTAGTATTTAGTCAAATCCTATTCATTCCATTATCGCCAGCATCTCCCAAGAATTTATATTAGATACATGTGTTATAATCCAGCAATTACCTTTGCACTCCCTAATTCTCCAAAATCATTTAAATCATCTACCTAGCCTATGTATTCATTTAAGATCCACCAATGTATTTATTCCAGAATCCACTCTATCGTGTCCTTCTTATGATCGACATGAATCCACCAATATCTTTATGTGTTCATCACAAACATCTATCTCCTTTACTCACGACTCTATTTATTCCCCCTTGTATTTTATTTTGCAAGAATAGATGTGCCATTATTTGAAATATAATACATAGAAATTTCCTGAGACCTAGCAGTTTTGACCAAAGACATAATATGTAAGAGAATGCAATAATAATAGTGATCCAGATTCCATCCACCGTTACATGGCATCCGCACCATATGCTAACATTTCAGCGTTATAACCGCTTACATTACCACTGGGACGACACCCAGGACAACTCAAATCAGGGCTTTCCACTGCCCTTCCACTTTTTCATTCCCACCCACAAAGTTTTTGAAATAGAACTATATCTAGTTAAGTTCCCATGTCCGCCCTTAACCGTGGGCACGACTATTTGAATAGTTTTGACTCTGCAGAGTTGTACACTTTCACCACAAGAGACAATCCACTCGTTACCCCGCATGATTCCTTAGTCGTGCGGTTGAGCAGACCATCACAGTAACCGTTCAAAGTACCTCGTCCTTTCCATCATTCCACCCTATGGGTCGTTCCCACTTGTGGTGGGTCCCATACGTTGTGCGAGATGTTCTCCTTCTGAACGTCTAACAGCTGGCTACCCCCTGCTAGCCCGCCACAGTAGAACTTCATCCTCTACGAGTGTCCCATTCAAGCCGTCTCACAGACAGCCGCTTGCACGACCTCACCACTCCACCTGTGAGGATGACTTTCAGGGTCTGGTAAATCTACTAAGTCAAGTTGTACATAAAATAACAGCATGTAATTTGATATTTTAAACAAAAGTAATTTGCAGAAAATGTAGGATCAACATGATCAAAGTATTGACTCGCCTGGTGCGGTTTACCGCGGTCTTGAGCTAACACGATGCTTTATCTTGAGCTTCTATTCTTCATCCTCACTCTGCTCTCACCACGCTTGATCCGTGGAATCTTCAGGACTCCGGTTTCTAATTACGTGATAACGACTGAATCCAAATAAAAGCAAATAACTCAAAAAATCCAAATAAATCTGAATAAACTCAATTTAGTTCTATTTTGAGTTAATGGGTGATTCGATGATTTGAGGCAAGGTTGGTAATAGTATATGATAACTTAATCTTTTTATTACAAACTTCTTCTACTATTTCTTATATTTATTAAGGAAGTTCCATGGGTTAGGTTAAACCTATGAATTGGTGTACAGTTTAGCTGGGTGTTCTTTTGTCGAGTGCTAATGTTCAGAATATATATACACGATATATAAAAATTTTAGCCTATCGAATTATTCTTTAGAGTCCATGTTTATAGTGTTTTGTGGTTTGATATCTCATGTACTCTTAGTTACTACTAACGTAACTTATTTTGAATTAGGATCCATTTGTTTGGGTCCTAACTTGCTATATTCAGTTATGTCCATTATTATTACCAAATCTACATTAAAATTCAATTAATAGTACTATTGATATTTTGTCTATGCTTTGGTGATTACTAGGCTTAGCTCTATTTGATTTAGATTTATTTATTTAGGTAGAGATTCTTGTGCAAGGTAGTATTTCATTATTGCTATTTAATACGATACATTGAGATTTATTAGGTGATAGCATGTTAAATACTGAACCTATGTTTTATTTATGATTAAGAGCATCTTTACTAAGTTTGGATATTTAGCCAAAGTTGTTTCTCTTCATCAACGCCTTAACTGATATGCAGGTTTAAAATGAATAATGAGAGCACAATTATGAATATATGATACTTCGTCAAATGTTAAATATTAAACAATCATGTTCTATATCCTTTTTACATTTATTAGGTTCCCTAGATAATTTCCCAATTGCCCCTAATTTTCACCAACATTTCATATGAGCTTTTAAAATTTTTGGTTCTAGTTCCGTTGCATAGATCTTGAATTTAGATGAATTTAGAAATTGGTCTCATTCAATTTGGAATTAAAATGAATAAGTTATGCCCATTTAAAGTTTTCAGTCCAATTTAAATCCAGAAAAGATTAAATCCTGACAGGTGGGTCCCACTTCCTATTTTTAATTCATTCTTTTATCTTTATTTTCTATTTACTGCACCTATGACAAGTGGGCCCGGCTGTCAATAATTAAATTTGACATGGCCCACATGTCAGTGAGGATGACTTGTGTTAATTTCTCATTAGCATTTATGAACGTCCTTAATCCCTAATTACTTGTCATTAGCATTAACTAACGGTGTTTGAAAAGTAATGATGTGTATTAATTAATTTTGCATTAGTTGCCTTAACCTGTGTTTATTACCTTTAATGACCCTTTTCGGTTGGTTAACAAAAGATAAAATCCCTCCCTTAGTATTGCCGAGCGGGGAACTCGAACCCGGGTCGCGAGGTGATATTGCACAGCGCTAGCCACTCGGGTACACGGTCTTACCTGACCCAAGGGGCGAGTGAACTCAGTTGAGCTGGTTGGTTGGGGCAGTGGAGCAGAGGAGCTTGGGGCGGTGGTGCCGGCGGCGAGAGGCGGCCGGAGAGGTGTCGAGGAGGGTTAAAACGCGTTGCCGACGCTACGGTGGTGTCGGCGGTGAAGTCGGCGGGGACCGGGGACCTTCGGAGCGGACCGGCGGCGTGCGGCGGCGGCCTGGGAAGGAAACCGACGCCGGCGACGGTGAGGCAGCGGGGAGCTCGGCGGAAGGCGGGGAAGGCTTCACCGTGTCTTGAGGAAGTCCTAGGGGGAAGGAATCGGTCCGGGGTGGTCTCAATCCACAGCGGGCTCGGCGGCCGGACTTGGGGAAGAAATGCACGCTGGCGAGAAAGGAGGGCGAGGGAGACCGATTGCACGCTATGGAAGAGGGAGGAGAGTGTGGGGAGAAACCCAGTGGCTTCGGCGGCCTTTATAGCGCGGCGGTGGACCGGTCGGCGGGGTTGGTCCGCCGGGTAAAGCCGGCGCGGGGCTCAGGGCACGGTGTGACGGGCGAGCGGCGCGTGACAGGGAGGGCGGCGATGGGACGAGACACACGCAGAGGAGGTCATGGGGCGGCAAAAGTGAGCGGCGAAAGGACTGCTCGGGCGGAGCTGCAGGCACGCGCGAGAAGAAGAAAAAAAGGGGGAGGAGCTGGCGTGTGCGGGGGGGGGGGGGGGGGAAGAGAAAGAGGAGCAGGCGGGGGCGCGGGCCGGGTGGCAGTGAAAGGCAGAGGGGGGGTTAAATGGGCTGGCGTGCGGAGATGAAAAGCGGGGAGAAGGGGGTTGGGCCGGGCCATTTGGCCGGCCTGACTCCTTTTCTTCTTCTTCTTTTTTCTTTTTTTGCTACTTATTTATTGTATATATTTACATATGTATATACAGGTATATATATGCATATATATATTTTTTACTTATTTCTATTTTTGTGTATGTATACATATATTTATTATATATATATCTATATCTTTTATTTGCACATTCATTTTATATACATGTATATATTTCCTTCATGCCAATATTTTTTGTATAATTACATTTTATGTCTTACTCATCTTTCTAGGTCCTGGTGTGCATACTTATATAGGTTCTATTTATTTTTGTTTCCCTTTATATACTATTATCTTCAATATGATATTTTATATTTTATTAACTCAAATTTCTCTCCCCTTATACTGGATCATCTTTTCAGATTCGAATTTAAAATTTTGAGTTTCCTTTATTTGCATATTCCCACGTATAGCATTACTAATATTGATTTTGTTTTTGGTCTTTCTTGAATTTCTTTAACTTTTGGGAGCTCAATCAAAATTTAAGAACACCATGAAAATCCAAACTCAAATATAATATTTGACAAAAATAACTCAAGGGCTTCATATTTTCAAATTTAAAATTTCAGGATGTTACACCTATTATGGCAAACCACATAAGTTATGAAATCTACACAAAATTTCTTACAATTTCTTGGTTGGCCACAAATCCTGATTATACCATTTAACCCCTTGTTTTAACTCCGAAGGAAGTTCTATTATCTTACTAGACAACAGGATTAATAATTTTATATGTAACAAATTATACATCCAAATACAGTAAACCATAGCACCCCTAGAATCTACAGAAAGTTCTCTACCTTCATTTAGTTATGCCCAAAAATTAATTATGCCATCTACCAAGTCAAATTAACAAGTTTCCATGATTGCATCTAGCAGCAACCGATTTCTAGACAACAGCCTTCCTAGGGCCACAACTTCAAATCTACCCAACCAAAAGTCATGTTCTGGACTCTACCAAATATTTAGACAATTACTGAAGGATCGGAATGGCAACAGAGGGGGGGGGGTGAATGGTGCCCCCAAGTATTTGCACAATTTTCTCCTCTCCGATAGCTATAGAAGCTATGAAGCAAGAAAATAGATTTATGCTAAAAAACTGAAAGTGCTCACTGGTGACACATTACTTTGGAAGGACTGAATTTAATTTTGCAAACAGTAGACTGCAGACTCTCAAAACTGAACTCTGAATAATGAGGTATAGTGATTACAGTTTCTGTCAAAACATGTACTGAACAGGTGACAAAACAGCCAACTGAAACTTGAAAATAAACTGCAATCCAGGGACAGCAAAAGAGAAATAGCAGCTGCAGTCTCAAAACTGAAAACAGTGCAAACTGCAACTTGGAGATGCTGCTGAAAACAGTGAACACTGAGAGCACAAAGCTGCCCACCAACCACTAAAAAAGAACTCCAAAATAGAGACAGTAAATAAAAGGAAAAGTAGACCCAAAAGGAGTTCAGGCTGCAAAAGAAAACAGAAAACAGCTGTGATCTTAACAGCACAGTAACTACCGAAAAGCACAAGAATGATTGAGACTTTGCAGCAAATGACAAGCACTACCAAAAACAGAGAATTTAATCCCTGGCCGAAACTTGTCTAAGGCAAAGAGAGACTGAAAATAAAAAGGATTGACTGGCTGTTGTTCTTCTCAAATCAACAAAACCGGACTACAACCAAACCAACTCAATGATTTTAGGAAGGAAAAATTTCTGATCAAGAGTACAAGTCGGCAGGACAGCTGACAGAGAAAAACTGAAATGGCAAACAAAGGAAGACAAGAAAACGAGCCGACAACAACTGGAGAGAACAGACACTGCCGACAGAGCAAAAGAGGAAAGAAAAACTGAAAAGAAAAGAAAAGAAGTCTAGCAATGTGAAAGGAACAAAGAAAAGATCAAGAGATTACTCTCCTTCTCAGAGCAAAACAAACAAGACTCCAATTTCAGTTTCGGGTGGCAGTGAGCAGACCAAACTGAGAGATGTTCAGAGAAACAGCAGCTGTCCGAAAATTGATTAAACAGGGAGTACTGATGAAGAAACAAACACCCAAAAGACTAATTCGGTTGAAGAGAGTAAACCGACAGATCAAAGAGCCAAAAATGAACCAAGAGTTAAACTGCAGAAAAGACTACAATCCAAAAGCTTATGGTTCTTGAGATTTTTGTACATGAGTCTGCCAAAATTCTGATCATACGGCCAAGGGCTCACAACTCTCAATAAGAACACATAAACCAAATAACCTTTTTATCAAGAAAACATGATTCCTCTGCTCACTGTGAACAATAAACCCTAGATTCTGAAAATAGAGGAAATTTGGGCAACCAAAAACTCTGCAAGAAAACTGAGAATCAAATGAATCCTCTCGGGTATATGCTAGCTAAGAGCCTTGAAGAAATACCCAGTTCAGAGGAGATGATTTTTCAGCTACACAAACAAGTACTCAACCCAGAATAAGATCAACAAAGAAGAACAGAAAGAGAACAAAACAGAGTCATCCTGAAGACAAAAATAAAGCACCTAAAGAAGCTAGAACACAGAAGAACTCATCACATAATTTCTTGAAATCAATACAGAGACACACACGATTAATATGAGAGAGTGAATACATGCAGTTCATTCCATCTCTCACAGAGATCAACACACAAAAGAAAAGTGCAACACAGAACTACCTCTGCATGACTACCACATCACATAGAGGAGGGAGGGACTCACACAAACACAACACATGGAGTGACAGAACCAAAACCCTCATTTTGCCCAAGAGAGCACTCCTCTATTTATAGCCTCCATTACTGGGTCCTCATGATACTTGAACCGCTAACTCAAAAACAACTCTTGCGCTTTATCCATTAGCTCAAAACCAAATCCGCTTCCTTTTGTGCAGCCCTGCGCTTTTACCAAAACGCCCCTCCTGCACCTTCCGGGAAGCTTCCTCATTTCTTGCCGCCCAAGCCTCGCAACCACTTCGAGTCCTCGTCGTCTTTGGCACATCCCAACCGCTCCGACCTCAGCACCACCTGTGCCTAGTCTGGTCATCCCGTGCCTCGCCACGACTCCGCCTCGATGTCCTGCAGCCATCACAGACAAGAAACAAATCACATAGCACCGTTCGAGATAACGTAATCACACAATTACATTAGAGAGAGTATTAAGCACGAAAAAGCCCAAACCTTTCGAATCAAAAGAATAAGCACCCTAAGCACGTTCGGCCAGGTTTGACCAAGTCCGACCGAGACCGACTGCACCACGCAACGACTTGGTTCGAACCACTCAAACCAAACTCAAACTTTCTAGAACACGCGTCAATTACTCATCACAAACATAGGGTCACATCCACATAGTCTCTCAATTATATACACTTTTCATGTACTACACAAGTTAAGAAATAGGACGTAAAGTGCCCAAAACTAAATCCTAATATCTGGATAGCAACCTCAATGAACTACAACAACAACAATTTAACCCCAAAACTGAGGCTCTACTCTAATCCATAACTAAACACGACCTAAAACAATGTACCAAGGTATAAAACAAGGACGCAAGATTTGAGATGATCTTTTACCCACAACTCAAACTTTACTGGCATGACAACATCAACGAAGAAGCAGAACCTCTCTTCCTCCTTGCCTTCCTCTTCCTTTGCCCAGTGCCCTCCTCCTTCTTCCCCTCTCCTCTCTTCCCTTCTTCTCCATTTCCCTTGTTCTCCTCTTTCCTTCTCTTTATTGCCTCCAGTCTTGCCCTTCATGCCATGCTGCTTTAAGGGATGCGACCGCGTGGCTAGCTTGTGCTCTCCTAGGCATGGTAGATCAAGTAGCAGGTGCCAGAGCACTGCACCCAGCTGCAGCCATTGCATGCATGACCGTCTGAAGGTGAAAGAGCTGGGTGCATAGAGGGGCAACACAAGAGGGCGCACAACGGCGGCCGCAGCAGCACCTACGCACGTAGGGCAACAGCCAACAAGCAGGGAGGCATTTAGCAACACAACAGCAGCACCAGACACCAGCTCAGCAAGCAGGTGGGAAGATAGTACACATGCATGGAAGGGGCAAAACAAGATGGTGACAAGGCTTGCAAGAGACGCAGCATAGAGAAGGCACCTAGGGTTGATGGAGGGCCTCATCTTCTCTTTCCTCATAACCCTAACCCAAAATGAATCGTGCACAAAATGCACGAGTTCATTTCGAATTCATCTCCAACTGAATCCCCCTTAATCCCTCCATCCTGTTTTCACATATCCCCTTTTCTCTAATTACGTAAAGGTCCTCAAGAGGGCTAAAATAAGAATATTATAGCGGATGACTTCACGAGCATATGCTTCATGGCAAGGGCAAGCAGCGATAATATCTCTAGTGAGGATGATCTCTATAGCGACCTTGATAAGGTAAAGTTTATATACAATGAGATATCTTGTGCTGTAGTTCGCCTAGATCATGATTTTAGAAAATGAAGAACCATGACTTCTTAGTTGAGGGCTTGAATGCTAAAATTGCTAGGCTTAGATCCTTAATTCCTGATGATAATATTAGATTCTTAATTCCTGATGATAATAATTGTGAATCGTACCTAGTTCTTCACTCTGAGTTAGACAAGCTAAACATCATTTATTCTGATGTTGCTAGTTAGCTCACAGTAGCATTTGAAAAAATTGAGAAGAAAGTTTGTTTTTCTCTTGGCACTACGATGTAAGATTATGTTGTTGATGAGTTGCTTATCACTAGGGATAATCTTGCTAAAATAAAAGCTATTTTTCTTGCTAGGTCCTTAGTGCATTCATTTCATGCTAAATAACTAAAACATGCAAATGATGAACTTGCTCAACGCAAATCTAGTAAACCTCTTGCGTGCTTAAGAGCTAGGGACATGAATGCTAGTACTTTATCTTGCTATAAGTGTGCTTTGCTAGAGTTGAACTTCAAAAGCGCCATGGGTAAAATTATTGAATTAACTGAAGAGGTGCTTCACTCTAAGACTTTCTTATGCTCAAATTGTCCTATGTTTAGTGTTGAGATTGAAACACCTACTAGAACTCTAAATGTACTCACCACTGAAGAAAAACATGCCTCATCTTCTGCATCAAACAAATATGATCTTGTTGCATCCATTGCATATGCATTTTGTGTTCAAACAGGTTAGGATCTAGAAGATATGCATGAGATAATTATAGTCAACTTTGATCAGCAGTTTAGGTAAGTTAAGACTGCATCCTGTATCTCTTGTGAGTCTCTTAGGCTTTAGGTAGCCATTCATAAGGAGAAAAAGGTTGGGCGGTGAAGAAGGGTGAGTGTAGTTCATATGTTACCATAACTAAGAAAAATGACTACCTTAAAAAAACCTTAGAGAAATTCTCTAGTGGCAATAGTTCAGGGGGTTCAAGGTAGAGCTTGTATGGGGATGCATTCTCATGGTGTCCATACTTTGTCTTGTTCTGCATCAGCTTTAGTTTATGCTTCTACTCTTCGTGTGTCTCGATACTAGATTCCCACGTCTTTTATTACTAACATAGTTCTGAAACCTTACGGTTTTTTGTTTCTGCATGTAGGTCCGACAGGGAAGGAAGGAAAACCTGTAGCTAGTGGACTCTAGATGTTCTCAACACATCACCAGAAACTCAAGATAGTTTTTCTCCCTCACCCAAGCATCTGGTGATGAGTATGTTCAGAGATGCTTTTACCAGGACTGTGATGGACAAGGACACAGTCCGTGTCAATGACAACTTCATACTCAAGGATGTAGCCCTAGTAAGCAAGCTCAAGTAGAATTTGCTTATAGTCTCATAATTAATTAATGATGGCCTCGAGGTGAGCTTTAGGAGTGCTTATAGAGTTCTAGACGAACCTAGGGATCTAGTCTTTGGGATTTTACATCTTGGGAGGGTTTTAGTGCTGATTTTGTTGAGTTCTCCTCTTCTAGGATTAGGTTTCTTATTGCTTCAAAGTCTAGAGATATGGTTTCTAGTACCGTAAGCTTGGACATATTGGTTTTTATCACTTGACATGGGTCATTAGCATGGATCTAATTAGAAGATTACCTAAGCTCAAGGGTGAGAAGGATTTAGTTTTCCCTCCTTGTAGCATGGTAACATGATTATTGCTTCACATCCATCTCATACTGTGGTCATGATAGATGACATAGGACAACTCTTGCTCATGAACACTATAGGTTCTTTTAAAGCTCAGTCGGTAGGAGGGAAGTGGTATGTACTAGTTATTGTTGATGATTACTGTAGATACTCATGAATTTACTTCCTAGCATCTAAGGATGATGCATTTGGTCATTTTAGAAAATTAGCTCTTAGATTGTCAATTGATCTTCCAAGTGCCCTTAGGGGCATTAGGACTAACATGACCTTAGTTGAGATGGCTAGGACTATATTAGATGAGCATGCCACTCCTCAGCGATATTGAGCTAAAGTTATTTCCACTGCCTATTATATGTCGAACAGGGTATTCTTGAGAGACTCATTGCGCCATACATCCTATGAATTGAGATTTGATCATAGGCATAATGTCTCTCACTTTAGAGTCATTGGCTGCAAGTGATTCATTCTTAAATATGGTAACCTTGATAGGTTTGAGTTTTGTTCTTCAGATAGGATCTTTCTAAGCTATCCTGATCATTCTCGAGACTATCGTGTATTTAATCTTTAGGCTAACAAAATTATAGAGATCTGTGAGGTTACATTTGGTGAGGCTACTCCAGGGACTACACCAAAAATTGTAGGTATATAGGTTCAAGGAGATTCAGAAAGCATCTTCCTTTAAAAGAGTGATGAAAAAGATGAGGCTGTTGAATTACTTCTTTAGCCAGATGAAATACCAACTTCATCAATTTCACCTTCAGATAGATAGCCTGCTCCCACTTCTTCAACACTGTGTGGCTCTGCTCCTACCTCCACAACCCATGAGGTAAAGGCCACCTCGACTTCAGGAATGCCTCAACATTTCTAACAACAACATCTGCTAGATCAAATGGTTGGAGGTCTTCATGAGTGGGTTAATCTCTCCAAGTTCATCTCTCCTAACTCATATGATCATTCTGCTTTCATTGCTTCTTTTGAGCCCTGTGTTGTTACCCATGCACTTATTGATGAGTCATAGATCAATGCCATGCTTGAGGAGTTGCAGAAATTTGAGAGAAACAATGTCAGAGCCTTAGTTGAGCCTCTCCATAGTCACAATGTCATCGGAATCAAGTGGGTTTTCAAGAATAAACAGAGTGATGATGGAGTAGTTGTTAAGAATAAGGCTAGACTTGTAGCTTAGAGCTTCACCCAGGTAGATGGTTTAGACATTAAGGAGACCTTTGAACTTGTTCTTAGATTAGAAACCATTTGGATTCTCTTAACATTTGTAGCCTCTAAGTGTATTAGACTATATTATGTGGATGTTAAGAGTGTCGTTCATAACAGTTTCATATAAGTCTATGTAAAGTAACCTCCTAGGTTTAAGAGTTCAAGTTCCCAAATCATCTCTACAAACTGTCCAAAATATTGTATGGCCTTAAGCAAATCCCTAGAGCTTGGTATGATAGGCTTAAGTCATTTATATAAAAAAATGATTTTCGATTGGGCAAAGCTATCTAGACACTGCTCACTCTCAGGCATGGTAGTGATCTCCTTATTCAAATTTATGTGGATAACATCATTTTTAGTGAATTATCTCATACTTTAGTTTCCAAGTTTTTAGACCCCGTGAGCAGGGAGTTCGAGATGAGCATATGCGGGGGTTGCCTTCCTTCATTAGATTCCAATCAAGTAAACGAAGAAAGGTACATTTATGCATCAAGTCAAGTACACTAAAGACCTACTTTGACGTTTCGACATGGTGAGTAGCAAGTCAATCTTCACCCAATGGCTTCTACATCAAGTTTGGATCTAGATGAGGATGGCTAGCCTGTTGAATAGGAGTCACTACAACACGTTCTCATTCCTAGAGCGTCTATAAAAGCCCTAGAAGCCCTGTAAATGCCCTCAAAAGTGTTTTCCATGGCAGTTATTCAGCGTCAACAAAAGTGCCATCGAGGAAAGTGTTCCCCAGCATTTAGGCATACCACAACACTTATAAGTGCCTCCCTTTTTTAAGAATTTTCCATGGCATTTAAAAACATCCCTATGTAAGGTTTCCACAGCATTTGCATGCACCATAGTTTCCTGGATTTGACGGCATTTATAAGCACCCCAAATTTTTGAAGGAGAACGGGTAGGCTACGCTAGCTACAACATTTGAATTTCTACCGCGTTCAACCAGAAAACATGCATGCAAGGGAGTCATGGATAGTTACCACTAGATGCGCTGTGCAGCGGAAGAAGAGTTGGAGCAGCCCGATCCAACGTAGATGCGCGTTGATGAAGAAGAAGCAGTCGATCGTTTCACGAACTGAATGTCTCCTCGCGTCCTAGCAATAGCCTTGCGCTTCTCGCCGATCAGCACAGCAGCAACAGCAGCGGCGCCTCCACGGAGTCCACACGTTCGGGATGGAACGCTGTGCACTGGTGTGCTAGCACCGCGCGCGCGGCTAGGGTTTCGGGATATGGCCGAGGGGAAGTGGCGGCCAGGGTTTTCAGCACAGTAGTCACACTTCCTGCAGCCCCGCCTCCACATATTTATAGAGCATGCTAATGGGCTTCCACGTTGTAGGCCCATTAGAACCCTAATCCCATATGGATCAATATCCCTTTTAACCTATAAAACCGAATTGTTTATGATTGCCTCTTGGGCACATCACTAACAATCTCCCACTTGCACTAGAGACAATCATATAGGCAAGCTTTCCAATTCCAACCCCTTAAGTGTGTGACCCGTTAGGTTCATGTGTAGACAGCCATGACCCGAAAACCCTTTTCAAGCCATAAGTCAATAGTGGCACCTAGCAGGGCATATTGACTCCCGAATACACATAAAGATCATATTGGCTAAACCTTGATATACACTCACTTGGATCCCTTTGCCACACGATACCAGTTGAACTTAAGGCGAGATTCGTGCCACCCTTGTGATAGCTCAACCATTCACTCGATCTTGTAGTGGATTACAACTCATGACTAACCCTTTAGTCACATTGTGATTAACTCTTTAATCACCTTGGCATGGCCATGCACTTCCCTAATCCAACCACATCGAGGGGCCCAGAGATATCTCTCCTGTTATGTAGGAGGGGCAAATTCCATCTTAATCCGCTCACATCCCATTCCATGTTTCATGATACACCTGAAGACCGCTTTTATAGCTACCCAGTTACGGAGTAGTGTTTGGCAGCCCCAAAGCGCACCACTACACATGGTGAGAAACAATGGCGATTTCAGGTCGAAGGATCCAGTAGGTATACCACTCGAGATCGCTTGACGGCACATATTAACATAACAATCCTAGCAACGTCTCGGAGTGGGTCAATCCAACACCATGTTCTCTAACATGTGTCCACATTATTGATTTGATATTCCTATATCCATGATCCGTGAAACATGATCATCAATCAATACATGTGCTAGTCCATAAATCATTGTTGTCCCACGTAATGACATAAGACTAGGGATCTTTATAATAACATTAAATAAAACAAAGAGTTTCACAAACAAGTCACATACTTGCCAATCAATGCATATAATCATTATTCAAGGAACCAAATAACACCTTATTCAAAATTTCATAAACATAGACTTGATACAATTATCTCCCACTCACACTAGAGTCAATCATGTAAGTATCTAATACCCATTGCACTCGTGTGTGCCTCATGCTTTGGTTGTGGGAGAGGCTTCGTCAACGGATCAGCAACATTCAAATCTGTGTGTACCTTGCAAATCTTCACTTCACCTCTATCAATGATTTCACGGATAAGGTGCTAGCGCCGAAGTATATGTTTGGACTTTTGGTGTGACCGAGGCTCCTTTGCTTGCGCAATAGCTCCACTATTATCACAATAGAGATCCACCGGACTGGACACACTAGGGATCACACCTAACTCAAAAACAAATTTTCTGATCCAAACAGCTTCCTTTGCAGCTTCAGAAGCTGCAATATACTCAACCTCAGTTGTCGAATCAGCTACCGTCTCTTGCTTGGAACTTTTCCAGCTCACTGCCCCTCCATTGAGGCAGAACACAAAACCAGACTGCGATCTGCTATCATCTTTATCAGTTTGGAAACTAGCATCGGTGTAACCTTTTACAACAAGCTTTTCTTCACCTCCAAAAATAAGGAACATATCCTTAGTCCTTCTAAAGTACTTAAGAATATTCTTTACAGTCACCCAGTGAGCTAGACCGGGGCTAGATTGATACCTGCTCGTAAAACTTAGAGCATATGAAACATCTGGGCGCGTACAAAGCATATCATACATGATGGATCCGATGGCTAAGGCATACGGAATCTCACTCATCATCTTTTGCTCATCAAGTGTTGAAGCACACTGAGTCTTGCTAAGACTAATGCCATGTGACATAGGCAAGGAACCTTTCTTAGAATCTTGCATATTGAACCGTTTCAATACCTTATAAATGTATGTACTTTGGCTTAACACAATTAGCCTCTTCGATCTATCTCTATAGATCTTTATGCCCAAAATGTAAGCTGCCTCTCCTAGATCTTTCATTGAGAAACTTTTTCTCAAAGAAGACTTCACAGCTTCTAGCATTGGAATATCATTTCCGATCAATAATATGTCATCTACATACAAGACCAAAAAAACAAGTGCGCTCCCACTAGCCTTCTTGTAAACACAAGGCTCTTCTTCATTCTTGATGAAGCCAAACCCTTTGACTACTTCATCAAAACGAAGATTTCAACTCCGAGATGCTTGCTTCAATCCATAAATGGACTTCTGAAGCTTGCATATTCTCCTAGCATTTTTCGGATCAACAAAACCCTCAGGCTGTGTCATGTACACATCCTCGCTTAGGTTTCCATTTAGGAAAGCCGTTTTGATATCCATCTGCCAAATCTCGTAGTCAAAATAGGCAGCAATCGCTAGAAGGATCCGAATAGACTTTAGCATAGCGACGGGCGAAAATGTTTCATCATAATCAACACATTGAATTTGCTTAAAACCTTTCGCCCCCAATCGTGCCTTATAGATGTGAACATTTCCATCCATGTCTATTTTTTTCTTAAAAACCCATTTACACTCAATAGTTTTTACACCATCAGGTGGATCCACCAAGTTCCAAACTTGATTATCATGCATGGATTCTATTTCAGACCTCATGGCTCCAAGACATTTTTCAGAGTCTGGTCCCATCATTGCTTTCGTGTAGCTCTTGGGCTCATCATTGTCCAACAACAATATGTCGCGTTGTCCCGTGGTTAGGAGCGTGAACTTTTCAGTTGTGCGACGTGCCCTTGCAGACCTACGTGGGGGCGGTGCCTCCATAACCGGTTGTACAACATCTTGTACATCCTGTTAAGGTTCAATAGGAGCTGAAACATTTTCAGGTGTTTCCTGAATTTCTTCAAGCTACACCTTGCTCCCACTAACACCCTTTGAAAGAAACTCTTTTTCCAAAAAGACACTGTTCCGAGCGACAAACACTTTGCCTTCTTCCCGATTGTAAAAATAATATCCTTTGGTTTCCCTAGGATACCCAACAAAGAAGCATTTATAAGATTTAGGATGGAGCTTATCAGACGTCAAATGTTTCACATAAGTCTCACAACCCCATATCTTAAGGAAAGACAATCCCGGACGTTTCCCGGTCTATTTCTCGTATGGTGTCTTTTCCACTGATTTAGATGGAACTCTGTTTAGTGTAAACGCAGCAGTTTCTAGAGCATATCCCCAGAAGGACAGTGGAAGATCAGATTGGCTCATCATAGACCGAACCATGTCTAACAAGGTCCGGTTCCTCCGTTCAGATACCACGTTCCACTAAGGCGTGCCAGGCGGAGTCAGCTATGGAACAATTCCACACTGTTTTAGATGTTCACCAAATTCATGGCTCAAATATTCACCTCCACAATCAGATCGCAGAATTTTAATTGTCTTGCCTAGCTGATTTTGTACTTCATTCTGAAATTCTTTGAACTTTTCAAACGATTCAGACTTGTGCCTCGTTAAGTAGATGTATCCATATCTACTAAAGTCATCGGTAAAAGTAATGAAATACTGAAACCACCTCTGACTAGTGAGCTCATTGGTCCACATACATCGATATGTACAAGTCCCAACAAGTCACTTGCCCTCTCACTATGACTGGTGAAAGGCGCCTTTGTCATCTTGCCAAGTAAACAAGACTCGAATGTCTCAAATGATTCAAAATCAAATGAGTTGAGTAGACCATCTTTATGGAGCTTTTCTATGCGTTTCTCATTTATATGACCTAAGCGACAATGCCAAATAAAAGCGGGATTCAAATCATTAGGCTGCAGCCTCTTTGCATTAATATTATAGACATGCTTATCTTCAAGATCAAGAACATATAACCCATTCATCAATGGACAATACACATAGAGTATATCATTCAAATAAATAGAACAACGTTTGTTCTTTATTACAAACTCATAACCACCATCTTCCTCCAAACATGAAGAAGAGACGATGTTCTTACTCAATGCTAGAATGTAATAACAATTATTTAATTCCAAAACTGATCCTGAAGGTAATGACAAGTGATAAGTGCCGACAGCCAATACAGCAACCTTTGCTGCATTGCCGACACGCACGTCCAAGTTGCCTCTCGCAAAACTTCTTGTCCTTCTTAGACCCTGCAACGATTTGCAAGTATGAATCATTGATCCGGTATCAAATACCCAAGATTCACCAAAAGAAATTGCAAGATTAATTTCTATAACAATTATACCTGAAGCAGAAGTTTCGCTTCCCTTCTTCTTCTTCAGATCCTCCAAGTATTTCTTACAATTCCTAGACCAATGCCCCTTGACATGGCAGTGGTAGCATTCATCATCAGGAGAAGGGCCAGATTTGACCTTCCCATTTGGCTTTGGCTTAGAGCTAGAGTGCTCATTAGGAACCTTTCCTTTGCCTTTGGGCGTCCAACGCTTCCTCTTTTTATTCTCCTTCTGAACCATCATCACATGATTGATGTTTTTCTTAATGCTTTCCTCTGCTGTCTTAAGCATCCCATGCAATTCAGTCAATGATTTCTCCATTCTATTCATATAAAAGTTCATAATGAACTGCTCATAGGTCGGAGGGAGAGATTGGAGAACAACATCCGTAGCCAGATCAGGATTAAGGGGAGAATCAAGCTTCTCCAAGCTCTCAATGTAACCAATCATCTTGATCACATGAGGACTGACTGGACTACCTTCCGCCAGCTTGCACGCAAACAAGGACTTTGAAATGTTAAACCTCTCGGTCCTAGCTTGGTTCTCAAACATGTCACGCAATCCTTCAATCATAGTGTGAGCATCTGCATTCTCATAATGCTTCTGAAGCTCAGAAGACATGGTAGCAAGCATGAAACAGCTAACGTCGAGTGAATCATTGCAATGCTTCTCATAAGCTTTGCGGGTGGCAACATTTGCACCCTCAGGGAGTTCATCGGGGTAGGATTGCTCAAGAACGTATTCCTTTTTTTCTTGTCTGAGAACAATTCTCAGGTTGCGGTACCAATCAATAAAATTCGTTCCATTAAGTTTTTCTTTCTCAAGAACAGATCGCAAGTTAAAACCGGAATTGTTACTAGAAGCAGCCATGATCTACAACAGAAAATAAACAAGCAAAGTTCAGCACTATGTTCATGGTTGATCTTCCATTAAACAATTTAACAAAAGACACTCCCACTATATGTTTTGTAATCGTCTTCCCTCTAACGACATATAGTGGTCAAGATCCATGTTCATCTAAGTTCTAGTGAGCTTTGGCATCACCGCTAGAAACCTAGTGACGTAAGTAAGCAACGCTTGCTAATCACATCTTATATGACTCTTGTTTGTTGGGTGGCATCCAATGCCCCGGCTCCCAACACCATGCCCCAAGGCCCAAATCCAATTTGATAGCCTTGTCAAGTAAACCAACACTATGCATGTGGATGTCCGACATCCACCCTATTAGATCAAGATAGTTGATGGTACTCTGCTTTGGCAGACCTACCAAACAATGATCGTAATTCTTATAGGCATAGCAATTGGAAGGCCATCAAATAAATTCTTAATTTTTCTGAGAGAAGCTATTCTGTCATGAAAAATACATCCTCTACAGGTATGGCATGAAAGAATAGTATGACAGGAAATAAACATCACATGCATATAATCACATTATACTGTGAATGGTACGACCTTTTAAATCGTAGTGGTCGCCATCGCCATGGTTCCACGGTGATGTCCTTCGCCACACTTCATGTCCTCTTTGTCATCATGCTTGAAGCCTCCATGGTAAAGAACTAAACTATTACAACTAATAGCTAGCAAATGAATTACATGATGAGCGCAAGCATCACAAGTCGACACGCAGGTCGTTATACAATTAAAGAACAACCTCAACCCAGCTGTGATTAATATGACACACAGGCTGCCAAAACACACATGCATCACATATACATCTATGCCATACCATTCACATCATTCCCTGCAAAAACAAGTTAAGCGTAGAACGCATTCTACCGCCCTAATATGAATGTGTTTGTATAACAATCTATGCGTGTACGCAACGGCGGTCCAATCAAATCTATGAAATCGCTATGAAAATCTCATTGGGCCGATCAAATCAACCCAAATCCAAGCCATTCAAAATGTCTCAATTTTCATTAGATCAATCACATTGATCATCGCGATCGGTATACTTGAGGAGACCGCAACACAAGACCTCAATCTGTTGGCTCGATCTACTGACTGTGCGCGCAGTTAGCCCCGATGGTGATTCCAGCCGGTAAAGGCAAGTCGCGCGTACATCAAAGAAGGAGCACGAACTAATCTTTTTGGCCACATGATGCTATCAACTCATACCTATTTCAACCCCTTATGACCGATTGATCTAATCAACCCGTGCACCGAAAGATCCATCACATGAACCTAGCATTAGAACAGTAATAGATCGCATCTACTACAATCAACATATCATCTACAAGCGCATGATCCAGACCACATACTACGCAGCTTTGCTCTGATACCACTGAAGGAGAACGGGTAGGCTATGCTAGCTACAATATTTGAATTTCTACCGCGTTCAACCAGAAAACATGCGTGTAAAGGAGTCATGGATAGTTACCACTAGATGCGCTGCGCAGCAGAAGAAGAGTTGGAGCAGCCCGGTCCAATGTAGATGCGTGTTGATGAAGAAGAAGCAGTCGATCGTTTCACGAACTGAATGTCTCCTCCTCACGTCCTAGCAATAGCCTTGCGCTTCTCGCCGATCAGCACAGCAGCAACAGCAGCGGCGCCTCCACGGAGTCCACACGTTCGGGATGGAACGCCGTGCGCTGGTGTGCTAGCACCGCGCGCGGCTAGGGTTTCGGGATACGGCTGAGGGGAAATGGCGGCCAGAGTTTTCAGCACAGTAGTCACACTTCCTGCAGCCCCGCCTCCACATATTTATAGAGCATGCTAATGGACTTCCACGTTGTAGGCCTATTAAAACCCGAATCCCATATGGATCAATATCCCTTTTAGCCTATAAAACCGAATTGTTTATGATTACCTCTTGGGCACATCACTAACAATTTTCTTACCATGGCGTTTGTAAACGCCCTAGTTTTGGCACTTTCAAGGGCATTTATAAACATCCCCAATTTTATACCATGGCGTTTGAAGATGTTGCTCCACAATTTGTGTATATTCGCACATGCAGGCCAGAAATATTATACTTCACACATGTAAAGATGACTGTCTAAAATCACACATAAACACTACGATTTTCCGCAAAGTTTGTACTTTAATCAAAGCCATAACAAGTGTTCATAATAAACTTACAATGAGTTAAACATCCAGTTCCTAATTAAACATCAACAAGTACTAGCAAGCTGCATAATAAGCATAGCTACCAGCAAGGAAAGATGATTGCAGATCAGTCAAACAATTTTCTTATAGAACCTTAGCTTCATCAAGAAGAAAATGCTAGTAGATAACCAGCAGGACACCCAATCTGTCTCCCTTCTTCATCTGCCAACTGAAGTGCCACTAGGGGAGGTGGCAAGCTGCATGCTTGCCATGGCCTGCATGTCTGCCAGCTAAAGGCTCACCTTTGGATTTAAAACACACATACATTCACTTCTGGTATAGGTTAACATGCTCTAATTATCATAGATAAATGATGCATGGCGTGGCAATGCTCATCCTTTCCCCAATTGATTAAATAAGATCGGTTGACACGCTAGTGATTCATGGATATACATGCATTCTAATTTATCAACCCAAAATGAATATATGCTAGAACAAGATCATAACTGTCACGTGTCTCAGTCGGGTTAAGAATCAAAGGAACATGGGTTAAACAGAAGCACACTACTTAATCTTGAACTTACTACATAGGTAGGTGTTTATGTCCTAAACCCCTTAGTGCATTCTCTGTTCTGGCATGCACGCATAATCCCAGAATACATTAATACTATTCTCAGTCTCATACAATTACTGGTTCCTGCCAGGGGGAGTTCATAGCACATACACACATTCAAGAAGAAAATTCATGAACTTATTTCCAACTGAAACTAATGCACCTGAACCATAGTATCACCATGAAACAAGATACTTTGCATCCTGTGATTAAATTGCTTGTTGAAAGACTAACAGGGTAGGAGCCAGTTGAGGTAGAAAGGAGGGGAGTAGGTGTAGCACTTATCTGGTAGAAGGGGCTAGAAGCATGTGGAGGGAACTAGACGTAGCTGTAGTCAACAACGCAGTGACCGGCATGGGATGGCCGCCGTGCTCCAGTGCGTGCGACGCCGCGATGGTGGCGATGTCAGCGATGTCGCAAGAGCCAGCATCGGCGTTGGACCGAACAACGATGGCCGATGGGCCGGCCGCACGTGGGTGCGCTAAGGGAGAGGGAAGGGGTAGAAGCCCGCCACGTCGGTGCTGGCTGTTGTCGTCGGGGACAGTGGAGGTGACTGGTCCTCGACGGCGGTGTGTGCTAGGATTAGGTGGCGGCGTGGTTGTAGGCGGCGGTGGATCCGACGTTGGCGCCGCCGTGTTGGGAAGAAGGGGAGAAAGCCAAGGCGAGTGGTGAACCGGCGGCAACCAAGGCCACCAGGGGTGGCGAATCGGGAGCAGAACGGAGAGAAGAAGAATAGAGGGAGGAGAAGAGAGTCTGTCAGAGAGAAATGGAGAGGGGGAGAGCAGAGGAGGCAGCCGGTGGTGGCGATGCATGTGATGGAGGAAGAGAGATCGGGATAGCCGTGGCGGCTGAGAAAGGGAAAAATTGCTCCCTTTGCCTCAAAGTTTAATGGTGTTTGCTCATTTGCCCCATAATATCTTACTGACATGCGGGTCCAAGGCCCATATGTCAGTGAGACATCATGGGGCAAATGAGCAAACGCCATTAAACTTTGGGGCATATAAGCAAATCCCCCGCTGAGCAAGAAATAGGAGTGGAAGAGAGAGGTAAGGGGAGGGGATAAGGGGTTAGGGTTGGGTGCTGGATTGGGCCAGGCCGGCTCAGGCCGAAGGCTAGGGTTTCATTATTTATTTATTTATTTATTTCTTAAATCTTATTCATTTACTCGCTCAGCCATCACATACACACCCAAAATACATAAATCCCTTCAGCAGAAAATGAATGAGCAACCAAGATTCATTTCTTTTTCTCCTCTTTTCTATTCTCCCTCTTTTCTATTCTCCTTAGTTTTCCCTTGTTTCTATTATGCCAAATAAACTCAATATGAATAAAACAGAGAACTCACACTAGCATGCGTGATTATTTTCTCTGGCATTTATACACACCACGGTAGATGCTAATAAAGGCAATTATAAATGCCCCACTAGACCAAAGGTCCTCAGCGTATATACATGTTGTGGCAGGGTGTAAGCCGACATTTATAAATGCCTCACATTATAATGCCAAGGTCACATTACTGGCACGTAGTGTGCAGGCATGCGCAGATTAGGAAAAATAATATATTTCTCATATGATTCTGCAAGCTAATTAGCACGGCTTGGTGAAATACTTTTTACTTGACTTGGATAATTTTCAAAGCTCCCAATCCAACTAAAATATGAAAAATTAAAAATAGTCATGTTTGCCTCTTAGTCTTCATTTAATCCTTACTTTCCTTACTTGATGAATTCATTATCAAAGGAAAGAAATTATTGCAAAAATATAGAAATTAGGCTGGGGGAATGGGGTAGCTTTGGATTCTTGAGTTTTTATTGCAAATTCCTAAATTGCTTAGCTTCTTCTCACTATGGTCAAGGTCAATATAAACAATTGTTCTTTTCATATAGACCTAGAGTAAGAATTTTCTAAGTTTAAATGGCTTTGGAGCACTTATATTGAAAACTTGCTCTTTCTAGTTTCTTCACTCCATTTTCTAGTTCACTTGGTCATTTTCGACTTCTATTCACTTCTTAAACCGAGTTCTCTTTTGCAAAATTCTCTTATAATTTCTAAAACTAACTCAACTTTACATTTTTTAGAGAATTGCCAATGTATTCATCAAGGGAGAGATTAAGAGACCATGTAGAAAGTCTAGTATATGTTCGTGATGAACAATTGGCACTTTAGTTAAGTTGAATTAGAATTTTGCAAATGTTTTAGAAATTTCAATTTTTAGTTTGTGCTGTTAGGGTTCAAGCGGTCCGACTGCCATGAGGTTGGTGATCTGACCGACAACGATTGGCGATTTAACTGCCTTGGGGTGAACAGTTAGATCTGAATGGACTTTTGTGAAATTGAACACCAAATGGTTATGTAGCTTTGTTTGGGAATGAGTTTACACTTGGTGCCACTGAATTAGAAACTGGAGCTAAAACTATATAGTGTTCAATCGAAATTCTAGAGACGGTGTTTTCTAGTGTTGTCAAATGGTCAGATTGAACAATAGCTAGCGGTCTGGTTGGCGATATGGCCAATGAACAGTGAGAATGGTTTCTGAGTTGAAGACTATGTGCATGACATAGGTGTCGTTGCTTGATTGTGTGATGTTACATAATGTACGGTTTTGACTAACGTGAGTCAAGTGGATAGAACTTATGCTTGAGATGGTTGCTTGATTTTTGGCTGTGCGGGTAGCTTGGAGAATGTTAGCGGGCAACAGAAACGGACCAGGACTAGGCAAGAGAGCTGAGGTCCGAACGGTCATGTAAGTCTAAGTGAGGCTACATGACTCAATCGGGAATTACAAAGAAGACAAAGATCATGAAGAGATGAGTTGGTGCATGTGGTACGCCAAGTTATGAGGCTGATGCAGATAGAGATGGTTCGGGGGAGACTAAATGTGTAAAGACATGACAGTTTGTCATTGGATACTACAGGCTACGTATCAAAGTATGTAGAGATGTTTTAAGGTGAAAGTAAAGACGGAGTCAAGGGAAAATCCCTGAAAGTTTCATCAATGGCATTTTGGTAGTTGACCAAATACCGGGTTGGTACCTTGATCAAAACTGCAACGCGGAGAGGCACAAAGGAGAAGTGGTTTAGGCCAACGATAGTTAGAATTGACAAGCAGATCAATCCCTAAAGGGTTAGCGAGTTGAGTCTTGTAAACTCTTTGAGAAGCGTACGTGTGTATATAAAATCCATGTTAGTGGGGTTGTCGAATTTCCTCGGTAGGTTTAATGAGTTCGACCCATTAGGGTTATTGCTGGTTATTAAAGGAGAGGAGAGGAGGTAGATTTCAAGGATTCTAGATTTTTGTTCTACTATCTTGCCTCATTCTATGATTGTGAGAATGATAACTTGAGATAGAAAAGAAAAATGCTTTGGCTGCACCTTATAATCATCTATGAGAATATAAAATTCATCATCCACTAAAATAGATAAAGTTCTGTCTCAATCATATTCTTGTTTGCGCTCTTATTTGGTTTTGGTTGTTCTTAAGCTAGATTTGTGATTTCATGTTCATAGGAGTTCGAGCTTGATCTCTTGCATAAATTATCTTATTTGGATATGTGAGAATGAATCTAGAAGACCTCATATCTTAGATCCTCACAAGCAAGAAGTTATTTGAGTTTTAAGATTTCTGATGTTCTTGTGATCTTATGATTTTTGATTGGTTTAGGTTCCTATCGTCTTGAACAAGTCTCAGGTAAAATTTGGAAGTGTTTAGATGAGATTTGAATAAGTTCTTGATATTTGAGTTTTGTCCCGAAAGGTTTTCAGGTTTAGAAAGAGGAGACCGGTCAGTCTAGCCTCAGCAGTCGAACCGCCGTTTCACTTGCCTTCGGGCCGATTTTGGTGGTTAGATTAGCCAATCCATAATGGTGTGACCGACCTTGTGTTGTTGGTGGCTGATTTTATTGCTTTAGATCTTCAGTCTTGTTTTATAAAGCATAATTAGTGCAATCTGAATTTGATGATTATTATAGACATTTGAGTGAAAATTTTAAATATCATAGGCGAAAAAGTTTAAACAATTATTTATCCCTTCTGATTGCCCGGCATCCATCCATACACAGTGCAATCATCCGCAAAAGGTAAATGCGAGATCCATGGTGCATGAACACTTACACGTACTCCTTTTGCAATGTATCCCGGTGCCACTGACTTAAGCATACATGACGGACCTTCTGCACAATGCCGAAGAAGATACGGCAATATTGGGTCTCCCTAGCAGATTCCCCTTGACGGCTTGACGGTCGGAAAGGTTCCGAGAAGTGGCCATTAATTCTCACTGAGAAAGATACCGATTGGACACCGCATCACCAAATCCACCCATTGAGGTGCAAAGCCAAGTTTCACATCAGCTCTTTCGGATACAACCCTCCACTCAGTTATATGAGTTCGCCATGTCGAGTGTGATCGCACACAACC
This sequence comes from Dendrocalamus latiflorus, assembly GCA_017311315.1. Taxonomy (NCBI): domain Eukaryota; kingdom Viridiplantae; phylum Streptophyta; class Magnoliopsida; order Poales; family Poaceae; genus Dendrocalamus; species Dendrocalamus latiflorus. The sequence continues at coordinate 31,486,256 of CM029639.1, read as the reverse complement.
CTCATTTACCCATTTTCCTCTTCAGATAGTGGATGCATTCATATGCACTGAGGTTGGGGTTCGTTGCCTCCAATCGGCGGCACTAGATCGCGATGATGGCCGGTCCGCGAGGTGATATTCCTGAATCAGCCGCTAGCCGAGGCGACGTACGCGGCGGGCAAAAGCCCCATCGACGTGGCCAACTACGTACACATACGGAATTTTTTTGTACGGATAATCCATTTTTTATTCGAAATTACAGAAATATACCTGCAGAATTTTTTTTACAAAAATAGGCTCCAGTCGCCCAAGCCTTTCGCCCAACCCAGCAGCGACAACTGGAAAATCGCCAAACCGTTGGGCGATTAATTGCAGTCGCCCCACCGTTGGGCGACTTTCATCCAGTCGCCCTCCCATTGAGTGACTGTATGAAAGTCGCCCAATGGTTGGGCGACTGCACCCAGGCCCCTGAGAGAAAAAAGAGCGGAAAGAGTCCATCTTTACCGAAATTTGGAAAGTGCATCAAACCTTCGTCAAAAATAGTGAAAATTGGTGGAGCTGTTCTTCATACATCCAACAGCCTCTAGAAAAAAATTTGAGCAATTTCGGCCACGGGATCAAAAGTTATAGCAGTTTCAGTCTGTTTCCGACACACCTTCAGTAAAACGGGCATAACTTTTGCATACGGTGTCCGTTTTCGACGTTCTTGTACTCGTTGGAAAGCTAACGACGAGCCCAATCCAATAAAAATGACCCTCTTGCGCCATTCGCCCTCCAAGACCTCGAATATCGGCCATCTTTGGATCTAAACCTGCGTCGCAGGTTTTTAGTTTCTGTTTTTGCCCTTTTTCTTGGTCTTTCTTTCGGAATTTGGATTTTGCTTCAACTGAAAAGTTGTAGATCTCATCGAAACCTTTCAAATAAGTATATATAAGCCATATAGAAGTTTGCTATTTTATCTTTTCAGACTAGTTGTTTATATTGAATCGGTATATAAAACGATCGGTACATACGGTTTTTGTCGGCCCCTGAGTGCAATCGCCCAACCATTGGGCGACTGCATGAAAGTCGCCCAATGGGAGGGAGACTGGATGCAGTCGCCCAATGGGAGAGCGACAGGAACTCTGTCGTCCCCTGGTTGGGCGATAGGCTCCAGTCGCCCTCCCATTAAGCGACTTGAGCCTATTTTTGTAAAAAAAATTCCGCGGGTATATTTCTGTAATTTTGAATAAAAAATAGATTATTCGTACCAAAAACTCTACACATACGGGTGGAAACGGATCAAAGAAAAATTGAATAGTATCTTTATCACATTCGTAATCGTATTTTATAATAAATATAAATATAAATTCAAATATTTTTGAATACGACTATGAATTGAATATTATAACAAATTCGAATTGAATATCTATTCAATTCCATTGGATCCGGATATCCTTATAATTTATGTAGTATGAAGACATTAATAATATTTTATTCTCATACAATCACGCTTAATTATTCTAATTTATTTACTTCACCTAAAAAACACGAGTTCACTTTCAATTAAAAAACTTCTCCAACTAATTAGTCGTATTATAATAAAATATGTATATAGATTTGACAAATATGAATACGGATAGTCCGGATAAAATAACATTTCGGATGGTAAAAATCTATATCATATTTGCATCCATATTTTTTTATGCGAATTCGAATATAAATATGATAGAAATTGTTAATCGGATGGGAAAATATATACTATATTTGCATCCTATCTAACGATGGAAATGGATCAAATACGAATGAATAGTCTCAAATACGAATATGAATCCATATTTTTAAAATGAATATGAATACAAATTCATATTTTTAAAATTAATACAAATATGAATTGAATGTTGTAACGAATACAAATTCCAATGGAATATGTACTTAATTTGGTTGAATGCGAATATCAAAAAAAATTTGTAACAAATCTCAGTAGAATAAATTTATGTAACATGACTACACGTCTGCACAAGTTAGCAATGTAGCGCATAGAGTTGAAAATTATGCAAAGTAATTTTCACTTTTTTGCTTGTGAATATTGGTTCGTCAGAAAATTGATTCCTATAATCAACGCCAGGGAGGTCGACAGGGATTGAAACAATCGAATAGTCTCGAATATGAACATTCTCGAATACGAATACGAATATTCTCGAATATAGATACGAATATTCTCGAATACAAATATGAACATTCTCGAATACATATTTTACTTACCTCATTCGCGTTCTCTTGCATACGAATATCGGATAAAATGGATCATATTTTACCATTTCGCTTACCTAATCCTATCGAATTTGGTAACCGGATAATATAGATAATTCGTATCTATTTCCCACCCCCTACATACAGAGGATACTCACGGCCACACACATGTTCAAGTGTTCTCTACTTCGACATCACGCGTGCCGCTTCCTTTTCGACGCCGGCCTAAGGTGGCACTCCAACTAGGTTTTGGTTTAAGTTTTTGGCTTTGATTTTTGGTTTTTGGTTAAAATTGCACTATAGCAGCTGTGAGAAAAATGAGGAAAAAATAGAAAAAACATGTTATATCGTCACGTACAATGAAAAGGAATAAAGAGAAAAAAGAAAATGCAAAAAAGCAAAAACAAAAACAAAATAAGCCAAAAATTGAAGCGGATATGTTCTAAGTAGTTTATGATTTAAATAAATTAAAAGCTAGGAAAATCAAAAGCTGAAATCGTTTAGAGAGGACGCGAAATCCTCTGTTTTGATTTAGATGTACGTATTGTCTCTTCTTTCCAATTCGCCTCCACCTCTTCTTCATGTTCAGACGGTTTAGCAGATGGGTAGGGCCACATCGCGCAAGTGGCAGCTGCGGGTGGGTCCGGTTTGTCACGTTCGCGGGTTAGATCCGGTAGAAGAATACCTACTGGCTATTTGTTAGTGATATACCCTAAAAGCAATTATAAAGATAATTGTATCACTTCTATATTTATAAACATTTGAAGAAAATGTTATTTTGTCCCTTGAATAAATATCTTTCGTATTGATCAACAAGTATGTGACTTATTCGTGAAACTCTTTATTCACATTTTGATGTTATGCTAAATTATCCCTGATCTTATATCATTATTTAGGACGATTATGATTTATAGATCAGTACATGTATTGATTGATGATCATGTTTCACGGATCATGGATATGAGATATCAAATTAATAATGTGGACACGCATTAGAGAACATGATATTGGATTGACCCATCATGAGACACTGCGAGAATTGTTATATTCTTAAGTGTCATGAGTTGGTCTCATACATAGTATATGTAGGATCTTTAGACATGAGATCGTCATTGTTTCCTACATGTGTAATAGTTTGCTTAGGGGTTACCAAACACTAATCCGTAACCAGGTGGTAATAAAGGTAGCTTTCGGGTTTGCTATGAAACATGCGGAGAAATATGAGCGATCAAGATGGAATTTGCCCCTCCTATATAATAGGAGAGATTCTCTGAGGCCCCTCGATGTGGTTGGATTAAGAAAGTTCATGGCCATGTCGAATATGGTTGAGGAGTCAATTACAACTGAGTAATCCACTACAGGTTTGAGTGAAGGATCGAGCTATCATATGATGGCACGTTTCTCGCATTGAGTTCGATCTGGTATCATGAGGCAAAGGGATCGTTACATAAGCACTATATAGATTCGTCCGATATGATCTTTATGTGTTTGAGAGTCGTTATGTCCTACTAGGGACCGCTACTAACTTATGGGCCGGAAAGGAGTTTTTGGCTCATGGCCAAATACACATGAACCTACAGGGTCATACACTTAATGAACTGGAATGATAAGGAGTCGGATGATAGTTTCTGACTAGGATTTGATCTCTACTCGTATTGGATATGGATCCGATTGGAGGCTATACAAGGAGAGCTGCGGGGGCTGAGGGAGGGATCCCAAAAACACACCGGTCGAAACCCTAACCGCCACCTCTCATATTCCCTGCTGTGCATGCTGGTGCTAGCACATCGATGCACAGTGCTCCATCCCTGAACGTGTGGACTTCGGTAGAGGCACTGTTGCGATTGCGGCGTTGATCGGGACCATCATGAGGAGGAGATGTTAGACGGAGGATGTTCGACTACTACCACTACACCGACGCGCTCTTCGTTGAATCGACTGCTTCAACCCTGCTTCCGCTGCACTACGCGTCTAGTGGTAATGATCCATGATCTCTTACTCGCATGGCTTTTTCTGGTTTACGCAGTAGAAAAATTCTAATCTATGCTAGTGTAGCCCATCCGTATCCCAACACTATTGCAAAGCACAATGAATGTTAAGATTATGTGGTGTTACGTGCAACTAAAGACTAAACCTTGTGTTCTGCACAACATAGATCCAATTAAATGGTAGAAAGTGCATTTTACCCCCTTTTTTCAGTCGCCCTACGTATCGTATCATGAAGTGTATGTGGATCAATTGCACATGTCTGGAACGATGGAACCACATTGTGCCCTTGATCGAGTCAACATAAAACACAATAAAGATGAATTTTTGCAGAACTCCATGTGATTCAGGTGGTGATGGAGACGGGGCATCCAAAGTCGCGATGAAGTTGCTTGCTCTTGGCCTAAAGAGACACTAGCCTAGCAATGTAGGCGACCATCCAAAGTCACCCAAATTAATGTATTTTGTAGCTAGCATCCCATGCAGGTTGCATTAGCCGTCGGTTATATTCTATCTCGGTATGCACAACTGCACATTGCTACCAAAGCCTCACGCTGTTAGAATATTTATCACTTCAGTGATTAATTAGTTCTACAAATAAATTATGACTACAAAAATAATATAAATGCTAAATATGGATAAAAGTATAAACTGGATCGTGCACATATGTCTTTTATGAGCATGAGCTAGCAGGATAAGTATTATAAATAACAAAACATATATATTAATATTGACAATTAAATAAAACTATGGACTACTAGATGTTACCGAAACGAAGAGTGTTGCGGTGAAGAAAAAGAGATCGTTGCCGAGAATATCAGAAGTAGTCGACGCAGAGAATGATGAGCAGTCGCACAAGTCACTTCCCAAAAATCCGATTCGCCCTCTTCCGTACAGGATCACAAGAATGATGGCTTCGAAGACCTGCCCTCCCCATGACTGGTGCACGCCGGTGAAGGAATGAAGTAGCTGGAACAGCGCAGAGGCAATGGAACGCAGAACACACTCAGATTTAGATCCGAAAGTATATGCAGAGTTTCCCTCTTATAGACTTCAGAAGGAAATCTCAACCGCATTTTTTAGAAATGGAAGATGCATTAATCATAATTAATACTGCGTTATTGATTACAATTAATGCCATGTAATTAGAGTGTTTTTAAATGCCGTCTATTTCTATTCTGACATAAGTACTTGGCAAAAACAAAAATAGTAAAAGAAAGTTGTGTTTGGACTTGAAATATCCACATCATTCATGCGCGCGTTGCGCGGCTGTGAAGCCAAGCCTGGCCTAGCTTGCCGTGGCAAGGTGAGGCGAGTGAGTGCACGTGTAGTCCTTATTTATCTTGCTTGACCAAGTCTAGACAAAGCTCAACCTTATAAGGTGGTGTCTCTCCACCTTGACTAGTACTATAGTACTAAAGTTTCTCACATGCCACTATGCATGAGTGGGTCTTTGGGATTTTCCTTGGAATTATTGATAAAAGAATGGGCCAAGGCCCATTATTCCAACAATCCCCCACCAGATCCTAGAGGCTCACAAAGTTTGCTTGCTGTTCCAAAGTACTGTTAATATACCAGTTTTCCAGTAGAGATCTGTTAGGGTTGAACATCCACCTAGAGCTTCAAACTACATTCAGTCACAACTACACAATAGACCAGGCCTTAAATTGGTAGTTTTGTGTGAATGAGCTTCACGTAAAGCCTTGACTGATACTAGGCTACAAATAGGCTACCACTCAGATGGAGCGTATAAGACATACTCCGGTGTCTCTTTATGAGCTTCTTAAAGAGTACCTATTTCTCACAGATTGTGACTATTAATCGAGCTCACATAAGTGTGTTCTTTCAAGAATACTCTGTAGGACAGCATCTTTGCTATTTAAAGTCATAGAACACATTCAGACAAAGTCACCCTACCATACAGATTTGAGAGTATGGCATCTTTAGTGGAGTATGTTATAGAATAGACTCTCCTTCAATTAACCAAATAGTTTGTTTTTCACAGGTGCTACTACATGAGATCTCCAATCATATAGGTTAGGTTGCCACTGTGGTGTAACTCACATAGGACTTATTCCCATCTCCTTTGATGCATGATCTATCACATTCCATGATAAACCCTTTGTAAAGGGATCTGCCAAATTCTTAGCTGTTGGGATATAATCCATGGCTATTACTCCAGAGTTTTTCAATTTTCTAACAGATTTCAATCATCTTTTCATGTGCCTGGACGATTTCATGTTATCCTTTGCACTATTCTTTAATGAGAACTGTTTGATTATCAAAGTACATCAGGATAGCCGTAATCAGTTTTTCAACCAACGATAAGTCCATCAAGAGTTCACGCAGACATTCTACTTCAACGCCGCTTAGAGTGAAAATATATCCACTTATAGCCTTAACCTCATTAGCATCAGATATCCAATTGGAATCACTATACCCTTCGAGTGCGCTAGGTATCCAATATAATTAATTCCATAACTCATCGTACCTATCAAGTAGCGCATAACTCACTCGAGTGCACACCAATGATCATCTCTCGGATTAGAGGTAAATCGGCTTAATTTGCTTACAGCAAATGAGGTGTCAGGCTGAGTAGCACTAGCTAAGTATATGAGTGAACCAATAATCTAAGAATATCTCAATTGATCCTTTCCTAGTCCTTGATTTATTTGAAGTATTAGACTAGGATCATAAGGTATTAGAGAAGGCTTGCTATCTATATAGCCAAAACGTCTCAAGACTTTTTCTACATAATGGGATTGCAAAAGTGTAATCCCATCCTCACCCTTGATCAGCTTGATGTTTAGAATTACATCAGCTTCTCCCAGATCTTTCATGTTAAAACTTTAGGACAAAAAGGACTTAACCTCATTAAGCATGTTAAGATTTGTTCCAAATATAAGTATGTCATCAACATATAGACACAATATAACCCCTTCACCCCCACCATAGTGGTAGTACACACATCTGTTGGCTTTGTTTACTGTAAAGCCTGCAGATGTTAAAGTTCTATCGAACTTCAAATGCCTACAAATCTTGCCATCTTAACCAGTTACCACAAAACCATTAGACTGTTCCATGTAGATTTTCTTATCTAGCTCTGCATTAAGGAAAGTTGTCTTAACATCCATTTAATGGATAATAAGACCATATGAAGTAGCCAAAGATAACAGTACTCGTACAGTGGTCAATCTAGCAATAGGTGAATAAGTATCAAAGAAATCATCACCTTCCTTTTGAGTATAACCTTTGGCTACAAGTTGTGCCTTGTACTTTCAATAGTACCATCAGGCCTAAGCTTTTTCTTGAACACCCACTTACATCCAACTGGCCTACAACCATTGGATGATCAATGATTTCCCAAGTTCCATTAGCGAGCATGGAATCCAATTCACTATGGACCACATTATTCCAGTACTCTGCATCAGGAGATGCATATGCCTCTGAAATGGATTTGGGAACATTATCCACAAGGTGCACAGTGAAATCATCTCCAAAAAAATTTTCAATCATTTATCTTTTACTCATTCTAGGAGCAACACTATCACCCTTCTCAAGGATTTGTTTGTGTGTGTGTGTTTAGAATGATAAATGGGAATTATGGATTTAGGAGTTAAATCATTTGCTTGACTAGTAGAGTTATGCATATCCTTTATGGGGAATATATTATCAAAGAATGTAGCATCTTGAGACTCCATTATTGTATCGACATGTATGTTAGATACATCGGATTTAACTACTAGAAACCTATAGGCACTACTGCAATGAGCATAGCCTAGAAAGACGCAATCCACAGTTTTAGGTCAAAGTTTGTGATTTTTAATTATCAGTATGTTGACTTTTGCTAAACACCCCCAAGTGATAGTTTTCTCCCTTTCCATCCAACATACGGGGTAATCTCATTGTTCTTAGTGAGAACTCTATTTAGAACATGATTCGAGGTCAATACAGCATCCCCCACCATGCCTTAGATAAACCCGCAGTGTCTAACATGGTATTAACCAAGTCTCTCAATGTGTTGTTCTTTCTTTCAACAATCCCATTGGATTGAGGCGAATAGGGAGGCGTCCTCTCATGTATAATTCTATGCTCTACACAGAATTGTGAGAACTCATTTGAGAAATACTCTCCACCATGATTCAACCTTAATGTTTTGATTTTTTTTCTTTCTAGTTGGTTCTCAACTTTAGCATTATAAGTTTTAAAGTAGTCTAAAGCCTCATCTATTGTTTTCAATAGATACACATAACAATATCTAGTAGCATCATTAATTAAAGTCATGAAATATCTTTTCCCTCTTTTTGTCAATACACCATTCATTTCATAGAGATCTGAAAATGTATGCATTCTAAGGGTGCCAAATTTCTTTTCTCCATACCCTTATGAGGTTTATGAGGTTGCTTTGCTTGCACACAAGTTTGGCATTTAGAACCTTTGACTATGAAAAATTTTGGAATTAAATTTAAACTGGATAGCCGAGACATGTAACCAAAATTTATGTGACACAAACGTGAATGGCAAATTGTAAGTTCAAGCTCCATTAAATTGGTTTTGGTGATAATGACAAATGCAATAGTGAGAAGTACTTGTTTATTAATTATGATATTGCCTAAGTATCATTTGGATGTGATCAATAATAAATGTAAACGTGAGACTTGGATGTGATTATGATAAATGTAAATGCGAGACTAACTCATTTATGATTATGATATTTCTTAGTCTCATTTGGATAAAAAGTTGAAAATCATAAGAAGTAAGCATTCAACATCACAATTCTATATCCTATTACATTCCTCAGATCTAAAATATAGGTTGAACCCAACCAAAAGTCTAAGATGAATATGTGCCTATATTCTAAATTATATATTCTTGTATGCACATATTTAGAGGGATTTCACTCTATGTTTTGAGGTTTTATTAAGTATTGATCCATGTTTTCCTTTCAACACATATTAGCACTACAACAAAATGAACATATTAAGACGTTTTGTTTAAGACGCTTTGAATCATGTCTCTCTTTTTAGAACCACAATTGAAATAGAGACGCAGTTTGAGACGCTCTAAAGGGTTGCATGCTATTAAATTCTATTAAAACGACTGCTGAGACGTTTTGGAGTATGTCTCATGTATAGAGACGAAATTTTAGATGTCTTATTTATCATTTGAGACGTCTTATCTATTATCTCCATATAAAAATATTAAAAAAACAAAATGGTGTTAGTAACAGTATATATATAAAACATAAAAAATATCAATCTCTGACATGCGTCATTTTTACATACATTTATCTGTCTTTTACTCTCATATTTTTCATATTTTGAGATCATTTATCATCATTTACACGCTTTCCTATAATTAATTGCTCAATTTGGATCATTTTACATTTTTTGTGCTTTTTCCGCAAGCTGGCGCGATCGAGGCGCATAAATGACAAAATTGGCATTCCAGGACTGCTCTGTACAAATGTGTGCATCGTCACGGATGCGTAGGACCTTTTCACGAAGAAATCAGAGTTTCTGAGGGCCAAAACAGAAGAAAATACTATTGGGGAAGAACCTCCTTGTAAACCCTAGAATCTTTTAGGGCTAATCTGCAATATGCCAAAATCCCCTAATTTCCATCAAAAGCCGCCGCCGCCTGTGGAGAGAGCTCGAGCCTGGCACTTCCTTCTACCTTCGCCCCGTTTGCTTCCTCCCCCCTTCTTCTCCAATCTCCAGCCACGGCGCCGGCGAGGCCGGGCCATCTCGCCGGCGGCCACCACATCACTGCGCCACCCTGCTCCACATCTCTCCGCCGCCGACCTTCCTCACCTCTCCCTTGCCGCCTTCTGCTCCACGGCGCAGCCGCCTTTCCTCTCCACCAGCCCTCTTCTCCGCCTTCTCACCCGGCACCTCCCACCAAAGCGCCGCCCCTCCAGATCTGCCGGCGCCTCCCTTTTCCTCTACTCCACCCGATCCATCAGCGCAGCCATCCCGATCCACCGCCATCCGTGCGCCGCCGCGCCCACAGCATCCACCGCCACCCTCTCCGGCCGCCGCTCCAAACCCTGCTGCCTCTCCTCTCCTCCCTCCTTCTCTACCTCCGGTCGGCGCCGCCGCCCCATCTACCGATCCGAGCCCACTTCTTCTCTTCATCCGAACGCCGCCCCTACGCCATCATTGTCGGCCAACCATGCCACCAAGCGCCGGGCCGCCGCGACTTCTTCACCCCACCACTGCTTCTACTACTCCATCGCCACCGACGCCGGCGATCTCCGACAGCAATTTCTTCCACCGACCGCCCTGCTTCGTCTTCACCGAGCTGGACGGCATCGACGGCCACTGCTTCCTCTACGGCGCTGCCTCCAATCTCTCCTCTGCTACTTCTACCCCATTAGGTTGAATCCTTCCCAAATCTTCTATTCTGATTACTGTTGATGTTGATTATCCTGTTTGTTACAGACTTTGTGAATTGTGAATGTTAATCTGGTATTGTGAATTTGGTTGATATCTCTGTGTGATGGTGAATTATGCACTGATGAATGCTTGTGCTCACTGAGATGTTATTTGAGATCAGTGAATATTCTGTTATTAGATATTGGTTCAGCTCATGTTATTTTATTTAGCTTTGTTAATATGATGTTAGGTTAGTGTCTGCTTGTCTGTGATCAGTTCCTGTGTAGGGTTTGCCCTGTGTTAGTGTAGTTGTTATTGTTAATTTGTATTAGTGTTAGTTGTGTTCCTGTGTAGCTTAATTGTATTTTGGGCATAGGCATAATTTGGTAGGTGTCTTAATTTGCGGCTTGCTATATTGGACATAGGTAGTTAAATACCTCAATTTGGTATAGTATTTGGCTCATCCTATTTTATAAGAATTATGGATATACTTGTACACTATCTGATTTTTCAGAAAATACTTGTACCGTAAGATTTTTCATGATTGCTCATATCTGATATTTTGTTGTTAATATTGCTATGTTTGCAGGATATGGAGGACTATGAAAAGAAATGCAGAGTGGAAGACCTGATGCACAATTTTCTGATTGAAGAAATAGACCTGATGATTTATTATAGCAGTTTAAAAAAAGATGTGTGTCAAATTGGAGGATGTTTTACCGACATGTGTTTATCGCATATTAGATTTTTATTTAGTTGTGAACTCTGTTGATTTAAATGGATGCTATAATTATTTGTAAACCTCTCTTATGTAAACTTCTTTGGGGTTTGGAGGGTGCAATGGTGACGAATTTGTCAATTGCCAATGGTTTGCCCGGGGTGTGGCTTGGTTCCAGTTATAGTTGGTTTGCTTTTCTTATAACAGTATATCTGTTGTGCTACGCCCATTCCTTATATTTTATAAAATATGTACTCAATATTATGGTACTGCCTATAAAATTATTATATATACATGTATATATAATAAATATATGGAATACTATATTCTCATACGGATACATATTTGTGTGTATAGAAGAAAATATATACCAATCAAAATAAAAATACATACTACATAGGACATCTTGAGACGGCACATAACATCTCAACGCACGTGCCTATATTAATTGAGACGTGGTGTAGCCGTTTTTATAAAAGCGTCTCTAACTTTATAGGGATACAGTGCAAATGTCTCTAATGAACGTCTCAAATAATATAGGCACGCCTTAGAGAGCGTCTCTATATTTTTGAGACGGTTCATGTAGAGACGTTTCTATGACGCTTTATAAAAGCGTCTCAGTTGTCTGTGGGAGACGAAATAAAACGTCTCTAACTTACAAATATGATGTCTCCCCACGGATGTTTTGTTGTAGTGTTAGGATCTATACTTTGAAATATATCCTTTGAGTATATAAAACTTATGTAGTTCATATACACTCTTGATTGATTTAAACACAATTATTTGTAATTGGGTTGTCATCTAGTTTCTCCATTATGTGTTAATGGTTGGATGATTAATGACAATTAGATATTTAAGCTTTGCTAGCAATTAATCTTAAAAATAAACACTTTCATTGAAATGATTTAATTGTATAAAAAGCTTATTCTAGAGTATATAATTATTGTGTACATGCTGTATACTCACAACGAATCTTTTATCTCATTATTTGTTGAAATTGTTATGAATTACCAAAAAGAAAAGTTGTAGAATTTAATCCCTCCATTATGCGTTAATGGTGAAGTTTTGGTAATTGATGTCAATTGATTTGTGGACTAACATTTTTCATGAATTGGATAGATAGATTATATTTCACAAATTAGAATAATTTGGAATGACTTCATGTGTTGAAGATTATCAAGTCAAGATGCGGGATGGAAGATGACTTCATGAATTGAGGGCCATTAAGCAGAGAATACATCATGAGTTGATGCATGTCCAAGATGAGATGATTATGAGTTGATTATCAAGTCAAGAGAAGACACATCATGTGTTGATGGAGTTCAAGTGAAAGATGCATCGTGGGTTGATGCATATCAAAACAATGACATGGATTTGAAGTAAAGATATGCGTCAGCAAGCTTCACAAGGATGCTCAAGGCAAAGGTACGACTAGCTAGGGCTAAGGATGTGTTCCTAGTCTTTTACTGGTCTTAGTGTTTGGTTGGAAGACCGGATTGCTAGTATAGATTGTCGTACTTTAAGAGGGGTCATATCTAGTAGCTTGAGTCCCATCATGTGTTGATAGCTCAACCTAACTTGCTCTAGCTCTCTGTAGCATGATGCTTATATTTGTGAATGTGTTTTGCAAATGGTTGAAGCTCATGTGTTGAATCCTTATAGTATGGGACTATACATTGCGAATGTATTTTGTAAGTGTTTGAAGTCCATGTTTCCTACTCCTTGTGGTATAAAGTTTATGTTTGCAAATATGTTTTGCAAACGGTTGAAGCTCATATGTAATAATTGTAGCATGTGACTTAGGTTTACAAATTTGTTTTGCAAAGATATTGAGTCCATTTACCTATACCTTGTGTCATGACTCTAAAAGTATGCGAATGTGTTTTGTAGCTTCTTAGGTACCATGTTTGATCCTTTCGTGCATGGTAGTATAATTTGTAAATGTTTTTTACAAAGTCTGTTGAAGTATATGCACCTTTCAGAATAATCAAAACTATTACTATGTGTCATGTGGTACTAATTCTGGGCGGAACTACCACCATCAGGATCACGATACTCTCATGTTTGTTAGTGGATGAAGACCAATGTGGTCGAAAATCAATGTGGTCGAAGACTTATGTGATCGAAGATCGAGGTGGTGGTCAAGGACCTGTGTGGTCAAAGATTGACATGGTTGAAAACTGATGTGGTGGTTGAAGACATGTGCGTCGAAGACTAACGTGATTGAACTAACATGGTCGAGGACCTGCGTGGTCAAGGATCTACGTGATCGAACCAATGTGACCGAACAACTAGCATGGTCGAACTAGCATGGTCAGAGACCTGTATGGTTAAAACCAATGTGGTCAGAGACCAGTGTGGTCTAAAACCTATGTGGTCGAATCAGACAACACGATCGAAGACCAGTGTGGTCGATAATCGGTAGTACTAGCTCTGTGTGAGCAGTCTGACTTGCTTGTGGTACTACCAACTCCGTGTGAGCAGTACTACAAGTGTTGCGGTATGACCACTTATGTAGTGGTATGGTTTTTCCAGATAGACACCTTTTGGAAGCTTTTGTCTTCGAAGGAGATCGGTAGTTCTGTATGTGTGGAGCAGTACTACCGTGTCACGGTAGTACTGGCAAATGGTTGGCGGTACTACTGATTCAGTCTGTAACGACTACTGATTCTAGCCTAACATCTAGTTTTCTGTTCGTTATGAGAGGAGTGATAGTACCGGCCCTAAGCCGGTAGTACTACCAATTTCCCTGATTTTTCAGGAGTCCTGCTTCCAACGGCTAGTTTTTGTGGTATGAGCTATAAATACCCCCTTGGCAGGTTGGAAGATAATCTTTAGCACTCTATTTCACTCTCTTAAGCTAGTCTGAGATTCTCCTCTTTATTGTGCATGTGTTGCACCTTGTAAGTAAGGAGAAATGCTCTAGATTGCATGTGTTGCATTTAGAGATGGATTTTGTATCCACTTGAACTTGTGCATTCATTGCATGTCATGAGAGTCAAGCAAGGGGCTTGACTTGTTACTTTTAGAGGTTGTTGACTTCCAGACGGCGTTAGAGGCGTCATGTGTGTTGATCTTCTCAACGAATGTTGTGAGAAAATCTGGCGTGTTGTGAAGGTTGGAGCTCATCTACCCAGAGTAGGGAAGAGCTACCACTAGTGGAATTGAGGTGTTTGGCTTAATTCATGGAGCCGGTCCAATTAGTTTAGGCATACCTTAATGTGGAATAGGGGAGACCGGTAAGTCTCCAAACACCACGGTAGAAAGGAACCGTGTCTTTGTGGTTCATTTTTTTGTGCTCAATTTACATTCAAACAATTTATATTCATAGAAACAAATTGATTGCTTGCCATCCCAGGATTGCAAACTTTGATATAGACTTAGGTTGTTGGTGCACTTAGGTGAACCTAATTGATTTAGGCCTTATTTGTGCTTAACCAAATTGATTTATGCTTTCACATCATAAACTTGGTGCTAGCCAAAAAAATTAGAAGAGAATTTTAAAACCACCTATTCATGCCCCCTCTAGTCAGTCTACTCGTTCTTACACAAATGTTGGCCTAATCACCATTAATTGGATCACAAATATGGTTCACAACCTTATTACAAAAATATGAAAGGGAAAAGCGAAACAAGTCTCCACAATCATAGCCTTTTTCCAATAAGGAGTCCAAATTTAGAAATGGCTACTGATACCCATCTCTACAGAGAAGGGAGCTGCTGACAAGATTTTTATTTATTGAGGGGACATGCTGCACATTCTTCAGCTACACGATCTTTCCCGAAGTAAACTTCAAATCTACCATGCCAACACCAAGAACAGAGACATCCGAACAATTCCCCATCAAAACAGAGGAAGCCCGTGCGACCTTATAAGAAGAAAACAAGGATACATTAGCACATATGTGAATACTAGCCCCTATCTCAATCCGCTAGTTTATAGACTAATAGATCAAAAGAACAGTAGGTAAATTATCATATCTAGATGTCCCTACTCCGGTATCACCAATAGTCACATTTACAGACTTAGTCTGACCATGCCCATTCTTTCTACCTTTACGGTTAGGGCATTTGTTAGCCTAGTGCCCGTCCTTACCGCAAACATAGCAGACACATTTTTCTTTGTTTGCCTCCTTATTGTTCTTGAAGTTGGTGGTTTGTACGACCTTGGCTTTTCTTTTGAACTTTCCGTTACTATGGTGTTGTACGACATTGACACTGGATTGCCCCTCGCCTCCTTAGGATGCACATCCTTCACCCAAGCTTTCTCTTCAACATCAAAAGACGCAATCAGATCCTCAATGGAAATATTTTATCTCTTGTGTTTCGGAGATATCGCAAAATTCCTCCATGAAGAAGGCAATATGGCAATGATGCCTCTAGCCACAAATTTGTCAGGTAATGTGCATTTGAAGTGATCGACTTCCATTGCAATGAATTGTATTTTATGAGACTTGACTACAGAACAGTTTTCAACCATCTTGTAGTCAAGATATTGCTCTATGGTATACAATTCACTGCCAACATTCAAGGCAGCGAACTTATGTTCAAATGCCTCCCATAGCTCCTTTGCATCTATCATGTGCATATACATATCACACAAAAGATTGGAAAGAATGCAAAGAATGCATCCCACAAAATATTATGGTGCCTACTTTAAACTCCTTTTCCTTTTCGGGAGTAAGATCTCCCCTAGGTCTCCCGGAGGTAACCCAAAACACGTTCAAAGATGAGAGCCACAGATTGACTCTCGTTTGCCATCTTTTGATGTTCATACCACAGAACTTCTTTAGTTTCATTACCTCGGCAAAATCAGTCATTTTCATCAAAAAGTGCCTATCCAATTCATCATCAAGTTTTTGGATTATTGGAATATTTAGCACTTTAGTGATTAATTAGTTCTGAAAATAAATCACGACTACAAGAACAATATAAATGCTAAACATGGGTAAAAGCATAAACTGGATTGTGCACATATGTCTTTCATGAGCATAAACTAGCATGATAAGTATTATGAATAACAAAACATATATATTCTTATTGGCAATTAAATAAAACTACAAACTACTAGTGCTACCGATGTGAAGAATGTTGCGGTGAAGAAAAAGAGATCATTGTAGAGAAGATGCAAAAGCAGTCGATGCGCAAATCGCTTTCCAAAAACTTGATTCACCCTCTCCCATGCAGGATCCCAAGGACAATGGCTTCGGAGACCTACTCTCCCCACGACCGGTGCACGCCGGTGAAGAGACGGAGTAGCCAGAACAACGCAGAGGCAATGGAACATAGAACACACTCAGATTCAGATGCGGAAGTATACGTAGAGTTTCCCTATTATAGACTTCAGATGGAAACATCAATTGCATTTTTCAGAAGTAGCCAGAATAGCGCAGAGGCAATGGAACACAGAACACACTCAGATTTAGATGCGGAAGTATACGCAGAGTTTCCCTCTTATAGACTTCAGATGGAAACATCAATTGCATTTTTCAGAGCAAAAGATGCATTAATCATAATTAATACTAGAACATTTTTAAACGTCGTCTCCTAGAACATTTTTAAACGTCGTATCCTTCTATTCTGACACAAGTGCATGGAAAAAACAAATGAAAGCTATGTTGGACCCATGATCGATCCCGAAATAGCCGCACCATTCACGCGCATGTCACGCGACCGCGAAGCCTGGTCTGGCGAGGCGAGCGATCACGCGCGTGTAATCTTTCTTTCTCTTGCTTCACCAAGGCTAGACAAGCTCCACTTACAAGATGGTGTCTCTCCACCTTAGCTAGCAATGTAGTACTAAAGTTTTCCATATGCCACCATGTATGAGTGGGCCTTTGGGATTTTTCTTGGAAGTATTGATAAAACAATGGACTAAGGCCCATTATTCCAACACATGCACACGTTTCTCCAAAAAAAAACCATGCACACTTGTATGCACATAGATGGTTAATAGACTGGGTTGTCGCATGCCCTTTTTTTTAATTAGTCGTTATACGGAATCAGAGGGTAATTTTGTCTTGGACACTCTAATCGGTAAAATATAATATCCAACTAACTAGGAGAGAAACAAACTAAAATGGCTACTCAACCAACTCCTTCCTTTCATCGTGGGTGCTGTCGGCAAGCCCTTCGCTGGAGCTTGTGCTCATGTGGGAGGACCCAGAAGGAGGAGAGCAAGATACGAAGGGAGAGAGTGGATGCTCTCAGTGGGGCTGACAGGGCATGTGGGTTGGCAGTTAATGGGCAAAATAGACTTTTCATTTGACTGCTTTCTTCACTCTCAACCAAAAATAATATTTTAATAGATAAAGTGTTTATCAGCAAAGAGCCACCAAAGTTTAGTGACTTTCAGCAAACATACAAAATGATAATTTCCTAGAGCAAACACACTAGATTTAAAGTGTCATGTAGCCAATTTTGCTTAAAAAAATAGTAGTCAGTAGATGATCAATTCATATATGACTAAAACAATAGGATCACGACATGTGGAGAGAGCTGAACTAAACTACCGCTTTGTCCCATTCAATATTCCGTACCAAAGTTGAGAAACACTTCGTTTTAGAGCTGGACCTTTGCTGCATGTCTGCATATCGACTTCGTTTTGTAAGTAGTTATGTATGTAGGAAGGCTGATCGATCTTGCGGCCGACTTGGTCGCAAAATAAACCTCTCCCGGTCCCAGAAGACATCAGTGTCTATGGCTTCAAATATCGGATTTTCTGTCGAATTTTTCTGCGTGTTGATTGTAGTTCTGATGTTGATTTATAAACCTCCCTGATCTCAGAAAGAAAAGAAAAAAATGGCTCAAAGCACGTTGAAGATTGCCCCCCCCCCCCCCCCCGGGCCCTTGTGATTGCTTCAAGGCTAACTAACCCCGATTCGTGGAGGCTAGTGTGATTGTGTGAAGCTGATTGTTTTCAGGTCAGTATAAACAGTCGTGGTTGCTCACGTTGAATTTCTGAAGGCATTTTGGTAATTTTTTAATTTGAGAAAAGGAAAAAAAAAGGTGGTTCTACCTGTCGGTGGGACAACAGAGGGGATAAGGTGTCGGCTCTCTCGCGTGTGCCTGAGAGAGCTCAGTCTGACCGAGTCCTATGGCGGCCAGGTTTCACGTCGATGGTGCCGGCGATGGAGGCGCCACTAGCCCGTGCACCTTGGCGCCGACCGTTGGCTGTACTCCGCTGGCCACCTCCTCGCCTCCCTATATAAGATGGCACTTCTCTCCTCTCTTGGCTCCTGAAGAAATCCATGAGCTATCCTCCTCTCGATCTCTTTTTTCTCTTGGTTGTGACTCGGTTTGACCCTTGAGGCTGTTGTCCCGTCGTGTTTTCTCACCAGCACCAACGTTATAGCGGTCTAGATTGATCATCTTAGGTGTTCTCCGTGCAGATTCTTGTGCCATATCTCTTTGAGATTTGGCATCAAGCAATTTGGAGATTTTGCTCGACTTCATTCTTCTCTGTGTGCTAAAATTCGAAGCCCACATTGTATCTCCGTCAACCTCGTCTCCTTGCGTAGCATTACGAGGAGTTTGGTTTTTTGGGATAGTGCCTTGAGGCATGCCTTGCCCGGATTTCTACTCGGTGGTTTTGAGCACCACTGGTGTTGTGAGTATTTCGGCATTCATTTTACTTTGCTTCTGTTTTTGTCAAATTACCATTCTAAAGATATTGCAAAGTGATCTTGTTGGCTAAGCACTATTGCTCAATGATATGACATGACCATCTAAAATTGTATGTGAAATTGAGTATAGATTAGTCTTGATCATTCGGTTGACTTGCTATTGTTATACTCTGATCATTAAAGCTATTTGATAATACTTGTTGCTCATTGTAGTTTCGGTTCAGATTTATATGATTTATTTCAGTCACTATAGTTGATTTCTGAATACTCTTATGCTACTATAATCAGTGATGTTCATGTTAACTGAATGAGAGAATTGATTATGTTTAGCAAGGTATATTTGTGATCAGGTAGTTTCATTTAAAAAGCAAGGATCGATTTATGCCCAAGATATAATCTATAGGCTTTCATATATATCAAGATTACATTTAGTCATTAGTATGATGGCCAAGATATTTAGTCAATGTTGTGATGGCCAAGATCAAATCTTGTGCAACTTGCTTTCTGAGAGCAATAAGAAACATGCTAAACCATAGTCTTATGCTGATTTTGATCACATGTTGAGCTTAGTATTCTAGTGGAATGGCTTAATGTTTTTACATGTGTATATGTTGCTTAAGTTATTAGAATGTTGCTGTGATCATGCCTTTATTTATAATTATGCTGGAATTAAATCCAAATATTTACTTATACCACATATATTACAACAATCTAGAAAACCAAATATTAAAGAAATTGCTTCCTCATCTGATGTCGTTAAGCCGGAAGTATTTGACGGTGTCAACTTTAAACGTTTGCAGGCTAAAAATAAAGCTATGGATGACTGATCTCAAACTCGTTTGGGTCATTTCGAATCCTCTAGTGTTCCCATTGGAAATTCCTGAAATGATACGATGGGAGGATGCGAACAACTCAATCTTAGCTTGTTTGTCAGCCATCTTATCCCAACCGGCTTTTTGACGTGTATGTGAACTTTAAAGATGCCAAACAACTCTAAAACAAACTTGACGAGAAGTATTTTGAAGGGGATAATGGAAATGAGTCATTCATACTTAAACTATAAGATGGTTGAGGGACGGTCGGTGATGGTGCAACTCCATAAGGTACAACTTCATGTACGTGACTTATGTCAGTACGTTGCATCCTACTAGAGATGTTCTAAGTAAACATCATCCTAGCTAAGTTACCGCCCTCACGGCGTGACTTTGTTACCGCTCACTGACATATAAAAGAGCGCTTGACTCTCAATGAGTTATTTGTATCTATTTATATCATAGAGCGTGCTAGAGCCGGTGATGGTGCAAGAATGGCTCAAGTCTAGGCTCATCAAGTGGAGGTCAGGAGCAATGCAGGTAGTGGGAAACAAAAGTTCAAGAACCAGCCCTAAAACAAGCTTAAAGTCAAGAAAATGAAGAAAAAGAAAGAAGAGATTGTCTACTCTGTCTGTGGTGCGGCTGGCCATAAGGCCAGCCATTACCGCCATCGTAAAGGTAGGGTTCCTTCCCCTGGTCAGCATAAAGGCAGCAAGACTGAAGTAAATGTCGCATGGCTAGCTCTAGTTTAGAAGAGTATATATCTCAGACCTTGATAGCTAGTCCATCAATTGA
This sequence comes from Dendrocalamus latiflorus, assembly GCA_017311315.1. Lineage (NCBI taxonomy): Eukaryota > Viridiplantae > Streptophyta > Magnoliopsida > Poales > Poaceae > Dendrocalamus > Dendrocalamus latiflorus. The sequence continues at coordinate 31,465,732 of CM029639.1, read as the reverse complement.
TTAGTGGATTGATACAGGTGCTACTAGATATATGTGTGCTGATTGATCTTGTTTTTCTTCATTTTAGGGTAAAGGTGGTGGATCTGTCCGGATGGGGGAACGGAGCTGATGCGACAAGTATGTGGGATTGGAAAGGTTTGTGTTGTGGCTACAGACCAAACAGAGAGAGAGATGGTGGTGGAGAGTGATGAAGATAAGTGTAATGGCCTGGGTCCTCCCCATGACTTACTCATATATATATACACATGAGGAGTGCTTTTACAGCTATACCCTTACATCTGGTTATCCCCTCTGGGGGCAGTTATGTCATTACACATGGCCTATTCTGGGCCTTATAATCTCCTACCAGGCCTGCTGGGTTTAGGTGGGGGCCACCCCTACGACAGGAGCCTCTCATGGTGAAGGGCTTCACAGGGCCGAAGCCATGTCGCCGAGTCCTTTGGCCCCCTCCGTCCCCTGCGGCCTGTGAATTCCTCCAAACTTGACCCGGGGCTGTTTTGTGGCCGAAGCAGATGCGTGTTCTTCCGACCGTCCACGTGGCGAGGCGTGCTTGGCGCGGTGCGGGCCTTGAGGCGTCGTGACCATCAATGTGATGGCGGACTCCCGGCGTTTGGACTTCTGGGGCGCGCGCGCCCCCCGCTTGTGCTTCCACCGGTTGGCGTGCCGCCGATTGGCCTCCCTCCACGGCGGCGGCTCTTCGCCTGGTGAGGCCGTGTATAAATATGCTGGCGACGGGGGCCGCTCCCTAGATATCCCTTGCTGTGCATCCCGTACCTGTTCATGGTTAGCTTCTCATGCGTAGGGAAAATTTTGTTCACCTGCGTTTGATGACTGCGTCGACTGGCGTCAACGCCCGCGAGCGCCGGTGAACAAAACACGTCCTATTTGTGGGAATGCTTCACAGCTTGAAGCGGAGATGGCAAGGCCTGACTTGCTCTCGTAGACAGATATGAAGTAATCCACACGCTCTGATCGTGCGAACGAGCATATGCTGGTGTGGTGACGCATATCTGTTTACGAGATCATGTCTGTTCTTGCCGCAAATTGACCTTTGCGTGTTCGGGTTATGGTGGTCGTATGTACTGTTCTTCGTTCTTCAAGCTCGTTCCATCCCCATTCTTCGAGTGGGTGGCAGCGGAGGTTGGCGCCGAAGTCGAAGTAGACGCGCGCGCGCTCCGTCCCCCACCCTTCGAACGGGTGGCAGTGAAGCTGGCGCCTAATCGAAGTATACGCGCGCGCTCCGTCCCCTACCCTTCGAACGGGTGGCAGCGAAGCTGGCGCCTAGTCGGAGTAGACGCGCGCGCTCCGTCCCCTACCCTTCGAACGGGTGGCAGCGAAGCTGGCGCCTAGTCGGAGTAGACGCGCGCACTCCGTCCCCTACCCATCGAACGGGTGGCTGCGAAGCTGGCGCCTAGTCGGAGTAGACGCGCGCGCTCCGTCCCCTACCCTTCGAACTGGTGGCGGCGAAGCTGGCGCCTAGTCGGAGTAGACGCGCGCGCTCCGTCCCCTACCCTTCGAACGAGTGGCCGCGAAGCTGGCGCCTAGTCGGAGCAGACGCGCGCGCTCCGTCCCCTACCCTTCGAACGGGTGGCGGCGAAGCTGGCGCCTAGTCGGAGTAGACACGCGCGCTCCGTCCCCTACCCTTCGAACGGGTGGCGGCGAACCTGGCGCCTAGTCGGAGTAGACGCGCGCGCTCCGTCCCCTACCCTTCGAACGGGTGGCGGCGAAGCTGGCGCCTAGTCGTAGTAGACGCGCGCGCTCCGTCCCCTACCCATCGAACGGGTGGCAGCGAAGCTGGCGCCTAGTCGGAGTAGACGCGCGCGCTCCGTCCCCTACCCTTCGAACGGGTGGCAGCGAAGCTGGCGCCTAGTCGGAGTAGACGCGCGCGCTCCGTCCCCTACCCTTCGAACGGGTGGCAGTGAAGCTGGCGCCTAGTCGGAGTAGACGCGCGCGCTCCGTCCCCTACCCTTCCAACGGGTGGCGGCGAAGCTGGCGCCTAGTCGGAGTAGACGCGCGCGCTCCGTCCCCTACTCTTCGAACGGGTGGCGGCGAAGCTGGCGCCTAGTCGGAGTAGACGCGCGCGCTCCGTCCCCTACCCTTCGAACGGGTGGCGGCGAAGCTGGCGCCTAGTCGGAGTAGACGCGCGCGCTCCGTCCCCTACCCTTCGAACGGGTGAGAGCGAAGCTGGCGGCGAAGGTGGCGCCTTCGCCTCGCGAACGCCGCCGCGTGGGCGGTGACTTGGGGTCTTGTGCTGTAAAGGTTCCTGGAATCACGCCGGCCCTTGGTCTGCCCGGGTTAGGTTCCCGTACCGTGCGACCCGACGCGCCCGGGGCACGCGGCGGCCTATGACGGGTGGGCGGAGGGATGTGGACGGTTGCGTGTTTGCAGCCGCTCGCCACTTCCCTAGGCAAAGGGGACACTGGGCGGGCGGTGAATGGCGCGGCGCCGGAGCTGTTGTGATCCCCTGGCCCACTGGTGCGCCTATAATAGCGGCTAGTTAACGCCGTGTTGTGACGGTCCTTGGCGCCCGTGGTCTTGACCTTCCAGCGTTGGGTGGGGCGTTGTGCTGGACGGGCGCTTGTACGACTGTGGTCGCGCCTCGTACCCGGACCTTCGCGACCCTTCGCTTTCAATTACGGGGAATCGTGCGGGGCGGGCCTTTACACCACTGCGGTTGCATCCGGCATGCGGATCGTTGCGACGCTTCGGTAGCGGCGGTATGGGCGAAGTGGCTTGAAATAGCCCCCCGTGACAGCGTCCCCGCACCTTTATGCCCTCTTTCCTGCCTGCTCCGCCTTCCACACCTTCGTGCTATCTTCACCGCTTCGGTCTCGTCGTGGGAAGCGATGGCCTCTAGTAGCGAGCGCGGCCAGGCGGTTGGCGGCCCTGCCATTCGCCGGCGATCCTCGCCGTTGGAGGTGAAATACGCGCTCCAAGAGCGCGACCCGGCGGCGGCGGACCAGGAGCGGCTGGTGGCGGAGGAGGAAGGCACGTTCTCCGGCGAGCTAGGCCCCTCGCTCGTGACCGAGAAAACGATCCAAGGGCTCCTGCGCACGGGGAAGTTGTCCGGGCGCCAAGACGTACGATTGCCCGCCGCCGACGAGACGGAACCGCATCCCGAAAGGTCGGAGGCGGTCGTCTTCGTTGCCTTTTTCGACGCGGGGCTCCGGATCCCAGCGGCGGCGGTGGTGGGCGACGTGCTGCGGACCTTCGGGCTGGAGCTGGCGCAACTGACTCCGAACACCGTGGCCCGGCTCGCGGTGTACAGCTGGGCCTTGCGCTCGGGGGCATGTTGGCCCAGCGCGTCGCTGTTCGCCTATCTCCACGAGGCACGATGCCAGCCGAAGGGCCGGAAGGGTGGGACGCTGTCGAGCTTCGGTAGCGTCACTTTTATTCTTCGCTCGTCGTGCAAGAAGCTCTTCCCTGCGAACTCTACTCGCGGGAAGTGGGAGTCCTACTGGATGAAGCGGTGGTTCTACCACCGTGTGGAGAGCGGGAGCGACCTTGAGTGCACGGGCCGACCAATCGCGTTCAAGCCCTCGCCCGGCCGAACGCTCGATGACGAGGACAAGCGGAGGGTCAAGCGGCTCGTAGGCGCGGCCGCCCGCCTCAACATGCGCGACCTCGCCGAAGAGTACGTGATGTACGGCGTGGCGCCGCTTGCCTACGACTGGCGTCTTGCCGCCGAGAGGCGCCGAGGCGACAATGTTTCGCCATGGGTTTGCTCGCTGCCGGCGCCGCCCGGTCCTCGTAAGCCTCGATCGCGTCCCTCCTTCGCTGACGTGAAACGCGTTGTATGCTAATGCTATTCTTCTTTGCTTCAGGGGTTTCCTTGGAGGAGGCGGAGCGAGCCGCGCGCGTATTCCTGGGGCCGTACACCGCTAGGGAGCACGAGCAGCGCGCGTCTGCTATCGCCAAGGCGGGGCTGGGGCGAATAAACCGCGTGTGCGAGGTCCTGGGCCTTGCCGTGCCGGACCGTGTCGCTCCAGACGATGGTGGATCGAAGCAGAAGAAGGCCTCGTCTCGGAAGAGGGGCCGCAGCGGGGCGCCTGCCGCGCCTGCTGCCAGTGTTTCCGAGGGCGCGGCGGACGCGGAGTCGGACTCGGCGAGGTATGCCGACTCGGGCTTGGGTGGCGCAGGCGCCGAAGGCGAGGTGTCTTCAGCGAGCGTCCCGGACGGTGGGTTTGCCGTTGGCAGCCGGAGGGGGGAAGCTTCGCCGCCCGCTGAAGTCGCCGAGGCGGACCTCGCGCGGACCGACGATGCCGAGGTGGAGCCCTCGACCGCGACCGCTGTGGTGCCGGAGGCGTCCTCCGTGGGGGCGCACGCAGTTGTGCTGTCTTTACCACCAGCAGCGGAAACCGAGGTGCCCCCTGCGACAACTGCCCCCGTGGAACCTTCGCCCCCGGGCGCGGCAGCCGCGGGGTCTTCCCCAACCACGGCTGCGGGGGCGGTGTCGCTGCTGGCTGCCCCGGCCAAACGGCCGTGTGTGCGGCCGGAGCTCCACCGGACACCGCGGGGATTCGTCGTGGCCATGGGCATCAGAAGCTTGTGGGACTCCAGCGCAAGCATCGGGGGCCCTGCGGCCTATGCGCCTTCTGCGCCTCTGGCCACACCGCCCGCCGCGCAGGGACAGCCGCCGTCCTCCCCGAACGCGGAGGCTTCTGCTCGCGGCGGGACCATTCCTTCTGCTACCGAAGGTAGGGTGGCTTAGCTTACTCTGGTGTATGCTTTTATGCCTTGGGGTGCTTCACCCGTATCCCTGTTTACAGCGTTGCTCATTCCGGAGGGGGAGCACTCGGCGGAACGCGAGGCCTCCAAGCACGTGAGCCCCGCGGACTTCGTGCCACCCCCGGAGACGCTGAGGGCGTGGCGCGGGATTGTAAATGACGCGGCCACCAGCGTCGACCCGCAGGTGCTACAGACCTACGGGGCGGGGCGCCTCGAGGACGCCTTCGAGGTGTCCGAAGTGAGGGTAAGTACTCATGCGACCACGCCTGAGCTTAGCTGAGTTTGCTAATTCTTTTCCCTTCTACAGACCCTTGTGCTGGGGCAGGCCCCGCAAACGGCCTATGCTCGTAGCCGAACAGCGCTCGAGGATAGGCTACGGGCCGCCGAGGAGGAGCTGCGCGAAGCCTCTGGCGCCCGCTCTGCCCAGGACGCCCGCATCCGCCAGCTGGAAGCGGAATGCGCCGAAGCGAGGGCGCACGCCGAGGGACTTGTTGCGTCGGCGCAGGAGTCGGCTGCGGCAGCTGCTGAACGAAAGTTCGCGGCGGAGCGAGACGGGCTCCTGGAGCAGGTTGCCGCGCTAGAGAAGGAAAAAGGCGAGCTTGCCTTGACTCTAGCGGAGCGCAACCGGACGCTGGGCGACGCCTCGGTGGTTGCGTGGGACGCCATGCAAGCGCTAGAGAGCCATCTTCAAGGGATGGTAACCGAGGTGCCAGAGCGCGGCTTTGGCCCGGAGGAGTTGTCTCGGACCCTCCGCTGGGTCGGGGATGCCGCCAACGTCGCACGCGGCGCCGCGACGTCCTTTGGCACCCACTGCGCGTACACTTCGGCCTGCTTGGTGTGCGCGCTCCTCCAGCACCGCGGTTGTACGCACGTCGTCGGGCTGGATGACCCCCAGCTAGAGATACCTGGCGGGGCCGGAGTAATGTCCGGCGCCGTCCGCGCCGCTTGCCGTGCCCTCGGGCCCTTCTTCGACCGGATCTGGGGTCACGTTGGGGCGGAAGCTGTACGGATCGAGCTCCGGAAGTCGCTCTACGGGACGGGGAGCCTCGGCCAATTTCTGGACGGGGTCCCTCGACGCGACGATGGCGGCGCTGGGCCCTCCGAAGGCGCCGGGAACCCGCAGGTCTGACGCAGTGGTGCCTAGGTGTTGGCGTGCGTTGTACTGTTCCTTGTCTTTGCGAATAAAGTACACGCTTGCTGCCTGCACTCTGACTTTCGCCTATATCCCGGGCAGCTTCCTTGCTGGGACCGGCTTCGCGCGGCCGACCTTTCAACCCGGCGACGCCTTCGACGCTGGCGAAGGGCCGAAGAGTCGCTTGACTTTTGGGCGAGCCGGCCTTCTTCAAGCGAGGCCCCAGCTTTAGCGCGTGTTAAGGACGAACCCGCGGGGTAGCGGCTTAGAGCAGCCGAGATGTTGCCGGACCTTTGTACATGTGGTTTTTCCGGTATGCAAACTTCCTGGTATTTTAGGATATGCGCTGTGTGTTGATGCCACCGTTGGCGAAGTAGCTGCGCCAGGGTTCCTTGGAGCGGACAGTCCGTAGACTGACGCATGCGCAGGCGGACCTCCGCGGTTTGCCTTGCTTTATAGTCCGTAGACTCGCGCGTGCGGAGGCGGACCTCGACGCTACGTCTTATTTACAGTCCGTGGACTGGTGCGTGCGGAAGCGGACTTCGACGCGACGTCTTCTTTATAGTCCGGAGACTTGTGCGTGCGGAGGCGGACCTCGATGCTACGACTTCCTTTATAGTCCGGAGACTCGCGCGTGCGGAGGCGGACCTCGACGCTACGTCTTATTTACAGTCCGTAGACTGGTGCGTGCGGAAGCGGACTTCGACGCGACGTCTTCTTTATAGTCCGGAGACTTGTGCGTGCGGAGGCGGACCTCGACGCTACGACTTCCTTTATAGTCCGGAGACTCGCGCGTGCGGAGGCGGACCTCGACGCTACGTCTTATTTACAGTCCGTAGACTGGTGCGTGCGGAAGCGGACTTCGATGCGACGTCTTCTTTATAGTCCGGAGACTTGTGCGTGCGGAGGCGGACCTCGACGCTACGACTTCCTTTATAGTCCGGAGACTCGCGCGTGCGGAGGCGGACCTCGACGCTACGTCTTATTTACAGTCCGTAGACTGGTGCGTGCGGAAGCGGTCTTATTTACAGTCCGTAGACTGGTGCGACTATAAAGAAGACTTCGACGCGACGTCTTCTGTATAGTCCGGAGACTTGTGCGTGCGGAGGCGGACCTCGACGCTACGACTTCCTTTATAGTCCGGAGACTGGTGCGCGCGAGGGCGTCCCCCCGGTGCGTCTTGGTTTATACTCAGGCCCGCACCCCTGGCTACGGCGAGTGCACACGCGAACGTGCGTCTTTGGTTTATACTCAGTCCCGCACCCCTGGCTACGGCGAGTGCACACGCGAACGTGCGTCTTTGGTTTATACTCAATCCCGCACCCCTGGCTACGGCGAGTGCACACGCGAACGTGCGTCTTTGGTTTATACTCAGGGGAACGCGCGCGTTGGCTAAGCCTGCGCGCACCTTCACCGCGTACTTGGGTGTAATAAAGGAAGATTAGCGACAAACGGCGATCTTCATTACATCCCCGTTTGCGCGGGTGAGCAACTACAAAGGATGGGTATACTAACCGTTTGCCCTTGGTGCGGCCGAAGCCTCTAGTCGGTAGACATCTGCAGGGCCGGCCAGGGTGCCTGTGAATGGCCCCGCAGACCTCCGTGTGGTGACGCCAGCTTCTAGGAGCGCCGTTGGGCTTCGCGACGCGGGCACCTGGTACTTGGCTCGATGCGTCGGGCCATATCCTGGTCGCCTCGGACGGTGATGATGGTCCGGGGACCCGGGATCTTCATGCATAGGTAGCCGTGGTGCGGTACCGCGCCGAAGGAGTTGAGGATTGGGCGCCCTAAGATGGCATTGTAGGGGTACGGAAGGTCGACCACGTCGAAGGTGGCATCTCCGGTCCGCACATTGTCACCTCAGCCGAAGGAGACTTGAAGACTGATTTGGCCCAGCGCCCGCAGGGGCTGTCCCCCGAAGCCCTGCAGTGGGATTCCCGAGGGCCCTAGGCGGCTTCGAGGGATCCCCATCTGGTCGAAGGCCGCCGCAAACAATACGTTCGCGGAGCTACCGCCGTCCACCAGGGCGCGCCCCACGTCGCACCCCGCGATAGTGACCCGAATGACCAGGGGGTCCTGATGAGGGAAATCCACACCCTGGGCGTCGTCGGGTGTGAATGTAACTTCGTGCTGCGCCCAATCCGGCGGTGCTTGCGCTGGGTACGCCGCCACGTGATGTAGTCTTCGCGCATAGGCCTTCTGCTGCCGTGCCGAGGCGAATTCCAGCGTAGAGCCTCTGGATATGACGTTAATGACCCTGCGGTACGTTGCGTCCGGGGCCTGCAACGACAGGAGGCCCTCCCGAGGCTGCTGTACGTGAGCTTGGATCCGTAGGGGGCCTTCCTGGGGTTGCATCCCTTGCGCCTGTACCTGCATCCCTTGCGCCTGTACCTGCATGGGGGCCTCGTACGGGAATTGGACGTGGGCCACCGCAGGCGGGCGCGCCTCCGGGTTCCTGTCCCTGGCAACGCTGTCGCGCAGCGCCGCGATGGAGGTGCAGGCGCGGGTATCATGATTGCCGCGGCCGTGGACTACGCACCACAGTCCCTGATGCTGGTCGTCGTAATCTCCGCGACCCTTATCGTCGCGGCCCCTGCCACGGCCGCGCCCCCGGCCGCCTCGGCCCGCTGGAGCACCCTCGTCGGACCCGCCTTCGATGTTGAGGACGTACCGGTTTCGCCTCGACCTCTGCTGGCCGCGCTTGGGCTGATCGGACGACTCCTTATGCGAGTTGTCCCTGCGGTCGGGCGCGTCCCTGGACGACTCCTGCTTACGCTTTCCCTTCGAAGAACCGCCCTTCGGCGGGTCTTCGGCTTTTGCCGAGGCTCCGGCCTGGTTGGTGTCGGAGTCGTCACCTTGCCTTCGCCGCGCGTCTTCCTCCACCCTGGCATACTCTTCCATCTTGTCGAAGAGCTTCGCCACCGTCTTGATTGGCTTTCGCGCGTTGTACTCGGCCATCGGGCCCGGACGAAGGCCCTGTATGGCTGCATTGACGATGGTGGTCTCGTTGACGTCCTTCACTTGACATCGAATCTTGGCGAAGCGTTTGAAGTAGTCCCGGAGCTTCTCCAAGGGTTTTTGCTTTACGGCAAAGAGTTGGTCCGCGTCGACCCGGTCGACGTAGTTTCCTTGGAAGTTGTTGTGAAGGCGGACGCGGAGCTGCTCCCACGCGTAGATGGAGCCCGGCTCTATGGTAAAAAACCAAGAGAGCGCCACTCCTTGTAGCGCGAGGGGGAGTCCCTTTGCCTTTGTGGTGTCGTCTCCGCCCGCGGTTTCGTATACGCGCACGAACTCACGGGGGTCCGTGTCACCTTTGTACGAGTCGATGGCGCTAGGAAACTTGAAGTCTTCGGGCCACGCCGCCTGCTGCAGCCCCGCCGAAAGCGGGGACTCCGGATCCACGCGCCGCAGCGGCACGCGGCTAGACGTGGGGGCTTCGCGACTGTCCGCCCTCTCCAGCGTGGGCTCAGACGCGATTACTGGCGTGGCCTGCTGTCGGGCCCCGGATTTCCAAACCCAGACCCTCTGTGTATTACAGCACTAGTCCCAGATCAAAGCTAGTGCACACAGTTAAACAGAATGGAACACATCACCAACAGCGATTTATTACAATAATTGAGAGTACAGACCGAAAGGTCTCTTATTACAACTGAGGTTTCAAGACCTCACACCCACACACAAAACACAGCGGAAGCAGAAATAAATCCAGTGAAGACCCATCAATACGCCACAGGCAATTGACTGGGGAAGCGCGACCTAGAACTCCGGGAAGCCTTCATCGAATCCACACGCGAAGTAGTCGTAGTCTGCCTCCTGAGCTTCGTATTCTTCTGAGATTTATTTTTGAGAGCAACGCGTGAGTACATAAAGTACTCCGCAAGTCTTGGGAAAAATGCATAGATGCAAGGCTTGACAAAGGAAGGCTATATGGTTCTTTTGCACAAAGCAACATTTTAAAATTCAATTACTACTAATTATTTTCGAAGGCATCAAGTTAATGAAGTAAATGTTTTAACAGAATTAACTTTCTAGTGAAGGTTCCAACTACCAACACTAGCTAACCAATTACCATTGGTCAAGTTTTAAACTGCGGGTTCCATCCACCCTCTCTGGCTCCCTCCGCCAGGATTCCCTTCCGAGAGTTCCCTCCACCCTCGGAATATAAAACTTTTGATTTTAAAATCAAAAACCAGAAATCTACCATGTGAATGCATTCCTTGCCCGCCCTTGACCGTGGGCACGGCTATTCGAATAGTTTTACACTCTGCAGAGGTTGTACAACTTTACCCACAAGAGATAAATTATCCTAAAAGTCAACACGCTTCCTTGGCATGAGACCCAGATAAAATACCACAAAGCCTTTACCTTACTCTAATCTAGCTAGATACCACCCGCTGAGGTTTCACCGCAGAAGGGTTAGATCCGCCCAATCTGAAGCCCCCTCTTGCGCCATATGAGTACAGTAAATCTCTGTCCCTCACTGTGAATAACCAGTCCATCCCTGGCATCCACTTTCCACTGGTGGCACCTAAACTAGACTATCATAAGTTAGTCAGCTAGGTCGTACCCATATAGACTTGTGGTTGTACGGTTAATGCTCAGTCTGGACAAACACAAGCGTCGGTCCTTAATTGACTAGGGTGGAACATACGCTTAACAAGATCTCGTGCTAACTGCACCAAGCCAAACCAACCATCCACCCTAATCTAAACCATCTTTCACATTTTTATTTTATTTTAAAGGAAACAGTGGTAACTCCAATCACCACAACTTTGTAAACACAAGGCTATTACAATAAATCATAATTTCCCATTTTCAAGAGTTTCCAAAGTTATTAGATAGCATGACTAAGCATTATACTACCATACTAACATCAACAAGTAATTAAATACTCTCATTAATGAGACAAAGGGAGTTCTATGGTGACAAGAGTACATGGCATTCAATTTCAATGGAGGGCATAGCAAGTTGGAATAACTAGTTCCTAAAGATTTGAACTAGTGACTTTAGGTAAATAGCAATGCACATAATTTAAAATATTTTAAAAACATTTCAAAAGCATAGGTTCAAGATGATCAAAGGAGACTTGCCTTCTTGTGCACTGGTTGGTCCCTCTTGCTGCGGTTCGACAAACTCTTCGATGACGTCGGATTCTACGCGCGAAACGACAAAACAAACAAACAAATACAAATAAAATTCAAATAAACTCTAAAAACTTCAAAACCAGAACCAAAAGATAGAGCTCAATTTTAGATGAATTTAGGAAAAAGAATCGGGTTAATCGGAGTTCGGATGAAGGAGAACGAGCGATCCAAAGTTTGCTGGGCGAGAAAATGCTGGAAATTCAGAGCAATTTTTGGAAAGGAGGCTAGCGCTGGCGAGAGGAGACATGGGAGATGAATCCAACTAGCAAAATGGGTTGCTAGGGACCCAAGGCACACATAGGAAGCGACGGCACGCCAAACGGAGAACGATGACGGCACTGGCGGCTACAACGACATGGGTAGGAGGGAGGAATAAAACTCGGGCATAGGACATGGAGGCGTAGGGTGAGCACGGGCTAGAACGCGGCTTGGCGAAGCTAGAAAAATTGTCGGCTCGGTCAGAAACCCACTGGAGACGGCGCAATCGACGTTTGAACGACGTCGGGAAGGAAAAAGGAAAAACTTAATATCTTGGTGCTCGGTGAACGAAATCTAAAACCATTTAGAGGGTAGCTACCTGGGATGGTTTGGCACAAAGTGACGCGAACGGATTGGTGAAAACATCACCGGGTAGATGGGGGACACGTGATGCCATTGGCGGACATGGCGAGGTTCGGAGGCAAAACTTTTTGGAGGCTTTTTGGGGAAACGGAAGTGAGCACGGCGTAGAACGCGACGAGGCAAGTCTAAGAAAAATTACGGCAAGGGCTAAAGCTTACCGGAGGCGACGAATCGACGTCGGGAAGCGCTCTTGACCTAGATTGGGGAAAACTTGATTCCGGGAGATTGGCTGCACCAAAACCAAATTAACTTGACAAGAAGGTAGATGTCATATGATGGCACAATGTGACGCGAAAGGATCACAGAAAAACTCACCGAATAGCTCGAGACGCGACGAGCAAATTCGGGACCAAAGGGCCTCGATGCCGACGGCGTCCTGAGCTTTGAGGGACTTGCCACGGCTTGGGATGAGTTTAGAGGGGTCAAGGGGTCCTATTTATAGGCTTGGAAGAGGTAGAAACCGGCTCCAATTCGCGGATTTCGGTTTAGAGTCCGATTTGGAAAATAGGAGATAAAAGGCAAACGGATGAATGAAATGGAAAGAGGTCAATTGGGATGGATTCCTTGCGTGATTTGGCACAACTTTCCTTTTGGGAGGATATTGAAATAATGCCCGGATTGGAAGTTATGAAGAGAGAGGAAAAGGAAGGAAAATTGTACACAGAACGAACAGATCGATCGCGCGGGAGGTTGAAGACGCATGAACAGTACCGCGTGGGTACTGTTCATTCTCTCTCTCTTTCTTTCTTTTTTTTTTGGAAATTTCAAATTGAGCTCAAACAAACTCCGAAAAATCCCAGAAAATACAGAAAAATTCCTTGTGACACAAGGAACACAAATAAAATACTTTTGGCAAATGTTAATATTTAATTTAATCATATTAAATATTTTTATTTAATAAAAATTCCAATTAAGCTTTAATTAATTCCGAAAAAATTCAAATGGTGAATTTTATTTTTAAAAGCTTCAAAAAGGCTCTGAAAATCAGGATGTTACACCTGCTGACTCCGAGTCTCTTGTATATCTCTGACGGCTCCGCGAAGGTCCCCGAGCTCCCGCTGGAACGCGTTGAGAGCCGCCAGCAAGGCACTTTCCATCGCCGGTGCAGGCGGGGTCGCCGGTACTACCGACGGACGAATCGGCGCGGGGACGACCGCGTCGCGAGGTCCCGAGCTGCCGGTCACTCCGTCGTGGCTACCTCGAACCGCCCGGTCTGCGCCACCGGCGAGGGTTGTAGTGGGGGCGGCGAGGCCGGCTGTGGTTGCGTCGGCGGGGTCGGTTGTCGCCGCACCTGCGTCGGCGTCCTCGACCGCGGGGTCCGTCCTCGCAGCGTCGGTGACGGGGCGGGTCGTCGCGTTGCCGGTGGCGAGGTTGGTTGTCGCGGTGCCGGTGACGAGGTTGGTCGTCGCGGTGCCGGTGACGAGGTTGGTCGTCACCGCGCGAACATCGATGTCTTCGGCCACCGCGCCTGCGTCGCCACCCGCGCCCGCCGCTGCCGATGCTGAAGCCCTGGTACTCATACGATGCTCCAGCCTGGCCGCCTTCTTTCCCTTCGCCGCTGCTGAAGAAGCTTTTTTCGGTGCCATCCTTCTTCTTCGGTCTTCAGGCTTGTCCTGTCCTCCCCACGGACGGCGCCAACTGTTGTGGCTACAGACCAAACAGAGAGAGAGATGGTGGTGGAGAGTGATGAAGATAAGTGTAATGGCCTGGGTCCTCCCCATGACTTACTCATATATATATACACATGAGGAGTGCTTTTACAGCTATACCCTTACATCTGGTTATCCCCTCTGGGGGCAGTTATGTCATTACACATGGCCTATTCTGGGCCTTATAATCTCCTACCAGGCCTGCTGGGTTTAGGTGGGGGCCACCCCTACGACAGTTTGCTTGAAGCTCACTTCAGGTAAAACACTCATCCTCAAAGATGTACTGTACGTACCTGCGATGACTCGCAACCTCCTGAGCAGGTTGATGCTATGTAGACAAGGAATAAAGCTTGTTTTTGAATCTAATAAGGTCATGTTGACCAAATTTGGTAATTTTGTGGGCAAAGGCTATGATAGCGGAGGTATGTTCTGCTTATCGATTGTTGATTTCAATAATGTAAACATTGATAATGTTTTCTATTGTAATAAAATTCATGATATTTGACATTCTCATTTATGTCATGTTAGCTTTGAAGCTATTGTGCGGTTAATAAAAATGAGTTTAATTCCAAGCTATAATTATGAGAAGGGTTCAAGGTTTAAAGTGTGTGTGCAAGCGAAGCAACCTCGGAAACCTTTTCATAGCGTCGAAGGGCGAAGCACTTCTCCACTTGAACAAATTCATTCTGATCTTTGTGAAATGAATGGAATATTAACTAAGGGTGGCAAACATTACTTTTGACTATTATAGATGATGAGACTAAGTATTGCTTTAGTTATTTACTTAAGTTGAAATATGAAGCACTAGAATACTTTAAAGTCTATAATGCCGAAGATGAAAATCAGCTATAAAAGGAAATCAAAAAATTAAGGTTGGCCCAAGGTGGTGAATATATCTCAAATGAATTCTCTCAATTCCGTGATGAAAGTAAAAAAATTCATGAAATTACTCCACAATACTCATCCCAATCGAATGGAATAACTTAAAGAAAGAATTGAACTCTTTGTGATTTGGTTACCATGTTACAAAGTTTAGTTATGTCATACTATTTGTGAGGTGAAATAGTTCTCATAGCTAATTATGTCCTGAATATGGTTCCGCCTCGCAATTAGGAGGAAACAACCTATAAAGGATGGAAGGGGAGAAAACCTAACTTATCATTTTTTTCGGACGTGGAGATGCCTTGCAAAAGTACATGTGCTGTTACCGAAGAAAAGAAAGCCTGGTCCTAAGACCGTTGATTGTGTCATTCTAGGGTATGCTATAAATAGAATGGCTTATAGATTTCTAGTGGTCAAATATGAGGTGAGTGACATCGCTACAAATATAGTGACAGAATGTCGTGATGCGACATTCTTTGAACATGTGTTTCCTATGAGACCAAATGAAGTTGTTGTGGTTACAGACCAAACAGAGAGAGAGTGTGTGGTAGTGGAGAGTTAGGTGAGTGAATGGCTTCGCCCCTCCCTCATGGCTGGTATTGTACTCATATACCCTCTTGGGGAGTGCTTTTACAATAGTACCCTTACATTTGAGTATCCCCCTTGTGGGTACTTATGTCATTATACATGTCCTGTTTTGGGCCTTACAACCTTCTAACAGGCATATTGGGCTTAGGTGGGGGCCACCCCTACAACAGAAGTCATTGACCAAACTAGTTCAAATGAACACTCTATTCTTCTTAGTGTGGATAACACTGCTCCAGAGTTGGAGTTGAGGAGGAGTAAGAGGTAGAAGACTGAAAAGTCACTTAGCGATGACTATGTCACCTATGTTATGGCGGATGAACCATGAACCCTTTCAGAGGCATACACATCCCCGGATGTGGATAACTAGAAGAAGGCAATCCATAGCGAGATAGATTTTATCATAGCTAATGGAATATGGGAGACTACAGATCTTCCACCTAGACATAAGCCAATAGGCTACAAATGGATCTTTAAAAGGAAGCGTAGACCTGATGGTGCTATTGAAAAGTACAAGGCCTGCTTAGTGGCTAAAGGTTTCACGCAAAAGGAAGGAGAAGATTATTTTGAGACATACTCTCCTGTGTCTCATTTACCCACAATTCGGGTGCTTTTAGCACTAGCTGTCTATGACATCCTAAAAATTCGGATCCTAAAAAATGTGTAACTATTGAAATATTTTGGAATGCATCTTCTTGGCACTTGGATTTATATGGGTTTTTCCTTAGATCTTGGTTGAGATTCCAACAAATAAGAAATAATGGAAACCTAATACTGAAAGAAAGGTATAACTCATAGAAGTGAATTTTTAATTTAAAGGTGAATCTAAAAAGATGATTTAGCAATAATGGTAGGAGAACTCCCATAGAATCATTTAGCAGAAATACGGTCATGAGCTGAGCCCGTAGAGTAAGCTGGCAGTTGATCATCATTCTTTTATCCGCGTATGGCTACACAATCAAATAATATATATGTATAATAAAATATAAATAAGTAACCAACCCTAGGCTTGAAGTTAGTTAGGCTTTGTAAAAGTGAATGTGAAAAATTAGAGCAAATGAAAAAGGTTGAAAAAGAATTTAAAACAAAGATTTGAAATAGTGTTTTGGCCCAATCTTAAAAGTTTTTGGCCTTTCGGCCTGGCCCGGTCAAAACTTGGGCCTGCTCCTTCGTTGCTCTACCTCTGTCGCCAACCATCGGTAGCCCGCTCTCCCCCGCCGCGCTTTCCTCGGACCGCCGGTCACCGGTGTGTTCCTGTACCCATGCTGCTGAGTCAACTGTCTTCTCCGCCATAGCCCTGCTCCCACGTCACCCTAGGAGCACCGTCGCATCAGGCCGTCTCCTCTTGACAAGCTGTCGGGATGAAGGGACGATGAGGCACCGCTCGGACCGCCGTGCCAGGCTTGTCCTGGTCAGCCATCATGTGCGCCTCTACTGCTCGACCAGCCACCTACACTATCATGCTACAGGTCTTGCATCAAGCGGGCGTCACCTTGACTGCCGTACCCACCCCGACCGCTCCTCCCCATCTTTTCCCCTCATTGTGCGGCTGCCATGCCTCTCGGTGTGTGCACCCCACTGATCGTGCTATCCGCCATACCCTACCGCTGGTCACTATCGTGATGCCAACCCTAAAACAGCTAGTCCCTATAGCCACACTGACGCCACGCTAACTGCCGTGACCAGCCAACCACCCCCACATCGCGAGCCCTCTCCGCCAGCTATAAAGCCTCGTTGAGCCCCCCGCAACACTGCACCACCACCCTCTCCCTCCCACTGCGAAGAATCGCCCTAAAATAGCCCACAGGAGCTCCGACGGCCCCATCTTCTCCAGCGCCGGCCGATGGGAAACCATCGATTGGAGCCACCACAGACCGATTCCGCCGAGCTGGAGCCTCCTTGGAGTACGATAGCACCATCCCCACCCTCGCCTGGACCCCTTACCACCTGTACCTCGCTGACACCGTCCTCTGTTCCTCGCCGCCTCATGCTGCCAGACCACCACTGCAACTCCTAGGCCACGTAGACCGCCGAGGTAACCTCCTACCCTCCACAAAATGCTCCGAGAGTGAGAAATTACTTTGAATCGTTTTGAGTCACCGCCCCAGCCAAATTGGTCGTCGAGGTTTTGTCTAGCGGTGGGCACGGGCATGAGCAATCCATTTTGCAGATGCTCACCTCTGGCCACTAGCTCTGCTACCTACGGCGAGCCTCTCTGTTGTCAGCGAAGGGAGGGCGGGCGCACTGTTCACAGTGATTAAGTATTAATCCGGTGATTAATTAAGACTAATGAGGTTAATTAGCCCTAAACTCCCCACTGACCTGTGGGCCATACCCATTAAGAAAATAGTAACCAGTCCCACATGTCATAGAACATGAAAAGAAAATAAAAGAAAAATAAAAAATGCCATAGGCCCCGGCTGTTAGAGGCTCTCTCTCTCTCTCTCTTTGTGTTTCTTTTTAATTTTCGAATTAATTTAAACTAAGAACTTTCAATAGGCATAACTTATTTATCTTAACTCCAAATTGAGTGAAACAAATTTCTAAATTTAATATATGTCCAATGGAACCAAAACCATAAATTTTGGAGCTCATTTGAATTTTTGTGAGAATTTATTTGGTTTACTAATTTTTATTCATTTTTTTTGCGCAATGTAAAATAGTGCACGTGGCACAAGAGGAAGAGGTAGAAGCTAAAGTGAGTCATGACCAACAAGACCAAACCAACTGTAACCACAGCAAGCTAATACTTTGATCATATTGAACCTACACTTTTTGTAAATTATTTCCATTTTAAATTATTAAATTGTATGATGTTATTTCATATGCAAATCTATGTTCATTTTAAGATTCTAGTTACATACCCATTATTTAACTTGTTAGTATTACACTCTTTTTGCAATATTTGAGCAATTGAGCCTTGTCACCCTAGGGAAATTATAATGGTAACTTTCAAAAATAAGTCTACAATTACACGCCATGCTTAGTGTTGCTTAGATACTCGGGGACACCAAAATGCCCCAAGCATCACTTTTAATCATGAGAAACTGATTTGGGAAGGCATGGGTGGAAATGGCTAATATATTTTGATATGAATATTTTATGCACACAAAAACCCCGACTTGCTTCAATGTCTAAGCGGATGGTAAGAGGGTTAGTGCAGTGGATGTACGAGAGTTTGGATTGTGGTAGAACTGCCAGATAACTCTAAGGACTGAATCTTATCATGAACTCTATGTAAAATAGTACAACCACAAGTATGTAAATTGCAACATGGCTAAGTAAATCTATCAAAACTCCGGACTCATCTCACAGGTAGGGGAAAGGAGTGGAATAGTGCAAGGGCAATGTGGGGCTAAAGGGACACCGAGTGGAGGGTGAAGTTTGCATGTTGTGCTAGCGTTGTGGAGAGCGGAGTTCAAATATGCTAGTATCTATGGTAAACATCCCGTGCAATGTATGGGACCCACGCAAGTGGGAGCTGCCCATAGGGTGAGATGGCAAAAGGGGTCAGATATTTTGAAAAGTCACTGTGATGATTTACTCAACCGCATGACCAAGAAATCATGTGGAGCAATGGGCGGATTGTCTTTTGTGGTGAAAGTGTACAACTCTACAGAGTGAAAACTATTCGAATTGCCATGCCCATGGTCAAGGGCGAACATGGGAACTTAACCAAATATAGTTCTATTTCTATTTCAAAAAATTTGTGGTAGGATTGGAAAAGTGGTGGGCAGTGAAAAGCCCTGAGATGTGTTGCCCTGGGTATCGTCCCTCTAATAGGTAAGTGGTTATAGTGCTGAAAGGTTAGCATATGGTGCAGGAGCCATGTAATAGTTGATGGAATTTGTGCTACTATTATTACAACATTCTTTTTACCCAAATATCATGTCTTACTTCAACTGCTAGGTCACAGGGAATTCCTATGTAACATAATATTTAAAGGCAATTTCTAGCAAAGAAAACAACCTGAGCCTTTCCTTGATAAGCCTTGTATGTTATTTACTTGTATACTGTGTATTGCCTCACAAAGCACGGTGAATTTGTGCTCGCCCTTACATTATCAAAACCAGAAACAGGAAATAAGGACCACACGCTTACAATGACGCACCTGCCATGGATGGAGGAGCCTACGAAGGGAATTAGGACGACTAGGGATATTGTGTGCACATATATTATCTAGACCTAGATAATACCTATTGCACACATTTACCCCTCAGCCACTTGCCTATGGATGTTGGTCCTACTTATGTTTATGTTTTTCGCTGATGTCTTTTGTACTGTAGATATTTGGCCTGATTGGCCCTTTTGTAAACTATCACCCGACGTGGTGTATTTCAACTCTTATATGTAATATTATGGTTCAGTATATTTCATGCGATGTATTAAATGATGTAGCAATATATCGGTAAGTACTAGTGCAGTAAATTACAGAGGATTTTGGGTTAAAATATTTGGGTCTGACAGAGCTGGTATCAAAGCATACAACTGTAGGGTAAAAACCTTAGGAGGGTTACTAGATATGGTCTTAGAACTAAAATTTAAAAATTAGTAAAAAAATTCTAAAAATATAGCATATTACTTCCTTTCTTACCCTTCTTAGATCTGACCTTAACCTCCTATCTTTGATATTTTAAAGAGATACTGACACTAGTGCTTTAACTTACAGATGTCCGGAGCTGCGGTTCATGGTCCATGGGATTACTTCACCCATGGGCAGTACGAGGGCGACTTTGCAAGTATCCTACGCAAGTTGCTGCGCTATCTAGGATATAAGGATCATCCTATATATTGGGGACGCAAGGCCGTAGAAGGAGCTAGGGAGTCTTGGATCATGGAGGTCTTCATTTATGCTCTAGACGAAAGTGAGCCACCCCATGTCTTCAGGAGCCTGCATAGGAGCAGCATCGCAATCACTACTCTTCAGGACACCGCTCACCTAGCCGCTACTTGGCTATGCGACATCCATGGATCTGCACTACTGAAGTCTCCATTCTTCTACTACCCATCCTGCCAAGAAGGGGCCAACCACAATGAGACCTTTATGCTGGTGGTAGAAGACAACCCAATGCTCACCCATCAGGTGCACCTCACCAGGTCCATGGGGGCTACCTATATTGCAGCGCTCAAGGTGATCACCGACCTTCACCAGCTTTGGCCCGCCAGCTACCGTCGTTTGGAGGCACTTCAGGAGCAGCTCGCTAAGTGTGAGAAGGCACTTGCGGAGGTAGAGAAGGAGAAGGCCGCCGTCCTCGCTGAACAACAGCGGACCGCAGTTGCCATAGTGATCCTCACTCCAGCTCTCACTGTGCCTGCTATCATTACTACAGATCCTATTCCACCTCAGTCGCGGGCCAACGGGCCCTGCACGAGACTCACCACTTGCAAGAGCGTGTGACCCCTGGTCCACAGGTAGCTATCAACCTCAGAGAAACCCATCGTGGCCATAGTCACTCCTACTCAGACTCCTCAGACTTCAGTGGCAGTCGCTCCCACTCCCAGTCTCCAGATTACAGCCCCTCCTGCCCAGGAGCCAGCTTCATGGAGTAGATAGTCTATTATAGTGCTTGCTATGTGTTTTATGGTGATAGTGAGCACTAATCCCCTGTAATAGTAAGAAGATGTGTTAGGTGCTAGTACAGTAGTCGTGTATGTTATGAACCTTAAGTGTTGTGTGTAAATATGATGCTCAGCCTAGCCTACGTGCTATATATGCTAAGCTATGTGAACCCTTATATATGAATGATATGTGGCCAGGCATAGGCCTTGTATTGAAAATTGTTTTGTCATTTATTTTACTTAGGTGGTTTCTACATAAATGTTGTGGGCCAATAACCCACTTGTCTAGCATGTGTGGCTAAGTGCAAAATGGTATCTGCAGATGGCTACTCAGAGAGTTACCCGAGCCCTAGCCAGCACCAATCCAAACATACAGGCCGATGTTGATGCCAACCAAGGAACGCTGCATGCAGGTCGGGGTAGAGGCCAGGGCCAAGGAGTCGATCTTCCACCCCCATCGATCAACCCCACCATGGTGCAAGTCATGGCACAACAAACACAGATTCTACATGTCATCTATATCGGTCAGCAAGCCAATGTCAGCAACCACAGTTCAAAGTTGGCTGACTTCTTAAGGACTCGACCCCTGACCTTCTCCTCAGCAGATGAACCCCTCGAGGCTGAAGACTAGATTTGAGATACCAAAAGGAAACTGTGACTTGCTAGATGTGCAGAGGAAGATCGGATCTGCCCACCGGCTTAAGGGAGCAGTAGCAGCCTAGTGGGAGAACTACTTGTTTGCCCGAGGCCACAAAGGTGCCATGACTAAAGATGACTCCAAGGGAGAAGCGGAAAGACATGGAGCAGCTGCAGGAGGAAATGTAGAAGGAGAAGGAGGAGCAAATCAAGCCAACCAAGCCCCTCAAGCTCGGCATGCCCATCAAGCCATCTCGTGGGTGGAGTTCAAGATAGCCTTCAAAGCCAACTTTGTCCCTACAGGGGTGATGAGGATAAAGAAGAATGAATTCCGTACCCTGAAATAGGGAAACATGTCTGTTAGTGAATACCTCACCAATTCAACCAACTCGCTCGCTATGCTTCAAAAGACGTGGTGGAAGAGGAGGAAAAGATTTATAGGTTCTTAGAGGGTATGAATGAGGATCTACATGTGCAGCTGATCATTCAAGACTTCTCTAGTTAACATCAACTGGTGAACAAAACACTGATCCCAGAGAATGAAAGGAAGAACTTGGAAGCTAACCACAAGCGAAAGCAAGTGGCATAGTAGCCCCAAGGGAGATTCATCCAAAAACTATCCGGTGGAGAATCACCCTGAAATAGCCCGCTGGAGCTCCAGTGGCCACATCTTCTCCAGCACCAGCCGACAGAAAAACTATCAATTAGAGCCACCGCGGACCGATTCCACCAAGCCGAGGCCTCCTTGGAGTACGGCGATACCATCCCCACCCTCGGCCAGACCCCTCATCGCCTGCACCTCGCCGACACCATGCGCCTCCTTTGTTCCTTACTGCCTCAAGCCGCCAGACCACCACCGCAACTCCTAGGTCACGTAGACCGCCAAGGTAACCTCCTGCCCTCCACAAAATGCTCCCAAAGTGAGGAATTGCTTTGAATCATTTTGAGTCGTTGTAGCCACCCTCCCTTGTTTCGCCACCGCCCATGGCTGTTGCCAGCCATCGCTCTGGCCAAATTGGCCAACGAGGTTTTGTCTAGGGGTGGGCACAGGCATGAGCAATCCAATTTGCGGATGCTCACCTCCAGCCACCACCTCTGTTGCTGGCGGCGAGCCTCTCTATTGCCCCCCTACTGACCTATGGGCCATACCCATTAAGTAAATAGTAACTGGTCCCACATGTCAAAGAGCATGAAAAGAAAATAAAAGAAAATTTAAAAAAACACCATGGGTGCAAGCTGTGAAAAGCTCTCTCTCTCTTTCTGTTTCTTTTTAATTTTTGAATTAATTTAAACTGAGAACTTTCAATTGGCATAACTTATTCATCTTAGCTCCAATTGATTGAAACAAATTTCTAAATTCAATATCTATCCAATGGAACCGAAACCATAAATTTTGGAGCTCATTTGAATTTTTGTGAGAATTTATTTGGTTTACTAATTTTTATTCAAATTTTCACGCAACATAAAATAGCGTACGAGGCATAAGAGGAAGAGGTAGAAGCTGAAGCGAGTCATGACCAGCAAGACCAAACCAACTGTGACTAAGGCAAGTCAATACTTTGATTATGTTGAACCTACACTTTCTGCAAATTATTTTTATTTTAAATTATCAAATTGCATGATGTTATTTCGTATGCAAATATATGTTTTTTTTATATTCTAGTTGCATGCCCATTATTTAACTTGTTAATATTACACTCTTTCGAACATTTAAGCATTTGAGCCTTGTCACCCTAGGGAAATTATGATGGTAACCTTTCAAAAACAAGTCTATAATTACACGCCATACTTAGTATGGCTTAGATACTTGGGGGCGCCAACATGCCCCAAGCATAACTTTTAATTATGAAAAACTTATTTGGGAAGTCATGGGTAGAAATGGCTGAAATATGTTCTTATGAATATTTTATGCTCCCAAAAACCCCAACTTGCTTAAATGTCTGAGTGGATGGTAAGAGAGGCTATTGTAGTAGATGCACGAGAGTGTAGATTGTAGTAGAACCGCCCAGACAACTCTAAGGATTGAATCTTGTTATGATCTCCTATGTAAAACAGTACAACTACAAATCTGTAAATTGCAACTTGGCTAAGTAAATATATTGAAACTCCATACTCATCTCACAGGTAGGGGAAAGGAGTCGAATAGTGCAAGAGAAATGTGAGGCTAAAGAGACACCAAGTGGAGGGTGAAGTTTGCCTATTGTGTTAGTGTTCTGAAGAGCGGAGTCCGAACGCGCTAGTATCTATGGTAAACATCCCTCACAACATATGGGACCCACCGCAAGTGGGAGCAGCTCATAGGGTGAGATAGCAAAAGGGGTTAGATATTTTGAAAAGTCACTGTGACGATCTACTCAACTGCATGACTAAGGAATTATGTGGAGCAACAGGAGGATTGTCTCTTGTGGTGAAAGCGTACAAACTCTATAGAGTGAAAACTATTCGAATAGCCATATACACGGTAAAGGGTGGGCATGGGAAATTAACCAGATGTAGTTCTATTTCTATTTCAAAAACTTCGTGGGTGGGATTGGAAAAATGGTGGGCAGTGAAAAGCCCTGAGATGTGTTGCCCTGGGTGTCGTCCCTATGATGAGGTAAGTGGTTATAATGCTAAAGTGTTAGCATATGGTGCAAGAGCCATGTAATGGTAGATGGAATCTGTGCTATTATTATTATAGCATTCTTCTTACCCAAATATCATGTCTTAGTTCAAACTGCTAGGTCACAGGAAATTCTTATGTAACATAGTCTTTAAAGGCAATTTCTGGCAAACAAAACAACCTGAGCCTTTCCTTGATAAGCCCTACATGTTATTTACTTGCATACTGTGTATTGGCTTGCGGAGCATAGTGGATTTGTGCTCACCCTCATATTTTCAAAACCAGAAATAGAAAACCAAGACCACTATGCTTACAATGATGAACTTGCCACGGATGGAGGAGCCGATGAAAGGAATTAGGACGACTTTCACGAGTTCGAGTCCTAGACGAGTAGACTTGATGGAGATTATGTGCACATTATTATCAAGACCTAGATAATACCTGTTGCACATATTTACCCCTCAGTCGCTTGCCTGTGGATGTTGGTCCTACTTATGTTTATGCTTTTTGTTGTTGTCTTTTGTACTATAGATATTTGGCCTGGTTGGTCCTTTTGAAAACTGTCACCCAACGTGGTGTATTTCAACTCTAGTATGTAATATTATGGTTTTGGTATGTATGAAATGATGTAGCAATGTATCTGTGAGCATTATCTACTGATCTAAGGAATAGTGCAGTAAATCACAGAGGATTCTAGGTTGAAAAATCCGGGTCTGACACTGCCACACACAAACTCCATGTACATCAAATGGATATAAAGACCACTTTCCTAAATAGAAAGTTAGATGGGGAGATTTATATGCAATAGATCGATAGCTTTGTGGTTGAAGGGCAAGAAAAGAAACTATATCGATTAATAAAATCTTTGTATGGCCTAAAGCAAGCTCCCAAACAATGGCATGAGAAATTTTATAGTATTGTGACCTCGGTCGGTTTTTGAGTGAATGAAGCCGATAAATGTGTCTACTATCGGTTTAGTAGGGGCGAATGTGTCATTCTGTGTCTTTATGTGGATGACACATTGCTTTTTGGGACCAAAGTAGATGTAATCAATAGAACAAAGTCTTTTCTCCCATAATTTTGATATGAAAGATCTGGGTGAAGCTATGTTATTTTAAACATCAAGCTTATAAAGGGTGAGAATAGGATTACTCTTTCACAATCCCATTACGTGGACAAGGTCCTAACCAAATTTGGATTTATGGACTGTAAGCCAGCTGCCACACCCTATGATCCAAATGCTAAGCTACATAAAAACACTGGACATGAAAGAGGCCAGCTTAAATATTCTTAAATTATTGGATTTTAATATATCTAACCAATGTAACGAGGCCTAACATCTCATATGTTGTAAGCAGATTGAGCGTTATACATCCAATCCAGGAGATGATCATTCGATAGCACTGGAAAGGGTACTTAGGTACCTAAAGGGGACCTCAAATTTGGAAAATACATTACTCTGGCCATCCAACAGTCTTGGAAGGATTCAGTAATCCTAACTGGATCAGTGACTCAGATGATATGAAGGTTACGAGTGGCTATGTGTTCACTCTAGCAGGTGAGGCCATTTCACAACACTCTTCTAAATAGACTATCCTTACACGATCCACTATGGAGGCTGAGTTAGTAGCACTTGATTTAGCAACGATAGAAGTAGAATGGATTAGAGAACTCTTTTCTGACCTACCTGTGCTAGAAAAGCCAATTCCAGCAATATTAACCTACTGTGATAACCAAACCGTTCTGGTTAAGGCGAAGAGTAGGAAAGACAATATGAAGTCCTCAACATGTATAAAGAGGCGACTTAAGTCGATAAGGTATGCCAGAGAGACAGGTGTTATTTCTATAGAATACAATCAGTCTAAAAGGAACTTGGTAGATCCTTTCGCTAAAGGACTGACGTGGAAGGCCATCCTTGTAGCGTCTAAGGGAATGGGGCTCATACCAATGTAAAGGCTCACATTGGTGGTAAGCCTTTACATCTAACTAGACATTGGTGGTAACATATCCTAGAAGATCAGAGATCCTATGAACTAGACTCTAGGACAACAAACTATGTAAGATTAGAGAGTACATCTAACGGGTCCTATTAGTTGCAGTGCTCTTTTGCTGTATGGGAGGTTGAGCAATAGCTCTTAATGAATTTGATACCTATATGGGTTCGGGAATCATCCTACAAGATTCCTTGGAGAATTCATCTACTTGAGTATGATCGTGAGGTCGTGATCAAAGGAAGATAAGGGTATACTTTCTTAAGTACTCATGAGCTAGATACGGGGACGTGACCGTAACGTCCCAACTCGAGAGGGAAAAGGGCAAGTCGCCAAGTACAGAATGTAACTTGGGCAAAAATTCTCACACCAAGGCATTGGATCAAGACAAAGTCTGTCTTTATCTGTGCAGAGTCGTAGTTCTTGTTGCTATGCTTTGGGTTCAAACCCACAAGGTACCCATCGTCGAACAGTTGTATATTAAACAAGATTTATGAACATCTTTTATCAAATTGATAAATTGGTGGGGACTATTGGATTTTTGAGGGTATTTGGGTAATTTCCCAATTTGAGAAAAGGAAAAATGATGGTCCCACCTGTTGGTGGGACAACAGAGGGGATAAGGCGTCGGCTCTCTCACGTGTGCCTGGGAGAGCTCAGTCTGACTGAGTCCTATGGCGTCCAGGTCTTGCATCAATGGCAGTGGTGATAGAGGCGCCACCGACCCGTGCGCCTCGACACCAGCAGTTGGCTGTAGCCCGCTGGCCACCTCCTCGCCTCCCTATATAAGACAGCTCTTCTCTCCTCTCTTGGCACCTAAAGAAATCCGTCAGCTATCCTCCTCTTGATCTCTTTATTCTCTTGGTTGTGACTCGGTTTGTGCCTTGAGGCTATTGTCCCACCGTGTTTTCTCACCAGCGCCGACAGTATAGTGGTCTGGATTGGTCTTCTCCAGTATTCCCTATGTAGATTCTTGTGCCATATCTTTTGGAGACTTGGCATCAAGGTATTTGGGGATCTTGCCCGTGAGGACTAAATTCGGCAGGCTCTCGACCGAGTTGAGGGAAGAAGAAATTGACGCTTGGTATTTGTGTTCTTGAGTACTCTTGGCCAGCACATTCTGTCGGTCTTGTGCGGCATCCTCCTCGACCCTCGACTTCTTCTTCTCTGTGTGCTGAAGTTCGAAGGCTGGCATTGTATCTCCATCAACCTTGTCTCCTTGTGCAGCATTACGAGGCGTTTGGTTTTCCGGGATAGCGCCTTGAGGCATGCCTTCCCTAGATTTCTACTCAGTTGTTTTGAGTACCACTAGTGTTGTGAGTATTTCGGCATTCATATTACTTTGCTTCTGTTCTTGTCAAATTACCATTCTGGAGATATTGCAAAGTGATTTTGTGGGCTAAGCACTAGTGTTCAATGATGATATGACATGAAAAATCTAAAATTGTATATGAAATTGAGTATAGATTAGTCTTGAGCATTCGGTTGACTTGCTATTGTTATACTATGATCATTGAAGCTATTTGACAATACTTGCTGCTCAGTGTAGTTTCGGTTTAGATTTCTGTGATTTATTTCATTCACTATAGTTGATTTCTGAATACTCTTGTGCTACTATAATCAGTGATGTTCATGTTAATTGAATGGGAGAATTGATTATGTTTAGCAAAGTATATTTGTGATCAGGTAGTATCATTTAAATAGCAAGGATTGATTTATGCTCAAGATCTAATCTATAGGCTTTTATATGTAATCAAGATTACATTTAGTCATTGTTGTGATGACCAAGATCAAATCTTGTGCAACTATATTTCTGAGAGCAATAAATAACATGTTAAACCTTAGTCTTATGTTGATTTTGATCACATACATAGTATATATGCTGAGCTTAGTATTCTGGTGGAATAGCTTAATGTTTTTACATGTGTACGTTGCTTAAGTCATTAAAATGTTGCTGTGATCATGTCTTTATTTATAATTATACTAGAATTAAATCTGAATATTTTCTTATACCGCATATATTACAACTAGTCACTTCGTCAAGGATAGTCAAGACAAGGCATGGTCTATATTGCCTTAAAAAAGCATGGTCTATACTAATATTATAATTGCACATGCAAAGAGAACTAAGCTGGCTTGCAATATGTTTGCTGATATATCCAATGCAAGGTGCTCTCACACGGATGCTTAAGCGAGAGAAAATATAGCCCTCTTTCCTGATGCTAGCATTTCTTTGTAGTGCATGTTTAGGGTGTTGTAGGGGGTGTTCTTTTGGGCTTTTAAAAGTGGCTTTTGGCTTCTGCTACAGTACCTAACTTTTAAACGGAGTATTTTCTCAAGACGGGGTCTACAAGTTAAACGATCTACACGTTAAAAGCTCAACATCTGTACCAGCTAAAATCGCAAGTGAGTATCTGTCTCTCCGTAATCTGTACCGTAAACAGCCAAAATTCAAAAATTTCAGCCAAAAGCCATAAGCCGCAGCCGAAAAGAACAGGCCCGTAGTATATATCTAGTAATCAGAGGTAGTTGCGTACATGAGCACTTGTTGAAGCGTCGGTGCCCCCTCGAACAACGATCGATACTACTAGATAAACAACTTATGTGCTCTACTCCCTCCGTTCAAGAATTTACGATGTTTTAAAAATTATGTAGTCAAACTTTTTTAACTTTAATAACTTGTATATAAAAACTATCTAGATTAGTCAAATAAAAATAATATCATTTGATTAGTTATAAACATTATTTCTATAATGTAATAATTTTATATTTTTAATGAATATTTTTATATAAAAAGTAGTGATAGTTGCATGTAAAGATTGTGTCAATGCCCAAAACATTATACTTCCGTGATCAAAGGGGTATGTGGCAAGCAAAAGTTTTCTCTAAACATCCCTCCAAACGACCAAACCTATGCATGGCCTAAGATACCTTAGCCAATTAACCTTGGAAGTTGAAAGAGACCAAAAGTACAAGGTCCAGTTGACCATGGCATGAATGAATGGAGTGTACGTAACGTTGTGACTCGTGAGGACTTTAGAACAAATTATCATATACGGCCATCAGGAATGTGAACGTAATGTTTTTCAAGGGAGCCACCGACAGTAAGACTGCATGATTACAACATATCAATTCAATCGCTGTAGGTGGCGTGCAATATTTGTATTTGCTTCTTTTACATACAGTAATCTCCCATCACTTTTTTCATTTGGCTGCGCGACGAAATATGAATGCAATGATTCTTGACAAGCACAACATAGGACGTCGTTTAGTTTTGGACAACTTCTGATAGAAAAGACAGAACTTTGCATTTTGACATAAATCCGGCATAACATAATCTTTTTTATTGGCCGACCTTAAAATAATGTACTTTAAAATGTTGTAATTACCATATTCAAGTTATAATAAGCACTCCATATATTCCAGCGAAACGAAAACTAGACCTCAGATCTGAACTACTACTAGAGTACTCTATCGATCGGCCTTTTCTTTGACTTGATTTTGTTCTCTATTCTCGATGAAATTAAAATTTCGGTCATAATTTTTCCCTTTTTTGTTAGTTATTTCGTGCGTCTTTGTTTATTGCATGGGAGAACTTCTAATCGATCGTTAGATGACGGGACATTTTCTGCTTACGATGGAAAGCAATTTTAGCACAGCTTAAGGTGATGATCAGTTGGGCTTTTTTTGGTGGCTTTTGGCTGAAATCACTGTAGCTGACAGAGGCTTATTTAGCCTAATTAAATTTAAAAAATTAAAAAATATAAAAAAAAATATGTTAGTCCATTATGTATAATACAAACGAATACGGAAAAAAGAATCGACAAAAAAGCTCAATAAAAAACTAAAAGTTCAGAAAAAAAACAAAATTTATAAATAATAAAAAATAAATCAGAAGTCAGAAACTTAAATCGAACCGATCAGAAATTACATATTATTGTGTGTCAACTACCACCACCACATGCAATTCACAAAATAAATACGTCACCACGTGCACGGATGCACCCGTACGTAGCTTATTCTGCACCCAACGTGTCCAGCCCATGGTGGACATAAATCAGATTAGATTAAACACAAGTTTCTAGGTGGCGCACCATTAATTCGACGTGCCACCTAATGCTAATCGTGATTTATGACAGAGCCCTACCGACTCGGCGGCTCCAATGCTACCAATTTGCTAGAAAGGAAGAAATAAAGGCCAGTTTTTTTTTGTTTAGAGCAAGTTTAATAGTATAGATAGCTGCTACCTTCAATACATTTCCATGTCATCAAAAGGTAAGATACAGCCAACTCATACAATAAGCTGGCTATAAGTTGTCTCTACAAGAGCTCTCAATCATTTAATACATACATGAGTATTGGTCATTTAATACATGCATGTGTATAGCAGTTAGTTCTATTGGTACATGCATGGATAACACCTCTTTTCATGTGCTATAGCCTGACTCTTGCATGAGAGCCGGCTTAGCTCTCTCTCTCTCTCTCCTTTTCTCTCCCCTCCACATAGGACTATGCTGACATGGATTCCCTTATAGCTAGCACAGTCAGCCTTATTAAACTTGCTCGTATAGCTTACATCTTCTCTCGAACGAATAAACGAAATGTTTTTTCATTGTTATTCTGAAATGATTGATTAGTATAATTTTTTAAAACAACTTATCAACTTATTAACATTCGATTCATTTATATAAACATTCATATTACAACTAAAAACTATAAACTACAGTATAAAAAAAACCTACCAAAGACTGATACTCCTCGCTCAACGGTAGGTTCAGCCAACTGGCAAGTTGGACCACGTCACATGAGAAAATGCTAACGGCCAGTGGTAACACACTAACACTAGCACCTACTAGCATTTTTTTCTTTTTAGATTACCTACAAGCAGCTGACTCTGCATTTGGTTATGATATTGCACCTTAACAAGATCATTGGTAGTCCAAGTCAAAATGTCCTATATTTACTCTAGGAGAAAAACTTTATATTTTTCTTGTCCAAGTAGTTTGATGTAAGAGATCACTCCCCTGTTAATACACAAATATCAGTTTAGACAATGATCTATTCTCCAATATACACATTTGATTATGAATATTTCTAGTCATATAATCTCAAAAAAAAATCTAGCTATATGTGTAAGGAAAACTATAAGAAGTATAATATAACAGAAGAAAATGATAAATCTACTAATATTCTTCTCATATGATTAATCTAAATAGTGTTACTATATTAGAGGTTAAAATTTTAAAGGTTTGACTGTATGAGTGAGTAATTTTTACTTTCCACAATAACTGGCTGGGTTCTTTTCGTCTTCATGCTTATGGTTTTCTATTTTTGTCATAGTAAATAACTTTCAAACAGTGCATCTTTTCAAGACGGGATCTACAAGTCGAGTAGTAGATACTATACCAACTTCAGCTATACCGGCCAAAATCACATACGACTATCTTCCTCTTTGTATTCTCTCTCATGAACAGTCAGAATTCAAAAGCCATAAATCACAACCCAAAAGAATCCACTCATTAAAGTGTCATCCTAGGATGCATACCGCTGAACCGCTTTAACATTTTCCATAGATATCATCACACATATGCCAATCAACATGAAAATGATATGAGTAAATTTATCATAAAATATATTTTTATAATATTTTATAAGGTAGCCTTCTTCCATAAGAAATAATAAAATCTAATTGTTAAAATCGCAACCTAGATATTTTAAAACTCCAAAAAAACACTTCTGTTGTGACGGGAGGCAATACTTCGTATTGCCAGCTTACTTCTTGAAAAAAATTATATTGTTCAAAATATCGTAGTCTTTTATACAGTAAACCTATATTTCATTTATAATATTACTCCCTCCAATTATGGAAGTTGTTTTGGATAGCACGGTCTCCAAACTACAACTTTGACAACTCTAAATTATAATATTATGAAAGTATCTTTCATGACAAATCTACATGTACCAGTTTCTCGTGCCCAAACTAAATAATAAAAAATATATTAATGACCAAAGAACATCTGACTCAACGTTCAACAAATCAAAACTGGACGGCGCCTAGGCACGTGGCAGTGACCTCCCACTGCGATTTTGCTAAAGTCAAAGAGCAAGGCAAGGAGGTGCATTAGGAGGTCTTGGTCGGCCAAAGGCAACCTGGGCAGAGCTTGATGCAACATTCTAGGCAGGCATTGAGTGGGTTGGGTGAACACCGAGGTGGCGTTGGTGCTAGGGGAGGGAGAGAGAGAGAGAGGAGGAAGCAATGGAGGATAGGGGCGTGTGCTGGCATGCGGGAGGATATAGGGAGGGGGCGGGAGAAGGGATAGGGTGGAGGCAGAGGAGGAAGCACCCGGTGGTTGTGGTGGTTGAAGGCAGTGGCGATGTGAAATCTGGAGGTTGAACGTGGAGGTGTGTTGCAGTCCTAGAGTTTAGGATTGTATGGGCCATGTGGGCTACACTAGACCAAAAGTATTAGTCATGCTAGGATACGAGTAGGCTACACTAGCACAAATTTTAAATTTTCTACCACATGAACAAGGAAGCTATGTGAGTAAGAGATCATATATTGTCACCACTAGACACGCAGTGCAGTGGAAGAAGAGTTGAAGTAGCTCGATTCAACATATTGTTCATTAATGTAGTGGAAGTAGTCAATCGTCCATGAGAGGTAGTTGATCTTCACGAGCCTATTGTCTCCTCCTTGTGATCGTCCTGATCAGTGGCGTAGTTGTAGCAGTGCCTCTACCAAATTCTACACATCCAGGGATGAAACACCGTGCGTCGGTGCACTACAGAGGTTTCGAGAGGAGGCAGTTAGGGTTTTGATGGGTGTGTCTTGGGATCTCCTATGGTCCTTGATTTCATGTCCCATCCTCATCTCCACGCGTCTCTCTCAATATATAGCCTCCAATTATATCCTCATCTAATACAATTAGAATTGTATCCAACTCAAAGAGTCTCCGATCAGATCCTTATCTAGTACACGTAGAGATCATATCCCACTCAGAGTCTATCATCTAAACCCTTATTATTCCAACCCGTTAAGTCTATGACCCTCTAGGTTCATGTATACTTAGTTGTAACTCAGAAATACCTTTCTGATCACTGGTATCAAGCAACCCCTAGCAGGACGTATTAACCCTCAAATATATAGAAAGATCAATCTGGATAAACCTTATGCAATATAATTTGTAAGTAGGTCCTAGTCACTCATGATCAGCTCATGAATCCTTATGACCAAATCATATATGGTCACGACCAGTTCGTACCCCCATACGACTAGATTGTAGATCAATATGTGATATGTCTGACTAGGTCATGACCAGTCAATACTCATACTACTAGTATGCATCCAGTCAAACCTATCAACATGTTTATGTATTTCCTTTTGCCTCATGATATTTGATTGAACTCTAGGTGAGAAATATGTCATCCATAGATTGTTCAATCAGTTTTCGATCTAGTGATGGATAACTTTATGTAGTTGACTCTTCGACCACTCGTGGCATGGACATGCAATTTCTTTATCTAACCACATCGAGAAGCCCAAGGATATTTATCCTGTTATGTAGGAGGGGTAAATCCTATATCCAACTAGTCATATTCCTCTACATGTTTCATAGACTACCCGAAAGCTACCTTTATAACTACTCATTACGGAGTAGCGTTTGGTAACCCTTAAGTGCACTATTACACACGTAAACATATTCTCTAACACATAAAACATAACAATCTCAATAGTGTCTTAAGGTTGGTCAATCCAACACCATATTCTCTAACATTTGTCCACATCTATTTGACATCCCCATATATATGACCAATGAAACATGATCATCAATCAATACATGTACTGGTCTATAAGTCACTAATATTCTGACTAGTGACATTCGACTAGAGATATTTTAGAATAACATCATACAGCAAATAAAGGGCTTCACCAACAATTCAAATACTTGCCAACCTTTATAAATGATAATTCATTCAAGGAACATAATAGCATTTATTTCAAAGATTATAAACATAGAAGTGTTGGACCGAAATGGCGACAGAGGGGGGTGAATGTCGGCTACTTGAAAATACGACCCCTCAAAGGTACCATCAAAGAACTCTCTCCAATAGCTACTAGGAGCTATGAAAAGAAGAAAACCATATTCTAAAAGCCTACTGAAAACTCAAGAGAAAAGGCTATTAAAAGGGGCTCAAGAAAAATCACCAAAAGGGCCCTTAGGCAGCAGAGGGCGGTCAGACCGCAGAGGACCAGGCGGTCAGACCGCGGCATGAAGGCCAATCTGACCGCTGGTTTAAACCCGGTCAGACTAACCGGTCTGACCGCCCGACGAGTTCCAGGGCAGGCAGACAGCAGATAATGGCTCTGAAAATTCTGAAACTTGCTGATTTGGAGAGATTTGAGGAAACCTTCTCTTCCCTTGAGGCAGAAAGAACAGGAACACTAACTAAATATCATTTGGCACACTGGAAACCAAATATTTCACTAGGAGGACAAGAAATTCAGATTTGAGCCAAGAACTTGCAAAGTACAGAGACAACACCAAAATCCAAATTCCTCTCCAAACTTGAATCTTTGGTCATGAGCTTTTGTAGTTAGATTAGCAATGATCTCAGGACTGTCCAGACCAACACTCAGCTCATCTTATGAAGGGAATCAAGATTCTCAACAAAGCCCTAAAAATGAAAATAAGAACAGAGAAGCCCAAAAAGCTAAATCTGAGATTAAATGTGATTTGCTCTTGGGAAAAATGATCAAATGATCTTGAGGCATCATCCCAACATAGAGCAACACATTTTGGTACCTCTCAGCAAGAATCAACAAGAAAACTGAAAATCAAAAAATCATGCAAGAAAGGTATCGAAGGAAAAACAGGGAGCACGGGAGTAAACTCAGAAATTTCATTCCCAATCAAACGATTACATAGGAGTTCCCATACGCATGGACATTAGAACAAGGGTTGATTACAAGCTCATCAATCCATCCTCTCCCTCTCCCAAACACAGGAACACACCCACTCTCTACATGCTTGGG
Organism: Dendrocalamus latiflorus; assembly: GCA_017311315.1. NCBI lineage: Eukaryota > Viridiplantae > Streptophyta > Magnoliopsida > Poales > Poaceae > Dendrocalamus > Dendrocalamus latiflorus. The sequence goes on along the minus strand of CM029639.1, from coordinate 31,431,169 downwards.
AAAAGCACACACAGAGTACTACGGGAGACAACCCTCTGCTGCCCTCAACTACTCTCCAACTACTAAAGAGAAAGCAAAACCACCTCCCAAAGCTTCTTTTGACTCAAGCAAACCCTAACTCTCTCCTAAAGCCATTGGAATGCATGCAGCCACTCACTCCTATTTATAGTCCTTGGCTAACGGGTCTCCAACCCGTTACGCCCGCCAAATCCAAAGGAACCCGCTCCCGCTTGTGCAGCCTCGCGAAATTACCAATTCGCCCCTCCTGCACCTTCCGGGAAGCTTCTGCGTCTCTTGTCGTCCAAGCCTCGCAACCACCTCGAGTCTCCGCCGTCTTCGACACATCCCGACCGTTCTGACCTTAGCACCACCTGCGCCTAGTGTCGCCTGCTCACAGTCACCGACTGGTGGGACCCGCCTGTCAGCCCCACGTCTATCCCCGAGCTAGACTCTACTTCGTCGTCGTGACCGCCATGGATTCCTCTTGCCTTGTTGTCTCTTTGTTGGACTCCACACCCCGACCTACTACAAAAGGGCACCCCGCGATGCCATAGAACTCACCCCGAGCTGCCCTAACATCGATCGTGCACCGTCATCACCAAATTGCAGTTTTTTGCCACCATCGTGCTTGCTATCTTTGCTGAGCAATTCCTTGCATCTTGGAGCTCCTTCGTTGAAACTGATCGGCCCGAAGACCACCGAAGTGAAGCTTTGGGATGTACGTTTAGTATGCTTAGCTATTCTTATAGTTGCGTTTGGCTCATCATCACATTGATCTATTAATTAATTTTAACTTAATGAGATGTTAAATCATAGTGGTCAACCACAGTTATGAAATTCGTGTGCCATGACATAGGTAGTGTCATTGATGTTGGTTAAATAAAATGGTTTTCACTTGGACGAGTGATTATGCAGTAAAGGGGAAGTGTGGTACTGATTAAGGACTTAACTTTATGTGTCATTGATCTGAGCTTTATCATACAACCACAAGTCTAGTATCGGATGGACCTGGCTAATTAATTTGTGATGTTTCTACTTTGACTTCATCATTGAGATGATGTGGATGGTTAGTTATTTTTTGGTTAACATTTCCCATGGTGCAAGAGGGTGTTTTTGACTAGGTGGTTAGTCTACTCAATAGTGAAACCTTAGCTGGTAAGATTAGGTTGTGATTGAGCATTATAAAGGTCATATCATGATCTCTCCATGACACACCCAAGGAAGTGTGCTAATCACATGGCAATATAAGATAGTCATGTCTTGTAGATAAAGTTATGTAACATCTGTAGAGTATAAAAATATTCGAATAGTCGTATCTCTGGTTATGGACAATGCTTGGTGATTTCACACGAAGGGTAGAATTTCATAAAACTTTGGTTAGATTTAGTTGCGAAGTGAATAGCTAGTTCACTTGCGGTTTATTCAATTCATTTGAATTATTTATTAAATAATCATTTTCAAAGTGCATTTCAACCTATTTATTGTATTTAATCTAATTTGTTACTTTCTACAAAATACCATTCATCCATCATTTGATAAGTCCTGCATAATTATAGGGTAGGTTCTTTTGGGTTGTGGCTTATGGCTAAAATTTTTAATTCTGAACAGTTCGCAAGAGGCAGTATGCAGAGGAAAATAATCGCATGTAATTTTGGCCGGTATAGCTGAACTCGGTATAGTTTAAAAGCGCACTGTTTAAAAGTTGGTTACTGTAGCAAACGTGATAAGCCAAAGCCATAAGTGCTTCTGAACTCACCCATATTGCATCTTGTTACAAATGACTTGCTGAGTACTCTATATTTCACGGCTATATACTTTGTTACTCAGTTGCTGAGAAAGAACCATATTAGCCAAAGGTACTTGAAGGAGGATTCTTTAGCGACTTCTCGGATTAAGATTTCATTTTCCAGTCGATTGCCTATGGCATATTGAATAGCTACTATGCTTATCTTTATCTTTTTTTTGTCAACTAGATCCTTCTGGCTATTATTTATAAACTTGGCCATAAGGTTACTACTCTAATAATTAATAATATTTGCATCTTTCATAGTTAATCATGATCATGGTGATATTTTATCTATCTCTACTGTGTGCACTAGCATGATCCTGAACTGGTGCAGAATACATAGAGAGTCTACATTTGCATATTCGGGTCTCGACAGAGGTAGTATCAGAGTCATATCGACTGTAGGATGAAGCCCTAGTTAGAGTGGTCAATTTAGCAAAAAACTTTAAAATCTATTTTCTAAAGCAAACCAACAAAATGAATATCTAGTATATCTCTATTCTTTCCTCATTCTTAAGTTTCTTGCTCTTCACATTTTTTGGAAATTTGTTCTCAATTTTTAAATTAACTTCTTATCCTTATAATGCCATAGATGTCTCAAGTTTCCATAACTAAAGTGGTGGTTGGTCTGGAATTCTTCAAGCATTGTTGCAAAGTTTCGGATCAAAGAGGCAACCAGTTTATTTCATAAAGGGTGAGACAACGATGAACCAATGCATTGGATTCAGGACATGATTGTACTTTACTACAAAGATTTGGCACCAAGTTCATCATCATAGCCTGAAGTGTTACAGTGCTCATGAAGATTTGTCTATGCATGGAGACACACATAAAGCTATTTGATGTCTTTGCAAGCAGTACAGAATCGGTTTGCCTAAGCTTATCCAGAAGTTTGAAGAGCAATATGCAGCAGTGTCCAACACAACAGAGCAAGAGGAAGTTATAGAGGAACCACCACTATAGTCACCAGTTTCATTACCATCACCTACTCCTAGTCCGGAAGAAAGATGGCACATGACTGGCAATCGTTAGCGGTATCTTCACCATTTCATTCCAGCCGAAGCAAGAGAATTGTTGCTGTAAGTTTGCAACTCATGGGTGTTCTATAGCGATTTAGAATCATAGTCAAGTGAGCATTATTTAGCAAAACCAAAGTAGGAGCCATTAGATTAGAACCCTATATAGTTTTTAGAATAGTGTAGATCGTCTTGCCTTCTCTTGGCCATTGTGTGGGATGTGAGCTGCAGTTGTGCCTCGGGCATTATATTGTAGTCATATCAAAGATCTTTATATGTGAAATTTAATGCATTTTTGCTAGTCTATTTTGGCTAAGTGGGTGATTTTAGTTTATGATTGTCCTTAGTTTATCCCCCTTAGACGAGTTTACCACGTATCTTTGTTTTCCCTCTTTCCTTTTTTAACCATGGTGATGACTTAGCAGATGGTCAATACTTAGAATTCATCTGATCGTAGTCAGATGCATTCAGATCCTAGTAGTAGTGTCGCAAATTCTTTAGTTCAGGGCTAGCAGTCAACTCCAACCAGATTGGATTCGACTCTAAGTCAGTTCATGGTAGCCCTGACTCAGCTTATGAATACAACGATGTAAAATATGAATAACTTGATGAATCAGCAAAATAAGAAACCTGCTACACCTCAACCAGCTCATCCGCCATCCAGAGTTGCAGAATTCATGAGGACTAGACCGCCTACTTGGAGTTCATCAGAGCTTTTGGAGGCAAATGATTTGCTTCGTTTTGTGGTCAAGAAGCTAAACCTTGCTCAGTGCACGTATCAAGAGAAAGTTCTCTACGCCACTTGCCAGCATGAGGGTACTGCATTAGAATGATAAGAGAACTACTGTGCAACTTATAAGGATCAACGGAGTTCACTTGGGCAGAGTTCATAATAGCTTTTCACTATGCCCATATCCTGGATGCGATGGTTGAAATAAAGAAAGAAGAGTTCCTTGAGCTTCAGCAAAATAACATGTTGGTGAGTGAATATCTCAACAAGTTCACTCAGCTAGCTTGCTTTGCTCTGGAGGATGTTGCCACAGATATGCACATTAGAAGCACTTCAAGAAGGAACCTAATCCTGGATTGAAAGTTAAAGTCATTGCAAATGATTATGCTAGTTCCTAAAACATGGTGGATAATGTCATACTTATTGAGGAGTCTCACCGTGAGTTGGAAGAATCTTAATGAGGGGGATAATTCAATAAGGAGCTCAGTTTCGTTAGTCGTAGAGAACCCGATTCAGTGCATACTAGCCAGCATGTGTACCTTAGCAGTCAGGTTTCAGGACTCCAGCACCAGCGCCTCATCAGAATGTTTTGGGACCATGCCCTATCAACATTAGTAATCAACCTTAGAGGAATGTTAATCCTGTAGTATCTGTCACTTGTTTCAAGTGCCATGAGCCAGGTCACTATGCTAACAAGTGTCCACAGAAGCAAGATCATACGCTAGTTTATTTCAACTTGGGAGCTCCCATAGTTTTATTTGGTTATGGAGCTTCATATTCTTTTGTTTCTAAGTGTTTTGCTATTAAGTAACAGTTAGGGACTGTTGTTCTTAGATATATTCTTTTAGTTTAATCTCCTGGTTTGAAGTTGAGTACAAACTAAGGATATTCTAGAGTTAAGATAAGAGATAGACTTCTTTGCCAATCTTATTATCCTAGATATCAAGTCTTTGGATGAAATCCTAGGAATAGATTGGCTTGCTAAGCATCAAGCTATGTTGAATTGTGGGAATAGAGCTAACACTTTAGTCAACCTAGGTGGAATTGAAGTGAGTTTTGAAGCTCCATCGGAGCATCCAAAAGAAGCCATGATTTGCCAGAGTAAAGGTGTAATGTTTGAAGATGTGCCTATTGTCAGAGAGTTTGCTAATGCTTTTCCATATGATCTTCTAGGAGTGCCACCAGATAGAGAGGTTGAGTTTTTTTTTATTGAGTTGGTTCCTGGTACCCCTCCTATTTCTAAGAGACCTTACAGGACACCTGCTAATGAGCTAGTGAAATTGAAGAAGCAGATTCAAGAATTGCAAGACAAAGGCTCTGTCAGACCTAGTTCATCACCATGAGAAGATGCAGTACTGTTTGTCAAGAAGAAGGATGGTAGCTAGCGTGTGTGTGGATTATCCTTTACCCAAGATCAATGATTTCTTTGATCAGCTCAAGGGAGTTGGAGTGTTTCCTAAGATTAATTTGAGATTTGGATGTCATCAGTTGAAAATTTGCCAAAAAGACATTCCCAAGACTGTGTTCTATACTCGCTATAGTTTGTATACTAGCAACGTAGGCGTGGCGCCACGCCACGCCATCACGTGAACCGAAGTAAAAGAGACGAAAATTCGTAGAAAAAAGAAAGCGCGGGGTTTTCCTGGGAAAAATCAAGGGTCTTTTCGCGATAAAAGGAGAGCGCAGGGGTTTTCCGGGAAAAATCAAGGGCCTTTTCGGAAGGAATAAGGGCCTGTTCGTAATTATATAAAACCGCGGGCTGCTACCCAGCAAAACAATGTGTAGGGTTTTTTCTGCAAGAATCCAGGGACCTTTCTGCGAGAACCAGGGGCGTAAACGCAATTACCGGAAAGTGCAGGGACCTTATCGCAAAAAAGCCCACCCGGCCGTACGAAAATCCCGCGGGCACGCGGCGGGCGACGGAGCGCTGGGGGCCCGCCAGGGGCGACGTGGCAGGGGCGAGGGGCGGCGAATCCCACCAGCTTTGTATACGGTAGTATTCTCGATGAAATTAAAATTTGGGTCATAATTTTCCCTTTTTTGTTAATAACTCCGTGCGTCTTTGTTTGTTGCATGGGAACCTTCTAATCGATCGTTAGATGACGGGACATTTTCTGCTTACGATGGAAAACAATTTTCTCCACATGCAATTCACAAAATAAATACGTCACCACGTGGACGGATGCACCCCGTACGTAGCTTCTTCTGCACCCAACGTGTCCAGCCCAGTTAAATGAACATAAATAAGATTAGATTAAACAAAAGTTTCTAAGTGGCGCACCATTAATTAATCAGACGTGCCACCTAATGCTAATCGTGATTTACGACAGACCCCTACCTGCTCGGCTGCTCCAATGCTACCAGCTAACTAGGATGAAAGAAATAAAAGACAGGTACCAACAGTCAAGTTGGACCACGTTACGTGAGAAAATGCTAACGGCCAATGGTAACACACTACACTGGCACCTACTACCTTTTTTTTCTTTTGAGATTACCTACTAGCAGCTGACTCTTTGCATTTGTTCACGATATTGCACCTTAATAAGATCATTGGTAGTCCAAATCAAGATGTCCTAGTATATATTTGCTCTTGGAAAAACTTTATATTTTTCTTGTCCGAGCTGTTTGGTGTAAGAGATCACTCCCCCTGTTACTACATAAATGTCATTTCAGACAATGATCTATATACACATTTGATTATTAATATTTCTAGTCATATAATCTCAAAAACATCTAGCTATATGTGTAAGGAAACCTATAAGAAGTATAATATAACAGAAGCAAATGATAAATTTACTAAGTGACTAATCTAAATAGTTTTGCTATATTAGAGGTTAAAATTGTAAAGGTTTGACTGTATGAGTGAGTAATTTTTACTTTTGTCCATAATAAAGTGTCATCCCAGGATGCATACCACCGAACCGTTTTAACATTGGCCAAAGATATCATCACGCGTACATCAACCAACATGTGAAAATGATACGAGTAAATTTATCATAAAATATATTTTTATAATATTATATAACGTAGCCTTCTACAAATATGAAATAATAAAATCTAATTGTTACAATCGCATCTGGATAAAACTCCAAAAACAACACTTACTTTGTGACGGGAGGCAATACTTCATATTGCTAGCTTAGTTCTTCAAAAAAAATTATATTGTTCAAAATACGGCAGTCCTTCGAATAGTAAACCTATATTTCATTTATATTATTACTCTCTCTAGTCATAGAAGTTGTTTTGGACAGCACAGTCTCCAAACTATAACTTTGATAACTCAAATTATAATATTACAAAAGTATCTTTAATAACGAATCTACATGTATTATTTTCATGTGCCCAAACTAAACAATAAAAAATATATTAATGATCAAAGAACGTTTGACTCAATGTTCAACAAATTAGAACTAGACGACGCCTAGGCACTTGGCAGTGGCCCCTGCTACGATTTTGCCAAAGTCAGCGAGCTAGACAAGGAGGTCACCTAGGCGGTCCTGGTCGGCCAAAGGCAGCCTAGGTAGAGCTCGATGCAACATTCTAGGCAAGCGTTGCGTGGCCTAGGCAGCCACTGAGGTGGCGTTGGGTGCTAGGGAAGGGAGGGAGGGAGGGAGGGAAGAGGGAGCAATGGATGATAGGGGCGCATGCTGGCATGCGGGAGAATATAGGGTGTGGAGAGAGAAGGGATAGGGTGGAGGCAGAGGAGGAAGCACCTGGTGGTTATGGTGGTTGAAGGTGTGCAGTCTGGAGGTTGAATGCAGAGGTGTGATTCAATTCTAGAGTTTAGGATTGTATGGGTTGTGTGGACTGCACTAGACCAAGTATTAGATGTGCAGTAGACCAAGTCAAGTCTCAAAGCAAACCCTACCTCTCCAGGCGCAGCAGTGGACAATCAAATCCATCTTGCCCCAAGCCAAATCCACCTCGTTGTCGCCACGGCAGGTTGGATTCACCTTGCCGTCGCCTTCCCCGCTGTTGATTTTACTTCCACGTGGAAGAGGCGGAGGATGGGGGTGAGATGATGGAGATGGAGAAAGGGCTCGCGATTGGCGGCAAGCAGTGATGGAGGAGATGCAGCAGAAGACCCAGTAGACCTCTGACCGAATCTACCTCCCTCGACGTCAATTACCCTTCCTCATTGCCGAATTCTGTCTCCCCATCGCTGATGTTGAGTTCAGATACTGCTGCTGCTACTTCCGTCTCTGCTCTCTGTCTTCCGCTTTGTGTGGTGCCGCTAGGTCTTCTCTCTATTTATGTGGGCTAGGTACCGCTCTGTCAAACTAACGGCTAGTTCTGGTAACGTTAGTTTCAGTGTATGTATCCAAAATGACTTTCATATGTGAACCAAGGGAGTAACAAGTTTGCAAGATGGGTGCATCGAATCTTCGTATGGTTTATGCATGTTGTCCTGATCTCTTCAATATTTATGGTAAGGGCCTGTTTGGGAGAGCTCCACCAGCTCCAGATTCACGAAAAACAGATCCGAATCCACTTTTCCAAGCCAAACAGTTCTAGCTCCAGCAGCTCCACCATGGATCTGCTCCACCAAAATCATGGATCTGGCTCCAGATCCACCAAATCCATCGAGCACCTCAAGGGGTGCTCCACCAAACTCAAGTTGGTGGAGTTGGGAAAAATTACCCACCATACCACTGATTACACACAAAAAAACGGTTCGTTCTTTTATTTCCCGTCGCTGCGCCGTCCTCTCCGCCGCGCCGTCTCCACCCCCTCCACCGCGCCCGCCCCTTGGCCGGCCGCCGCCGCCTCCGACCAGCCGCCTCACCGCCCCCCAGCCGCCGCTCCGCCTCCTCCTCTGCCGCGCGCCGTGCCCGCCCTCGGCCAGCCGCCCCTGGCCGGCCGCCGCGCCGTCCCCGGACTCGGAGCACCACCAGGGCACCCCGAGCACCTCCCCAACCTTGCCGGACCCCGCCGCTCTCCCCAGCGAGCCGCCGCCGTCTTCACCCTCGCCGCCAAGCCCCCTCTCGCCGCCGGCCCGCCCTGCTCCACCTCGGCCACAGCTAGCGCTCTAGGTGAGTTCAAGAAGGCCCATAGATGCTTCTCCGTCAAGGAATCGAACTCCAATGGCCCGACCCGCCGGCGCCCTTGCTCCCCTGTCTCGGCCGCCGCCCGGTTCGCCGTCGGTCACTGCCGGACGAATCTGTCCGATTCCTCTCTCCCCAAGGAGCGGCCGACGCCCTGGAATCCGTGTTGGTCGGTTCCGCCGCGCCGCCATGGCCGTTCCGCCGCCGGCTTGCCACGTCTCCCTCGCGGCCGGGATGAGCCCAGGTGTGGAACCTGACGTGTGGGCCCGATGCCGGGAACCTGACGTGTGGGCCCAGGTGTCAGTGAGATAGAGGAGAGCAAACTCAGAGCTGGAGCTATACCAAACACTTGGATGAAACCCAGATCCACGGTGTAGCTGCTCCACGGTGGATTTGGGTGGATCTGGTGAATCTGGAGCTGGTGGAGCTCTACCAAACAGGCCCTAAGAATAAGGTTTTCAGGAGAAGCACGCCAATGTGTGGCCAACTGGCGGTTGATCGACTGTGACAACTTTCTCAGTAGGCTATCTGTGGCGTCCATTAGCACAATCTAGGACCAAGAAGAAAAATATCTGCATGCTTGTATGGATGTGCAACCCTCGGCTTGAAAAATGAAATATGGAGAACAACCTGACAAGAAGTCAGCAATTTCTCGTTTTGCTAAATTCTCAAAAGCTTTTCGTTCTGCTACGTGCCACACGGTCCATTTATACACATTTACATAAATCCTCTAGGAAGAGTCAAATGTGGATAACGGGCCTTTTTTCTGTTTTTCGAAGTTACTTTTCAGATTTTCTATAGTAACTAGTTTTTAAATAAATTATCCTTTTAAGATGAAGTCTACAAGTTAATTTAGTACATACTGTAGCGACTTCATTGATATACGTCAAAACCGTACACGAGTTTTTCTTACTCTGTACTCTCTCCTATAAATAGTCAAAAACTATAAACCGTAATTAACTTAGCTATAAGTTACAATATAGAAGAACAGCCCAACATTGGTGGAGACAGTTGTTGTATAAGCAGCGCCAAATTTGTTGGTATGGGCGTACGGCTGATTCTCTTGCCATGTTTTCTGTGGAGGAAGCTTGCCTACAATGCAACTGGTTTGGTACCATTGAGCTGGTGGTCCATGTGGTACTTTGCTCTCCTGCTTTTTAGTAGTTATGCGCAAGATGTCGAACAATTTTTCCTTGCCCACATGCCCTACAGCGGGCGTTATACACTTCAAATCTAGCATAATGTTTGCCTCCCTAAATTTATAGCAATTCTTTGCAGATCCTTCATTTTCCAAACACACAACAAAACTGTAATTAGGAAAATTTAGCAAAGCCCTTCAATTTTTTTCCCTTTTATATCCTTGGGGTGCACTTCACTTGCTTTGGAAGGAAGGGGCACCCGATGTCCTTTCCTCCACACGTCCAAAATCGCCAAGGCAACCGCTGCAAAAATGACACCGGGAATAAAAAGTCAAGGAATGCACGCTAAGCCATCGATTTCGGTGGTGCATGTGACCCCATCGGACGCCAACAACCTTGCCTGAAACCGAAACACCAATCCACCACTTAAGGTCCTACTCGATTAGACTAAAAAATAGGGACTTATAATTAAAATTGTATTGTAGCTAACTGAAATCGCACTATAGCTGAAAGTAGCTAATTTAACGTAATAAAATTTAAAAAATTTAAAAATAGAAAAAAAATATGTTAGCTCATTACGGAAGCAAACGAAATAAGAAAAAAAAACTGACAAAAAAGCTCAAAAAAAAATCAAAAGTTAAAAAAAACATAAGTTAAAATCAGGCTGGCCTCACCTCCATGATTAATCGCCCGCATTGTTCCCAGCAAATTACATGTGCTAGCAAGATTCCACCAAGTAGTGACTTTAGTAAAACGAATCCATACGCAACTTGTGGTCTTATTCCACCAAATAGTGACTTTAGTAAAAAAAATTCATAAGCGACTTGTTGTGTTACTACGTTTTCATTTTCATTTTTTTTTTACTTTTCAATGATTTTTAGCTTTGACTTCTATCTATTGGTACTATTTATCATACTTATCAGCTAAAATCAAAAGCCAATAGTTTAAAAGAATGAGGCCTTAATTCACCTAAAGAAACTCTTCTTTAGTTTAACTAGCTGATATACGTACCAATGGAATATATACAAAACATGAAGTACGTCACCAGTGAGCTGTTAATGCTAGCCAAGCCAACCCTTAATGTTAAGGCTCCGTTTTAAACGATTTCAGCTTTTAGATTTTAGAAGTTAGAAGCTATTTAAAATAAATCGACTTTTTAATTTCATTTTTTTTCTGTTTTTTGGCCTTTGCTTTTCTATTTTCCTCTTATTCTTTTGCAATATCTCAAAAGATATAGCGGTGTGTTTCAATTTTTCTTATTTTTTAACTCAGAAAAAATAATAGTTACTACAGTACAATTACAGCTAAAAACATAAAAAACAAAAAAAACATAACTTTTAAACCGTTTAGCCTAAATGGAGATGTGATGCGAGGACATCTGCCATAAAGAATAGCTCCGTTGTCGTCCCTACATGCTTTTCTTATTAGTTAGTTTTGTATACTATTTAATTCTTTTACTTACTGCTTTGTGTGAGTTGGATCAAAGCTAAGCGTGAAAAAATGAAGCAGCCTATGGGTTTGCAGTGGTTACAACCAACCCCCAACCAAACCAATAACAAAAGAAAAGGAATCGGAGTCCAAACAAATAATACAGAGAGAGAGAAAGAAAAGAGTCGCCTGTAAAACACTTTTAAGAAATTCGGTGAGCAGTCCAAATTCCTGCGCGTTGAGTCCCGGATCATCGAAGCAGGAAGCAGCCTACCACCTACCACGCGGCCACACCACCAACCTCTCTTTTAAAATCCAAATATATATGAATATGCGAGACAAAACTTTCCCCAAGGAATACTACTTATTTCCACTAATTAATCGTCCTATTACCTGCATTTCTGGCTACAAATGCTTGGCGATTCCGCCTTCTGCCTCACTGTTCTTGCTCGCCCACCTCTCTCCCCTCTCTTCTTCTTTCTTTGACTTCTCTGTGTGCGCCGGTGTGCGCGTGCGTGCGATTCGGTGGGTGTGCAGCATTGTGTCGTTCGATCCTTGAGGCGCCGGGGGATTTGAGATGACGTCCACGGCGTACTCGCGGCCGTCGAAGCTGCCGGGCGGCGGCGGCGGCGAGCGGAGGCTGCCGCCGCGCCTGATGAGGAGCCTCACCACCAAGATCGAGCCCAAGAAGCTCGGCGTCGGCCTCGTCGCCGGCTGCTGCCTCGCTCTCCTCACCTACGTCTCCCTCGCCAAGCTCTTCGCCATCTACTCCCCTGTATTCGGTGCGTACTGGTTCCAATCCAATCCAATCCAGGGAGCTATACATTCGATTAGTCCCCAAGCTTCCTCTCTAATCTAATCTAATCGGGGATGGCTGTTGAATTCGTCCTCAGCCAGCACGGCCAACACGTCCGCCCTGCTGCAGAACTCACCGCCGTCGTCGCCGTCGTCGTCCGTCCCGGAGACGGAGGCCATTCCGCCCCAAGAAACAACATTTACTGGCGGCAACAACGACAATACCATGGATCGCGTCGATCTCCCGGAGGAGAAGCAGCCGGCGGCGGCGGGAGAGTCTCAAGAACCCGGCTTGCCGGAGGCGCTCTCGAGAAAGGTCGACGCGGAGAAGACGGCGGCGACCTCGGAGCCAAAGCCATGTAAGGAATCTTGCCTCTTTCTCTGCCCCTTTTCTTGCGCTGAATGCAAAGCAGAACAAAACTACCGGGTAAGCAGGCAAGTTCTTTTACTGCCATCTCACAGAAATTTAAAGCTCTGTACTTTGCAATCTCGGCAGAAATTGTTGCGCCCACCACAATGCCCACTTCTTGACCAATTAATTTGGGTTGGATTAGTTAGAAATGCGCGAGATCTGCCGTGTTTTAACGGGGATTTGTTGGTAATCTTGTTGGTTAATTCAGCTGAGAAGGTGGGGGAGGAGGAGAAGAGCAATGGCGGCGCTGCGGCGGCTGGGGAGGGTGAGGCAAAGATGACATGCGACGAGAACGGCGTGGACAAGGGCTTCCCGTACGCGCGGCCGTCGGTGTGCAAGCTCGCCGGCGACATCCGCGTCAGCCCCAAGCAGAAGACCATGTACCTCGTGAACCCGTCTGGCGCCGGCGGCTTCGACGAGAGTGGCGAGAAGCGGCTCCGCCCGTACGCCCGCAAGGACAGCTTCCTCCTCCCGGGCGTGGTGGAGGTGACCGTGAAGTCCGTCCCATCCGCGGCGGCGGCGCCGCAGTGCACAAAGCACCACCGCGTCCCCGCGGTGGTGTTCTCCGTCGCCGGGTACACGGACAACTTCTTCCACGACATGACGGACGTGATGATCCCGCTGTTCCTGACGACGGCGCACCTCAAGGGCGAGGTGCAGCTGCTGATCACCAACTACAAGCCGTGGTGGGTGCAGAAGTACACGCCGCTGCTGCGCAAGCTCTCCAACTACGACGTGATCAACTTCGACGAGGACGCCGGCGTGCACTGCTTCCCGCAGGGGTACCTCGGCCTGTACCGCGACCGCGACCTAATCATCTCCCCGCACCCGACCCGCAACCCGCGGAACTACACGATGGTGGACTACAACCGCTTCCTCCGCGGCGCGCTGGAGCTGCCCCGCGAACGGCCCGCGGTGCTCGGGGAGGAGCCCGGGATGCGGCCCCGGATGCTGATCATCTCCCGCGCGGGGACGCGCAAGCTGCTGAACCTGGACGAGGTGGCCGCGGCCGCGTCGGAGCTGGGCTTCAACGTGACTGTGGCGGAGGCCGGCGCCGACGTGCCCGCCTTCGCGGCGCTGGTGAACTCCGCCGACGTGCTGCTGGCCGTGCACGGGGCCGGGCTGACGAACCAGATCTTCCTGCCCACGGACGCGGTGGTGGTGCAGGTCGTGCCGTGGGGGCACATGGACTGGATGGCGACCAACTTCTACGGGCAGCCGGCGCGCGACATGCAGCTCCGGTACGTGGAGTACTACGTCGGCGAGGAGGAGACGAGCCTGAAGCACAAGTACCCCAGGGACCACGTGGTGTTCAAGGACCCCCACGCGCTCCACGCGCAGGGGTGGCAGACGCTCGCCGAGACCATCATGAAGCAGGACGTCGAGGTCAACCTCACCAGGTTCCGGCCATTCCTGCTGCAGGCGCTCGACAAGCTGCAGCAGTAACGGCAAGCCGCGAGCCTCACAGGCACAAAACACACACACAGAAGCAACACAAGAAGAACAACGTATACTACGATTACTAGGAACACCAGAAAGAGAGGATCTGATCAGAGGCGGCAACGGCGGCTTCAAATTGGTAATTGGTTGGTTGGTTGGTTTGTAACAATTTGGGATAGTGCGCTACACACGAAAAATGTTCGTTTTTGTTCACTTGCCATTCTATTGAACAGTGTTTTTTCCTAGTCGTATATATGGGGTATACTACTACCATATGTTCATAAGTTAATCCCAGCCAAAGCGATGTGTTTTGGTGATCAAGAGAGAATTCCATGCAGTACACTGAAGATTAATGGTTGTTTCTGTACATCATAATGTCGCGGGTGGTCACCAACAAGAGGTATGGGAAGGAACCTGTATTAGATCAATGTACTGCGCATTTCAGTCAAGAGATTTCTGTGTAGATCAGTTGTACATCCCGTCTGCCTCTGCCTGTGGGACCACCTGCTGGTGAGCTCAATAGTCAGAAATTGTACTACCTTTGACTACAAAGGGCCCCTCTATTCTACGCGTACGAGTAACTGTGGATGACCCCATACTTGCAGCTCTTATCTGACATGAGTTTTCCTACGACAGCATCTACACACAGAAATGCCATGAGCTTTTCTCTGCCTTCACATCACAGTTCAGAAAGACCTTTTACACCTCTCAGACAGTAGTAAACGGTACATAAATGTATGTAGCAACACGTATCAACTGGTGAACTGCATATTCACCTCTGGTTTTTGCTTGTACCACTACGATCTCTGAGGCCTCTAGGATCTCCTGATTGCTCGTTCATTGGTGGCCACAAGGAGCGTGGATGTGTCAGCGTGTAGCGCTACCGATGATGAAGGGAAGGCGGAAAGGCATCGATGCTTTGTAGAACACCCCTGAACAAGTGTGTAGTAACCTGCCTGCCCACTTCGGCCTTAAAAGCCACTAATAATGGAAAGCCGACAGCTAACCGGTTTGTGCAAGAAAGCTGTGAGAGTGAAATACTTAATGGGCACGGACCTGCCAGGAAAAGCTGCAGGCTACCTTTCCCTCGTCTCGTCTTTCACAAGAGAAAAAGATGACAAAGAACGAGAATAGAGGGTCACAGGGATTTGAAATGTTTGTTCGTTATCAGTACGTCTAGTCGCGTGTACGACGGCGCACCGACGAGAGTAACAATGCTATGTTTTTTTTTTCTCTTGTTTGGGTTTTTAGCTTAGATTCTTTTAAAGTTAAAAAAGTTAAACATTGAAAGAAACATATTTTTTAAAGCAAATTCTTCAAACGATTTTTTGAGTCTAAACTTATGTACTCCATTCACGTCGATGTTTCTACTGTCTATTACTATTTTAAAAAGTATAGACAAAAACCATTAATAATAAATAAAAACTATCAATCGTAACCAATAAATTAAACAAGCTAATGGCCTAAGATAGCATGACCCAACAACTAACCGAGGAGAAACCATCATGGAGTCCCTTACGCAGAAGTGTACACGATTGATCGCACATCAAGATGATTGGATTTGTATCCTCCGCCATCGCTTGGACAGGTACACACATTTGTGCAATGCAAACTCCGAATTTTTACAGTATTAGCTCTATTTAACATCATACTAACAGAAACATTCGTCATGTGAAATTAGCAGAAATGATATCTTCACCGTACGGCCACCATGTGGGACGAACAACAAGCATGATGACTGTGTGGCACCTAAATTTAATTATCAACCAAATTAATTAGTACATTAATGAAGTGGTTTTTTAAAGTGAATTCTTCAAACGGTTTTCTGAGTCCAACCCATGTGCGTTGTCCACGTTGATGTGTTTTTCGTCTGCTGCCGTCTTAAAAAATATAGACAAAAAATATAGGTCATAAACAAAAACTATCAGCTGTAGCCTAATAGGTTACACAAGCTAGTGCCCAAAGATAGCATGACCCAGCAACTAACCGAGGAGGAACCATCGTGGAGTTCCTTACGCAGAAGTATACATGTTGCCATGATTGAACGCACATCAAGATGCTCGAATTTGTATCCTCCGCCATCGCTTGGATAGGTGCACACGCTTGTGCAATGCAAACTCCAAGTTTTTGCAGTATTAGTACTATTTAACATCATATTAATAGAAATGATATCCGTCATGTGAAATTAGCAGAAATGGCATCTTCACCCATGCCCACCATGTGGGACGAACAACGAGCATGATGATCGTGTGGCACCTAAATTTAATTATCAAGCAAATTAATTAGTAGAGCAGTTTTTTAAAGCGAATTCTTCGAACGGTTTTCTAAGTCCAACCTATGTGTGTTGTCCATGTCGATGTGTTTTTCATCTGCTGCTGTCTTAAAAAAATATAAACAAAAAACATGAGTCATAAACAAAAACTATCGACCGTATCCTAATAGGTCGCACAAGCTAGTGACCAAAGATAGCATGGCCTAGCAACTATCCGAGGAGGAACCATCGTGGAGTTCCTTCCGCAGAAGTATACATGTTGCCACGATTGATCGCACGTCAAGATGATCGGATTTGTATCCTCCGCATCACTTGGATAGGTACACATGTTTGTGCCGTTTACGAAATGCAAACTCCTCCATGTCCTCATGTATGTGATCGGATATTGGGACGTCTAAATACATGCTGGATAAATTAGGGGGCAATGTCCTCTTCCGATAGTAATATACCAATGACTTGCTGGAGAGATTGTTTACCATCTCCGCCCGTCCAGATTCTAGTCTTTAAGAGCGTTCGTATTAAGCATCTGTTGATAGTTTTGGTTCAAAATGTATAGTAATAACTAATAACTAAAAGTAATGATTTTTAGAAAGATTGAGTGAGTGACAAAAAAGTAAGAGAGATACATATGCGAGACAGGAGTGAGAGGAATGGAATACGTGATGCGCCTGTGACCCTCTAATTTATCCTCAGAGTGAGACATGAGCGAGAAGAAGCCGTTTCGAGAAGCCAAGTATTCATATTGGTTTCTGACTTCTCTAAACAGAAACTAAAAACAGAAGTCAATACGAACAGGTCCATTTTGAGTGCCCATCTAGGGCATGTTTGGTTGCCTGAATTTTCTTCGTCCTGACTGGGTGGATCCGTATAATCTGAGAAAGAGCCTGTTTGGTTGCCTGTATGAGTGGATACAGCCTGCATGAGCGGATGCAAAAATACGCCCTCATCCTGGATGAGTGGATACGCTCAAAATGAGCTTCACTGGCCATCCTGGATGGGTTGATGCAGTGTATCTTATACGGTCCCACGTGTCAGCCTCTCAGGTTTGGTAGACTGCATCCGCTCATACAGGCAACCAAACAGCATCTCAGTTTTTTTTGCATCCGCTCATGCAACCTCACCAAACATCTTCTTTTTCTGAAATACGATTCCACTCAGCCTGCATCCACTCAATCAGGATATACGATACAACCTCCATCCACGAACCAAACACACCCCTACTTCTTCAATGCATGCGATAGTTCTTGACCAATTTTCTTGTCTTTTTTAAAAATCCTCTCTCGACTAATTCAACATGCAAAATGTACGATTTTTATGCATGTGTCCTAGCTAGGCTCGTAGCACTCAAGTTTTTTTTTTAAAAAAAATCCACCATATTTTATATCAATTATTCGCATTTTACGTGATAGATGGCTAAAAGCAGCGCTCGTTGCCTTTTTTAAAACAAGAAATATTTTCTTCTTCCTTAAACAAATGTGCACATGCATCTAATTGCACGACAGAGTATACATATCTCGAGGGCCTCCTTGGAAAGCATGAAACTCAAAACACATGAATAGGAAAAACGCGGGAATTGGTTGTCATGTCCCTCCAAATCCTACAGGAACCAAAAACTCGGAAAAAACTTCAAAAGAGATGTTTGAATGCAATACAGAAAAAACAAAGGATCGCAAGAGACATAGGAAAGAAAATATGAGATATGACCTCATGGAAATTTTCCTTCAAAATCCCTATGAAATAACCCGTTCCATAGGAATTTCAAAGGAATTCATGGGGTTCAAATCCTCTATTCCAAAAGCCT
This sequence comes from Dendrocalamus latiflorus, assembly GCA_017311315.1. Lineage (NCBI taxonomy): Eukaryota > Viridiplantae > Streptophyta > Magnoliopsida > Poales > Poaceae > Dendrocalamus > Dendrocalamus latiflorus. Next base: position 31,413,305 of record CM029639.1, on the reverse strand, counting down.
TCATTGGAATTTTTCCTATAGGATTCTAATCCTCTAAAATTCCTATGTTTTTCCTTCGTTCCAAAGAGCCCTTGAACCATTTTACGGTCACTTTGTCGGTGAACAGTGACAAGCTGCCGATTGAGTGGATCCTTATTAGACTTCCGTGTCCTTAAAGTCACTTCCTGCAAGTTTGGCAAGCATTAGATGAACTAGCCAATCAGTAAGGGCCTGTTTGGAACAGAGAAATTTCACAGGAATTTTGCAGGAATTTTGCAGGAAACAGTTCAATTCCCGCAGGAATCGGGAAAAATTCCCGCATTCCAAACAGGGCCTAACCTCTTTTTCTTCACTAGTAACCGTTTGTGTGGCAGAGATGATCATGAAACTAGCTGCTATTTTATGTAATGAACAAATGGTATCCTGTAACATAAGTGTTCATGTAGACAGGTAAGTAGGAGTTACTTGTTATGGCACTGCTGTATGCATCAGATTGTGATGTTCTTGGATGTATTATAAATTGTTCCATATCTACATATGTTCTTGCTTTGTTTCATTGCGACAAAAATAACTGGAGTGTGCGTTATGCCCATTCCCTGGAAAGAAATTGTGCGGACCACCCATGGTTGTCAAATGATCTTCGACATATATCTACACACTACTATAGAAAACCTAATAGTAGACGCCAAATCACAGACGGTTTTGTGAAACCGTCTGTGATTTACACTATTACAGACGGTTTTAATTTGGAGGCCGTCTGTGGTATTTGTGGCGGGAAAAACGAGTATCTCAGACGGTTCTTACCGCTGAACCGTCTGTGATACTAGAATATCACAGACGGTTTTATAATAAAAACCGTCTGTGATATTCCAGATTATCACAGTATTCTAATATCACAGACGGTTTTATAATAAAAACCGTCTGTGATACGTTTCCCGCCATGCAATCCCTCAAAATTTCATATTTTCCCGCTTAAGTCCGAGTATGGTTCAGTTTTGAGACACCTTCAGTAAAACGGGCATAACTTTTGCATACGGTGTCCGTTTTCGACGTTCTTGTACTCGTTGGAAAGCTAACGACGAGCCCGATCTAAAAAAATGACCTGCTTGCTCCAGTCACTCTCCAAGACCCCGAAAATCGGCCATATTTGAACCTAAACCTGCGTCGTAAGTTTTTGGTTTCTGTTTTTGCCCTTTTTCTTGGTTTTATTTTCGGAATTTGGATTGTTCTTCAACTGCAAAGTTGTAGATCTCGTCGAAACCTTTCAAATGAGTATATATAAACTATATAAACCTTTGCTATTTTATCTTTTCAGACTAGTTGTTTATATTGCATCGGTATATAAAATTTGTGCTCCAATTCACAGACGGTTCTATATATAGAACCGTCTGTGATAATCTGACCGCTGGGCCCGTCGATCCTCAGCCCCACGAATCGTCGCTCCGCCTTTCCGTTCCCGCGCCAAAAATTTCGAATTCCCGCCTCTCCCACCCTCTCCCTCCCCTATAAATATAACCAAAATCCAGCCTCTTTGCTGGTCTCCTCTTCCTTGCTGTCCTCCTCCTTGTTGTCCTCTTCCTTGTTGTTCTTCTCCTCCTTGCTGTCCTCCTCCTTGCTGTCCTCTTCCTTGTTGTTCTCCTCCTTGCTGTCCTCCTCCTTGCAGACGACGCAGAAGCATCTAGCTCGTGCCAACCGGGCAGACGCTCAATCAACGCCGACGATGGTGGTCGTCAAAGACATTCAGCTCATGCGTTGCATCAGGGGCGAGAAGGCATAGAGGATCTTTGCTTGTTGTGTAACCTGCTCGTTGTTCTTGTTGTGTAACCTGCTCGTTGTTCTTGTTGTGTAACCTGCTTGTTGTTTTGAGATATTGTAATGGTATACTCTAATCTTAATAAAATTTGATGTTTTATGTTTGTGAAATGAATTGAGATGTGAATTGGATGTATACATGTACATGTTGATCTGCTTGTTTCAGAGGGCATGACTAGTATTTCCTGAGGCTAGCCAATAAACAGAAATATATGTAGGGGTCGAAGGGAATATCACAGACGGTTTCTGAGTAAAAACCGTCTGTAATGATCAGTATCACAGACGGTTTTTAACTAAAAACCGTCTGTGATTATCAGCTATCACAGACGGTTTTTACTCAAAAACCGTCTGTGATAGCTGATTATCACAAACGGTTCGAAAATCGTTTGTGATGATCTTCGATTATCACTGACCCATAAATACAGACGGTTCACAAAACCGTCTGTGATGACGTTTTCGAACCGTCTGTGATGATATTTTCTGTAGTAGTGACATTTGCACATTTAGATAAAAAAAAAAGAAAAGAACTGATAGAAAGGGAGGACAATGCAAGTGCTGTAAGCTTTTTGTTCTTTTATGTTTTGCAGTCCAAATTCTGAAAGACGAAAGTGGAAGAGAAATGGAGTAAGGCATGTCCAACCTTTAGGCATTAAGAATGATGTGCCATTCTTGCAGTTGTAGCTACTGTTGGTCCTATTCCTGAAAAGCATGCAAAGAACTTCTTTGCTTAGAACATACGTGCTGTCTGCTCAAGGCATCAAGTACTCCGGGTATTTACCTCACATTTATATGCCCCCAAAGGAAACAACCACACAAAACCGTGCCACTGGAATATCTAATTATGCAAATCGACTGTTTAAGCCAAGCCAGGACTCGAAAATAATGATAAAAAAGACTTTTGTGTCTGAAAAAAGAAGAAAACATTGTCTAAATTTCAGGAAAAAGGATTTTCCATCATTTTCCACGGTGCTAATTAACAAGTCGGACCATTGATTCTCGATCTGTTTTCATGGCGCTATATAATAATACCATTTACAAAATTAGATGAGCAGTGGTGAGAGAATTTCGATTACTCAGTGTTTCATACAGTACATACTTTGCATGTCGGGACCAACAGCAGCACGTACATGCTTGTTCCTTCCTCACAAAATAATAATAATAATAATAATAATAATAATAATAATAATAATAATAATAATAATAAAGGCATGCTTGTTCCTGTTTGGTTTTCTGAACAGCTCTCAACATCGAAGTCCCCGGAAATCAAACGCCGGCTGGTGTTTAAATTAGGTACAACAACAAGCTGTTGTTTCCATGTCACACTCACATATGGAGGAGCAGTTTGGTAGACCTGAAAAAATAATGCACAGATTTGACACTGCTGCTGCAACTTGTACTACTAGCTAGCATCATTCAAAACAAATGTTCCATTGAACCTGGAAATGTGCACAAGGCTGGCCGGGTCGCCGTCCTGTTATCTAGTATTAAGCTGACGCAACTCGAAAATTGTCAAACTAGTCAGATCAATTGATTTGCTTGCGCCTCACTCCCAAATGATTATTTTGTAATAAATGAAAAGAATTGCAACACAACTTCCGGAGCTTACCACATGTTACTTTGCTTTACTCTGAATGGTTTTAGCTTCTAACTTATTTTAGTTTTCGACTTATTTAAATCAGAAGTCACTTAGACGTCTGTTACTTTGCTCTACTCTAAATGGCTTTAGCTTCTAACTTATTTTGATTTTTTAGGATTTTTTTGGCTTTTCTTTTTCTCTCTTATTCTTTTGTATTGTCAGATATAACGGGTTTTTACTTTATTTTCTCTATTATTTTTTTTATTTTTTTTAGAAAAAATTAACAGTCGCTACAGTATAATTTCAGTTATAAACTAAAATCTACCGTTAGAAGCTTAAATAGTAAATTAGATAGAGTGGGACCAATATTCGTTGTTACGTCAACTTTTCTCGTTGAATTTTTAAATGTAACTTTTAGCTTAAACCTCCATGATCAAGTCAATGTTGTCCTAAGATCCCGGCGGTTGCTGCAATTTATAGTCCACCATCCATCAATTGCAATCCGAGCACTATATAGTACTTCTCCATTTTGTCTTTTATTTTGACCAGACATATGGAGCGAGAAGGTTATAAGACCAAGATAATTGTAAGGTAAATGAGTACGATAGCCTTGGTGTTAATTTCTTCGGAATCTACCGTATATTAAAGTTGGGAGACTTCCCGACCGGGGAGTTGTGCCACGTCATTTTTTTGCGAGAAAGCCCCTGTGTTTTGCAAAATCGCATAGAGGTTCTCCGTTCTCGCAAATAGGTCCCTGCTTCTCGCAAACAAGTCCATGCCAGGTTTTTTTCTGGAAAGCACCCTCCACTTCACCGATAGCAACCCGCGGTTTCCAAAATTATGTAGAGGTCCTTGTTTAGTTAAGTACAGGTCCTTGGTTTTTTGCGAAAAAGCCCTTTGGTTTTTTTGAAATTACGCATGTGTCCTCGAATTTTTTTAAGAAATGTCTCATGAATTATCGTCTCTTTTACTTCAGTCCACACGATGGCTAGTGCGGCGTGAGGCCGCGCTTACGTAGCTAGTAAAGATAATAGTTAGTGTGATCCATCATGCACAGCTTCCCCTTTTTGGCTCACTTTGTGCAACTCACTAGCGCTCCCCCCCCCCCCCCCCCCTGGATTTTTGTCCAGGTCCGTCAGTAAACCTGTTTCAGTTAGCTTTCATAATTGTGTATGCTAATTGACCAGAATTCAGTTTCCACCAACCACGGTTTGGATAGTTGATTTGTATGAAGTTTTTATTATGATTTATTTAGGATTTGAACATGTTACTACAGAATTACGAGCCTTAATATGACTAAACTAACTGGTTATCCTTACTCTACAGAAATGGGTTCCTTTTCAAACGAGAGACTAGACTCCGTGCCTAATAACTTTGCTTTTCAAATTTAAATGCAGTTCAATTAATTCCAGCGATTTCTATTTGATCGAAGTGATTCTTGTTTCATTTAATCCCTCTTAAATACTTCCTCATTCCAAAATAGATGCTACGTTTTTACGTTAACATGGTCTACAATATGTTAACAAACATCACTAGACTATTAGATGCTATTTGATAATACCCTATTTTTTAATTACATCCATGTAAAAATATAAGTTGCTCTAGGATCCTTGTTGGTCAAACATTTTAGGTATGACTATTAATATATAAAAAATTTCCTAAGTGTCAAAATATAAGTCATTATAGGATCTGTGTTGGTCAAACATTTTTAAGTTTGACCATTAATATATAAAAATTAACTAGATTGGTAACATGAAATTGATGTAACTGCATCCATCATGAAATATACTTTCATAATATATAATTATTTTTATTTGAAATAACATATTTTAATAGAAATTGCTAGTCAAAGTGTCAATTTGGAGACAATGTCAATGTCCTAAATGACTTATATTTTGATATGGAGGGAATATATGTTAACAATGATCATTAAAAATATATATAATTTGGAAATACTTTCATTTCCCTAAGATAAACTTAAAAACTTTTGTGTATATTAGACTACTAGGAGTCCCATCCGTGTGTTGCTATGGGTCTAATGGTGCCTTCAACAATATGGCTTACTTTTTTGTGGTCAACAAGTCGATGTTTCATTTGTTTGATAAATTATGAAATTTATTTAGGGGAGTAGTAAATTTTTTTATAAATGTGAAATAAAATCCCTCTCAATTTGACACCTATATACAAAAATGAACATTTCATATAAAATAAAAATTAAACTTTTATTAATATTCTCTCCACCTCTTTTTATAAGAATACTAGTAAGATGTCCGTACGTTGCAAAGGAAGCTCATAATTTGCACAAAAAATTATATCATATTTTGTTCGCTCATCCTATCAAGAAGATTTTATATCCTCGGGTTCCTTTATATATTTTTTAAGATATTAACATACATGAACAATTTATATCAAAAGGGGTATAATAAGCTCTGATGAAACATAAAGATGTATAGAAAACAATAAAGTTTATTTCACGATACTGTTATGAATATTCCCAATTCTCAATTCAGAATAATGCTTAATTAAACATATACAAAAACAGAAATGTCACAACTTCAGTTTTGAAGGGAAATGTAATTCAGTCCAAACAATTATGGAAAAATTTAGGATTTGCCAATCTATTCGTTGACATTTTAGGATTTGTCACCCATTGTCTCACTAATATGTGGTCTCTAGACCCACTTGTCAGTGAAACATCGAGTGACCAATTCTGAAGTGACAACGAATAGAGTGAAAAATCCTAAATTCCCCTACAAATTATTCATCACTTTTGTTAGTGATATGCCCTACAGGTAATCATAAAGATGATTGTATCACTTCTATGTTTATGATATTTTGAATAATATGTTATTTTGTCCCTTGAATAAATGTCTTTTGTATTGATCAATAAATATGTGATCTGTTTGTGGAACTCTTTATTCATGTTTTGATGTTATTCTAATTATCTCTGATTTTATATCGTTATATGGGATAATTATGATTTATAGATTAGCACATGTATTGATTGATGATCATGTTTTACGGATCATGGATATGCGATATCAAACCAATAATGTGAATATATGTTAGAGAAAATGATGTTGGATTGACCCACCATGAGACACTGTGGGAATTGTTATATTCTTAAGTATCATCAGCTGGTCTTATACTTAGTGTATGTAGGATCCTTAGAGCTAAGATCATTATTGTTCCTATATGTGTAATAGTTTACTTGGGGGTTACCAAATACTACTTTATGACTGGGTAGTTATAAAGGTAGCTTTCGGGTTTACTATAAAACATGTAGAGGAATATAAGCGATCAAGATAGAATTTGCCCCCCAATATAACATGAAAGATATCTCTAGGCCTCTCGATGTGGTTGGATTAAGGAAGTGTATGGCCATGTCGAATATGGTTGAGGAGTCAATCACAACTAAGTAATCTACTACAGGTTCGAGTGAAGGATCGATCTATCATAAGATGCCACGTTTCTCACCTTGAGTTCGATCAGGTATCATGAGGCAAAAGAGATTGGTACATAAGTACTATATAGATTCGTCCGATATGATCTTTATATATGTTTGGAAGTCGTTATGTCCTGCTAGGGACTGCTATCGACTTATGGGCTAAAAATGAGTTTTTCGGCTCATAGCCAAATATACATGAACTTACAGTATCACACACTTAATGGACTGGAATGATAAAGGTGCAGATGATAGTTTTTGAGTGGAATTCGATCTCTATATAGTTTTCGAGTGGGATTCAATCTGTATTCCTATAGGATAAAGATCTGATTGGAAGTTATATAAAGAGAGGTGAGGGGTTGAGGGAGGTATCCCGAAATACACCCGTCGAAACTCTAGCCGTCACCTCTCATAATTTCTGCTGTGCAAGTTGGTGTTAGCACGCCGATGCATAGTGTTCCATCCCTAGACGTGTGGACCTCGGTAGAGGCACTGTTGTGACTGCGGCGCTAATCGGGACGATCGCGAGGAGACGGTTGGCCAGAGGACGATCGACTACTACTACACCAATGCGCTCTTCGTTGAATTAACTACTTCAACTCTACTTCTGTTGTACTGCACATCTAGTGGTAACGATATATGATCTCTTACTAGCATGGCTTCCTGGTTTACGTGGTAGAAATTTTAATCTGCGCTAGTGTAGCCTACCCGTATCACGACAATTTTATCAACTCTGTTTCAAATACGGTTCAATACTCATTCAATTCAACTTCACATGGAAATACCAAATATTTGATTAATATATATCATAAACCATCATTCTTTCATTAGATCAGCGCACCAACCATGGATTTGGGTGCATATCCAGGACATCTGCAACATCTCCACTTGGGGAGCTTCGGAAATATTTCCAATTTCGCACTAATTGTTAGCACAAGAAGGATAAGTAATCTGTTTGCACAAACGGAGCTATATAAGTTAAAAATGGTAAATAGTTGTGAAGGAAAATGTAATGAAATAAAAATTAAGAAACATGGACCAATCACCAAATTATGTTAACATCATGGCCATGCATACACAATGATCAGACGAGACTCGTTTTTCAAATCTTTGCTGTAGCATAATTGGTCGGTAGAATCGGATGCCACCCTCTCAACTATTTCAGGAAACAATTTCCTAATGCCATTTGATCCAATCAATCAGAATATTTACAATTTTATCTTAACCAAACCTTTGGAGTAACCTAGTAGCTCTTATTTGTTGGATCAGAGTGAAGTCAGCATACGAAGTAAGACTAAGTCAGTCTATTTGCCCCGTCTTACGTAACTAATTTGTATCACCTGGCTAGTAGCAAAGCTTTAGATCAATAAGTTTTAAGTGATTGCTATGCAATGAAACTGTTGTGGCTACAGACCAAACAGAGAGAGAGTATAGTAGTGGAGAGTTAGGTGAGCAATGGCTTAGGGTTTTCCCATGACCTATATCATGCATATATACCCTCATGGGGAGTGTTTTTACGGTGATACCCTTACATCTGAACATCCCCCTCAGGGGCACTTTCGTCATTATACATGTCTCATTTTGGGCCTTACAACCTCCTAACAGGCCTGCTGGGCTTAGGTGGGGGCCACCCCTACAACAGGAGCCTCTCATGGTGAAGGGCTTCACGGGCCGAAGCCATATGTTGCCGAGCCCTTTGGCCCCCTCCGTCCCTGCGGCCTGTGAGCTTCCTTAACGCTCAATGGAGCCTATTGCTTGGTGTAGTATTTGCCCCGCCGCGAAGGTACATCGCGGGGCAAGTTGGCGGAGTCGTCCTAGCCCTGGGTCCTCCAGCTGCGGGGTCAAAGTCGGAGCCGAAGTTGGAGGCGGGAGCGGGGCGGGGTCCCGCCGGTCGCGCTCTGCACGTGCGGCCGCCGGTTCAGGTTCCCGTCGGCTCCGGGACGCCGCGAGTATATATATATATACGTCGTCGTCCTGCGCCATCCTTCATAGGGCCAGGGTCGGGTACGGCTGGAATGATCTTGGCCTCGAAAATAGGCTGCCTCTATTCATCTGCATTCTTTGAAGGGACTGTCTTGCGGCAGGATTAGCGTGGATGGGCATTGTCATAGAATGTTGATGAACAGAAGGATGCCTATTTTCGAGTTTCGGAAAAAACTTATCTTCGTCCTGGCACTGGGGCGCCGTGGTCCGCCAGCTGCGCTGTGCTGCTGCATATGACGCGCATTCCGGGGACAGCTAGGATGATCTTGCCCTCATAGATAGGTCTTCCTTAGTCCATGCGCACTTTTTGATGGCGAAGTATGGTGATGGACTGGTGGAGGCCTATTTATGAGAGCCTACTAGCGATGGCTGATCTTGCTTCCCGACTGATTGCGCGGTTAGTTGGGCCTTCGGCATTCGGGGGCTTGGAGTTTGCTTGGCCGAACCCCAAGGGAAAGTGGCCACCACCGCGGCTGGCTGGTTCAGTCGGAGCCTATCCTGGAGTCTTCGCGCTGTTGGCCCGCCGCCGGTCGCGTTCCTTGACCCCGAAGGTCAGAGCTGCTCTGCACCCGCTGGCTGCATTCCCGTCGATTGGAATGTCGTCGGTTACGCTTTCCTTTGGTTCGGGACGCGGCGGGTATCTTCGCGCGGACTTGGGGCCTGTTGGTTCCGCATTTTGCCCACTCTTTGTCGCGGGGCCGTGTCAGAGGTCTGGCTAGACCCCAACGTACAGGCTGGGAAGGCGGCGGCCAGCCCCGGGCCATCGAGGCCGAGGTGGTCTGCAGGCTTGCCGCCCGGGTTGAGGGCGATACGGCGAGGTGCCCTCTTCGCAAGGCGGGGTCTCCTTGCTAAAGCAGAGACTCCGGCGTAACTGCTGTCGAAGTCGGCCGACGGCCCCGAAAATCGTGCCAGCACGTGCTGGGAGGTACGCTACGTACCACAACTTGTAGTTGTTCCAGATGGTGCGGACACGTGGCGGGAAGCTATTGGCACGTCGTGTGCTACCCGGCCGTTGTACGGCTGCGATCGTGCGCGACGCACGTGGACGGTTGTGTCGCTTCGGCTTCGGTCGTGGGGAGGTGAGCGGTTCGTCTCCCGTCGGTTACGTTCACCGGCGGTGCGGGAGATGAAGGGGCTTTAAATAGCCCCTATGTCGCCGCGTCTGCCTCTCGCCTTCACGCCTTTTGGACCCTTTTTTGCCCCCTACTCTTCTTGCCCCCTGCTGCCGCGCTGCCCCCCTGCCACCGTCTAGGTTCCGGATAGCGATGGCGCGCGGTGAAGGACTCGTCCGATCGGTCGGTGATAACGCCGTCTCCCGCCGGTCGGCGCCATTGGAGGTGGAGTACACGCTCGAGAAGCGCAGTTCGGCGGCGGTGGACAAATGGTTGGTGGCGATGGAGAAAGAGGGCCCGTGTTCCAGCGTTTTGGGTGCCACACTTGTGACGGAGGAGACGATCCGTGGGCTGCTGCGCGAGGGGAAGCTATCGAACCGTCGGGAGGTACGGTTGCCCACCAGCGACGAGGTGGAACCGCGACCAGACAAGTCGGAGGCGATCATCTTCGTCGCCTATTTTGAAGCCGGGCTCCGCATCCCATCCGCCATGATTGTTGGCGACGTGTTGCGAACCTTCGAGCTGGAGCTGGCGCAGCTGACTCCGAACGCGCTGGCCCGCTTTGCTGTGTACAGCTGGGCCTTGCGCGCAGAGGCCTGTTGGCCCAACGCCTCGATGTTCGCATTTCTTCATGACGCGCATTGCCAGCCGAAGGAGCGGAAAGACGGGACGTTCTCCAACTTCGGCAGCATCAACTTCGTTCTGCGGTCACCGTGCGGGAAGATCTTCCCTGCCAACTCAACCCGGGCGAAGTGGGAGCTGAACTGGATGCGACGGTGGTTCTACCACCGTGTGGCGAGCGGCAGCGGCCTCAAGTGCACGGGCCAACCCATAGCGTTCAACACCACGCCCGGCGTGTCGATCAATGAGGACAACAAAGGGCACGAAGGCTCGTGGGAATCGCCACCTGCTTCAACATGCGCGACCTCGCCGAGGAGTTTGTTATGTATGGCGTGGCACCGCTCACCCACGTGTGGCACCTCGCTGTTGGGAAACTTCGGGATGACAATGTCCGCCCATCCGTGTCCTCGCTACCGGCACCTTCCAATCCTCGTAAGTCTTGGTCAACACGGTGACCTCCCCTCGCTCCTTGTGCTATTTTTTAACCTCGACTCTTGCCGCTTATAGGGGTTAGTCTGGAGGAAGCAGAGCGCACAGTGAGCGTGTTCCTTGGGCTGTATACGGCTAGGGAGCACGCCTTGCGCACAGCTGCGACCTCGGAGGTGGAGCTGGGGTGGATAAACCGCGTGTGCGAGGCCCTAGGTATTCGTGTGCCAGAGCGTGCCCCCCGGCTCTGAGCCAACCTCGCCATCAGGACGACGGTGGCAAAGGGAAAAAGGCGCCGTCCTGTAGGACTCAGACTTCTACCGTCCCTCCCGCTGACGCGGCGGACACCGAGTCTGATTCGGCGAAGTACGCCGATTCGAACCTGGAGACGGGCGCGAGGGACGAAGGCGAGGAGTCTTTGGGAGGTGTCGGGGACCGAGAGCGCGCCTCGGACGATCGGGAGGGGGAAGCTTCGTCGCCCGCGGTGGCCGCTGAGGTGGGGCCAACGTCCGCTGGCGACATTGGGGCGGAGCCCTCGCCTGCGATGGTGATGGTGCCGGAGCTGGCCTCCACAGTGGTTGGCGGGATGGAGCCCCCGCCCCCGATGAGTACCGAAGCGGGGCTGCCCCCTACGGAGGTTGCTAGAGTGGAGCTTCCGCCCACGAGCTTTACTGCGGTGGAGCCCTACTTTGTGGCGGTTGTCGGAGCGAGGTCCCCGCCTCGTTCCCACAAGGCGAAGAGGTGACGCCTTCGATCGCCTCCTTACCGGACGCCCAGGGGGTTCGCCGCGGTGGGCCGCATCGGGAGCTTGTGGGACTCCGACTCCGACGCCGAAGCCCCTCGGCCTGACGTCCCCCCGGCTCCTGCTCAGGCCGTGGCGGCGGGAGCTCAGGATCGGCTAGTGCTGGGCTCCGACACAGAGGCTCCCCGGCCTCTAGGGCTGACGTCATCCGAGGGCGCTGGCGCCCTGGTTGCTCTGCGCGAGGCTGAGGGGATGCCTCGGCGAAGTCCACCGGCTGCCACTGAAGGTAAACTGTCTTAGCGTAGCTTAGCATAGCTTTTCATCACTCTCGTAGGACTATAATCGGCATGCCGTCTTTCAGCAGCGTTCATCCTAGAGGACGGGTAATCCCCGGGACGCGGGGATGTTCCTTTCAGGGGGGTCCAGCGCTCCTAGAACTACCGCCGCAGACGCTACGCGCCCGAACCTAGCGAACTTCACCCCCCAACCGGAGGTGCTGGGAGCATGGCGCAGGGTCGCGTGCGACACGGCTGCAAGTATTGATCAGCAGGAGCTGCTGACCTACGAGGCGGGGCACCTTGGGGACGCACTGGAGGTGTCGGGAGCGAGGGTGAGTATCTGGCCTTGTGACTATATGTGGCTTTTATGGGTTTGCTGACCACTTCGTCGCACAGACCCTCGTCCTGGCTTAGGCATTGCAGGCAGCTCATGCCCGCGAGCAGGGAGCGCTAGAGGGACGGTTGCGGGCCGCCGAAGAGGCTTTACGCGCAGCCGAGGGGACGCACTCCGCCAAGGACGACCGTATCCGCCGCTTGGAAGCAGAGTGCACGGAGGCGAAGTCGTGCACCGAAGCACAGTGGCCACGGCGCGGCTGTCAGCCACAGAAGCGGCGCGAGAAGAAGCTGCGGAGGAGCGGAATGGCCTGCTCCAGCAGATCGCTGCCCTGGAGAAGGATAAGAGCCAACTTGCCGCTTCTCTTGCGGAGCGGGACCGGGCTCTGGGCGATGCCTCAGTGGCTGCATGGGATGCCATGCTGGCCTTGGAAGGCACCCTTGAAGGCCTCATCGCCGAGGTGACGCCTCGCGCCTTCAGGCCGGAAGAGCTATCGCGGACGCTTCGGTGGATCGGGGATGCAGCCAACCTTGCACGTAACGCCGCGACGTCGTTCGACGACCATTGCTCTTATGTGACGTCATGCCTATTGTGTGCGCTTCTACGGCTCCGGGGCTGTCAACATGTCGACGGGCTGGCTGACCCCAATTGGAGATGCTGGCCGGGGCCGGAGTGATGTCCTGCGCCGTACGCGCCGTTCGCCGCGCCGTGCGGTTCTTCCATGAGAGGATTTGGGAGTACATCAGGGAGGCCACAGCAAAGGTCGAGCTACGGCAGACCATGCACGGTGAGGGGAACCTCGGCTTGTGGATGGACGAACTCCCTCAGCGTGACGAAGGCGATGCCGAGGCATTGGGGGCAATGCGAACCCACAGGTGTGACACCAGGGTTCTTGTGCGTTGGCGTGTGTTGTAACATAAATGCCTTTCTTATGAATAAAGTAGAACTTGCCCTCTCCATGTTCTGATTTGTGTACCTCCGTGCCCCGAGCAACTACCCAACCGGGACTGGCCGCTATTTTCTGACCTTATGACCTGACGGCGCCTTCGACGTTGGCGAAGGGCCGAGGAGTTGCTGGATTTTTGGGCGGGCCAGGTTTCTTCGGGCAAAGTTCCGGCGCGGACGCACGTTAAGGAGAAGCCTGCCGAGTAGCGGTTGTGCGCGTCTGAAGATGCTTGTATACTCTCGCTGCGCCTCCTTGTAAACATCTTGTGATGAATATAGACTTTGTCATTGCTCAAGACCGCGCTGTTCGCCTGTACGTAGGTACGCTCTGTCCCCTACCCTTCGAAGTGGTGGCAGCGGAGCTGGCGCCTAGTCGAAGTAGACGCGCGAGCGCTCCGTCCCCTACCCTTCGAAGTGGTGGCAACGGAGCTGGCGCCTAGTCGAAGTAGACGTGCGAGCGCTCTGTCCCCTACCCTTCGAAGTGGTGGCAGCGGAGCTGGCGCCTAGTCGAAGTAGACGCGCGAGCGCTCCGTCCCCTACCCTTCGAAGTGGTGGCAACGGAGCTGGCGCTTAGTCGAAGTAGACGCGCGAGCGCTCCGTCCCCTACCCTTCGAAGTGGTGGCAGCGGAGCTGGCGCCTAGTCGAAGTAGACGCGCGCTGGGCTTGCGCTCCGCAGGATGCGCGTCACGACTAGTCTTCTGCTGAGGCTCGTCGGTGCTCTGTGGAGTGCTCGTGGAGGCGAGCCTTTGATGCGTCTTGTGCCAGCTCTACGAGGCGGGTGCGGAAGCAAGCCTCTGCTGCGGTTCATGCCGACTTTGTGAGGTGCACAGGACCATGGACAACGCCTTACTCGCATTTGGTAGGGTGTGCACGGAGGTAAGCGTCGACGCTGCGTCTTATTCATACTTCGTAGAGTGCGTGGGACCATCAACCACGTCTTATTTATACTCTGTGGAGTGCGTGGGACTATCAACCACGTCTTATTTATACTCCAGAGAGTACGCATAAGGATAACGCCTACGCGTGCGCGGGGGCATCCGCGTCTTGTTTATACTCAGTAGAGTGCGAGGGACAACATCCGCGTCTTATTTATACTCCGTGGAGTGCGTGCGGAGGCGGACCTCGGCGCTACGTCTTATTTATACTCCGTAGAGTGCGTGCGGAGGCGGACCTCGGCGCTACATCTTATTTATACTCCATAGAGTGCGTGCGGAGGCGGACCTCGGCGCTACGTCTTATTTATACTCCGTAGAGTGCGCGCGGATGCGTCCTTCCAGGCGTCTTTGTTCGCAAAGAGTGCGCGCGCGGACGCGTGACTTTGTTTGAAACAAAAACAGTTTTGCAAATGGTGAACTTTATTGAACTCCCATTTGCACGGGCGAGCAATTACAAAAGACGGGGTACTGACCGCCGATCGCTCGAAGGCGCGAGCGGCCGCGGCTGTCGTTTCCCTTATGACGAGGCGGTGCACGGTGGGAGCCTCTGTTGCTGGAGCGACCCGCGCGGGAGCCTGGCGAGGTGCTTTGCGAAGCCGCCCAGGATCCTCGCGCTTGCGCGCCCGGTCTAGGTGTTCCGTTGAGCCTCATGGTGCGGAGCCCTGGTGCTGAGCTCTCTGCGCCGAGCCATATCTTGGTCGCCGTGAATGGTGATGATTGCCTGTGGTCTGGGGAGCTTCATGCACAAGAAGCCGTGATGTGGAACTGCCCCGAAAGAGTTTAGAGTTGGTCGCCCCAGTATGGTGTTGTAAGGGTACGAGATATCGACGACGTCGAATGTGACATCCTCCTTCCTCACGTTGTCACCTCGACCAAAGGAGACCTGCAAGCATATATGGTCCAGTGCTCGCAGGGGCTGACCGCCGAAACCCTGCATTGGGATTTCCGAAGGGCCCAACCGGCTTCGGGGGATCCCCATCTGGTCGAAGGCCGTTGCGAATAAGATATTTGCGGAGCTTCCTCTGTCGACCAGAGCGCGCCTAACGTCACATCCTGCGATGACGACCTGGACGACCAGGGGATCTTGGTGTGGAAATTTCACACCCTCGGCGTCGGCAGGCGTGAAGGTGATCTCATGCTGCGCCCAGTCTGGCGGCGCCTGCATCGGGTATGCTGCCACGTGATGTAGCCTCCTCGCGTAGGCCTTCCGTTGCCGCACCGAGGCGAACTCCAGCGAGGAACCCCCGGAGATGACATTGATGACCCTGCGCTGGGCTCCCTCCGGGGCTTGCAGCTGCAGGAGGCCCTCCCGAGGTTGTTGTACGTGAGCCTGGATCCGCAGGGGGCCCTCCTGGAGCTGCGTCCCTTGACCTTGGAACCGCGTGGGGGCTTCCAGGGGTTGTTGGACGTGGGCTACGATGGGCGGACGCGCCTCGGGGTTCCTATCCCTGGTGACGCTTTGTCGAAGTGCCGCAATAGCGGTACAGGCGCGCGTGTCGTGGTTGCCACGACCATGGAACTCGCACCACTGGCCGTGGTGTTGATCGTCGTATTCTCCGCGGCCTTTGTTGTCGCGACCTCGACCGCGCCCCCGCCCCGGCTCCGACGTCCTCTGCTGCCGCGGTTAGCGGAGCTGCTATCTTCGGAGCCACCCTCGATGTCAAAGACGTAACGGGCCTTCCGAGACTTCTGCTGACTGTGTTTGGGTTTGTCGCCCGATGACTCCTTGTGCTGGGCATCCTTGCGTCCGGAGGCGTCCTTCGATGGCTCCTGCTTGCGCTTGCCTTTCGAGGATCCCTCCTTCGGCGAGCCTTGTTCTTCGCCGAGTCCTCCGCCTGATTGGTATCGGAGTCGTCACCCTGTCGCTGCCGCGTGTCCTCTTCCGCTCTGGCGTACTCCTCCATCTTGTTGAAGAGCTTCGCCACCGTCTTGATTGGCTTCTGCGCGTTGTATTCGGCCAGCAGCCCCGGGCGAAGACCCTATACTGCTGCATTGATGATGGTCGTTTCGTTGACATCCTTGACCTGACAGTGTACCTTCGCGAAGCGCTTGAAGTAGTCCCGGAGTTTCTCCGAAGGTTTTTGCTTTACTGCGAAGAGCTGATCCGCGTCAATGCGCTCAACGTAATTCCCTTGGAAGTTGTTGTAGAGCCGGTCGCGGATCTACTCCCACGCGTAGATGGAATTTGGCTCGATGGTGAAGAACCAAGAGAGCGCCACCCCCTGTAGCGCGAGGGGGAGCCCCTTCACCTTCGTGGTGTCGTCCCCGCCGGCGGCTTCGATGGCGGTCTCGTAGACACGCATGAACTCCCGTGGGTCCGTGTCACCCTTGTACGACTCGATGGCACTCGGGAACTTGAAGTCCTCCGGCCACGCCGCCTGCTGCAAGCCTACGGAGAGTGGGGATTCCAGGTCGACGCGCCGCAGCGGGACGTGACTAGACATGGGGGCGTCTCAGCTGTCCGCCTGCTCCGGCGTGGGCTCCGGTGCGACCGTTGGTGGAGCCTGCTGGCTCCGAGCCTCTTGCATATCCCGTACGGCCCCGCGGAGATCCGCTAACTCCTGCTGGAACGTGCTGAGGGCCGCCAGCAGGGAGTTCTCCACCGTAGTCGTAGCTTGAGCGCCCGATGTACCTGGCTGCATGGTCGAAACAGCGAGGATCACGGTCTGCACTCCTGAATTACCTGCCGTGGTGGCGTGGTGGACGTCGGAGTCGACGGCGAGGCCCATGTTGTCGCCGGAACTGTTCCCGCCTCCGCACCGGGTGGGGGGACGACGGGCGCGCCAACGTGGGTGCCAGTGCTGCCGCTCCCGGCCACCCGGTCAGCGCTGTCGACGGTTGTCGCCGTGCCCGTGGTGGGACCTCCCACCGTACGCGGTGCGGTGTCGACCGTCGTGGCGGCGGTGGCGGGGTCGGTTGTCGTGACAACGGCGGCGGGGTCGGTCGTCATGGCGTGCTCGCCGGCGTTCGCTGCTGACGCGCCCGCGCCGCCATCCACGCCTACGGTTGCTGACGCCGAAGCCCTGGTGTTGACGCGAGACCCCATTGCTCCCGCCTTCTTCTTCTTCGCCGCCGACGCTGGAGCTTTCTTCGGTGCCTCCCTCTTCGGATCTTAAGGCTTGCTCTCCGTTCCTCCCCACGGACGGCGCCAACTGTTGTGGCTACAGACCAAACAGAGAGAGAGTATGGTAGTGGAGAGTTAGGTGAGCAATGGCTTAGGGTTTTCCCCATAGCCTGTATCATGTATATATATACCCTCATGGGGAGTGTTTTTACGGTGATACCCTTACATCTGAACATCCCTCTCAGGGGCACTTTCGTCATTATACATGTCCCATTTCAGGCCTTACAACCTCCTAACAGGCCTGCTGGGCTTAGGTGGGGCCACCCCCTACAACAGAAACAATTTGGGGGAATTAATAAGGTTTATTGAAGAAGAGTACTTTAACTACACTGTCAAGAATTGTGTTAACAATAGTCAACACGAAACTGGAGAGGCAGGTCATGTTTGCAGGAAGATATGTTGCAAGTCTGCAGGATCTCTCATGTTCAGCAAAATTCTTCAACTTTATCAAGTATAAAAAATCATGCCTAATTTTTGCTTTACAACATCTTCGTATTAAAAGAGAACAAGCTAGCAGTAGTAAACATAGTAAAACAAAAACATGGATCGCAGTGAACATGTGCACCAAGTGCTAAATAAGCACGAATGGTAAGCTATATCTTCATCTTGGCTGGTGGCAATCAAACGATCTGCATTTTCAGGGTAGGAGCTGATACCAACCTGAGATGAAGAAAGCACATATGAAGTAAGGATATGCCAGCAAGGAAGAAAAATAACTAACCTGCCAGATGAGAAAGGGCATAAGAACCCAATTGAGGCATACACACACGCATGAAACAAATGTAGAACATCCCTAGATAAAAAAGAAACCACATGACGAACGATGATAATCTAATTACTTCACCAATAGTCCAGCGTTATTGTTGCCAATGAGGCCAAATTGTGTCAATGATGAGGTCACGGCAAAGCTATGGATGTAGCCTGGAGAAGCGTCAGCCTAGGTCACCCTCCCGGGCTCCAGAATCTTTCCCTTGTTCGTCCACCACCTAAAGAAACAAAGCAAATCAGGAAAAGGAAAGATTTGTAGTAAAACATAATTTTGCATCAGGAGCCACAAGGCTGCGGACTAATGGACGATAGCGGCATACCTACCATGCCTGGCGACCAAGAGCGGCCAGACATGGACCCAACCTACCACGCCTCTATGACCTCTCACAGCAACACCTCAGTGCACTGCACTAAGCACTAGAACAATGTGGGGTGATCGGTTGGGCTTCAGTTTTAACTTCTGGCTTATTTTTTACTATTAATAAATTTCGTCTTTTTCTGAACTTTTGGCTTTTTGTTGAGATTTTTTGTTGGTTCTTTTTTCCTGTATTTGTTTGTTTTATATGTAATGGGCCAACATATTTTTATATTTTTTTAATTTTTTTAAATTTAATTATGCTAAATAAGCCTCTGTCAGCTATAGTGTTTTTAGCCAACTACAGTGCTTTTTAGCCATAAGCCACAAAAAATAAGCCCAAATGATCAACACCTAGATGCCCTCGATCCGGCAAGCGGGGGAGCCGATGAGGTGATGAGACATAGGAGGACGAGGTGCAACAGCAGCATAACGGTGTATTAGAGGAAGGAGTAGTGGAGGCTCCAAGAAAAGAGAACAAATAGAAGTCAGTTGCTATCACGTGTATAAATACCTACCCCATTATAGCCGGGGGGATTCCGGCCTCCACGCTTGGCCACGTCAGCCCCCAGCGCTCGGCCGGCCGGCGCGTGGCGCAGGAATTTGCGTACGGCTGGCCGAGTCACTTTCCCTGACTTTTTCGAAAATTACGTAGAGGTCCTTTTTCCTCGCGAACAGGTCCTTTTTCCTCGCGAAAAGGTCCCTACCCGTTTTTCTTGCGGTGCTTTTTTCTGAAAAACCCCCTCCACTTTGCAGGATAGCGCCCCGCGGTTTTGTAAATTGCGTACGGGTCCTCGTTTCGTTACATACGGGTCCTCGATTTTTTACGAAAAAACCCTTTAACTTTTTCGAAAATACGCATGTGCCCTCGGTTTTTTTAAAAAAACTCCTCGCGGATCATCGCCTCTTTTACTTCGGTACACACGGTGGCTGGCGCGGCGTGGCGCCACGCCTATGAGGCTAGTAGTATAAAAAGTAGAAAAGTTGGCAAAGCGGTTAAACGAGAACGGACGATAGAGCAATTTGGGGCTAACCACATAGGCCTAGGTGTTGGCGCATGCAAGAGAAGACCAAAAGTGGGAGGGGAGCACGTCGAAGAGGATTGGTGGAAGCCATAAGGGGTGGGGCAATAGTCTCGCCGCTACGCAGAGTAAACTCCATTTATTAGTTAAGATTTTAGTTGCTCACAGGGATTATTAAGCAGGCTTATAAAACCAAGAGGGGTAGTAAAGGGAAACGACTATGATGTTCATATTGTTAATATCTTTGAGATGAGAGAGAATATTATATGTGAATGTTTAGTAAAAAATATTGAAGAGAGGAAATAAAAATGAGGGCAAAAAATAGAAAATGCCATTAAAATCACATTTGTGCCATGATACTTTGAAATAGATTGTAAAAGCATTGTATTTTAAAACGGAAGGAAGGAGTACCTATAATACTAATTTTAAATCGGACCGAAGGAAGACATGGTAAGAAATCCCAGCAATCGACATCGTGAAGTTAATAATTGAATATTTATATAGTTCATTAAAAATATAATAGTAAAGTAATTAAAATTTGGAATGGGTTACTTGGTTGAACATATGGATTTTTACACACATTAATGTTGTTTTTCAGCTAAGAAAAAGCAAACTTATACATGTTATCTGACCTCTTAAAAGGACATCCCTATCTCATCCGTCGTCTAATTTATCTCCTTGTACCTCGAGATCTGCGATATTTATTTTGGGAACAGAAAATACAGTAAGTGATAAAATTGTGCAAATCTCGAGACAAATCTTAAAGGGGTGAAAAGCTTTTCCCCATGTTCTCCCTTTTTCTGTATTAACCTGCTGTATCGTTCGGTTGTTCCCTTCAAGAAATAAATAACGCAGCATCCTTTGATTGCTCTTGAGTTTACTTGATCGTATACCCGGCCAGAAATTCATGAATCATTTTTCCAGAATCAGCAAAAACAAATTTTATTTGTGATTAACCAAACGGGGCATGGAATTTCAAAAACCAAGTTTCGGGACAACTTTATTTGGCACGTATTGGTGCAAACCTCTTGCGATTAAAAGGAGCATAGTTCCTTTTTAATTCCATCATATTATAACTTTAGTAAGGATTACGTAAGCGAAGACCCATATTTCAGGTCAAAAATGAGAAAGGGACAAAAAATTCAACACTGTCACGGCAAGATAGTTTTAGAAGTAGAAAATAAAACATTTACATACTGACGCACCTCCAGGGCAGTTCACTTTAAGGTTGTGGGGATCCCAACATATATATATATATATATATATATATATATATATATATATATATATATATATATATATATATATATATATATATATATATATATATATATATATATATATATAGTAAAGATTTTACAATCCCATGTCCTATGGACAAGTCCGCGATTCTAATCTAAATGAGGGTAGCATCATAAATTAATTTTTAGTATCGTGATTCTGTAACTACGATCCTATTATATTTCCACAAGCTAATCCTTGATCATATCAAATAGACAATGATCCTATTTAGAATCCCGTTTTTTAACAACTTTGATATCACGAAATGTGTTGTGGACCGCCCATATATCTTCCATGGTTTCTTCTTCTTCTCTTACTTTTAGCAGATTTCCATGCTTTCTAATTTGAAAAATCAAACGCACTGTATCTGAAAAATTGCAATTTGCACACCTGTTGGTTGAAACGGCTTATGATATGAGATGCTCGATCTTTTCAACGTAAGATCGACGATAATTTGCGTATAAGCTTAACAAACCGTAACTGATTCTCTGTTGCCAATACACTGGGCTTGTAGCTCTTTAATTTGCCTACTCACACGTAGGGGTGAAAACGGGTCGGGTTTTTCCCGACCGATCCGGTACCGAATCCGGTTGGTAGCGAATTCGGTAAACTGGTTTGGTATCCGGTCGGATTCGGTTTCGGATACGGATACGTGTAGACGGATTCGGTAACGGATTCGGTATAGTTAATATTCGACCGAATAGCTTCGGTATTCGGTAAATCGGATATTATCCGAATGAAATCCGAATAGATATCCGAAACAAAACGGCGAAACAATCAGACTTCTCCGGTTCTCCCGCCTCGCGCCTCGCGAAATATCTGAGTCGCGCCTGTGCCTTGGGGGTCCACGCGAAATCCCAAAACTGCCCAGCAGCGCACCGCGCCTGCCTCGCGCTGTCGCGCACCACCCAGAGGCATCCACGCCATGCGAATCGATCAGGCGTTCAGGCTCCCGTAATCCGTCTCCCGAGGCGTCGAAGCAACGGGAAGACCGGAAGAGCCCCAACCCAAGGCAGTGAGGCACCAACCCTCGTGCAGCCTTGCCCGAGAAGCCGCCGCCGCCGCAGAAGCCTTCAAAGTTGTCGCCTCCGCTTCTGCAGAAGCCTTCGAATGTGTCGCTGCCGCCGCTGCAGAAGCCTTCCAAGCTGTCGCCGCCGAATCCGGTCAGGGGGACTAAGCCGTCTCGTCCTGCAGCAAAGCCCCTGAAGAAAGCTTGCCCGGGCCTGGATCTGAGGCGAAAGTCAAGAAGAGGAGCCAGCGAGTGAGCTTCCAGGAGGACGCGGCGGCGGCGGTGGCCGCCCCCAGAAGCCAGCGAGTGAGCTTCCACCGAGGACGCCGCTAGGCACACGCCGATGGTGTCTGAGAAAGCCCTGGAGAAGAAGCCAGCAAAGGTCGTGGCCTCAGAGACGTCGTTCTTTAGCGCGCAGAATTGCAGCAGTTGCACGCTCGATCAGCTCGAGGCCGCCTCGTACTGGCTGGCGCACATCCGTCTGGCCGAGTCAATTGGGAAGCACTGGGTTGCTGCGACATTCTTTGGCCTTGCATTTGAGTGCCAAGCTCAGGTGACTGTTCAAAGGACATGTTTTTTAATTCAGTCATGCTAAACATTGAAACTCTAGTGCATTTTTTAAGAGTTGATTCAGGTATTGTACTCTTCTTTTTGTAAATGTTTTTTTTATCTTTTTTCGTTATAAATTTGCTTCTAACTTAGTTTGACATATTAATTAGCGAATTGTAGGAAGAAGAAATAGCTAGTGATGACGAGCCATAGAGCATGAAGGCACTTTGAGCGTTCAATTGTTAACTGCTTGAGGCTATGAGCCTACATTATTGTTATTTTGTGTTTCTATTATGACAAGATAAACTTATGTTATGTATAGTACTCCGTACTCGTAATCTCGTATGAATCTTTGTGTTCCTATTGTGGCTTGTATGAATTTACCACTAATGTATAATTTGTGTTCCTATTGTTCTCACTTCTTGAACTGTAATCATCCGTACTATCCGCCTGTATTATCCGTTTCCGAGCTGAATCCGTTACATATCCGACCCGATGGTACCGTATTCGAAACTCCGAATATTCCGAATTTGTATTTGTATCCGGTCTTACCGTATTCGACTCCGAATCCGGAGAAAAAATGTGGGTTAGGATACGGTTTAAGCAATATCCGACCGAATCCGATCCGTTTTCACCCCTACTCACACGTGTGATGTTCACCACTGTAAGTTCGAGGAGGCCGACTAGAGAGGGTGAATAGACGGTTTTAAAAATTCTTTTTTATCAATTATTTGGTTAAACCAAGTATATAATACGGTATCCTAACTCAATTTCATTTAGCACAAATAAAGCCTAAATGTACTAGGGTCACTTAAGTGCATCAACACCCTAAGTCTGTACTAGGGTCACCTAAGTGCTCTAAGAGCATCTCCAAGAGATGCCCAATAAATTCACACCATAAATCTCTTTTTACAGATCCTAATCACGATATAAGGTCCCAAAATAATCAATCCCTCCAACAGATACCCTAAACCAGAAAAACAGTATTGGGAGCCTAGATCATCCTCTATAAGTAGAGAGCGAGAGCCCATTTTTTGGGTGTGTTCTATTTTTGGGAGTCTATTTGGGAATCTGTTGGAGCTACTTTTTACCCTTCAACTCTAAAATTTAAATATTAAGAGCCATATAGAGTATCTCTTGGAGATGCTCTAACACCCTAAGTCTGTTAAGATTTGTATTCTTAGAATGACAAGCAATCAATTTAATTCTATCAATATAAATTATTTGAAAATAAATTAAGCACAAGAAAACAAACCACAACGACACGGTTACTTTTTACCGTGGTGTTTAGAGACTTGCAGGTCTCCTCTAGTCTACGTTGAAGTAATCCCAAATAAATTAGATCGGCTCCACGAATTAAGGCAAACACCTCAATCCACTAGTGGTAGCTTTTTCCCACTCCAAGTAGGTGAGCTCCAATCTTCACAACTTGCTCGGTCTTCTCACAAGATTCTTTGAGAAGATCACCGCGCACGACGCCTCCAACGTCATCGAGGAATCTGCAACCATCCAAGAGTAATAAGTTAAACCCCTCGCTTGACTCTCGCCACATGCAATGAATGCACAAGCTCAAGTGGATATAAAATCCACCTCTAGATGTAACACATGCAATCTAAATCCCTTCTCCTCGCTCACAGGTGCAACAAATGCACAATTGAGAGGAGAACCTCATACTAGCTTAAGAGAGTGAAATAGAGTGCTAAAAGTCTTATCCCAGTTGGCTACAAAGGAGTATTTATACCCCCACACACAAAAATTTGCCGTTGAATGCCTAAAAAAATCAAGATTTCCGATAGTACTGTCGTTATAAGGTCGGAACTACCACTCCCCTCGCAATGGTCAGAAAACTAGCCATTATTCAGCAAATTCGGTAGTTCTACCACACAGTCTGGTACTACTATTCAATGGTAGTACCGCTCCATACGTGCAGAACTACCATTCTCATGAGGAGAAGACTCCCACGAAGGTGTCTCTCTAGAAAAAACATACCGCTACACAAGCGGTCGTTCCGCAACTCAGTAGTACTGCTCACACAGAGCCAGTAGTATCGCTCTCCGGTCGAATCGCTCACACATAGTCGAAACTACCGATCGTCGACCACACTGGTCCTCGACCACGTTGTTTGGTTCGACCACACATGTCTCCATTCATGTTGTCCGGTTCGACCACGCAGGCATCTAACCACGTTGATCACCGATCACGTTGTCTGATTTGACCACACTGGTCTTTGACCACGTCGGTTTTCCGATCACATTGCTTCGATCATGTTGGTTCGACCACGTTGGTTTAGACCACACAGGTCTCGACTACGTCGGTTCAACCATGTTGGTTTCAACCACATAGGTCTCGGCCATGTCGGTTCCGGCCACATCAGTTAGACCATGTTGGTTTGGACCATACAGGTCTCGACTACGTTGGTTTCGACTACATCAATCTTCGACCACACAGATCTTCGATCACATTCCTTCGACCACGTTGGTTCGACTACGCTGGTCACCAACCACTCTGATCTTCGACCATACAGGTTTTCGACCACATGGGTCTCTGACTACTAACAATTGTGGTAGTACTATGATCTCAACGCCAGTGGTTTTGTTCAGCATATCATCTAACCTAGGAATAGGATAACGATATCTAACAATGATGTTCTTTATTGCTCTACAATCAACACACATACACCATGTACCATATTTTTTAGGAACAAGAATATCATGAACAACACAAGAACTTAAGCTTTCCGTACACACCCTTTGTTTAGAAGCTCTTACACTTGTTTTCTGAATTTCTTTTGTTTCTTTGGGATTGGTACGGTAGTGGATGATTGGAAAGGGATGCACCAGGAATTAAATCAATTTGATGCTCTATCCCTTAAATTGGTGGTAAACTAGTGCATCAAATTAGGATCATCTTTCATCTCTCTCAACCCATATTTTGTGGCTATCATGACTAGCTTATTCTCTTCCTCACTATTTATTTTTTTACTCAATTTTGGCTTGTGGTTCTCACTCACCAGTTTTGGAATTACATTCTTTTGCTCTTTTCCTTTCTCACTCTCTACTTATTCATCAATCTTTTGCATAGTATCGTTGACAATTTGAGGAGTCTATTATCGCAACAAAATCTCTTTATTGTTCCATTTAAACTTGTATTAGTTGGTTCTGCAATCATGAATCATTGCATGACCATATTGCCATGGCCTCCCAAATGGCAAATCACAAACCTCCATGGACACTACATCACACTCCACACTGTCTCGATAGTAGCCAATCTGAAAAGTAACATCCACTATGTAGTCAACATTCATGATCCTTTATCAGTCAACCATTGAAACTAATACAGATGTGGATGCTTCATGTATCTCAAACTAAGCTTAGTGCAAAGTTCTTTACTAGCCAAATTACGATAACTCCCACCACTAATGATCACCTTGTGAAATTTTCCACTAATGACAACTTGAGCTCTTTTTTGAAAAAGATTGCAGTGTTGTTCACGATTCGGCCTCGATTGCACACTCAACACATTCGGTGTACATACAAGACTTGGGCCAAATTCGGGATCATAAATGATTGTTTCTAGTGCATCTTCTTTTTCATCATCATCATCATCATCATCATCATCATCATCATCATCATCATCATCATCATCATCATGTGTATCTTTGTATTTCTCCAAATCTGGAAAGCGTTCATCTTCACTTGTAGAATCATGCTCTCCATTCTTCGTCATCAGCATCATCTTCTTATTTGGGTAATGTTTTTGCATGTGACCATGTCCAAGGCACTTAAAGCATTGTGTGGTACTACTCTTCACCATAGAATTGATGCGGATACGCACATGCTTAGCACTTTTCAGTCAAATACATTATTTCACTGGAAAGAAGTATTGAGCCGCATTAAATATTGTCAGGTGAATTTGTTTCTTAATGAATTTCCTTTTATTCGCGGGAACGATATACTACCTTATGCCAAATTCTTGTTTATTATTAGGTTTGAATATTATGATGATTCCGGGGCCAAAACTATGGAGAAGCACAAGGAGGATAATCATATTTGTTACCAAGAACAAAAAGCTCAAAGCCCATGGGGATGGAAAGGAGAAAATCAAGCAGCTCATGCAGCTGATCAAGGAGGAAAGAAGCCCATGCAGTGGGAGAGCAAAAGGGGAGAAGCCTAAGAACTTAAAGCCCAAGTTTTGGACAAGATTTTGAAGCCCAATTCGGACTTCCCACATGTACAACCGAATTCAAACTCGAATTCAACTCAGAACTCAATTCGGATTCGGTTCGGGACAGCCCAATAGGCACCTATTAAAACGGCCATAACTTTTGCATACAGAGTCCGATTGAGGAGTTCTTGTACTCTATGGAAAGATCTTGAAGTCAACTTTCAGATGGATCTAGCCTCACCTCCAAATTCCCTACGAGTCGATCAGAAACTGCAAAACAAGTCATGTCACTTTTTCAGTCCGAGTCAAAGTAGGGCCTAGGGTTTTGTAATCGAGTCCTATTCAGTTTCTAAGTGTTTGGTCGACTCTCCACCCCTTGTATCTCTTTAAAAGACAGCCACCACCCCTGTAAAATGGAGACCACTTTTTGATAATAGAATACTCTTGTTCTTTCTGTTGGCCGAACCAAGTTGAGGGAATTAGGAGTTTGCTGAAATCAAAATCGTTCAACCTTTCCGCTGGGAATTAGGAGCGCGATAGAACTTCATCGGTGGTCATGAAGTTCAGCACGTGTGATTGGGCGAATTATAGAGTGCTAATTCTTGCGTTGGCAACGGGAGATCATTACGGTTCGTCGAATCCTCATGAGTATCCAGATCCTACGTCGAGAAGATCGGGCGACCCCGAATCAAGAACTCATCAAAGATGTGCCACTAGGTACTGGGTATGCGCTCTTCATTGCAATTAGCATAGTCTCCCCTTTTTGCTAGCTAAACTACGAAAACTAGAACCACTACTGAAAGTTGCTTTTTGCTAATTTGTAACTTAGACATAAATTTACCTCCACTCGATGGTGTATGAGCAGCAAACGAAGATGATTTGAAAACTTCACATCCTCTTGTAATTGACGTTTTGTCTTTGTAGTTTGATGCACCAATTCGCAAATGTTGCTATAAGGCTGAAAATTGACAATGCACTTCACATTATGATTCAATCCTGAGAAGAAATGTTCTATGGTTTGCTCTTCTTATCCATGAACATGGGCTCGAATCATGGATTGCTCCATGTCGTAGTAATCTTTTACAAATTGCGTTCCCTACTTTACGTTCTGCAATTTATCAAAAAGATCATGTTTATAATATCGAGATACAAAACGTGCTCTCATTTCACGCTTCATCTCATGCCATGAATCAATAGGGCTTCGCCATTCTTAGTTCTTTGGTTGATTATTTGCTCCCACCAATGCAAGGCGTAACCATCAAACTCAACTGAAACTATTTGTAACTTCTTTTCTTCAAAGTAGTTGTGTATGCGGAATGTCTTATTAACCTTTAATTCCCAAGTAAGATACTCCATAGGATCAGTACCACCAACAAATTTGGGCTTGAAAAACTTAAGCTTGCCCAAACCTTTATCTTCATAGCATTAACAATGTTAGTTGTTATCTCGATGCAAGGTAAAATCAACACCAAAATCTTGACCAAGTACAACACCATAACCACAACCCTCACCTCAACTATGACCATGACCGCCATTGCCTCCAATAGCGCCACCATGTCCTCCTAGGCGTGATAGACGAATTGCATTTATAGCAACATGGTTGTGTCATTTGTGTTGTGCACGTATAGCAGCTTCGGTATAGATCTCATCAAGAATTAGTTGTTGAACACTTGCTTCATCTCTTACATCGTGGTCTTGTATAAATCTAGTAAGTGCATCAATATCATCCTGCAATTATTGTGTGTTTTGCTCAGCTTGTAACTCCAATTGTTGCACATCTTTGGCAAATGTATCAGCAAAATTGTCACATTTTTCATGGAGCTGGTTCAACCTATTATTCAACTCACGATGAAAGTGATCATGCAATGTTGCATATTGATATTGCTTGATTGGAGCTTCAAGATCAACCGCCTCTTGATTCACATCAAATTGTTCTTCTCTACCTGGCACGGTTAGTTGTGCGAGATAAACAAATACAACAAGTATATGTTTGTACATGGACTTTTGTGAAAATCACTCAACTTATCGTGATTGCCTGCATAGTACGCACTCAACTTGTTATATCTTTTCGTAGGAAGCTCTAAATCATGCATTGTTTGATCCGTTGGAAAATATGCTTGATACTCTTTGCAAATATTTATTTTGTACACATTGAAAACCTCAGAATTGGTGCAATAATCTTGGTGAATGTGATGAACAGAACAATAGGCCTCATATATAGAATGCATACATATTAGTGAATAGTTGTAGCTCTCCTTCTCCTCTTCTATGTTCTTATGCATGCGTTCCTCTTCTGTATACCTAAGTAACACAAACAAGAACACTTGGGAGGTATTGCTATTCATTAAAATAATTAGAAGATAGTCATATTAGCTTTCACTTGGTCTCAAATCTGTTTAACACAGCTACATGTAATTGGACTATGGTATGCTTTGTTCTTTAAATCAGTACCTATGTTATCAACCATATGATCAAATCGACGTGAGAGAGGAGATGCAGTAGTGCTAGGGATGTCCTTGTCAGCTCAGAAATAGGCCAAGCTAGTGTGTTTTCAGAAATATAGATTTCACTTACCGGATGCAACCGTCCTACTTGATCTACCATGAGGGACAAGGGCACCCTAACTAAAGCATGCATAACGACAGTGGCAGATCTAAGATTTTATCGTGCTTAGGGCTAAACTTTAACATGCTAACATCCTAAAATTAACTCCAATTTGCATCCACACCATAATATAACAAAAGTCACAAATACATCATTGACACAAAACTTTAACTCAATACTTCAACATACAACATAATACGAAAACACATGTCAAAGCATAAACAATGTAGCATATTATACCCACACCATGGCATAACAAAAATAAGACACAAATGCATCATTAATATGAAACTTTAGCTCAATACTTCAAGATGCAACATAATAAGAAAAACATGGCAAAATATAAAACAATGTAGCATAGTAGAGATAGAATTTAAGTACCTAAATAACGAGATTTGCTCTCCATCACCTTTATTTTATCTTGATCCTCTTAATTTTACATTCCTAACTTGGTACTAGTTAAGTAATTCCTACATAGAAAAATGCATAACACACGACATGCATTCAGATTTCAGTAGAAAGGATGAAAGTATCAAACATCAAAGGGGAAGGGAGGAGCTGAGGAGTGGGGAGTAGTGAAGTATCAGATGGTCCAGATCAGCGTGGAGGCGCCTACGGGCCTACTTTTGCATTTTTGCCTGATTGCCCATCCCCAGTCCCTGTCTTAGCAGTGAGCCCCATGGAGCGGCGGCGGTGGAAGCCCAAGTAGCAACGTATGGCACCAGTGAGCCTTAAGGAGCGGCGGCAGTGGAAGCCCAATTAGCGGTGGCGACAGAAACTATACATGTCGACATAGACACACGAGACGGCGAGAGTAAGATGTGAGGGCGAGGTCAAGCGATGAGGGCGACCAGGCGAGCGATCAAAGGGAAGTGATAAGTTGACTTCTGTTGTGCGCTTTTTTGTTTATGTTGTAGGGGTGGCATTTACCTAAGCCCGGCTGGCCTGTTAGAAGGTTGTAAGGCCCAAAATGGGACATGTATAGTCACATAAATGCCCCTAAGAGGGATACTTGAGTGTAAGGGCATAATTGTAAAATATTCCCCATGTGAATATATATGCCATCCAGGCCATGGGGAGACCCTAAGCATTGCTCACCTAACTCTCCATTACCATACCTCTCTCTCTGTTTGGTCTGTAACCACCCCAGGATCTAAAGAAGGATGGCACCGAAGAAAGCTTCATCATCGGTAGCGGAGAAGAAGAAGAGGGGCGCGACGGGGCCCTGCGTTAACACCAGAGCTTCGGCGCCGGCAATCATGAGCGCAAGCGTCGACATGGGCGCGGCAGCTATGAACATTGACGCTCATGGCGCGACGATCGACCCCACCGCTGGTGCAACGATTGACATCGGTAGTGCCGACCGGGTTGTCGGGAGCACGGCCGTCGTTCCTAAATCCAGTGCGGGGGCAGCGAGCGGCTCCGACGGCCACGTTGGCCACGTCATCGACCCCGAAGTCCATCGCACCAGCACGTCGGGCAACCCAGGAGTGCAGGCCGTGGTTGCTGCCACCCCGGCGGTGCAACCAGGCGCGCAAAGCGCTTACTGACGGCCATCGGTACGCTCCAGCGGGAGCTAGCGGACCTCCGCGGAGCCGTGCGGGACATGCAAGAGACTCGAAGCCAGCAGATCCCGCCGATGGCCACACCGGAGCCCCACGCCAGAGCAGGAAGACAGCCGTGAGGCCCCTACCTCGAGTCGCGTCCCGCTGCGGTGCGTGGATCTGGACTCCCCTCTCTCCGCGGGCCTACAACAATCGATGTGGTCGGAGGACTTCAAGTTCCCCAACGCCATCGAACCGTACAAGGGTGACACGGACCCTCGGGAGTTCGTGCGTGTGTATGAGACTGCCATAGTGATGCGGACCAACTAAGGATTAGTTGATGCGTAGGGATGGCCCGATCTTTCCCGGTACGATCAGCGAGGTTCCTTCTCCTTAGATAGAGTCTTCTCCTTGTCTTGATGCAGCAAACAATATTGATAAGGGCAATTTGCACTAGTATGCAAGGCGCACACTAGAAGCAATCCGCCGAACTCCCCAAACCGTGAATTCAGCAAGAAGACACGAATTAGAAGAGATAAACCTTGTAGATTCGATGGGCAATCTCAAGAATCTCCTATTCTTGCCTTGCACCAACTTCGCAAACTCCAAACGAGAAAACCTTGCAATCACGCAATTTGGCCGCCACCAACCATCTTCGGCGCGCAAGCAGGCAAGCTCCTGGGCTTCCTCGTGTCCTGACGTGGCATTCAGGTGAACCCCAATAAAGTCGACGTGATCCTCGCTATAGAGCCGCCTAAGACGACAAGGGAGGTCCAGAGGCTCGCTGGCCACATGGCCACACTGAGCCGCTTCCTATCTAGGGCAGCGGAGCGAGGTCTGCCGTTCTTCAAGACTCTTCGCGGATGCAACGGGTTTCATTGGGACGACGACTGCGCGAAGGCCTTCGACCACCTCAAGAGGCACCTCACAAGCCTCTCCACTTTGGTCGCCCCAGCGCCAGAGGCTCCCCTCCTACTTTACCTCACTGCGACAACAACCGCGGTCAGCGCCGTTCTTACCTCGAGGAGCGCGCCCTCCAGCGCCCCGTATACTTCATCTCCGAAGCCCTTCAGGGCGCCAAGACACGGTATATGGAGCTTAAGAAATTGGCATATGCGCTGGTCATGGCCTCGAGGAAGCTCTGGCATTACTTCTTGGCTCATCCGATCACGGTGCCATCCTTGTTCCCTCTGGCGGAGATGCTACATAATAAAGAGTCTACGGGACGCATTGGCAAGTGGGCAGCCGAGGTCGCGCCTTCTGCTTGACTTACGCCTCGTGAACATCAATTAAGTCTCAAGTCCTTGTGGACTTCCTCGCGGAGTAGACTCCACCAGCCCAGCACGTCAAACAGCCAGAGGACCCGGTGTGGATGCTCAATACCGACGGAGCCTACGACGCTTCGGGCGCTGGTGTGGGTGCAGTGGTTACTACGCGGGAGGGGCACTGCCTGCTGTACTCGGCATGTCTCGGATTTCCGGCCACCAATAACACGGCCAACTACGAAGCGCTGCTCTTCGGCCTCACCAAGCTCAGG
Organism: Dendrocalamus latiflorus; assembly: GCA_017311315.1. Taxonomy (NCBI): domain Eukaryota; kingdom Viridiplantae; phylum Streptophyta; class Magnoliopsida; order Poales; family Poaceae; genus Dendrocalamus; species Dendrocalamus latiflorus. The sequence continues at coordinate 31,381,160 of CM029639.1, read as the reverse complement.
GCTCTTGGCGCACGACGGGTCTTGGTCCGCACCGACTCACGGCTGGTGGTGGGCCACATCGACAAATCCTATCAAGCCAAGGACCCTAAGCTGGCCAAGTACCTTGCAGCCCTAAGGGCGAAGGAGCGACACTTCCTGGGCGTCACGGTTAAGGCCATCCCTCGCGCGGATAATGAACAAGCCGACGTCCTTGCGAAGGCCACCAGCCAGCAGCTTCCCCTTCCCGAAGGAGCATTCTATGAAGTCCTACCCGCGGCAGCCATCGCTCAAGACAACCGCGATGCGGCCCTCGTCCACCAAATTGCACGCCAGGGTGACTGGCGGGTGCCAATCTACGGTTTCTTGCAGGGCATCGCGGAGCCAGACGACTCCCTGGATCTCCAACGTCTATAGCATCGTACTAGGTCCTTCCAGGTGCTCGACGGTGTACTCTACAAAAAGGGAGTCTACTCCCCGCTCCTGCGATGCCTCTCACGCGATGAGGGAAAGAGCCTTCTTGCTGAGGTTCATGCGGGGCTCTGCGGTTCACACCTAGCGCCGAGGTTGCTAGTCAGCAAGGCATTCAGGCAAGGCTTCTACTAGCCAACCGCCGTTGCTGACGCCCAAGACCTCATGCACCGGTGTCAAGGCTGCCAATGGATGGGGCGGGTCATCCGCAGGTCCGCGACGAGCTTGCAGCCCATTCCACCAGTATGGCCACTGGCACGTTGGGGTATCGATGTCATGGGGCCACATCCCCGGGCCCCAGGAGATCTTTGATTCGCGGTAGTCGCCTTGGAGTATTTCTCCAGGTGGCCGGAGGCTGTCGCTCTAGCCAAGATAACCTCCGCGGCCATGTAGCGCTTTCTTTGGCTGAATACAAATGCCACTTCGGAGTACCTAGGGAGCTCACCGTCGACAACGGTTTGCAATTTGACTCCATGTAGGACCGAAATGGCAACAGAGGGGGGGGGTGAATGGTGCCTTCAAAAACTCTCCAAGTACCCACACAACAAATCGGTCGAGAGAACTGGCTTCTCTGGTCGAACACACGTGGTCGTAAGCCAACTGATGGTCGAACACCACGTGGTCGAACACTTGCCCGAGCCGACAAAAGAAATCAAACAGAGAATACTGCACGGTTGAAACAAGAACGGTGCTCTCGGGAAGAACTGGCCAAGATGGCCTTAAGGATGATTCCCAGTTCAAAGCAAGCCAACACAGCCCAAAGCAAAAGCAGTTCAAAACCAAATCAAGATTGAAACAGAAAGATCAGGAGACTGCACAGATAAAGGAACTGAAACAAGATACCCATAGCTCAAAGAACTTCGGAGAATTTATTTCTCGAGAGTACTACAGAGGAGTCCCGATACGCATGGACATTCGGACATGAGGAATGATTACAAGTAGACTCAGCTCATCCTCTCCTTCTCATCCTCAAGAACACCAAGAACTACATGATTCTTGGGAGGAACACAACACAGAGCTACGAAGGAGACAACAACACACCTTTGTCTCTCCTGCTCTCACCTACTCTCAACTGCAAAAGAGAAAGCAAAAGACCCCCCAATCCTTGGAGCTACATGCAGGAGACACCCCTCCTTTTATAGCCTCCACTACCGGGTTTGCTTTCCTCTTTACCCATTAGCGAGAGTCACTCCAGTGCTTTCACAGAGATACAACTTCCTTTACAGCTTTCCGCATTTCTCCAAAATGCCATCCGGCTGCCTTCCTGGAAGCTTCCTCTGCCTTGCCTCTCAAGTCTTGCAACCACCTCGCAGACCTCGTCGTCTTCAGCACCTCCTGGCCGCTCTTGACCTCAGCACGGCCCGTGCCTAGTCTCGGCCCTCCATGCCTCGCCACGGCTAGTCTCAAAGTCCTGCAAACATCATCAGACAAGCAAACCATTTCATAGCACCGCTCACAATAGTATCCAACCACTTGAGCCAGAAATCAAAACTTAAATCATACTCTTACCAAGTCGTATACCACCCACGACAAGTCGAGAATAGAGAACAATGAATGCACACGACATACGACCACAATGTCAAGCAATACGACTAGATACAAGAGTCTACGACTATCGCTAACCACCGCTAGACTGGTCGCAACGACCACAAGGTCAAACTAGCTCCTACGACTATCAAGTCGTATGGCCGAACACCAAGTCATAACAAGCCTACGACCGCACACTAGACTGCTACGACCAACAAGATACAAGCTACGACCATTGCTAGCTTGCTACGACCACATACACAAGCTACGACTCTATCGCTCCAGGTCTATACCCCATACGACCACATCCCAAGTCGATACAACCGATTTCTAGGTCTTGCGACCGCTTATCGCGTGATCGAACCACCTTCCGACCACGATCATCGCTTTCTACCGTGGTCGAACCCTTTTCCGTTCTCGTACGACTTGTCTCACCGTGGTCGAAAACCTTCCGACCAACGTCGCCCACTTCTGACCGCGCTCCAAACTCGTCTGACCTCATCCGACCGACCTACGACCACGTTTGCCCATAGCGAGGTCGAAATCCGCTTTCATTCTCAGGAAGCGAAATCTGCGACAACGTGGTCGTAGAGAGCCGATTGCACAACGTGGTCGTACGCCCGAGCGCCGACTTCCAACCACAGCGATCGTCGCGCGACTCGTGACCACAGACCACAGCCAATGTGGTCGTACCAGGCTTCGACCACGACCAACGTGGTCGTATTGGCCTTCGACCATGGCCAACGTGGTCGTACCAGCTTTCGACCACGACCAACGTGGTCGTATACTGTCCTGATGGACTCCGATGAAGCCCAAAGTAGTCGTAAACTTCTCGGAGGCTTGAGATCACGGCCAAGCGTGGTCGTAAACTTTGCTGCTGCCTTTCGACCACAGTCCAAGTGGTCGTAGACCACCCCAGTGACCTACGACTACGCCCAATGGTCGTAAAGAAGTCGGGAGACTTCCGACCTTCGACTGTGTGGTCGTAAGTGACTTGCCTCGCTCCCGATTGGCGACAACGTGGTCGTAACCTGTCCGGCAAGCTTCCGACCACGACCAAAGTGGTCGAACGAGCCTACGACCATGACCAGAAGCTACGACTTAGCAGGAAACGCTCAAATCAAACTCAAACTTTCCAAACCAAGTGTCAATAACTCATCACAAACATGGGGGCACCTCCACATGGTCTCTCAATCTCCCCCTTGATGAGTATATTGACAAACTCAGAAAAAGCTTTTTAAGAAGAGTTTGAGTTTGAAGAAACCAACATGGTCCAAAGAAAGAAATGAAGCTAATGACCATGTCGACAGAAGGAACACTAGAGCAACAACTGAAAGAGCAAAATGAACTCCAAGGCTCTAAAACTGTTGCCAACAGACTTTTTCTTCTCTATTCTCCCCCTTTTGACAATAAACACATCAAGATGCAATAGAGAGAATATGACATGACAGAGAATGAATATGGCTGAAGTTTGTTTATTTAAGCATTTAGAGCCATGAGAATTATCCATATTGACCGTAATGTAATACACCAAGCCATAACTCAATAAAACACTATCTAGATCATGACAACATATATATAAACCAGCTAGAGCACATAGATGACAATCTGAAATGTAATGCATTTAGTGAGCAAGTCAAGTCATCAATGAGCAAAGTCCAACTAGAGATATCCAAGGATGATGCAGGCCATGTCAATAAGCTAAGCAGAACAAGGAAGCTACTATTGCGACCAAATAGAGTGCTATGCTTAAGATTGAAACATTGGTTAAGTACTTGATTCTTTTTGTAGCTTAGGCAAATTGAGCACATAAGACATTGTCTTCTTAAAGCTCATGATCGTTTTTAACCCAAATTTTGTTTATGTGCTAGATCTCAAGCCTTATGCGACTACTCCAAGCAATAAGCTTAAGAAGATAGTCTAGGTCATCCAAAACTCTCCTGAGTTCATGCCTAGTGCAATGGCAAGCTGTCTCATGAGAAAGAATTGGTGGAATCAGTTTTTTCGCACAAAAGAGATTTTTGTTTTTGTGCTAGATCTCAAGCCTTATGCGACTACTCCAAGAAAGCAGCTTAAGAAGATAGTCTAGGTCATCCAAAACTTCCCCTAAGTTCATGCCAAGTGCAATGGCAAGCCGTCTCATAGGGAGGAATTGGTGAGATCAGTTTTTTCGCACAAAAGAGATCTTTTTGCTTTTTAACATATTGTACTAACTCATGCATCATCAAGAGACTAAGACAGCTCAAACTAAGGCTCAATATAGATTCAACGCCCTACTCAGCCTATTTGACATGGCATGAATCATAAAGGGATAGCTCAAGCAAGACTAATCTCGAGTGCTAACATGACAAGTTTTAATTTAAGTTGAGCAATTTTAATTAACTTATCATGGCAGAAAGCTAGTCTACACATATGAAGTCATGATAAATCTAGCAAGCTAAGCACAAGACATGGCAAGGTGTAAAGCATTGAAGCATGTCATAACAGGATAATAATCAAGGCTCAATGCAGATTGATTATAATGCTAGAATGCTGAAAATGCAAGAAAGTCCAGCTCCCCCTCAACATTAGATGCAACTTTTAGTTCAAGTTGAGTTATGTCAAAATTAAGCTTCAGAAGCTCCCAAAAGAACCCCCCCTGAACCAAAGCAATAAAATCGAGAAGCTGGCAAAGAAAACCAAACAGGCAGTCCTTAAAGCATAGAAAAGATATAGAGGCAACTATGGCTCAGACTGACTCTCATCTACCCCATATGACACTAGGACTATTAGACCGGTAATCGACCTTACTAGGGAGCAAACACGTACCCTGTCTACCCAAGGACGGCCCGGCCCTTGCTAGAACCTGAAAGCAGTGAGTGGGGTCAACCTAGTGAGAGAAGAGAAGCAGCTAGTAGAGCAGAATCCTAGGTCACCAGATAAGAGCAAGGAGTCTAAACAGCTAGACAAAAAGACCACTCTAACCTATGCTGGAAGGACTAAACCCAAAGCACCCGCAAATGCAATGCAACAGAAATGAGACAGAAGCATAATCATAATAATAAAGCAGTAAAGCCCAAGCTCCCCCTCACTACAGTCCGTAAGGACAAACCACCCCAAGCTCTCCCCGCAGAGCTGAAAACCTCGAACTGTCCAAAGACTTGGTGAAGATATCAGCCAACTGGTGGTCACTCTCCACAAACTGGAGCACTATGTCACCCTTCTCTACATGGTCTCTAAGGAAGTGGAAGCGAATATCAATATGCTTGGTCCGAGAGTGCTGCACTGGGTTCTTAGCAATGTTGATAGCAGACGTGTTATCACAAAAGAGTGGAACACAGTCTAAGGCTAACCCAAAGTCCCGCAGGGTCGAAACCATCCAAAGTACCTGGCTGCAGCAACTGGCAGCAGCAACGTACTCGGCCTCTGCAGTGGACTGTGCAACACCGGACTGCTTCCTCGAAGACCAGGAAACGAGAGAAGTGCCAATGAATTGGCAGGTTCCGGAAGTGCTCTTCCTATCTATCCTACAGCCAGCGAAGTCTGCATCCGAAAAGGCTCTCAAGGAAAGACAGGATGAGGAAGAGTACCAGATACCATAGTCAATGGTAGCTCGAAGGTACCGGAAGATGCGCTTCATCGCCTGGCGGTGAGATACGCGAGGAGAAGCCTGAAAACGAGCACACAGACACACGGAGAAATGTATGTCTGGTCTTGAGGCAGTGAGGTAAAGAAGGGAGCCGATCATACTTCTGAACTCTTTCTGATCAACTGGCTCGCCATCCTCACCTGGGTCAAGATAGGCTGTAGAAGCCATCGGAGTTGACACCGGCTTACCATCACTCATATCGAAGCGCTTCAGGAGGTCACGAGTGTACTTTCCTTGATGAAGAAATGTACCCTCCCGAGTCTGCTTAATTTGGAAGCCAAGGAAGAAGGTCAACTCACCCATCATACTCATTTCAAACTCGGTGCTCATGACATCCGAGAATTGAGAAACCAGAGTATGAGAAGAGCCGCCAAAGATAATGTCATCGACATAGATTTGGACGAGCAGAAGGTCATTGCCATGTCGGCGGATGAACAAGGTCTTATCAACTTTACCCATATCAAAACCATGACTTAACAAGTAGGACTTAAGCCTCTCATACCAAGCCCTGGGGGCCTGCTTAAGTCCATACAACGCTTTAGAAAGCTTGAAGACATGGTTTGGATATTTGGGGTTTTCGAAACCAGGAGGCTGTCGGACGTAGACCTCTTCCTCAATAAGGCCATTGAGAAAGGCACTCTTAACGTCCATCTGGTAGAGCTTGAATCCCTTAGAAGCTGCAAAGGCAAGCAGGATTCTAATGGCTTCAAGTCTAGCTACAGGGGCAAAGGTCTCCTCGAAATCTAGACCTTCAACCTGGGAGAACCCCTGAGCAACCAGTCTAGCCTTGTTTCGAATAACCACTCCATCCTCGCTCTGCTTGTTCTTGAACACCCACTTAGTTCCAATAATATTGTGACCTCGTGGGGGCTCGACAAGCGACCAGACCTTGTTCCTTTCGAAATTTTCTAGCTCCTCATGCATGGCATTGACCCAAGACTCATCAGATAAAGCATGAGAAACATCTTTGGGCTCAAAGGAAGCAATGAAGGCAGAATGGAGACAGAATTGAGATAAGCCAGATTTTGAGCGGGTAACACGCTCGAAGAGGTCTCCAATGATCTGCTCTGAGGGATGGTCTTTTTGAATGTGTCTAGGAGGTCCAGGATGAGATGAAGAGGTGGCCTCTACCTCGTGAGCTGACGAGGTAGGAACAGAGCCACCAGCTCCAGAAGAAACAGAAGGCATGGGCTGGTCACCTCGAGGTGCAGTGGAAGACGGCACCTCAAGGGGTGGACGAGGGACAGGATCAGGTAGACACCCGTTGTCTCCATCATCCTCATCATCCACGAAGATGGTCTCGGACTGCTCTAAAGAACCTGAGATATCAGGCCTAGTCCCCGGACTGGCCTCGTCGAAGGTCACCTCACAGGTCTACCATTTTGCTAGACTCGCAGTTCCAGACCCTATAAGCCCGCGAAGAAGGCGAGTAACCTAGAAAGATTCCATCATAAGAACGTGACTCGAACTTATCTAGGTTCCCGGACTTCAAAACAAAGCACTTGCAACCAAACACACGAAAATGAGAGACGCTAGGCTTTCGCCCATATCTCAGCTCATAAGAAGTGCGATGCAAGTGTGCCCAAAGAAAAACTCGATTTGAGACATGGCACGCGGTGGCTATAGCTTCAGCCCAAAACTTCCGCGGTGTAGAGTACTCATCAAGCATCGTCCTGGCCATCTCGACCAAGGTACGGTTCTTCCTCTCCACAATGCCATTCTGCTGAGCGACGTATGGAGAAGAGAACTGGTGCTCTACACCTGTCTCAGCACAGAAACTCTCAAAGTAGGAATTCTTGAACTCCGTGCCATTGTCACTGCGGATCGCTCGTAAGGCACCTGGAAGCTCAACAGAAAGCCTACTAAAAAGACCTCGGAAATGTGAAAACGTCTCATCCTTCGAGGCTAAGAAAAACACCCAAGAATACCTCGAGAAGTCATCGACCACAACAAGCACATACCACTTCCCTCCTGCTGACTGCACTCGAGCTGGTCCCACTGTATCCGTGTGGAGCAGCTGTCCCGGTGCATCGGTCATAGTAACTGTGACCGGAGGGTGAGAAGCGGCAACCATCTTGCCGTGTCGGCATGGAGCACAAACTAGATCTTTGACCATCTTGAGTTTCGGCAAACCACGAATGAGATCGTGGCCGCTAACTCGAGTCAAATGGTCAAACCCAATATGACCAAGTCTCCTATGCCAGAAAGAGAGGTCGCGGGACTCAGAAGCAACTAAACACCTGAGAGGATCACCAGAAGACTCAGAAAAATCAGCACGAAAGATCCTCCCAAAACGAGAAATCCCGCAAACCAGACTACCCAAAGAATCAAGAATTTTGCAATTGTTTTTCTTAAAGCTCACCTCGAAACCGTCATCGGTAAGCTGAGAAACTGAAAGCAAATTGTACTGCAGCTTACTAACCAAGGCTACATCTTTCAAAATGAAAGAATCATTAATGCGAACAGTACCTTTGGCGATGACGCGCCCAGATGAAGCATCTCCGAAGGTGACCGTCTCATCACCTGGAGCACGTGCAAGGGAAGAAAACCAACGGGAATCTCCGGTCATGTGTCGTGAACACCCGGAGTCTACTAGCCAAACCTTTCCCTTCCCTGCCCGGCGAACCTGAGTCAAACAGAGAGTAAAGTATCAGTACTGGGGTAAATCAAAAGAGATTTTGGCACCCAATACTGAACAACACGTCGAGCAGATGAAGTCGTCAAGCACGACTGACCTCTATCTACCTTACGCTCTCTGTGACTCAAAGAAGCAGAAGGTTTGTGAGCAGACCTGAAGCTGTTGCGGGGTCCGACTGCTACGGGGGAGCGAGTCGGAACACCGGCAACACGCTGATCACGCCTCGGGTAGCTATCTCGATGGGAAAAACGAGATCTACCCTCAGGACGGCGGAAGTCACGACCAGAGGCAGCATGAGGACGAAAAGCAGAAAACTCGGAAAAACCAAGTCCTCTATGCTGCTTAAACTCCGTAACAGGAGTAGACCTAGACCTCGTGTTGGTCTTAGGTGTACTCAGAATCTGGGGCTGACCCTGAATATGCCTAAGAGACTCAACACGGTCTCTACGCGCGATCTTGGCGCGCCTGAAGCATCTCTCGATCGAGTGCCCATCCTTCTGACAGAAGGTGCAGTGGTACTTCTCCTTCTGAGATGTGGAAGTAGCACGAAGAGGCTTCGCCTTCTGATAGGCCGAAGCAACAGGTGGAATCACCTTACTGTCAGAGATTCTTTGGACAAAGCCCGCTGATTTGAATTTCACCTCGTCAGACCTGGGCTCAACCTCGATCACACCTCCTAAGATAGGTCGGAGAATAGCAGGAGGATGCTTCCTCATGTCCTCATAAAAATCATATCCTAGACCTTGATTAAATCTGCAAATTTTAGACTGGTCCAGAATAAGATTAAGCTTCTTCTTGCCGCCTACAAATCTCTCGAGAGTGTTCATAAGATACTGACACTCCCGAAAGAGAGAGGTGCAAGAAGAGCAGGGGGAAGAAGGAACAGCAGGAGGTAAGGGAGCAGATGAAGAACCAATAGCAGAGGGAAGAATGGCTTGTGCACGCACAGCCGACTCTGAATGGGCAGTCCTACTGCTAGCCAGTTGGTTTACGTTCCTAGGCGTCTCCACCTTACCCTGGGGCTTCTCCCCCTTCTCAGCACAGACAATACAAGCAGTTGGTGCCTTCACTAGTTGATCCTTAGTTAGCTTCACACATTTGTCATTCAAAGCAACGAGTTCAAGTTTTAGTTTATCACAGCTAATGCATGGTGAACTAACAGGATCCTTAGTCGCGAATTGAGCCATTTTCTTATTAGTGTCAATCATTTCTTGAAACTGTTTTGAGACAGATTCAAGTTCAGCAGTTAATCTAGGACAATTCAAACATGAATCAATGGGCTCAAGCAATGAAGCACGCAACTCAGCAATCTTGTGATCTGCCCGTTTTAGGTTCATCTTTAAATTATTGCAATTTTCACAAGGCTCGGGCAGATCAAGGAGCATGGCATAAGGTCCTCTAGCAGTAATGTCCTTACCCTCATATAAGGTGGGAGAAGTAGTCTCATCAGTAGTAAGTAGGGTAACAGCCATCCTACTCAACTCTAAATCAGCAAGCAGACTAACATTCTCCACCTTAACAATATCAAGCTCGGAGGACACACTATCATGCGAGGTCCTTAATTTCTCCATATCAAACAGCAAAGCAGAGCATGTATCACAGTCGTCACGGGAGGGAGCAGATATAAGTAAAGTAAGCTCCCGTGACAGTCTCTCTACTTCCTTCTCCAACTCGCTACATCTAGCTCTAGATCTAGCATGAAATCCTCCTAGCTTAAGGAAAGCTTCATTAAGTTGGTCATAGGAGGGACATACCTCGTCCGAGTCGGAGTACAGCTCGCTGTCGCTGAGTTCGCCCTCGAGGGCCATGAAGCACATGCCGGAGAAGTCGTCGCCGCCATCCTTGGGCTCTTGGTCACCCGTCCCGTCGTCGTCGCTCCATCCCTCCACCTCGCTGAGGTCGAGGTCGTCGAAGGCGGTGAGGACGCGGTGGAAGAGCTTCTTGGCCTTCCCGAAGTTGCGGAACTTCTTCTTTCCCGGCGTCTGAGCTGGAGGCTTCTTGTTGCGGTTCTTGTCGGTGTAGTCGATCTTGCTCGAACCGCCGAAGTCGTTCTTGCCCTTCTCTAGCTTGGGGCAGTTTGCCCGAATGTGGTTGGGGCCACCACACTCGAAACAGATCACGGGTCCGCCTCTCTTTCTGTCTCTCCTACCCTTGTAGGCATGGGAAAACCTTCGGGCTAGGAGGGCCAGCTGATCATCCGCAAGCTGCTCTAACTGATCATCAGTAATGTCACAGAGAGCAGCAAGGGAGAAACCGCAAGAAGACTCAGAAGAGAGACCAGAAGCTGAACTGGGATCGGTGACCAAAGCCATCGACTGTGACTTTGACCTACGAGAGACAACGTCAATCTCGTGAGTCTTGAGGCGCGAGTACAGCGCGTCAAGAGTCAAGGTCGAGAGGTCTGTCGTGTCTTTGATGGTGGTCACTTTCATCTCCCACACACGCAGATCGAGTGCCGCGAGCATCTGACGAGCGTTGTCCGAGTCGGGGTATGTGAGACCGACCGCTCGAGGTTGCTCAAGATTTTGTGAAATCGCGAAAAGCACTCGTCCAGGGACTCACCAGCAAGCATCTCGAATTTGTTGTATTCGCGCTTGAACTGGTCCTGTCGAACCGTCTTAATCTTGGTGGTGCCCTCATGGTATGCGTCGAGGGTCACCCAGATGTCGTAGGCGGACGACAGGTGAGATATGCGGTCAAACTCGCTACGACTCAAACCCTGGATGATGATGTTCCTTGCCTTTGCATTTGCCTCAACATCAGCCATGTTCCCGGCATTGATGTTCTCATCGGCAGGAACAACAAACTGGACCTTAACCTTGCGCCAGATGGCATACCCCTGAGCCTGGATGTATGTTTCCATTCGGCTCTTCCAGAAGGGGTAATCGATGCCATCGAAAACGGGCGGCTTGGTCGAGTACTTGTCCGTCGCCATGACTCTTGAGACCGGTTAAGATCTATTGATTAGAGCTAACTGGCTCTGATACCAATTGTAGGACCGAAATGGCAACAGAGGGGGGGGGGGGGTGAATGGTGCCTTCAAAAACTCTCCAAGTACCCACACAACAAATCGGTCGAGAGAACTGGCTTCTCTGGTCGAACACACGTGGTCGTAAGCCAACTGATGGTCGAACACCACGTAATCGAACACTTGCCCGAGCCGACAAAAGAAATCAAACAGAGAATACTGCGCGGTTGAAACAAGAACGGTGCTCTCGGGAAGAACTGGCCAAGATGGCCTTAAGGATGATTCCCAGTTCAAAGCAAGCCAACACAGCCCAAAGCAAAAGCAGTTCAAAACCAAATCAAGATTGAAACAGAAAGATCAGGAGACTGCACAGATAAAGGAACTGAAACAAGATACCCATAGCTCAAAGAACTTCGGAGAATTTATTTCTCGAGAGTACTACAGAGGAGTCCCGATACGCATGGACATTCGGACATGAGGAATGATTACAAGTAGACTCAGCTCATCCTCTCCTTCTCATCCTCAAGAACACCAAGAACTACATGATTCTTGGGAGGAACACAACACAGAGCTACGAAGGAGACAACAACACACCTTTGTCTCTCCTGCTCTCACCTACTCTCAACTGCAAAAGAGAAAGCAAAAGACCCCCCAATCCTTGGAGCTACATGCAGGAGACACCCCTCCTTTTATAGCCTCCACTACCGGGTTTGCTTTCCTCTTTACCCATTAGCGAGAGTCACTCCAGTGCTTTCACAGAGATACAACTTCCTTTACAGCTTTCCGCATTTCTCCAAAATGCCATCCGGCTGCCTTCCTGGAAGCTTCCTCTGCCTTGCCTCTCAAGTCTTGCAACCACCTCGCAGACCTCGTCGTCTTCAGCACCTCCTGGCCGCTCTTGACCTCAGCACGGCCCGTGCCTAGTCTCGGCCCTCCATGCCTCGCCACGGCTAGTCTCAAAGTCCTGCAAACATCATCAGACAAGCAAACCATTTCATAGCACCGCTCACAATAGTATCCAACCACTTCAGCCAGAAATCAAAACTTAAATCATACTCTTACCAAGTCGTATACCACCCACGACAAGTCGAGAATAGAGAACAATGAATGCACACGACATACGACCACAATGTCAAGCAATACGACCAGATACAAGAGTCTATGACTATCGCTAACCACCGCTAGACTGGTCGCAACGACCACAAGGTCAAACTAGCTCCTACGACTATCAAGTCGTATGGCCGAACACCAAGTCATAACAAGCCTACGACCGCACACTAGACTGCTACGACCAACAAGATACAAGCTACGACCATTGCTAGCTTGCTATGACCACATACACAAGCTGCGACTCTATCGCTCCAGGTCTATACCCCATACGACCACATCCCAAGTCGATACGACCGATTTCAAGGTCTTGCGACCGCTTATCGCGTGATCGAACCACCTTCCGACCACGATCATCGCTTTCTACCGTGGTCGAACCCTTTTCCGTTCTCGTACGACTTGTCTCACCGTGGTCGAAAACCTTCCGACCAACGTCGCCCACTTCTGACCGCGCTCCAAACTCGTCTGACCTCATCCGACCGACCTACGACCACGTTTGCCCATAGCGAGGTCGAAATCCGCTTTCATTCTCAGGAAGCGAAATCTACGACAACGTGGTCGTAGAGAGCCGATTGCACAACGTGGTCATACGCCCGAGCGCCGACTTCCAACCACAGCGATCGTCGCGCGACTCGTGACCACAGACCACAGCCAATGTGGTCGTACCAGGCTTCGACCACGACCAACGTGGTCGTATTGGCCTTCGACCATGGCCAACGTGGTCGTACCAGCTTTCGACCACGACCAACGTGGTCGTATACTGTCCTGATGGACTCCGATGAAGCCCAAAGTAGTCGTAAACTTCTCGGAGGCTTGAGATCACGGCCAAGCGTGGTCGTAAACTTTGCTGCTGCCTTTCGACCACAGTCCAAGTGGTCGTAGACCACCCCAGTGACCTACGACTACGCCCAATGGTCGTAAAGAAGTCGGGAGACTTCCGACCTTCGACTGTGTGGTCGTAAGTGACTTGCCTCGCTCCCGATTGGCGACAACGTGGTCGTAACCTGTCCGGCAAGCTTCCGACCACGACCAAAGTGGTCGAACGAGCCTACGACCATGACCAGAAGCTACGACTTAGCAGGAAACGCTCAAATCAAACTCAAACTTTCCAAACCAAGTGTCAATAACTCATCACCAAACATGGGGGCACCTCCACATGGTCTCTCACTCCACCCCATTCAAGGAGTTCTACGACAGTATGGGCATCACACTCTGATTCGCTTCGGTCGGGCACCCGCAGTCTAACGAAGCAGTCGAGCGGGCGAACGACACCATCTCTGCCGGAGTCAAGAAGCGCCTCGTCGGGCTGCCAAAGGGCAAATGGCCACACGAGCTCCACAGTGTCCTCTGGTCCCTCCGCACAACAGTGACACGCTCGACGGGATTCACGCCGTTCAAACTCCTCTTCGGTGATGAGGCAGTGACGCCTGAAGAAATCAAGGCTGACTCGAGGAGGGTCCTCGTCCAGGCGCTAGCGGAGGAGCGCCAATTGTCCCTGGACCTCCTCGATGGAGAGCGAGTAAGCGCAACTCAGCATGTTGCAATGTACACGCGTCAAATGGCGCGCATGCGCGATCGCACCGTATACTCGCGGGAGTTCTAGCCAGGAGACCTCGTCCTCAAAATGGCGCTCCATGCGGAGACTGTCGGCAAGCTGGAGTCCAAGTGGGAGGGCCCGTACATCGTCGCTGCAGCCTTGCAACGGGGAGCTTATCGCCTCGCAATGCTGGAAGGGCAGACACTTCGCCACACATGGAATGTAGACAGGCTGCGGCGGTACTATGTCTAGGGCTAAAGGGAAACCTGTAGCAAGGCAAACACCAAGCCTGTTGTAAGACGCTTGCCTGCGCAAATGAAAGGTTAATAAAGCCAATTGTCTGCAAAAAAACTGTCCCATTGCAGACAAACACGCGTGGAGGCACGCCTCCGCGCGTACTCTCTGGAGTATAAAACAAAAGACACGGATGTTATTCCCACGCATGCGTGGATGTTGTCCCTACGCGTACTCTCTGGAGTATAAGAAAAGACGCAGATGTTGTTCCCGCGCACGCGTGGATGTTGTCCCTACACATACTCTCCGGAGTATAAAACAAAAGATGCGGATGTTGTCCCTACGTGTACTCTCCAAAGTATAAAACAAAAGACATGGATGTTGTTTCCGCGCACGCGTGGATGTTGTCCCTACGTGTACTCTCCAAAGTATAAAACAAAAGACACGGATGTTGTTCCCGCGCACGTGTGGATGTTGTCCCTATGCGTACTCTCCGGAGTATAAAAAAAGATGCAGATGTTGTTCCCGCGCACGCGTGGATGTTGTCCCTACACGTACTCTCCGGAGTATAAAACAAAAGACGCAGATGTTGTTCCTGCGCACGCGTGGATGTTGTCCCCACGCGTCGTGCGCGGATGTTGTCCCCACGCGTACTCTCCGGAGTATAAATAAGACGCAGATGTTGTCCCTGCGCACTCTACGGAGTATAAATAAGACGCGGATGTTGTCCATGCGCACTCTACGGAGTATAAATAAGACGCGGATGTTGTCCCTTCGCACTCTGCGGAGTATAAATAAGACATTGATGTTATCCCTGTGCACTCTGTAGAGTATAAATAAGATACAGATGTTGTCCCTGCGCACTCTGCGGAGCATAAATAAGACGCGGATGTTGTCCCTACTCGGCGGAGATTCAGCGTTTACAAAAAAACCTAAGGTTTAAAAGCGCCTTCGAGTGCCGAAGGTCGCTATCGCTCGGCTCCACCTTCACGTGCCTCTGCGTCGAAGTATCACCTGTCGAAGTACGGGTCGCCCAGAAGTCCCGGGCCTCCTCCGTCCATGCCCAACGCTGAAGATGCCATTGAATCATGTGGTCTGAAAGTACTAATCGGCCTCTACCAAACATTTGCCCAGAGCAAAAATAGTATGCATCGTCAGAACGTTTGGGGCAATACCAGTTCGTTCATATGAAGGGGAGTGGGTCACAGGGCGCCGACTTACAAAAACACACACACCAATGTACGCCTACACTTCAGACCCCGGCCTCACACCTGTGGGTCCGCACTGTGCCCAGGAGCACTGGCATCATCTTCGTGGCGCCAGGGGACTTCATCGAGCCACTGACCGAAGTTCCCCTCCCTATGCAGGGTCCGCCGCAGTGCCACCTTGGCCGCGCCCTCCCCGACGTAGCCCCATATCCGGTCGTAGAAGGCCCGGACAGCAGGCCGGATGGCACGAACGGCACTCGACATCGCCCCGGCTCCGACAGGCAGCTCCAGCCGGGGGTCTTCCAGCTCGGCGACATGCTGGCACTCCCGGCTGTGGAGCATGGCGAAGGCAATGCAGGCACTGGCGAAGCTGCAGTGGTCGCCGAAGGCTTTGGCACTGCGGAGGGCAAGGTCCGATCCCGCTCTGATTCGCCGAAGTGTTCACGCCAGGTCCTCGAGCCCAAAATTTACGTTCGGCACGTCGACGGAAAGGTCCGCGAGGGCACCATCCAGGGACTCCATCACCCCCCACGCCGCCACCGACGCGTCTCCCAGGGTCCGATTCCTCTCCTCAAGGGACACGCCGAGCTGGGCCTTCTCCTCCTCAAGCGCGGCAATCTGCTGGAGTAGGTCATCGCGCTCTTCTGCTACAGCACGCTGGGCCTCTGCTGCGGCATGATGCGTCTCCGCCGTTGCGTACTGTGCCTCTGCAACGAGTATCTACGGGTCGGAGACTGCCCTCGCCTTTTCCATCTCCAGCAAGCGTATGTGCTCATCCTTGGCGGCGTGGGCCTCCTCGGCAGCTCGGAGCTGGCTTTCTAGCAACCTCCGCTCGCAGATACGTGCGTCTTCTAGGGCTCGACTGAGTGCAAGGGTCTACAAAAAGTGCGGGCGTTAGTGAAGCCCTCACTGCGGCATAAGTCGTCAACCTAAGCACTTACCCTCATCTCCGAGGTCTCCAACGCGCCCGCCAGGAGCTTGGTCCCACACCTCGACAGCGCCCGCTGATCTAGGTTGGAGTCGGCGCACTCAACGACCTCGTGAAAGACCCGAAGCATCTCCGACCGGGGAATGAAGTCGGAGATGGTCGGCCGCCGAGCCTCCGCGCCAGCGACTTCGGCAGCACCTGGTGTGGACATTGCGTCCTAGGAAGGAAGACCGGGAACTTCACAGCCGTCTCCGTTGCTCGTTCCTTGGCCGCGTCCGGGAGACCTCGTCTCGCCTGATGTCGACGATGGAATGAGTGAGCAAATCGGAGAGAGCCTCGTGAAGTCGCGGGAGGAGAAAGAATTGCACCTACCTTCGACTTCCTCAATTGGGGCACCGGGGGGGGTGTCACCCCCGCCCCGGTTGGCTCCATGGCATGGGGGGCTGTTCGCCCCGCCTCGAGCTGGGCCACAGGGGCTTCATTCGCGATGGGGGTGGCGAGTTCCTCCTTGGCCTGGAGGGTTTCCCCATCGGACTCCAAATCCCCGGCAACACCGCCCGCCACATTGAACCCCTCTTTCGAGGGGGACGGTGATCGTACCAGCGGGCGCTTCGCCCTCGGAGACTTCGGGGATGCTCCCTCGGCCGCTTTCGCGACCGCGACAGTCGGCGCAGGCAATGAGGCCGCGACGGTCGGGGTAGGCAATGAGACCTCGCCCTCCTGACCGTCGGGGCCATGGCCCGTCTCCTCAGCGCCTCCCGGAGCTCCCCTCGTGGGGCAATGCCCTCCTCCGAGCCGACGGGTTCAGACCCAGTGCCAGTCGAACCACCGGTCTCAACGGTCGCCGCCAGGGACACGGTCGACGGGCTGGATATGGCAGCATCGGACCGGGCTCTACGCCGGGACGGAGATGCTCCCGCCTTGCCATCGCCATCGCGGCGGCGAGTCCGGGTCGGGGCCGATACGGCGCGCTCCAGCATGGGGATGTCCAGAGTTTCGCAAACTCGGTTATCCGCCCCAGCTTTGCCGAAGCGGTCGCAGCTTCACGCAGCTCGTGCTCCTTGGTAGTGTACGGCCCAAGAAATGAAACTACCGCATGCTCCGCATCCTTCAGCTGAAGCCCTACATGTGAGGTGAAGCATCGTTCACAGAAAGGTTACATGCATACATGTGTACGCAACCTAGGGCCGAAGAACTTACAGGGAGTCGAGGGCTTCAGGAGAGAAGATATTATCGGGTGAACGCCATCTCGCTGGGTGCGAGCTCACTCGTACTTCCACCGGCCGGAAAGCGGCGCCACCCCATACATCGTGAACTCCTCGGCGAGGCCGCGCATATTGAACCGGAGGGTGATACCGGCAAGCCTCCGAGCCTTCTGCTCGTCGTCGCCCTTCGGCCTCACGCCCGGTGAACTGTTGAAAGATATTGGCTGTCCTCGGCACCGAAGACCGCTGGTGCTCGTCACGCGGTGGTAGAACCACCGTCGCATCCAGCCGGACTCCCACTTCCCTCGCGTCACCAAGGAGAAGGACGGACACCTTCTGTTCGTGCCGCCCAAACATAAACAGCCAGGCGAGCTATCGCGTTCGGGGTCAGCTGTGCCAGCTCCAACCCATAAGCCCGCAGGACCTCGCCGATGAAGAGCGTTGCGGGCATCCGAAGCCCGGCAATGAAAAACGCGACGAAGACAATTGCCTCCGACTCCTCCGGGTGCGGCTCTGTCTCGTCATGGGTAGGCAGGCGAACCCCTGCATGCTCCTCCAACCTTTTCTCCTGGAGGAGAGTCTGGATCATCTCCTCCGTAGCGAGACTTCGCCCTAGCACACGGGAGTAGTGGCCTCTCGACTTCTCCATAGCATCCCACCGCTTGTCGACCTGTGATGGCTCACGAACCACCAGAGAGTGTTCCGCCGGTGGCGACGATAAACCATGCTGGCTAGACGAGGCACTACCACTGAGCCGGTGAGCGGGATCTTCGCGGCACGCCATTTTCCAAAGTAGAAGGCTAAAGGAGTACGAGCAAGGGCAGATTGCGCCAGCAGACGGGGAAAAAAGAGAACAAAGCAACGGCAAACGAGAAGAATGCTCGCATGCCGGTGGCAAGGCTTTATAAAGCCCCCTCACCTCCCCCACAGTCGGAAATGCAATCGGCGAGAGCCCAGCGGTTCGGCTCCCCACTATCGGGAAGCGCAACCGCTGGCAACCGAGGGCGCGTAGAAGCAAGCCGCCTGACAGCGCACGACGCGCCAGTAGCATCCCGCCACGCGTCCCGCCTCTCTCGGTAAGGGACACGTGACCGCGGTCGTGCGACCACTGACAGCCCACGACGCACCAGTCGCATCCCGCCGTGTGTACCTTTCCATCGGGACAGCGCGTATGGCCGCAGTCGCTCGCCCCTGACATCTCAGGTGTCGGCGCGATTCTCGCCGCCATTAAGACATCGACTCCGGACCGCGAAGCTGTCGGGCCACATGTCGACTCCACGTCTATAGCGTGACCTCAGAAAGCGCCTCCACGACGAGCTCACTTCGGACCCATCTCCGTGCGGAGACCCCGCATTCGGCTGCGGCATTATGCATGGGAGCTGGACCTGCCCCGTGCCTCGACGTGCCCGCAACATGAGCCCGTCTCCACTTCAACTTCGACTCCGCCACCGCAGGGCCCCGTTGCCAAGGACGGCTTCGGCAACCCGCTCGACGCCGTATCCTCGGTACAGGGCGGAGACTACACCAGACAATGAGACTCCATCCAACAATACAGAAGTTCACCGGCCGTAGGGACGGAGGGGGCCAAATGGCTCGGCAACATGGCTTCGGCCCGTGAAGCCCTTCACCATGAGAGGCTCCTGTTGTAGGGGTGGCCCCCACCTAAGCCCGGCTGGCTTGTTAGAAGGTTGTAAGGCCCAAAATGGGACATGTATAGTGACATAAATGCCCCTAAGAGGGATACTTGAGTGTAAAGGCATAATTGTAAAACATTCCCCATGTGAATATATATATATATATATATATATATATATATTTGCCATCCAGGCCATGGGGAGACCCCAAGTATTGCTCACCTAACTCTCCACTACCATACCTCTCTCTCTGTTTGGTCTGTAACCACAACAGTTTCAATGGCCCTTCCACATTTCAATGGGCATGCATGCCACTAGTTTGTGCTTTAGCCCTGGGCAGGGCGTAACCTTGGGGTGGACCACTACTATTTGGACTTCCTTGGACCACTACAAATGGGAATACTACTGCTAAGATTTTCAGGCCTCAGGTTATAGTCCACCTAGCGTGAGGCCAGGATCCGCCCTGCATAACGATGCCCCAACCCTAAGCATGGCATGGCCTTCTTGCTTGCTGCCCGTAGATGACCATCCCATCGTTTTAGTGGTTGTCTCTCCGGACCGAGTTGTTGCAGTGGCAGATCCATCATCGGTGGCAACAATGAAGGAGACAGAATCATGCAGGATACTGGTAGTGGTACACACGTTTCAAGGAAATGGAAGAGGATTAGACGATCAATATGTCCTGAAGAGCGCGGTTATGCGTTAGCCAGTTATGGGGTTGATTACTAACTAATCAAATTCAAGAACTTGATCCGAAGGCTAACCAATTCAATATTGATAATCCTATGGCCATTCGTTTCTGGTTGACGTGGATCTCATAGAAGTTTTTTTCTTTTCTTTTGAGAGGATTGACGGTATCTAAGGATGGGTATAATTGGATAGTTAAAAAGTTCTTGATGATGTGACTCAACCGGAGTCTTCATTTGTTATATAAGAGAGAGGGACGTGAATCTCATAGAAAGCTTTCTCCCTACTTTTGAGAGGATAAACTAATTAGACGGTGGGTATCTATGTATGAGCATAATTGGATGGTTCAAAAATTCTTGATGATGTAGCTCGACTGCTCAACCAGGACTCGACATTTGTAGTCAATAATAATATAAGGGAGAAAGATTAGTGGTCAATGTTTCTAAAGGTTGACTACTGTATTCTAAAATATCATCTATTTTGAAACAGTGGCAGTACCTCTACCAGGAACTTCATGATTTGTACATTCATTCATGACTGCCTGTTGATCTACGCAAGTATTCCATTAGCAGCCATGAAAAAACGTCCTAATAGGACAGAGGCACGATGAACATTTCAGCTAGGAGCTTTTTCTTTTCTTTCATTCTTTGAGAGAGATATCGTATATACCAACCAGTACACACACTACAATTCTGTCTTCCCGTGAGAGGGGTTCCTCGGACAAAACTGCTTTGTTTTGTTTGTTTGTTTCTGTAGCCAACGCCGCCCAGCCAATTGCCCACTTCCTCCAGCGAGGCCCGCTCGATGGCCCAGCGCAACTCGTCCCTGGATTCTGTCAGAAAAGGCCCAATTTCCACCGTCCCAGTCCCGTGCCGGCGGGCTCACCCAAGTCCCAAAGGCCTAAGCCAGCTGCCCCGCACGAGGCAGGCGCGGCACGCCCGCGCGCGCGGCCTCGGACCGGCGCCCCACAGGGACGTGCCACACAGCCACGCCAAGGACTGGCTGCATGTTCACACAAATGGCACCACTGTAGTCACTTTTTTTTTCAAATTTGATGTCCAAACATCTATTTTATAAATCTAGCTCTCTCATCAAACTCAATAGCCATAATAGACGACACGTGTTGCCTGTCGCGTATAGCAGCTCGGCAGGATCTGCCGAGCCACAGTTGCTCGATAGGTTTTCAATCAAGTAACTGTGGCTCGGTAGGACGCTGCTGAGCAACTGTGAATCGGTACGTGATTAGGATAATCATCATTAGCATTAATTAAGCATATAATTAGCAATAATTAAACACAATTAACATTAATTAATCTGACTGGCAGCCTACTGAGCTAGGGGAGCTCGGCAGGTATTCACAGGCGTTCCCAGGATCGTGTGGTTGTCCAAGCTCTTACGTGGTACACAACAAGACATAGAATGTTCGTTATTATGTCTTGCCAGTATTAGGAGATGATGCATGTTCTTTTAGTTTCGGCTTATAACTTTTAAGCTGTTTATGAAAGAGACTATGGAGTAATAGAAACTCGCGTGTGGTTTTGGCCAATGTAAATGAAGTCACTATAGTGTGTACTACAATCAACTTGTAGAATCCACCTTAAAAGACACTCCGTTTGAATGCTAGTTACTGTAGAAAAGTCAAAAAATAACTTTTATCTCTACTTCTTAAAAAGAAAAGTTGGTGGTGGTGATTCACCACTGTGGTTCATCTGCCTTCCCAAACTATCAAATCCACGCTGTCCGTCGCTAATCCAAAGGTTCAGACTCCCGCAAGCGCCACACCCTGCTTTAGGTCCTGCAGGCGCTGCATCACGCTTCAGGTCACACCCACGCCGACTCGTCCCCTCGCCCGTCTCCCTCACACCCTCCCTTCTCACAACCAACTCCCTTCCCTTGCACCGCTCTCCTGTCTCCCTGCTCACGTTGCCCACGCCTGACCTCACGCCCTCCCTCCCACACTTGACCGGTCTCTCCCGCCTCCTTTCCCTCGCACCGCTCACCGCCCTCGCCCATCTCCCTACTCGCGCTACCCTCACCTGCCTCCTCTCTGCTCCCCTCCCTCCCGCCGCTCAACCACGTCCTTCCCGCCGCTCCGCCAGTTCATGGGCCCCCTCCCCTCCCAAAGATCTGGATCCATTTCACCCACACCTCCCCTCCGCTCCCCTCCCCTCTGCTCCACCAGTTCATAGGCTCCCCTTCACTCCTCTCCCCTCCCCAACATCTGGATCTACTTCTCCTGGACCAGATGCTCTCTGTACTCGAACATCACCATCGAAGTCATCCGTTGTGGCCACCGTCGAAGTCATCCGGTGGGTGTGGCGAGCTCCGGTGACTATCCATCGACCAGTTCGTGTGCCCAACTGTACAACGGAGGCCTAGTTGCAAAACAGAGAAGATAAACTTCCTAACGAATATTGTTATTGTACAATATATCTCAATCTCAATTGAAAATATTCTTGTTACAACTAAACATAATTGAATACCTCGTTTTCATTTGAGCTATCTTTTGAATCAAAATGTACCTAAAAGACACTCAATAGTCACCTGACATGAGCACATTTCCTTTTGTATTTTCATATTATCATGAGTTGCTTAAAAGCTCCAGTATGTCTGTGTTAGGTCCATTTCTTTTCCTTATTTGTCTAATTGTTAGTTCTTTCCATTCTTTTTTTTTGTTTGTCAAACCAATGTTTTGGTGATATGATTTAATCTGTATTTTCTGGAAGGTGTACTTCAGGATGCTTGATTTAATCTGTATTTAGACTGTCATTTAAGTTCCTTTTCTCCTTTTTATTATATTTACACATTAATTAGCGATGATCTCTGTTTTGGAGTAAGCGAGAGCAAGGAAAATAATGGATGGAGTTTTAAGCGAGAGCAACGAAAATAATAGATGGAAATTTTTTTGGGTCTGTTATGTCTTGTACAGAATGAAAAAAAGTGAGTATCTAGCACAGTCAAAAATGGGATGACTATTTTCTCGTGTCATGGTTTATCAATACCATTGCACATTTGCACTTGTGCTTTCCAAGTTTGTGGCAACTGGCAACTTATAGCAAATCAGGATATAAGTTGCCTCCTATTCTAATTGCAAACTTGTGCAGAATTGCTTATAGCAAATTAGCTTAATTCTAACAACACGATAACATGTATTAAATTTTAGTGCTTATCAATATCATTATAGTATTTTGAAGTTTAACACCAATTTTTAGCTTACCATTTATACTCCTATAAATGCTGGGTCCACAGTATGATCGAGAAATTATCCATGCCTGCAAGTTAATTTGGTTTTCATTATCCTTTTTGCTTAATTCCTTGTTAGGAGCATTTTGAGGTTGCATATAGCTTTAGTTTAACTGATTTCTGTAAACTAGATAGCTGCTTTCTCTTTGCCTTGTGCCGGAGTGTCTACTTTTCCTGCCAAAACGTGCACCTGCAATAAGGCTGCTTATTCTTACTCTGACTAGAGAGTTGGCAGCTCAGTAAGTTCCATATATTCATTTTTTCTATGTAATGATCTTTCATATTTGCTCATTTTCTTTTGTATTTTTGTTTTATTATGAGTTTGCTTGCTATTTTTGACTTGCCAGTGGCTTTTACATGGCCTAAATGGTTGCACCCCCCCCCCCCCCACCAAAAAAACCACTGTGAAATTAATGTTGTATTAGCTTTCATTGCGTGGAGGATAAGTATATATATGAGTTTTGTTTGGTTATTAATGTTATGAATATTGTGCATATATTCATGAGGTCCAAAGGGCAATATATAGAGAGAGTACAAGAGGGATATACAGAGGAATATGCTATGTACAGATAAGGAATACAAGGCATATAAGGAAACAAATAACATTCCTATTATATTTCCTATTCTATCCTTAACAATTAAGTCTTAAGAGAATTCAAGTAACATGCTGGTAACCGAGCTAATATATAAAGATAATGACTAGCTTAATTTATTTGTCAATGTATATAGGAGTGGTCCGATGTTATCAATTGCAGTTTAAGCGTGATGGTGTCTGCCTACTTTTGGTTTGTACTATCTTGCAGTGTACAGTTTAAGCTCATTAGATTTTTTAACTCAATACTATAGTTTGCTTGGGTGATAAGTTGACAACAGCTAGCTGATGGTCAAACTGGATAAAATTAGCTTAATCCAATGACCACATTTGAATGTGATCAAACATGCAAACTGAATTTACTAATCATGCCTGGTATATAAAGCAAATTGGTCTAGTAATAGAATGATGTGTTGCGTGGTATATAAAGCAAATTGGTCTAGTAATAGAATGATGTGTTGCGTTCTTCTTTCTTTCTTTTTTCAGATGATGATATGCTGCGTTGTAATTATTGTATGTTAATTCACAACCAAACTGTATGTGCGTGTACCTGCAATGCACATTTAACAATTTTGTGAGGGGGGGGGGGGGGGGGGGGCAATGAGAAACTGATTATAGCTTATACCATCGACATGATTCGACTCAGTAGATCCGTTTCCCACGATAGCATGTTTTTATCGTTTACACACATTCCTGTTCGTTTTTTTAGCATTCATTATCTACATAGAATGATTATGAAGTACGTTGAACAAACATCCAAACAAGTAGATTGGTCTTGTTTGTTCAATGATGATTCAACTTCAGTTCCTGAACCCCTCCAATTTTGCAGAATGAGGCAGTTATCGACTACGCCCTTAAAAAGAGAGACATAAAGAGTGTGCTTTGTGGATTAGATTTTGAGCGTCCAGGGTATGTTAATCTTACTTCTCCCTGCATGAAGAATCTATTACCTTCTCTCTTACTTTTTTCTATTTGTCGTACAGATTCATCCGTTATCGGGAGCATCGATTTCAGACTTCTTTAAACAAAAACAAGGTTGTATTTGACGTGTTGCTTCTTTTGTTATTCAGATGTCTCAAGAATTGAACCAGCAATTTACAATTTAGTGCGTCTGAGAAGGGCGAGGTGAAAGAATCATTCCATGATATGCTGAAATGGGCCTAGAGACATAACAAAAATCTTGAAGAATAGGCACCCAGCTACACATGTTGACTATTTGGTCTCAGATTGTAAAAGTGAGTTGTGTGTTTGCTTGGCCGCTTAACTTTTATTAGGTTGGGAATTTTGATGTAGTACACTGTTTGCTATTTGTTATTTCTAGGTAGCTGTATCTAGAAGGATGTCATTGCTTGAGGATCGTTCTCGGTTATTGTTTGAGTGAGTGGTGCCTCCCTTCTCATAGATTGTAAATTCTTGTTCTAGATAACTGTACCAATTTTATTGGATGCATGCTGCAGGCTGTTTGATACTTCATTGAGTGCCACAATATCTCCAGATTGCTCAGTGAAAAATGGCGTATGTTCTAACCAATGTAAGTTAGTTGTGAATTGACATGTATAAAATATCAATCTCTTAATCAAGTACCATACCTTCGTAAATTTCTTGAAATTTATTCATGTGGTCATTTTCAAGGTAGCGTTGACCTGTATGGCTAAACTGCGGGATGAAAGATTCGTATGCCCAACTAGGGCGGATTCTGATGTAGTCACTTGCCTTGACATTATTTCGGCAAAGCAGTTGTCAAATGCCGCTTGTAACTCATTATTATTTGAGCTCATTATGGCAATACAAAGAAATGAATCATCCGAAACCTTGAGAAGACAGTAACTTCACTGTCTTTGGTGACTATGACCACCGAGAACCTTTCCTCATCAACTTGTTGTCCTCTCCATTTATGAATATAAATGTTGACATTCATATGCATTACTATTAAGTTATTTTCAATATTGTTGTAGCATCCTTGACTCAGATATTCCTCCATGAGTCGTTCGCTTTTTGCCACTTGAAGAACAAGAGGCAGTGGCAGGTGAGGTCTTATGTGCCATCAGCCACATTGTTCTAGCCATGTTATAGATAAAGACCAGACAACCTAGAGAATGATTTTGAAGTGAGTTTTGTGAAATCTAAGCAGCAATATATTTCATATATGCCTACTATAGTTTCATGGATTACATTAACTAATAACTTGAACATTGTGTTTCATATAGCTTCTGTGAAATCTAAGTACTTTAGTTTCCTATAGCAGCAACCTAAGATGAAACCTACGGATCTGCGTGATTCTGTTGTTGTAAACCTTGAAGCTCAGTTAGTATTGCTAACTTCTATTTTTTTTCATTTATGAGCATGCTTCTAAATATTTGTTATCCACTTCATTTGTTGGTGCCCCTTTGCTCTGTTATTATTCTATCAATGCACATAGAATTTTTCTCATTACAATGTACATGAACCGAATGGCAGCGTTCAAGTTTCAATTTGCTCTCTGATGTGAAAAGTAGACAATGAGTAGTATTTACGCTTTGTTGATATAATTCTTTACATTTCCATGATGCATGTGATTTGTGAGACCATGTGGAGTTCACCCTATGTTTGTGATGAGTAATTGACCCTTGATTTAGAGATATTGAGTTTGGTTTTTGAGGTCTGTGCAGAAGTTTCCTGGCTTTACGACCTCTGTGTTCATGGTCGTAGGTGCTATTACGACTTGGTGGTTGGCAATAGGTTTTACGATTTTGGAGTCTGCAGTCGTTTTTACGACTTGGTGGACGGCAGAAGCTTTTATGACTTCATGGTTGACAAGTCGTAGCTCTGACTGGCCGTGGTCGATAGCCGTAGCTCTGGCTGGCCGTGGTCGATAGCCATAGCTCTGGCTGGCTGTGGTCGATAGCTGTAGCTCTGACTGGCCTTTGTCGATAGTCGTAGATCTAACTGGCCGTGGTCGATAGTCGTAGCTCTGTCTGGTCATGGTCGATAGTCGTAACTCTGCCTGGCCGTGGTCGATGGTCATAGTTTCTACTAACCATAGTCGATGGTCGTAACACTCTGCATGTGTGATCGTAAGTCGTAGCGACCAGGCCTGGTAAAGTCGTAGCCGCTGTGACGATTGCTATGCGGTCGTAGGATCTGTCTTCATGGTCGTAACAGCCTATGCGATGGTCCTAACAACTTGCTGAGTGGTCATAGATAGCTGGAAAGTCTTTTAGGGCTACGAGTACCTCATGTCATGTGCATCGAGTAGTAGTAAGTGGTATAAGACCAGCTGGGTTGTTCTCTAAGTGCATTCTATTTATGCAGATTGATGATTCCCGTGTATTGTGCAGTGCTATGTAATGCTTTGCTTGTCAGTGGTGCTTGCAGAACTTTGGAGCTAGGTCATGGTGAGGCGTGGAAGAATCGAGACTAGACACTGCGAAGTGTTGAGGACCAAAACGGTCAGGAGAAGCCGAAGATGACTAAGACTGCAAGGTGGTTGCAAGCGTGGTCGGCAAGAAAACAGGAAGCTTCCAGGAAGGTGGCAGAGGGGCATATTGGTGAATTGCTCAAGACTTGAAAAAGGAAGCTATTCTGTTAAAGGGTATTTGTCCTATATGAGTTAATGGGTTGATGCAAGTTGATGAGGACATCTAACTCCTTCGGATGCAACCGCTGATCCTCCAACCATTATGCAAGGTCCAATGACCCGAGCTCGCATGCGACAATTAAATGTAGAGGTGAGCTCGTTCTTAAGCGATCCTTTTCATAGTTTTGAGAATAGATTTCTACCTAATGATGTTATCTTGCTTAGGAACATTGGAGAGGGTCATGAAGTACATGGAGAGAGGTGTGGAGGCGGAGAAGACCAGCAAGGACGTCCAAGTCAAGCCGGAGGCCCAGTTCAACTCGAGTTCGAGTCTGCCTCGGCCTTCAGGATCAGCATGCAGTAAAACGGACGCCCAGGACGCATACAGACTCCGTTTTCGACGACCCACATATGCATGGAAATATAATTTCATAGGCTAACTAATGGCTTTGGTTTGAGGTCCAAATTCCACCGGAGTCAACAGGAATCGTCGAAACAAGTCAGCATCCAGAATCTGCCAGGGTGTTGCGTCACCGTTTTTTGGTCCGTTAGGCCGTGTATCGTCTTAGAGCCCGTTAGGGGGCGCGTCCAGGGGGTGTGACGACCCTTAGAACTTATATTAAGTCGTCACCACACATGTTAGGGTTGGGTTTTGCTTTAGATCAATCTGTCATTGAACAGCCGCCGTTTTCGGTCGTGAAACCCCACTTTCGTGATCTTAATCATACATCTGCAGATTGTCACTTCTTTGAGCTGCGTTCTTTCGAGTTCTTGCTTGTGTTCTTCGTTTCGCAGGCAGGGATTAGCCTTCTTGGCGAGGTCAACCGGATTAGTGATACGGTTGATAACCAGAGGAGTCGTGGTGCTAAGGTTGCAGGGTTCGGGTCTTTTGGATCTGAAGCCCGATCGGTGTGTCGCGTTCCACCAAAACGAGAGTTATCATCACCTGACGGAAGATCGGGAATCCCGTCCCCATCACAAGTGGTGTGGGTAAGAAAACCCGATGGTGGGTAGGGGGTTAATGGGTTATCCCCAGCAGCAAGAGGCTATAAAAGGAGTAGAAGAGCTACCCTTCCGATGCTCTCTCCGGTGTTCTTGTTTTCTTGCGTGCGTTCATTTTTGTGTGGAGCGCTTGTGCTCTTGGTCCTCCGGGATGGAGTGGCTGCAGAATCAACTTCCAGAGAAGTATATCATCTTTTTTTTCTATGTCTGTGTATGCTCGTATGCTTGGAGCTGAGTCGGTGGTGGTCGTATCAGCTGTGCTCTCTCTCTATTCTTTGGTCGGCTCTTTCCTTTCTTGATCGGAGAGTTTGTTTTCATTTGTCTTGGTGTTGATCTGATTTGCCTGGTGTTGGGAAAACAAACTCGAAGCCATCTTGGCTATTCTACACCCAATTGCTTAGTCGGATTGACATTTTTCCCTCTTAGCGTTTCTTTTATGTGTTCTTGGAGTTTCGGTAGAAAGATCTTCTTTTGCTTGCTAAGTTTTCAATTAAAGCTTAGAACAGCTTCTTGAGATCTTATTCCAGCTCTGTTCAAAGTTTCATGACCAGTTGATCCTTGAATCAAAAGTTATTCGGAACCTGGATCTTGCGGTCGTGCACCTCACTACCTCTCCTCTGTTCTTCCTAGAACTTATTCGACCACATTTAGTACTGTTGGTTCTCGTTTTCCTATGAATCTGAACTAACATAGTTGTAGTCAGTGCAGTCTCGGCCTGGAATGTCGATTGGATTTATGAGTATGTTGGTTTCGACCAAGATCAAGTTCCAGACTACCTCGCACTGATTTCGACCATGTTGATCTTTCGAGTTGTAGTCTGGTTTCGATCATGTTGGTTGTTCGACCACGTTGTCTGCTTTCGACCACGTTGTCGTATTTACGACCACGTTGTCATATTTCAACCACATTGCTGATCTCCGGACACAGTTTATTCTCTACTGTGTTTTCACCTCTATTTGGTCTCTCCTCGTTTTTCCAGTGAGACTTCAACTCTAGTCTTCATAGCTCAGTAGCTAGAGTGAATACTTAGGGAGAATTTGAAGGCACCATTCACCCCTTCTTTTGTTGTCTAGTCCTACAAGTTGTATCAGAGCCCGGTTAGCTTTTTTCAAATAGATCTTAACTGGTCTTTAGAGCCATGCCAATAGACAAGTATTCCACCAAGCCTCCTATCTTCGATGGGGTCGACTATCCCTTTTGGAAGAATAGGATGGAGTTTTACATACAGGCTCAAGGCTATGTAATCTAGAGAAAAGTTAAGACTCGATTTGTTGTTTCTGCCGATGAGAACATCACAGCGATGAATACGCCACATGTGGAGGCAAATGCTAAGGTAAGGAACATCATCATTCAGGGTCTTAGCAGAAATGAGTTTGATCACATTTCTCATCTTTCGTCAGCATATAATATTTGGGTGACCCTCGACGCATACCATGAGGACACCACCCAAATCAAGACTGTCTGACAGGACCAATACAAGCAAGAGTACAACAAGTTTGAGATGCTCACTGGTGAGTACCTGGATGAGTGCTTTGCCAGATTTCACAAGATTTTAAGCAACCTCTATGCTGTTGGTCTTACATATCCAGATTCGGACAATGCTCGCCAAATGCTTTCTGCTCTGGACCTGAGAGTGTGGGAGATGAAAGTTACCACCATCAAGGACACGACTGACCTGTCGACTTTGACTGTTGATGCATTGTATTCACGTCTCAAGACTCACGAGATTGACATTGTCTCTCACAAGTCGAAGTCACAGTCGATGGCTTTGGTCACCGATCCCGGTTCTGCTTCTAGAGCATCTTTTGATGGTGCTTCTGGTTTCTCTTTAGCTGCTTTGTGTGAAATGAGTGATGGTCAATTTGAGTAGTTTCTAGAGAGTGAGTTAGCCCTCTTAGCCAGAAAATTTTCACATGCATACAAGAGGGTTAGGGAGAGAAAAAAGGGTGGACCAGTGATTTGCTTTGAGTGTGGTGGCCCCAACCACATTTGAGCAAACTGCCCCAACCTGTAGAAGGGCAAGAACGACTATGGCGGTGTGAGCAACAACGACTACATCGGAAGAAGTACAGCAACCTTGGCAAAGCCAAAAAAGCTCTTCAACCGTGTCTTTACCGCCTTCAACAATCTAGACTTCAGCGACATGGAAGATTGGAGCGATGACGACGGCAAGGATGATCCAAACAAGGACACCAACGACTTCATCGGCATATGCTTTATGGCTAACGAGGACAACATCAGTGATGACGATCTCTACAGCGACTCCGATAAGGTATGCCCCTGCTACGACTCCGATAAGGTATGCCCCTGCTACAACCAGCTCAATGATGCTTTTCTTAAGTTAGAAAAATTTTATCGTAGATCTAGAGCTAGGTGAGGTGAGTTAGAGGAGGTAGAAAACTTGTCACAGAAGCTTACTTCACTTAAATCTGCTTCCTCCCGTGATGATTGTGATGTTGTACTTCTTTGCTAGGAGATATGGAGAAGCTAAGGACCTCTCATAATAGTATGATCTCTGAGCTTGATTTACTTAAGGTGAAGAATGTTAGTCTATTAGCTGAACTAAAGATGACTAGAGTAGCTTCCCTGTCATCTTATTCCATTAGGACTACATTGTGCACCTCATGTGAGGATAAGGACAATGCTTTTAGATGTCTATATACCATGCTTCTTGATCCGCCTGAAACTTGTGAAAGTTGTAATAATCTGAAGATTAACCTAAACAGGGCAGATCATAAAATTGTTGAAATGCAAGCTATTTTGCTTGAACCTGTTGCTTCTTGTGTCAATTCAATTGCCCTAAACTAACTGCTGAACTTGAATCTGTCTCCAAACAATTTCAAGACATAGTCGATCACAATAAGAAAATGGTCCAATATGCTTCTAAGGCACCTGTTAGCTCACCATACATAATTGTGAAAAACTAAAATCTGAATTGATTGCATTAGATGATAAATGTGTGAAGCTAACTAAGGATCTTCTAGAAAGACCACAAGTTGCTTGGTCTTTCTGTGCTGAAGTGGGGGAAAATCTAAGAAAATGATAGAGATATTTAGGAAAAGTCACGAGAAGCTGACGGCTAGGATTAGGACTGCCCCCTGTGCGTCTTGCGAAGTTCTTAAGATTGAGGTGGCCGTGCACAAGGAGAGATATGCACGTACTATATGATCTTCCGCTTCTGGTTCTTCTTCCTCTCCTTCTGGTGTCCCATCTTCTCATCTTCCCTGCTCTTCATGCGCCTCTCTTTTTCAGGAGTGCTAGTATCTCATGAACACTCTTTAAAAATTTGTTGGAGGCAAGAAAAAGCTTAATCTTATCCTAGACAAATCCAAGATTTGCATGGTCAATCAAGGTCTAGGATATATTTTTCTAGAGGATGTAAGAAAACATCCACCTACTGTTGCTAGACCTATAGCAGTAGGTGTGATTGAGGTTTCGCCCAAATCCAAGAAAATTGAGTTTAAGTTTGCGGGCTTCGTCGAAGGGATTTCTGACAGTAAAGGTGTATCACCTGTTGCTTTGACCTCTCAGAAGGTGAAGCCCCATCATGTGCTTCGACCTCCTAGAAGACAAAGTATCATTATACCTTCTGTCAGAAGGATGGACATGGTGTTGAGAGATGTTTTAAGCGCGCCAAGATTGCGCGAAGAGACCATGTTCAGGAAGCTCTCCCCGCAAGGCTGAAAACCTAGAGCTATCCAAAGGCTTGGTGAAGATATCAGCCAACTGGTGGTCACTCTCCACAAACTGGAGCACTATATCATCCTTCTCCACATGGTCTCTAAGGAAGTGATACCAAATATCAATATGCTTGGTCCGAGAGTGCTGCACTGGGTTCTTAGCAATGTTAATAGCAGAAGTGTTATCACAAAAGAGTGGAACACTGTCTATAACTAACCCAAAGTCTCGCAGAGTCGAAGCCATCCAAAGTACCTGGCTGCAGTAACGTACTCGGCCTCTGCGGTGAACTGTGCAACACCGGACTGCTTCCTAGAAGACCAAGAGACAAAAGAAGTGACAATGAATTAGCAGTGCCAGAAGTGCTCTTCCTATCTATCCTACAGCAGCAAAGTCTGCGTCCGAGTAGGCTCTAAGGGAAAGACAGGAAGAGGAAGAGTACCAGATACCATAGTCAATGGTAGCTCGAAGGTACCGAAGGATGCGCTTCATCGCCTGGCGGTGAGATACGCGAGGAGAAGCCTGAAACCAAGCATAAAGACACACAGAGAAGTGTATGTCCGATCTCGAGGCAGTGAGGTATTATAAGAGGGAGCTGATCATGCTTCTGTACTCTTTTTGATCGACTGACTCGCCATCCTCATCTGGGTCAAGTGAAGCTGTGGATGCCATGGGAGTTGACATCGGCTTACCATCACTCATGTCAAAGCGTCTCAGGAGGTCACGAGTGTACTTGCCTTGATGTAAGAAAGTACCCTCCCGAGTCTGCTTGATCTGAAAGCCAAGGAAGAAGGTCAACTCACCCATCATGCTCATCTCAAACTCGGTGCTCATGACATCCGAGAACTGTGAAACGAGAGCACGTGAAGAGCCGCCAAAGATGATGTCATCCATATAAATCTGGACGAGCAGAAGGTCAGTGTCATGCCTACGAATGAACAAGGTCTTATCTATCTTACCCATCTCAAAACCATGACTCAACAAATAGGACTTAAGCCTCTCATACCAAGCTCTAGGGGCCTGCTTAAGTCCATACAATGCTTTGGAAAGCTTGTAGACATGGTTTGGGTATTTGGGGTTCTCGAAACCTAGAGGCTGTTTCACATAGACTTCTTTCTCAATAAACCCATTGAGAAATGCACTCTTGACATCCATCTGGTAAAGCTTGAAACCCTTAGAAGCTGCGAAAGCAAGCAGGATTCTAATGGCCTCAAGTCTAGCTACAGGGGCAAAGGTCTCCTCAAAATCTAGACCCTCAACCTGGGAGAAGCCCTGAGCTACCAGTCTAGCCTTGTTCCGAATGACTACCCCATCCTCACTCTGCTTGTTTTTGAACACTAACTTAGTCCCAATGATATTGTGACCTCGAGGGGGCTCAACAAGCAACCAGACCTTGTTTCTCTCGAAATTCTCTAACTCCTCATGCATGGCATTGACCCAAGACTCATCAGAAAGAGCATGACAAACATCATTGGGCTCAAAGGTGGCAACGAAAGCAGAATGGAGACAAAATGTGACATGCCAGACTTTGAGCGTGTGACTCACTCAAAGAGGTCTCCAATCATCTGCTCGGAAGGATGGTCTTTTTGGATGTTTCGGGGAGGTCCTGGATGAGATGAAAAAGTGGCCTCTACCTTATGAGCTGATGAGGTAGGAACAGAGCCACTAGCTCCAGAAGAAGCAGAAGGCATGGGCTGATCTCCTTGAGGTGCAGTGGTGGAGGCAGGCACCTCAAGGGGAGGATGAGGAACTGGATCAGGTAGACAACCCTCATCTCCATCGTCCTCATCATCCACAAAAATGGTCTTGGACTGCTCTAAAGAACCTGAGATATCTGACCTAGTCCCCGGACTGGCCTCATCGAAGGTCACCTCACAGGTCCCTACCATCTTACTAGACTCGCAGTTCCAGACCCTATAAGCCCGCGAAGAAGTCGAATAGCCTAGAAAGATCCCATCACAAGAACGTGACTCGAACTTATCTATGTTTCCAGTCTTCAGAATAAAGCACTTGCAACCAAACACGAGAAAATGAGATACACTGGGCTTTCACCCATATCTCAACTCATAAGAGGTGCGATGCAAGTGTGCCCTGAGAAAAAACTCTGTTCGAAACATGGCACACGGTGGCTATAGCCTCAGCCCAAAACTTCCTCGGTGTAGAGTACTCATCAAACATCGTCCTGGCCATCTCGACCAGGGTACGGTTCTTCCTCTCCACAACGCCATTCTGCTGAGGAACGTATTGAGAAGAGAACTGGTGCTCTACACCTGTCTCACCGCAAAACCTCTCGAAGTAGGAATTCTTGAACTCCGTGCCATTGCCACTGCGGATCGCTCGTAAGGCACCCGGGAGCTCAACAGTAAGCCTACTAAAAAGACCCTGAAAGTGGGTATATGTCTCATCCTTCGAGGCTAAGAAAAATACCCAAGAGTACCTCGAGAAGTCATCGACTACGACAAGAACATACTACTTCCCTCCTACTGACTGCACTCGAGCTGGTCCAACTTTGTCCATATGGAGCAGCTGTCCTAGTGCATCGGTCATAGTCATTATGACCGGAGGATAAGAAGCAGCAAGCATCTTGCAGTGCCGGCTTGGAGCGCAAACAAGATCTTTGACCATCTTGAGTTTAGGCAGACCACGAATGAGATCGTGACCGCTAACTCGGGTCAAATGGTCAAATCCAATATGACCAAGTCTCCTATGCCAGAAAGTAAGGTCACAGGACTCAGAAGCAACTAAACACTTGAGAGGATCACCAGAAGACTCAACAAAATTAGCACGAAAGATCCTCCCATATCGAGAAATCTCACAAACCAGACTACCCGAAGAATCAAGAATTTTGCAAGTGTTTTTTTGAAGCTCACCTCGAAACCGTCATCTGTAAGCTGAGAAACCGAATGCAAATTATACTGTAGCTTGCTCACTAAGGCAACATCTTTTAAAATAAATGAATCATTAACGCGCACAGTACCTTTAGCGATGACACGCCCAGACGAAGCATCTGCAAGGTGATAGTCTCATCACCTGGAGCACGGGCTAGGGAAGAGAACCAATGGGAGTCTCCGGTCATGTGTCGAGAACAGCCGGAGTCAACAAGCCAAACCTCTCCCTTCCCTGCCCAGCGAATCTGAGTCAACAAGAGAGTGAAGGCTCAGTACTGGGATAAATCAAAAGAGATTTTGGAACCCAATACTGAGTCACACATCGAGCAGAAGAAGTAGCCACACACGACTGACCTCTATCTACCCGACGCTCTCTGTCGCTCAAAGAAGGAGAAAGTCTATGTGCAGACCTGAAGCTGTTGCTGGGTCCGACTGCTACGGGAGAGCGAGTCGGAGCAGCGGCAACATGCTGATCACGCCGCGGGTAGCCATCTCGACAGGGGAAACGAGATCTACCCTCATAACGGCGGAAGTCACGACCAGAGGCATATCGAGGACGAAAACCAGAAAACTCAGAAAATCCAAGTCCTCGATGCTGTCCAAACCCATCAAGCTGAACTGTCCTAGACCTCGTGTTGGTCTTAGGTGCACTCAAAGTCTGGGGCTGACCCTGAATACGCCTAAGAGCCTCAACACAGTCTCTACGCGCGATCTTGGCGCACCTGAAGCATCTCTCGATCAAATGTCCATCCTTGTGACAGAAGGTACAATGATACTTCACCTTCTGAGAGGTAGAAGTAGCATGATGAGGCTTTGCCTTCTGAGAGGTTGAAGCAGCAGGTGGAACCACCTTACTATCAGAGATCCCTTGGATAAAGCCCGCTGATTTGAAAAGAACTTTCTCAGTTCTGGGCTCGACCTCGATCACACCTGCTGCTATAGGTCTAAGAATAGCAGGTGGATGCTTCCTCACATCCTCAAGAAAATCATATCCTGGACCTTGATTGAATTTGCAAATCTTGGACTGGTCTAGAATAAGATTTAGCTTCTTCTTGCCTCCTACAAACCTCTCGATAGTGTTCATAAGATACTGACACTCCCGAAAGAGAGAGGCGCAAGAAGAGCAGGGGGAAGAAGAGACAGCAGAAGGCAAGGGAGTAGAAGAAGAACCAACAGCAGAGGAACGGATGGCTTGTGCATGTACAGCCGCCTCAGAAGGCACAGTCCTACTGCTAGCCATTTGGTTCACGTCGCTAGGCGTCTCTACCAAACCCTCATGCTTCTTCCCAACAGCACACACATTACAAGCAAATGGTTGCTTCTGTAAAAGGTACTTAGTTAGCTTCACACATTTTTTATCCAATACAATCAAGTCAGATTTTAGTTTGTCACAATTATTGCATGGTGAGCTAACAGGGTCCTTAGAAGCATACTGAGCCCTTTTGTTACTGTGATCAATCATTTCTTGAAACTGTTTTAAGACAGATTCAAGTTCAGCAGTTAATATAGGACAGTTCATACATGAAGCAATGGGCTCTAATAGAAAAGCTTGTAATTCAGCAATTTTATGATCTGCCCTTTTTAAGTTCATCTTCAAATTATTACAACTTTCGCAAGTCTCGGGCAGATCAAGAAGCATGGTATAAACACCTCTAAAAGCATTATCCTTATCCTCGCATGAGGTGCAAGAAATAGCCTCAACAGTAGTGGATGAAAGGGACGCTACCCTACTCATCTCTAGTTCAGCAAGAAGACTAATATTCTCCACCTTAATCATGTCAAGCTCAGAGGACAAACTATCATGAGAGGTCCTTAATTTCTCCATGTCACCAAGCAAAGCACAACACGCATCACATTCGTCACGGGAGGGAGCAGATATAAGTGAAGTAAGCTCCCGTGACAATTTATCTACTTCCTTCTCCAACTCGCTACACCTAACTCTAGATCTAGCATGAAATTTACCTAGCTTAAGAAAAGCATCATTAAGTTGGTCGTATGAGGGGTATACCTCGTCGGAGTTGGAGTAAAGCTCACTGTCGCTTACGTCGCCCTCAAGGGCCTTGAAGCACATGCCGGAGAAGTCGTCGCCACCCTTGGGGTCTTGCTCTTCCTTCCCATCGTCGTCGCTCCACCCCTCCACCTCGCTGAGGTTGAGGTCGTTGAAGGCGGTGAGGACGCGGTGGAAGAGCTTCTTGGCTTTGCCAAGGTTGCGAAACTTTTTCTCTTTGCTTGGTGGCTTCTTGTTGCGGTTCTTATCGGTGTAGACGTTCTTGCTCGAACCATCGTAGTCGTTCTTGCCCTCCAGCTTGGGGCAATTTGATGGACCATGTGGAGGTGACCCCGAGTGTGTGATGAGTAATTGACATCGATTTTAGGAAAGTCGAGTTTGGTTTGTGATGTGTGTGCCTTATCATTGCGTGGTGCAATCGGTTTGGTCGGGCTTGGTCAAACTTGGTCGTATGGGCTTAGTATGCTTAGTCTCTTGTTACGACAGGTTTGGGCTTTTACTTGCTTAAGATTACTCTTAATGCTTCTGTTGATTACATGTTATCGAACAGTGCTATGTGATGTGTTTCTTGTCTGTGATGGCTGCAAGACATCGAGGTGGAGTCGTGGCGAGGCATGGAGGACCGGACTAGGCGCAGGTGGTGCCGAGGTCAAAACGGTCGAGGCGTGCCGAAGTCGGCGAGGGCTCGAGGTAGCGCGAGGCTTGAGCGGCAAGAAAGGAGGAAGCTTCCCGGAAGGTGCAGGAGGGGCGTTTTGGGGAATACGTAAAGCTGCACTAAAGGAAGCGGATTATGGTTAAAGCATTGGAGTTGTTGTGGCTTAATGGGCAAAGCAAATCTCAAACCCATTAGTGGGAGGCTATAAAAGGAGGGTGTCTCCTGCAAGGTCTTCATGGCTTTGGGAAAGGGTTAGGGCTTTAGGGTGTTGTTGTTGCTTTGCCTTATTTTGCTTTAGTTGGTATGAGTTGGTGAGAAGGGCAGAGGCTGTTTTGAGCCCTCTCTGTGTGTGTGCTCATGTGTTCTTGAGAGGAGACATGTAGCTTGTGCTCTCAATCCAATCATGTATGGGGTTGTAGGGATGGATTGAGTTGATACTCTATGTAATCATTCATCTCTCTTCCTCAATATCAATCTGAGATGACTTTGTTTGAGTTTGATTGAGTTTCTGTCTCTCTGTTGGTTTTTGTCTCTTCGATGCTTTCTAGGCTTGATTTCTGAAATTTTTGTTTTTGTGTTGATTCTTGCTGAGGAGTGGCAAAATGGGTTGCTCTGTGATGGAATTGCATTTCTAGATCCTTTGGTCATCTAGTTCCAAGAGCAATTTGATCGATTTGCAAGAATCTCATTTTTGGCCTTCCTGTGTTCATGTTCTCATTTCTAGGGTTTTGGTGTGAATCTTGATTCCCTTCATGAGATGGCATGAAACTTGGTATCTTGAGTCCTGAGGCTATTAATTAGCTATTCTCAAAGTTTCATGGGCAAAGGTTTAAGGATTGGAGAGGAATTTGGATTTTTGATGCTACTCTCTGAATTTTCAGATTTTGTTCCAAATCTGAAATTCTTGGTCGTGAGTTGGATTTCTTTGGTCTCCTAGGTTCCTCTGGCTATTGTGGTCATTTCCTTGCTGTTCTGGACTAAAAGGATCAAGGAGAAACCCAAATTGATCTGGTGTTTGGAGTTTGCAAACTCTGCATTCTTGTTGTCTGATTTTTGGGCTCTGCTGCTCTCTGAATTCGCTGACCGGTCAGACCGGAAGAGAGAGGGCGGTCAGACCGCTCGTTTGCCTGTGGTCAGACCGGCGGCCTTATGGCGGTCAGACCTTGTGATAGCACTAGGGGTCCCGATCTTTCGATGAGAGTGGTAGATTCGATTGGGGAAGGAGATGACGTTGACGACCCGACTACAACCATCCAAGGACGTTGCGCCTTAGCGATCGATACACCAACTCCAGAGATTGTTCGTAACCTTGTCGGCGCACGATCAACCTAACCACGAGGGTTCTTGTTCCTGCAAGCAATCGAAGAACAAGCAAGAACAAGATGAACAACAACTCAATTGCAAATAACGATGTAAGATTCAATTGAAAACAGAATACGGTGGGGTTCCGAAGACAAGTATTCGGGCGGTCTAGCCGACACGCGCGAGTACAAGGCAAAGCAGCAAAAGCTAACTTAGTCTAAACAAAACCCAAACCCTAGAAGAGGGTGCGGCTGCCTATTTAAGGGTCACGGAAAGTGGAGGGTCGGCCAAAATACAAGGAAGCCGAATAGGACTCGAATTACAAGGCCCACTTTGACTCGGACTGGAAAAGCGATGTGAATTGTTTTGCAGTTTCTGGTCGACTCGGATAGAATTTGGAGGTGAGGCTGGATCCATCTGAAAGTAGACTTCAAGAGCTTTCCAACGAGTACTCACGGGCCCCGTGAAACCTTATGGATCAAAAATTACGGCCGTTTGAAGTAGGCGCTGTCAACAAGGCCGAATCCGAGTCAAACTCGTGAACAGGACTTGGTTTGCGCTTGACGGTTCCACTTCTATACTTGAGCTCATGTGGTTCTTCCCCGTGGTTCCTAAGGACAATTAAATCATCACAAGAATTAAGTAGTATTCCATTCTTTGAAACATTTGTATGCAAACTTAGGAACGCATTTACCTGATGGTTAAGTTGACGTGCTGGCGCTCTAGTCATTGGTCCTTGTATCATAGTTTCAGTTTGATATGGAGTCGGCATGGTTGTATGCATGGAAAGGATGTCCTCATCAGCCATGTTTCCGACATTGATGTTCTCATCGGCAAGAACAGCAAAGCGAACTTTGACCTTGCGCCAAATCGCATAGCCCTGAGCATGAATGTAGGTTCCGACTCTTCCAAAAGGGATAGTCGATCCCATCGAAGATCGGGGACTTAGTGCAATATTTATCCGTTGCCATGGCTCACAGACCGGTTAAAGATCTATCAATAAGAGCTAACCCCGGCTTTGATACCAATTGTATGATCGGAAATGGCAACAGAGGGGGGGTGAATGGTGTCTCTCTAAAAATTTAGCCCCCAAATGTATCCACTAAAAATCTTCTCTCTAGTAGATATGAGATCTATGAAAAGAAGGATTCATGCTCTCTGGAATTTCAACTTAACAGACAAGGAAACATGGTAAACAAGCTAAGGCACAGCAGCTGCAGAAAACAAAGAAACAGAGATAATCAATAGCAGCAGACAAGAGTCAGCAGGCCGGTCAGACCGCCGGTGCCAGGCCGGTCTGACCGTCGGTACCCGAGCGGTTGGACCGCTAACCCTAGCGGTCAGACCGCCATGAGGGGAGCGGTCTGACCACCATGCTCTCTCCGGTCTGACCGGTCTCCTGAAGACAGAGCAAGAATTGAGCACCCGACTGAAAACCAACGACAGTAAAAACAAAAACTGCAGAATCAAGGTTATTTGTTGGATTGCAGATGATCTCCTCAGGCTAAAGGGTCAAGAACGAGTTCTAAACAACATCAAAGCCTCAGGAAACAAAAGATTTCATCAAAAGAGCGGGAGATCAAGATTTGAGCAGAATTCTGAAACTTGAACAAAGAGTAAGATTGATTTTCATATTCCTTTCCATTTTCTAATCCATTGCTCATGGGACTTTGAGATTAGCAGGAGATGATCTCAGAGGAGAGAACTACATCCCAAACCCTACTTTGCACCAAGAAAATCAAAGGAACAAGAATCCACTGCCATCAAACCCTAAATTTCAGCAAACAAAGAAAATGCAAATGACAAGAAATAACTGCAAATCAACCACTCCTTCTCATTGATTCCATCCCATGTATGATTACAAGAGGAAAGATTACACAAGAGTCCCCATACGCAATTGAGATGATGTGCTACCCTCTCACTACATGCTTGAGAGGAAAACCTACACTCACAGAGCACACACACACAGGGAGCACCACACTCACTGCTCTCTGTACTCTTGAGCTCTCCACTCTACTCCATTTCTTGCTTTGATGGATGATACTCCCTGCTGCCTCCCTGTCCATTTGAAGGCATGAGCTCACCCCAAACAAGCAAATCAAGAAGTGTCATACCAACCTCACTTTCCACCTCTCACACCCATGAGGCAAGAAAGTCAACACACACTTTTGGAGGAAAAAACCAGCCCCTCCTCTCATTGCTTGAGTCAAATCTCTAATTTGCCCCTCAAGCTCCATCCCGGAAGCTTCCCGCGTCCGGTACCTTGACCGTCTGGACCTCGACTCCTCCCTGAATCTGCTCCGCTGCACACGACCGCACCCGACATCCTGACCGTCTGGACCTCAACTCCTCCCTAAGTCTAGTCCCGATCCACTCGCCGCTGCCCGTCGTGTCCACTCGACACCGACCGAGACCTCCGACTCCACCTGAGTCTAGTCCGGGTCTGTTCCGTCGCCCACGACCGCAACCGAACTCCAACCGTCTGGACCTCCGACTTCTCCCTGAGCCTAGTCCTAGTTCTCTCGTCGTTGCCCGTCGTGTCCGTCACCGGTAGCTCCAGCTCCGGTTCCACGTCTCCCGACTTGCAACCACCTCACCAGCCTCGATCATCTTCAGCATCACCGACCATCTGGACCTCAACACCTCCTGTGTCTAGTCCGGTCCTCCTCGCCTCACCATGACCTAGCTCCGAAGTCCTGCAGTCACACAGACAAGCAAATCGTCACATAGCACCGCACGAAACAGCATAATCAATATTAGCACAAGTAAAGGTACTCAACCCTAGAATACCCAAAACAAACTCAAACTCTCTAAAACAACCGTCAATTACTCATCATGATACGGGGAGGGGTCCCGATCTTATCAGTAAGGAACCGTGGATAGTTGATGTGAAATAGACGATGTCGCTAGTTGAATACTCATGCCAATGCACGAACCCTCAACTCTTCGGAATACGCCCAAAACACACCGGATAATTGTTCGTCGCGAGACCACAAACGACGAACGCCAATCCCCAATTCCCAATGGAACGACGGCTTGACCTTGAATTGCAGAACGAAAAATGGATCGCCTAGTTCTCTCTCAAAGTCCTCGCATGAACTCTGGTGTTGAAAGAACAATCAATAGCTATGTTTCAATCTTATGCATAAAATTGGTCTCCCCTAAAGGCTGCCAATACAAGGCTTATATAGCCCCTTGGGACGTCTATATGGTCCCCCAAATCAAGTACAACTCAACCCTATATGGTTTTGGATACGAACTCTCACAAAAAGGAAACTATATTTTTCACCTGTCATATTGTTTCAGTCATAACTTTTTATCCATGATGAATTTGAATGTGGGACTAGATCCATTGCGTAGCCCTTTAAATTATCTTTCCAACGAGTACAAGAACACCTGAATTGGTCTCTGTTTGTGAATGTTATGGCCTTTTTAGTAACTGTCTATCAGGCTGTCCCGAACCGAATCCGAATTGAATCCTGAGTTGAATCCGAGTTTGAATTGGATTGAGCACGTGGGAAGTCCGAATTTGGCTTGAAAATCTTATCCAAAACTTGTAGTTTAAGTCCTTGGGCTCCTCCCTTTTGCTCTCCCAAGTCTTCACATGAGTCATACCTAAGAATACATAAAATACTAGCATGAGGTAATATTCCAAGTTCATCATCAATTAAAGGAAACTCCTTAAGAAACAAAAGCACATGTTTGTCTAAACGCTTGGCTCTTGCCCTCGTCATTGGGCCCTCTGGTTCTTGATTATTCTCATGCATGCTTGGAGTGGAAGATGTATATGTAATGGGGATGTCCTCATCAGTATGTGCATGACCACCAATAGAAGATGTATAAGTGTTAGGGATGCCCTTATTATCATTATCCCCCTCTTGAAAAGGCGTTGTCCTCGACGCTGGATCGTCACTACCAAAGAAAGGTGATAAATCAGCGACATTGAACGTAGAGCTCACGCCATAGTCATCGCCGAAAAGCTCTATCTTGTAGGCATTGTCGTTGATCTTCGCAAGCACCTTGAAAGGCCCATCACCGCGCGGTAGTAACTTACACTTGCGACGTTCTGGAAAACGATCCTTGTTGCAGTGTACCCAAACCAAATCACCTGGTTGAAAAACCATCTTTTTCCTTTTCTTGTTCGCCTTCTCAGCATAGTACTTGACCTTGCGCTCTATCGCTTCTTTTGTCTTGAGATGCAATCTCTTCACATATTCAGCTCGCTTGAACGCCTCCATATGAGTATGGTGTTGACTAGGAAGCGGGAACAAATCAAGCAGCGTAAAGGGCTTGAAACCATAAACTACCTCAAATGGACACATCTGCGTAGTGGAATGCACGACCCGATTATAAGCGAATTCCACGTGCGGCAAACAATCCTCCCACTCGCGCAGATTCTTCTTGATCATGGTCTGGAGTAGCATCGAAAGTGTGCGGTTCACCACCTCTGTTTGACCATCAGTTTGGGGATGACAAGTTGTGCTGAATAACAATTTCGTCCCCAGTTTACCCCAAAGCGTCTTCCAGAAGTAGCTCATGAACTTCACGTCGCGATCCGACACAATAGTACGTGGCACGCCATGTAGCCTCACGATCTCCCTAAAAAACAAGTCAGCAATATGCGACGCATTGTCGCTCTTGTGGCACGGAATAAAGTGTGCCATCTTCGAAAAACGATCCACAATGACAAAAACAGAATCACTCCCCCTCTTAGTTCTAGGCAGTCCTAAAACAAGATCCATACTAATATCCTCCCATGGGGCATTGGGAATAGGTAAAGGGGTATACAAACCGTGTGGATGCAACTTCGACTTCGCTTTGTGGCAAGTAATGCATCGCTGCACATACCTCTCCACATCTCGCCTCATCTTAGGCCAATAAAAGTGATCGCTCAGCATAGACAACGTCTTCTCACATCCAAAATGTCCCATCAATCCACCTGCATGTGATTCCTGCAGTAATAGCAAACGCACGGAGGATTCTAGAATGCATAATTTGTTAGTGCGAAACAAAAACCCATCATGGATGTGAAATTTATCCCAGCCTTTTCCCTCTTTGCAACGTGCATAAGGGACAGAAAAATCATGGTATGAGCATATAAATCACGCACACTCGCAACGGTGATTCAGTCAAGCGTCTCTTAAGTTCAGCAAAAGCAGTTTCTTGCGCTACCCCCACACAAATTCAACACCCTTTTTAGTAAGTTCATTCAAAGAGGTAGGGACGGTGCTAAAATCATTCACGAAACGCCGATAAAAACCAACGAGACCATAAAAGCTCCTAATATGACTTACGTTCACAGGAGTTGGCCAATTTTTAATCGCTTCAATTTTAGACTCATCTACTTCAACTCCCTATGCAGAAACAACATAGCCCAAAAAGATGACATGATCTTTGCAAAAAGTGCACTTCTCTAAGTTACCAATAACCTATTCTCACGCAAAACGTGTAGAACTTGTCTAAGATGGTCTATGTGTTCAGATTCAGTGCGACTGTAAATCAAAATATCATCAAAGTACACAACCACAAATTTACCAATAAAATGCCTTAAAACATGATTCATTAAGCGCATGAATGTACTAGGTGCATTAGTTAAACCAAAAGGCATGACTAACCACTCGTACAACCCAAATTTCATTTTAAAGGCTGTTTTCCACTCATCCCCTTCATGCATTCTAATTTGATGGTAACCACTGCGCAAATCTATCTTAGAGAAAATAACAGCACCACTCAATTTGTCTAGCATATCATCTAAGCAAGGTATAGGATGACGATATCGAATTGTGATATTATTAATGACTCGACAATCTACGCACATACGCCATGAACCATCTTTCTTAGGAACTAAAATAACAGGAACAACACA
This sequence comes from Dendrocalamus latiflorus, assembly GCA_017311315.1. Lineage (NCBI taxonomy): Eukaryota > Viridiplantae > Streptophyta > Magnoliopsida > Poales > Poaceae > Dendrocalamus > Dendrocalamus latiflorus. The sequence goes on along the minus strand of CM029639.1, from coordinate 31,336,622 downwards.
AGGGGTTAAGCTTTCGCGTACATACCCTTTGGAGAGAAGCTCTTATACTTGTTTCTGAATTTCCTCTGTTTCCTCGGGATTGGTGCGGTACGGTGGTCGGTTCGGTAGCGACGCTCCTGGAATCAAGTCGATCTTATGTTCTATCCCCCGGAGTGGTGGTAGGGTACCTCCTCTGGAAAGACATCGCTGAAATCCCGCAAAACAGAAACAACACCATTAGGAAGAGAAGTTATGTTGTTAGTCGAAGCAATGCGTCTTTGTACAGCAGCACAACGTGCACCAAATTAGGATCCTCGCTGAATTCTCTCATCTCTGATTTGGTGGCTAACATCACTAATTTCTTCTCTCCCTCTTGTTTCTTGTTACTACTCCGATGGTTCTCTTGCTCTTGCGCACTCTGAACATGCATCTCAATTTTCTGCATGGAGGAATTGATAATCTGTTGCGGTGTAAGCGGCTTCAAGATGACATCCATATTGTTCCATCGAAATGTATAACGATTTGTATGCCCATCGTGAATAGCGGAACGGTCATATTGCCATGGCTGTCCCAAGAGCAAGTGACACACCGTCATAGGCACAACATCGTAGTCCACAGTATCGGTGTACTTCCCAATAGAAAATGTCACACGCACCATATAGTTCACCTTCACTTCCTCTTTGTCGCTCAACCATTGCACATGATAAGGACGTGGATGCGGCAAATACTTCAAACCCATCTTATGACACATATCCTTGCTAGCCAGATTGTGACAACTCCTGCCATCAATGATCACTTTGAACACCTTACCGTTATCAAGCTTTGCCCAAGTTTGAAACAAATTGCACCGCTGTTCAAGTGATGGCGATGGCATCACACTAAGCACCTTGGGCGTGCAAACAATGGAATACTGCTCAATGTTAGGAAACTCAGGATCGCACTCACATTGTTCTATGTCCTCAGTGTGCAAGACTGCCTGTGCAGCAGGCGACTCATCATCACTAGCTGAAACATAACCGCCATCCTCTATAATAAGCATAGTTCTAACATTTGGGCAGTCCCTCTGAAAATGGCCAACGCCCTTGCACTTGTGGCAAATATGTCACGTGAACGGCCTGTTGACCCCATAGACGAGGTCTCACTAGCCGCGGACGCCATAGGTTGACGCACCGGTGATGGTGTACTCTCCAGCTTCTTACTTGCGGAACTGCGCATCGCCGAATTGTTTGCAGCCGAAGTGCTCTTGTTTGGTTGGTTGTTGTTATATGGCTGTCCCGGACTGGCTGAAGAATGTGACCGGGCAGCGAACCGTGCGTCTTCAATCACTTGTCTCTCGGCTTCGCGTGCTTGGTGCAGCAACTCAATCATATCATTATAGGGATGGTGATTGACAATGCACTTGACAGCATGATTCATGCCAGCTAGAAATCTCGCCATGGTCTGTTCTTCATTCTCGCGGACATCTGCATGTATCATGATAGTCTCCATTTCTTTATGATATTCATCAATTGATTTCATACCTTGTCGCAGCCCTGTCAACTTCTCAAATAGTGAGCGCTTGTAGTGGCGAGGTACAAAGCGTGCCCACAAATGCTGCTTCATCTGCTCCTGGTGATAATCGGTAACTCATGGCGCTCCATGCGCTTACGGATGAACTACTCCCACCAATGTGTGGCATAATCATCCAAGCCATTGGACGCAAGCAACAGCTTCTTCTCATTGGAATAGTTGTTCATCCGAAACAACTTATCAACTTTCAGCTCCCAAGTGAGGTATTGTTCCACATCTGTACCACCTGAAAATATCAGAAGATTAAATTTGGGCTTAGCGACAAGATCCTCGGCGTCGTCGTGGCGAGGACGCTGCACGTTGTTGCGGTGGTGGCGCTGTCGGTCATCGTAGTCGTCGACGGGGAAATCGTCATCCCGGCGCTCGGCCGCGTCAGCCCAGCTACGAGGTGCATGATGCACACCTCCTCCGTGGGCACCCTGTGGTGCACCTCCACCCTGGCCACCGTTGCCTTGGCCAGGCCCATGTGCCTGAGGGCGTGCCGCGGCTGCCATCCCGACGTTTGGCAGCACGGCTATGCGATGCGCCTATCGCTGACGTTGCTCCTCATCCAGACGAATAGCACGCTCCTCCTCGGTCTCATTGTGCAGAACGATCGGAGGGCCGTGCACACTTGTATCATCAGCTGGTGCACCCCCACGTAGATTGTGGTGTGCGAACATGGCACGTAGCTCTAGAAAGTTATTGTTGATGGTCGTACGCAATTGTGTGACCTCCTCCCCGAGGGTGTTCAGTCCAGTCTGAACTTCCTTGAGCTCATCACGCACGCCATTGTCACCATCATGAAGTTGTTTTTGTAGCATCTCGCGCAACCGAGTGTACTCGGTCCACGTAACCGGTGCCTCCGAATTAGGTGGATCCTCCTCGTGACTTGACATGGGAATGACTCACAAACAAGAAACGAGGTTATATCCGGGTTAGTAAAACAAAAGCTCTCTCTATGCTTGCAACTCACTATCCTGAAAACAAGACAAGTTTACCGTTCCAAAGTGAATCAAGGACGGCAAATCGACAATTGTGACAGTGAACGACCTCAACCCGGTAATGTATGAGCGTAACCAAGAGCAAGGGAGTACACCAACGGGTGTAGGTGGAGCTTGGACAGTTATGTGGATATCCTATGCAATCTGATATTCAAGGTATTGTAAACCTAAGTAATGATCCAAGCTAGAGTATTTTGCCTATGTGTTGATCAATTAGTTTAAGCGAAGTGTATGAACGCACACGCAACGATAAATGGGACTTAATGCAAACAAAGGAATGAGCTAGGGAGAATCAATCGGAAACAAAGATGAAACTAGCTCATTTTTCACCAAGTACTAAGAGAGACGCTAGCCAATTGCAATTGAATATACGAGGGCACAAAATTGCTAAAAAAAGGAGTTTGGAAGCTCTATCTTCTCGTTTCCTTTCCAACGGATCAAGAAACGCCTCAATCAGAGGTCGTATGCAAAAGTTACGTGTTTCTCTCACTTCTTTTTTTTATGCCGCAGCTCTTCCTAACTGCGGCTGCAAGCCTCACAAATCAGCAAGGTGTAATCAATTTTAATGAACAACCCTAATTGCAATGTCAACAAATAGTCTCAAGATAAAAGGATATAAGTGAAGCACAAAGACACCAAATATGGTTCGGCCTGCTATGATATAGTGACCGAAACGAAGTTGGAACAATTGGACTCGGATTATGTTTGAGCTAGAGGTCGATTCGGACACTAGTCCCACCAAAGAGTTCGGATAAAGAAATACAAACCGACTCAGATTGTGCTCTCAAGATGGCGCACGGTAAAAGATGGAAGCTTCTTTTTTTTTGCTAATTGAGGGAATCAACCAGCAATTTTGTAGGGTTTATGTGATCACAACGATTAAGCAACACAAAAGGAAACACACGGATCAACACTAAAACAAAACTCTAATGGACGAAGACTTAACAAAACACACAAGAAATAAACAGATTAAACTACGGTTTTGGTATTGCAATTTTCAGTTTGATGGACGAAAGGACAGAAAACGAATCTAACTACGGGTAAAGAAGTTCTCACCGAGTAAACCTAGAATCTGATACCACATGATACGGGGTGGGGTCCCGATCTTCTCAGTAAGGAACCGTGGATAGCTGATGCGAAGTAAACGATGTCGCCAGTTGAATTACAGAACGAACAATGGATCACCTAGTTCTCTCTCAAAGTCCTCGCATGAACTCTGGTGTTGAAAGAACAAGTAATAGATATGTTTCAATCTTATGCATAAAATTGGTCTCCCCTAAAGGCTGCCAATACAAGGCTTATATAGCCCCTTGGGACGTCCATATGGTCCCCCAAATCAAGTACAACTCAACCCTATATGGTTTTCGATACGAACTCTCACAAAAAGGAAACTATATTTTTCACCTGTCATATTGTTTCGGTCATAACTTTTTATCCGTGATGAATTTGAAGGTGGTACCAGATCCATTGCGTAGCCCTTTAAATTATCTTTCCAACGAGTATAAGAACATCTGAATCGGACTCCGTTTGTGAATGTTATGGCCTTTTTAGTAACTGCCTGTCAGGCTGTCCCGAACCGAATCCGAATTGAATCCTGATTTGAATCCGAGTTTGAATTGGATTGAGCACGTGGGAAGTCCGAATTTGGCTTGAAAATCTTATCCAAAACTTGTAGTTTAAGTCCTTGGGTTCCTCCGTTTTGCTCTCCCAAGTCTTCACATGAGTCATACCTAAGAATACATGAAATACTAGTATGAGGTAGTATTCCAAGTTCATCATCAATTAAAGGAAACTCCTTAAGAAACAAAAGCACATATTTGTTTAAACGCTTGGCTCTTGCCCTCGTCATTGGGCCCTCTGGTTTTTGGTTATTCTCATGCATGCTTGGAGTGGAAGATATATATGTAATGGGGATGTCCTCATCAGTATGTGCATGACCACCAATAGGAGAAGATGTATAAGTGTTAGGGATACCCTCATCACATCACAAACATGGGGATACCTCCACATGGTCTCTCAAGGATTACCAAGATCATTTCCTTAAGTTTCTTGCTTGGAGTGGTTGCATAAGGCTTGAGATCTAGCACGTGGCTAAGAAAACAAAGTCTTGTGAAAAAATAGTTGAAACCAACCATGAATTTCTAAAATTGCTAAATGTGCTAAATTTTCTCAATTATAAGTAATATCAAGAACTTGATCAAATGTGTCATTTTTGAACTTATAGCACTTTAAATTGACTCAATGATAGCTTCTTGCTTCCACTTAGAATATTGACATGGCTTGACTCATGTTTAGATACCTTAAATAAGACTATGATCTTGAGTGACTTGACATGTTAATCAATTCAACTAATTTCAAATTATGGCTTATTTGGCTTAAACTCGGCAATACATGGTTTGTCATGATCTAGATAGCACTTTCACCTTTTATGGCTTGATGTAATACTTAGAAAGTTATTTTGGATAATTTTCATGGCTCCTAATGCTTAAAATGAATAAAATGCAGTCACTCCACTTCACTCATGCTCTATTTTCTTCCATGCATCTTGATGACTCTATTGCCAAAAGGGGGATGATTTGGAGCCTTTGTAGAAAACTTGCTCTTTCTTATTGATTGCCCCATTTCGTTCTTTGTCAACATGGTCATGAGTTTCTTCTTCAAGTCTCTTAGACCATGTGTGGCTTTTGCAACTTCTGACTCTCCTTTTCAAAAACAAACTCATCTTCAAAGCTTTTTCTGTGTTTGTCAATATACTCATCAAGGGGGAGATTGTGAGACATGTGGAGGTCACCCCATGTTTGTGATGAGTAATTGACCTTTGATTTGGAGATATTGAGTTTGGTTTTTGAGGTCTGTGTAAAAGTTTGCTGGCTTTACAACCTCTGTGTTCATATGTGCTATTATGACTTGGTGGTCAGCAGTAGGTTTTACGACTTTGAAGTCGGCAGTCGTTTTTACGACTTGGTAGACGGCAGAGGCTTTTACAACTTTGTGCTCAATAGTCATAGCTCTGATTGGCCGTGGTCGATAGTCGTAACTCTGACTGGCCATGGTTGCTAATCGTAGCTCTGACTAGCCATGGTCGATAGTCATAGCTCTGACTGGCCAAGGTCGATAGTCGTAGCTCTGTCTGGGCATGATCGATAGTCGTAACTCTGCCTGATCGTGGTCGATGGTCATAGTTTCTATTGACCATGGTCGATGGTCGTAGCACTCTGCCTGTGTGATCATAAGTCGTAGCGACCAAGTCTGGTAAAGTCGTAGCCATTGTGAGCGATGGTCGTAGCGATTGCTACGTGGTCGTAGCATCTGTCTTCATGATCGTAACAGCCTATGCGATGGTCGTAACGACTTGCTGAGGTTGTTCTCTGGTCATGGTGAGGCGTGGAAGAATCGGGACTAGACACTGAGAAGTGTTAAGGTCCAGAACGGTCAGGAGAAGCTGAAGAATGCTAAGGCTGCAAGGCGGTTGCAAGCGTGGTCGACAAGAAAACAGGAAGCTTCTAGAATGGTGGCAGAGGGGCATTTTGGTGAATTGCTCAAGACCTAAAAAAGGAAGCTGTTCTGTTAAAGGGTGTTTGTCCTGTATGAGTTAACGTGTTGATGCAAGTGGTGTGGGTAAGAAAACCCGGTGGTAGGTAGGGGGTTAATAGGTTATTCCCGACAGCAAGACGCTATAAAAGGAGTAGGAGAGCTACCCTTCCAGTGCTCTCTCCGGTGTTCTTGTTTTCTTGCGTGTGTTCATTTTTGTGTGGAGCACTTGTGCTCTTGGTCCTCCAGATGGAGTGGCTATAGAATCAACTTCCAGAGCAATATATCATCTTTCTTTCTATATCTGTGTATGCTCGTATGCTTGGAGTTGAGTTGGTGGTGGTCGTATCAATTGTGCTCTCTTTCTCTGTTCTTTGGATGGCTCTTTCCTTTCTTGATCTGAGAGTTTGTTTTCATTTGTCTTGGTGTTGATTTGATTTGCCTGGTGTTGGGAAAACATACTCGAAGCCATCTTGACTATTCTACACCCAATTGCTTAGTCGGATTGACATTTCTCCCTCTCAGCGTTTCTTTTGTGTTCTTGGAGTTTATGTAGAAAGATCTTCTGCTTGCTAAGTTTTCAATTAAACCTTAGAACAGCTTCTTGAGATCTTATTCCAACTCTGTTTAAAGTTTCATGACCGGTCAATCCTTGAATCAAAAGTTATTCGGAATCTGGATTGCGGTCGTGCGCCTCACTGCCTCTCCTCTGTTCTTCCAAGAACTTATTCGACCATGTTCAGTTCAGTTGGTTCTCGTTTTCCTTTGAATCTGAATTAACATAGTTGTAGTTAGTGCAGTCTCGGTCTGGAGCGTCGATTGGATTTACGAGGATGTTGGTTTCGACCAAGATCAAGTTCCAGACTACCTCACACTGATTTCGACTGCTTGTTGCTTAGACCGCAGCTCCTACATCTGGTGCTTGGACTCCTGCTGAGCCGGATGTGGACTGCTCGTTGCGACGCATGTAATACCTCCCGACCATGACAAATGAGGAGAGCGACAGAGTCATGGAGGAGGTGATGGGGATGTGTAACTTCCAGAAGCTGAAGAGCCTGCCAGTTAGTGGCGGACCCATGACTAAAATATAGCTATGACGGACTCGTAAGCTAGCAAACATGAAGGAAACAATATTACGCAAAAGCAAAACAATCGATGATCAAACTACATTACAATCGTACTAATAAGAGTATATGATTCGAAGGTAAATGAAATTAAGATATCATACCTGTTTCGAAAGCCTTATTACATTGCTTATGAATCCTTGCAACCGCTCATGAATAATGGTTACTACAAGTTGATTTGAAAAGGAAGTTCTGGGAAGGAAAATAGGTACATTCTTAGAAGAACTAAACAATGTTGGTGGCAAACATCAAGCTAAAATTTATTGGAACTAAAAGACAGCAAAAAATAAAGCAACCTTTGACACAGGGAGAGCAAATATACATGAAACAAGAAATGGAGTATAAATCCTATCTTACTTTGCCAAAATCCGATCCAATAGCTCACCACCCTCACATAGTCTACAAAAATAGTAGAGAAGCAAGAGTTGGTACTGGAGCATAGGAATGAATATTGAAATCATATGATCATGTGTGCCCTTTTAAGATAAATTTGAGATGAAGAAAAAAGCTCCTAACTATCCATGAGTGTTGATACATCAAGCTATATACTAAAAGAAGTACATCTAGTTGACAATTTGGCATATTTATAGAACATAACAATGCAAGGAAACTGAGATATGATGTAGTTCTGAATATAAATGATTAAGTGCCACGACGCCATGCATTCAAAATGTAATTTTGAAAGAACAGTTTATACATTCGTATATTGTAAAAGAATTGAGAGAGAATGCAACTGACCGAACAGCATGAAAGAATGGTTAGTATTTAGGAAGACAATTTTAAATACAAGACATGCATATCGCAAACAGCACATACATGTCTGGGACACTGGAAACAAGGTATCATGATTTTTGTTAAAACGAGTACGGCAAAAGGCCATTGTAAAATCTGCAGAGCATCACTGATCTGTTCCATGGTTAATTGACCGTGATAGCAGAAGCTAGTAGCATAGTATAGGACTACTTACTCCATCACAATATACACATATGAATCATCCTCAAATGCATTGTAGAAGTGAACAATCCCCTCAAGCAATATTGAAATTAGTACTCAAAATATAACAATGAACAAAGATTGTCATCATCTCAGAGCTATTGCTGGTTTATTTCACAGGCAAATCCCCTCACGCAAAGTGCAAAGATCATCTCAGTCTCAGATCTGGCTTAGTGCGCCCGCGCTGCGCTCCCCTGGCTGCCGCGTTGCGCTCTGCCTTCCCTGGCCAATAGCCGCCTTGGCCCCTTGGCTGCCGGTCGACGCCGTGCGCTCGCGCCGCGCCCCGTTGGGCCATGCCGGCTTGCTGTATCTAGCCTCTAGGGTTAGCACGCCCCCGGTCGGGGCGACTAGGCTGCACTGCACGGTTCGCCTCGCCTCGCCTCGCATCTTCTACTCACTTGGGCTCTCGGCACTGGGCTGCTCCGCTGCTGGGCAAGAGCTGATGGGCCGGACGACCGAGGCGACGAGGCCCAATCCCATGCGTCTTCGGCTGTGCGCCTGTGCCTGTCGCCGTCGTGCCGTCTGGAGTGGAAGAGGAGCCGAGGAGGGGCCGCCGGGGGTGGGGTCCGACCGGCGACGGAGCACGAGCTCGCCCGAATATAGGTCCGCCCCTGCTGCCAGTTGATCCGATCGGGAGACTGGGCGACAAAAGATGGGAGGCAGATGGAATTATGAAAATAAGTTGGACTGCAATGTTAAGAAGCTAAGGATGTGTTTGGTTGGAGGGATGGGGTGGGATGGGATGGGATGGGGATAGGATGAGATAGTTCCACAAAAAAAAGTGGAACCACATGGTCCAGCATCTAAGAAGAATATTCTCTAAATTTGCACAGGCTCATCCCACTTTGGACCATTCCATCCCACCCCATCCCTCCAACCAAACACACAGATAGGCTTGGTCAAAGGAACCATCCCATCCCACTCCATCCCTCCAACCAAACACATCCTAAAAGGATCTGGCCTTAGCGTCTGGTATGTGATTATCGTGTTTAACAATGTCCCAAACTATATTATCGTGTTTAACAATGTCCCAAACTAAGTTATGTCCAACTACATGCATGTATGTGCAATCGAGTTGGATATCTTGTGTTCTGGAATAATGTGAAGGAAGGACATAATGCACGCTTCAACGATATTAGTATATCTATCATCAAACATACCTCTATATCATTATATTCTTATTAATTTTTCCTAGCATATAGTTAAAAAAAAGTAGCAGTCCAATATATGTTGGACACTGTGTTGTTGTCTAAATAGACAAATAAAAATGAACCAAAGCAGTAACATTGCAAAGGATTTGACTACTACTCACTCTGTCTAAATTTATAGGGCGATTTTCTCTTGACACATAGACTAAATAGATATTAAAAATAACTAAGTTACCCCTAATTATTATATCTAAACACTATATTCAATACATGCATATAGAAAACATAAAGTGAATCTAGATATTTATTAGGGCTATATAAAGAATATCATACTAATTTTGTGTTGAAATATAAAATATGCCTTATATTTGTAGACAAGACCAGTAGAAAAATACGCCCTATCAATATGGACGGAGGGAGTAAATGCCTTTGCTCACAGTTGCTAGTTATCATGGAAAGTAATGGCCCTATTCTTTTAGATTCTTGGCTTTTAACATCTATAAAATTCAAAATAAACAGACGACTTTTTGAAGCAGATTCTCTAAATGGCTTCCTGAGCCCAAAACCATGTGCGTTGTGCCTGTCAGCGCCTCTGCCGTCCGCTACCATCTCGAAAAGCGCAGATAAAAGTCATCAGCTGCAACCAAAAGCCATCAACCATAACCCAAAAAATAGGGCCAATAGTATCGATTAGTGTTGCAACTGGATGATAGCTCAATCTGTAGGACCAAATGGCAACAGAGAGGTGAATGGTGCCACATAATCCCCCCCCCCCCAAGTTTTCTCAAATTCTTCACTCTAGTAGCTATAAAATCATAAAGATCATAATTAGAAACCAAAAACAAAGCAACAAACTTAAAAACCAAAGGGCTTGGTTCTGCACCAAAGCGGTATGACCAACTACTAAGGTGTGGTCTGCTTGGTAGCAACACGGTAGCCCAACCGACAGTGCCCTAGTGCTCTGACCAGCTAGCGGTCTGACCAGCGATAAGATTGCAGTCTGACCGATGAGCTGTACGAATGGGCCAAGGTGCGGTTGAAAACATCTAGGCCTCTAAAAATGGTTTTGGTAATTAATGACATGATGTGAATATGGGACTAACATGTTTACTAAGTATTTGAAAGGTTAGTCTCGATGATGATTGCGAGATGCATGCTAAAGGTCAACACAAACGTATAAGTAGTCTAGAATCCCTTTTAATTTTACCAGTCTTAGAAGAAAAGGTGAAAGACTGGATTATATAACAAATGACGTACTATTAAGAGGGATTATGGCTAGTAACTTGATAGCATGTTCTTATACCATTGGATCAATTTAGGATCATGCATGTATTTAAAACTAAAATTGACAGGCAAACTGTGCACTATCAGGAATATTGGAAGTACCGGAGTGTAAGTGGCAGTACTTTCGCATTTCGGAAATTCCAACAAAATGAACAGTACATTTTTTACCAGAGAGCACCCTTAGAATCACTTTGTATCTCTGGAAAACGGATGTACTGAAGTTTTAATGATGGAACTACCGCAGAGAGAAAGTACTGCCATTCTTGAGCGGAACTACCAGAACACTGAAGCTCCAAAAATTCGGGCGGTATGTTTTTCCAGAGAGCGCTAACTTTTGGCCTCGAAGCAAATAGAAATATCGTGCCAAAATTTCAGAACTACCATGATTACAACAGCGGTAGTACCACGACAAATTTCTACAGCTAGTTCTGACGCTCCGATATAGCCATTACTATTGCGTCAGAACAGGTGCAGTAGTACCGGCCGATGAACAGTGGTACTTCCGCTCACCCTGATTTTTTCAAGGATTGCCTTGTAACGTCTAGATTTTGTTGGTGGGGGTATAAATAACCCCTACCTACTCAAGGATAGAGTTAGACTCTACATTGAAATATCCTTGAGTATAGAGTATTGACTCCACACCTCAATTGCTTTCATTCCATTCATTTGAGGTAGTTGAGCCAACATCAAGTGCATTCATTTAGATTGATCCTTTGGCACATAATCGCTGTCAAGTGAAGCTGTGGTTTGTTATTCTTGGTGCTACCGGCACCTAAACGACTTGGCGGGAGATTACGAGGTAACCTCTTCAAGAAGATTATGAAGAGGCGCGGCACTGACTTGTTAGTGGTTTGGTGTCCACCATGTCCGGAATGTAGGAAGGACAACCACTTGTGGATTGAGGAGTTGAGACTTAATTCATGAAGCCGGTTCAAGTCACTTGGGCTTTCCGCAACGTGGATTGGTGAAAACTAGTAAGTCTTCGATACAACGGGAAAAACTTCTCGAGTCATCTTGTGGTTATTTCTTTGCCTCTACATTCTGCACTTATATTTCTAACTTTGTGATTGTTAAGATTGTCTTATTTACTAGTGTTAGGGATATATTTGTAGAGACTAATGCTTGTGATGTCTTAGGTATACTAGAATTATGTAGGTTTAAATTGCATTGAAATCTTGCCTAGTCATATTTTGTGGAAATTAGTTTTAGTAGGCAGGAATTTTTAGAACTTCCTATTCACTCCCCTCTAGTCGGTTAACCTTAATCCTACAAGTGGTATCAGAGATTGGTCTCTTGTTAATTTAGACTTAACTATCTAGAGAGAAAAGGATGACTAGTGAGGGGATTGCTATAGGGAAGGCATCTTTTTTCGATGGCTCAAATTATTCTTATTGGAAAATTAGAATGTCTATTTATCATAAGGCCATGAGTCTGAGCATATAAAAAATCGTAAATGAGGGTTATGTTATGCTTTTTGATCCACTATATCCCACGAAAAAAGAGGGATGTATTGCTCATTTAGATGCTTAAGCCATGAATGCTCTATTTAGTGCTTTAAATGCGGATGAGTTCAATAGAGTGAGCAATTTAGAAACTGCTCATAATATTTGGATCACTCTCTTGGAAATCCATGAGGGAACATCCACGGTTAAAGAAGACAAATTGCATAGGCTTTGGATCAAATATGAGACATTCTCAATGTTGCCTCATGAGAACATAAATGAAATGTATTCTCACCCCCCCCCCCCACAACATTGTGAATAAACTCAAGGGCCTTGGCACATCACTAATGGATGTTGATAATATAAGAAAGATTTTTAGGGCGTTGCCGAAGAAGTACGAGACATTGGGGACACTCTTTTTCAACTCTCCCAAGTTGGCAAGAATGACGCCAACACAACTATTGGAAAATCTCATCACCAATGAGTTGTACAAGAAGGATAAAGAGAAGCTCTTGGATCTTTCTTACCGCCTTGGCCTTGAAAGCGGTGATCGTTTTGCCCTTAAAGAAGAGCCAACTCCTCCTTGGAGTCCTCCTCATCATCCTCAGACTCATCGCTTGATACCACCTTGGCCTTGAAAGCGGTGATCATTTTGCCTTTAAAGGAGGAGCCTCCAAGGGCAAAATAATTCTCCAAACTCCATTGAGTCATTGCAAAAATTAATTCTCCAAACTCCACTGAGCTCATTGCAAAAATTAATTGTCTTTTCAAAGCAACAAAAGAATATACAACTCTTTTTTCAAACAAGTGGTATATTCAGAACTTTATTCTTCTCATATAATATTTGTGTTGTCATAAATTACCAAAAAGGGGAGATTGAAAGCATCTAGGCCCCCTAAAAATGGTTTTGGTAATTAATAACATTATGTGAATATGGGACTAACATATTTACTGAGTATTTCAAAGGTTAGTCCTGATGATGATTGCGAGAAGCATGCTAAGGATCAACATGAAGATCAATTCTGCTCAAAACAAAGGTATAAATAGTCTAGGATCCCTTTTAATTTTACCGGTCTTAGGAGAAAGGGTAAAAGACCGAATTATAGGATAAATGCCATACTATTAAGATAAATCATGGCTAGTAATTTGATAACATGTTCTTGTGCCATTGAATCAATCTAGGATCATGCATGGATTTAAAACTAAAATTGATAGCCAAACTGTGTACTGTTAGGAATATCAGAAGTACTAGAGTGTAAACAGAGGTATTTCTGCATTCCAAAAGTTCCAACAAAATGAGCAGAATGTTTTTTTTCCTAGATAGCACCTTTGGAATCACTTTTGTATCTCTGGAAAACACAAGTACTGAAGTTTTAACAGTGGAACTACCACAGAGAGGAAGTGTCGCAATTCTTGAGCGGAACTACCTAAACACAGAAGCTCTGAAAATATGAATGTTACATTTTTTCCAGAGAGCACCAACTTTCAGCCTCGAAACAAATGGAAGTACCAAGCCAAAAATTTGGAACTACTAAAGATTGGAACTTCCATGATTACAACGGTGGTAGTATCATGCCAAATTTCAACGACTAGTTCTGACACTTTGATATAGTCGTTACTGTTACATCAAAACAGGTGCGGTAGTGCTGGTCGATGAACATGGTACTTTCGCTCTCCCTAATTTTTTAGGGATTGTCTTGTAACGGCTAGATTTGGCTGGTGGGGGTATAAATAACCCCCACTTGCTCAAGGACAAAGTTAGGCACTATATTGAAACATCCTTGAGTATAGAGCATTCACTCCACACCTCAATTGTTTTCATTCCATTCATTTGAGGTAGTTGAGCCAACATAAAGTGCATTCATCTAGATTGATCATTTGGCACTTCATCACTGTCAAACGAAGCTGTGATTTATTACTCTTGGTACTTGCCAACACCTAGACAACTTGGCAGGAGATTATGAGGTGGCCTCTTCAAGAAGATTGTGAAGAGGCCCAGCGCCAGCTCGTTAGTGGTTTGGTCTCCACCATGTCTGGAGCGGAGTAAGAATAACCACTAGTGGATTGAGGAGTTGAGGCTTAATTCGTGGAGCCGGTCCAAGTTTTTTGGGCTTTCCTGAACGTAGACTGGTGAAGACTGGCAAGTCGTCGATACCATGGGAAAAACTTCACAAGTCATTTTGTGGTTATTTCTTTGCCTCTACATTCTGCACTTATATTTCTAACTTTGTGATTGTTAAGATTGTCTTATTTACTAGTGCTAGAGATATATTTGTAGAGACTAATGCTTGTGGTGCCTTACGTATACTAGACTTACGTAGGTTTAAATTGCATTGAAATCTTGCCTAGTCATATTTTGTGGAAATTAGTCTTAGTAGGAAAAATTTTTAGAATCTCTTATTCACCCTCCTCTAGTCGGATATCCTTGTTCTTACAGCGGTATGACTACTCCCCTATTCCCAAAATAGAAAATTTGCCTGAATCCAAACCACTTTTGGCGCAACTCCAAAAATCCATAGACAAATAAAAATGGAATTTTGTACACACCTTGTTTAGGACCTCAAGAACATATTACATCAAAGGATTTCTTGAATTCTTGTCAAATTTTAGACCTTTCTTAAGAATAAGCAAAATTACACTAAAATCAGACAAAAACTAAAAACTCAGGATAAGACTTGCTCGTTGGTAAATGATGTCCAAGATAGCTATAGATGTATCCCCATATATCACGGCAAGCAAAAAAACTCCTAAAGATTCGAAACAAGAACCTTGAGATCAGGAAACTTCAAGAATGGATTAGAACCATGCAAAATTATGCAACTTTAAAATCCTAAAAGACTTGGTGGCTAGATAGATGGAATACGATCTTCATGAGTTATCTCTTTCACTTATATCTCCTTGGCACACAACAAGATCAAGAAAGGGATAGAAGAGATCAAAACCAACAAGAATAAGAACAAATCAAACAAGGAGACACCATGAGAGATGGACAAAGTCGATGTATTGCTACTTGAGGATAAAGGTTTTACAGCCACTCCACCTGGAGGACAAGATACCACACCACAACACTCACTCTTCTCTAACCCTAATCTTAGAACAAAATGTCAGAATAATGGATAGTTAGATGGTTAGTTTAAAACCTTCCATCCCCAAGGGCAGATCTACAGTAATTCATGGGTATTCAGTTGAATACCCAAAAATTTTGGTAAAAAATCCACTATATACAACATGTAATATATATGTATACTAGTAAATAAACTTAATTCACCTCATTTCTGTCTCCTAGGCCAGCCTAGCGGCGCCGCGCGAGACTGGCTGTCTCCCGTCCCGTGTCCAGAGTCATGTGCTTGGCCCACCGCCCACGCACCACAAGGTTCTTGGCCCAGCAAAAGTTTCTCATCGCTCTTCACGCCTCAGTGCCTCATCGCTCTTCATGCCTCAGTGGCTCATGGTCTCAGGCTCTCAGCGACTCGCGCACTCGACGACTTGGCCTCTCCACTCTCCTCTCCCTGGCGGCGCACGGGTGTCGGGCGGTCGCCGGTCCGGCACTCTGGCGAGGCGGGCAGGTGGCGACCTCATCTTCACCCCCGACAGTCTCAGCAACTCGGCGTCTCGGCGTCTCCTCTCCCTGGCGGCGCACGGGCATCGGGCGGTCGCCGGTCTAGCACTCCGGCGAGGCGGGCAGGCGGCGACCTCATCTTCACCCTCAACGGCCTGGGACAGTGGGGAGGTACTTTCTTAGTTTCTCTATGCCACATTGCCACTATGCCTGTATGCCAGATTCAGATTGCCAGATGGCCCAGATCTGATTCGGTGATTCCTGATTTCCTGATATAATTCAAGTTAAACTTTTCCACATTAGTTCAGTTATCATTGCTCAAGTAGAAAGATATCAAAACTCTTACATCATGAAAAAGATAGATTTGTTGACATGAGATGAGAAGTGCTTCAAGGTTGACATTGCCATAGCTCTTCCTACTGAGTACTGATGCTTAATTGCTTGCCCTCTTTTTAATTCTCTTTTCCTTCTGGCTTCTGGCCTTCTGCAATGCGTCTATGCCAGTGGCCCATTGCCATTTTCCATTTATGGCATTCCAAAATTGGTATGCACTTATGCAGAGATGATAATTTCCAGCCATGTGCCTTGTCTTTGCAAGACATGCGTGATGCATCTTGTCTCTAATGATTGCAATAGACAAAGTAGTTACAAATTGCAATTGGACCTCACATTCATGTACTGTACTTAAATCTGCTTGCACTTGTTTCGGTCATACTGAAAGGGTTGAGGATATCTCACTCAATTTGCTGGTGTAAGGGTTCAGAACACTCAGTTGATCAGGATTGCTTTTTGTGCTGCCTTCAAGGAGTGCTTTGAGATTATCTTGTCCCTTAAGCTGTAATAACATGTTTGAAAAAAATCTAACTTTCTGTGCAAACAAAAAATTGTAGGAGAAAGGACTGAGCCATCAATTATCCTTATAATTTGCTGAAGTGAGTTCTTTAGGAGGACAACCTTTTGCCGTATGCTACTAGCTGAACATAACAAATACATGCTTTCAGTCATTTGATGCACCAATTCTTGAACAAGAACAGAATTAGAGTGCAAAGTGCTTGTTCCGCAAATATTTTGTTAGATTTTTGCTGTTATTTGTAGACAAAACAGCGGTTACATAACTTGAATTATTGTAGGTATATATTGTTCATGCACTGTCAAGAATTGTGTGAATACTGAACCATATATCTCGCTTTTGCTAATATGATCTTTCATATGTTTGATTTCGTAGATCTTTGAGCTTTAAAAAAATGAAGAAGTCTACAAATTAAGGATGATGCAAATTAAGGATGATGACATTATATCTCGCTTCCAAGGTATGAAGCATTGTCGCATTAATTGTACTTTAATTTTCGCTATTGTGGACCTTTGTGTTTTCTATTAAATAATATTTTTGTAACTTCGAATACCCATTCTAAAATTCCTGGATCCGCCACTGTCCATCCCATCATGTTTAATAGATGAGGCAACCACTAGCATATTTGGGGAAAACCCGTTAGCCCCATACAACACAGGTTTTACTCACACATTTAACAAATGCATGTTTTTCAAAGCACATGAGTCTGAATCCGCTAAGTCCTTAAGCCTTTAATTCACTTGATCTTCTCAGCATCTCCTTGACCTAAATCGCTTTCCCAAGCGCCATAGTAACCCGTCGCTCAAACCTTTCCTTTAGCATTTTCCACCTTTCTCATGCTATGCTTGAGCTCAACCATCTCACCCGGCAACCTAAACTCATTCTGGGCCTCGGCTCCTCTATGAGCATAGTCTCAATCCTCACCACTGACCATGGTTGACTCCAAAACTTCCTACACATCCAAGATGAAGAAATAATTTCTAGGCGCAAGTTCTTCATAACTTCACCCACGTTAGCTAAAACATGCTTGATGCAACATTAATGCACTGATTAAAACATAATTCAATTCATCCAAAAACCAATTTTCCAAAATCACATAACCAATTTTTTAGGCCAGTCTAACCACCAACCAAATGCCAGTCAGACCGGTTGAATACAACGCAAACAACCAGTTCTCAAAAAGTGCAACCACCAACAAAACACCAGTCATACCGGCCAAAGGTTTGACAGCCACGATCATACTGCCCGATGTGGTCTAACAGGCAACCCATCAGTGGTTTGACCAGCAACAAGCTAGCAATCAGACTGGTGGTTAGCTAGCGGTCAGACCGGTGGTTAGCCAGCGATCAGATCGATTTGTTTGACAACAAACCTGACAAATGCAAACTTTGCCATATTTCCACTCCACAAACTTGGCAAGGTTCATCACAACATTATCCTGGAACTTCTCACATGGTCCCTCAACCTCCCCATTGATGAACCCATTAAAAATTTCTCAAAAATGCAAATAGGATGTGGTTTTAGAATTAAAGAAGAGAATCTCAAAATGGTCACGACAGGATTGAAAAGACTACAAATAACCATATGAGTCAGAAATGGAGTGAAGCCACTAAATAGAGTAAGTTTTCAACAACAGGCTTTAGCTCCAAACAAATTGAAAAATCTCACACTACATCCGTATGAAAAAACAATAGTTCTATTTGATATTGGTCTTGATAAGAAGAGATCAAGAGATTAAGAGATTCACAATAAAGCAAAACAAGCTCCAGCATAGCAAGAATTCTCGCAAAAACTCCAAATCATGCTTAAAATATGCATTTTTTCCTAATCTTTCTCCCCTTTTGACAATGGAGACATCAAGATGCATGAAAAAAGATAGAGCATAAAAAATGAAGTGATTACATTTATTCATTTTTAGATTGATAAGGAGTTGCAAAGATTATCTAAAGTGACTCTATAAGTTTTACACTAAGTTATATTATGTGAAGTAACTATCTAGATCATGGCAATCCATATAGCAAAATGAGCAAGAATCTTGAATTAAGTGGAATTTTTAGCATGTCAAGTTGCTCAAAGTCATAATTTAGCCAGAAGTATCAAAAAATGAGCCAAGTCATGTAAATAAACTAAATAGAACCAAGAACCTACAATTGAGTCATTTTATAGTGCTACAAGTTCACTATCGAATCATTTTGTTCAAGCACTTGGATTTGAGCACAATTGGCAAATTTTGATATATATTTCGGACTTATCTCAGTAAAGCAAGTCCTGAATTAGGAGTCATCCACAATTGCCTCCTAAATTTTGACAATTTTTCACCATTTTATTTTTGCTTGAATTTGTTATATGCTAGATCTCAAGTCTTATTTTAACTATCTCAAGTGAAAAACTTAAGAAAATAGTCATGATCATCTAAAATTTTCCTTGAGTTTATGCCTAGTGCAATGGTAAGTCCTCTCATGAGAAAGAATTAGTTAGATCAGTTTTTCATACAAAAATATATCATTTTTATTTTATTTTCTAGTTCAAGAACAATGAGCTACTTTTGAGTCCATAAGTAATGCTTGACAAGAGCTGCAAAAGCTTGGGAGAAGCAAACTCATACTTGAACAAAGAATTGCATAGCTCAATCTAAATCTTAAATTATATTCTAGACTCAACTTAGTCTATTTTAAATGGCATGAATCATAAGATGATCTAGAGAAAAATTAGTCATAAGATCCAACATTGACAAGATTTAGTTCAGGTTTTTTACATTTAAGCAAAACTAGCATGGAAAAAAGTTAAGCTACACATAAAAAACATGATTAATCTATCAAACTAGCACAAGACATGGCAAAATGTAAAGCAAAATATCATGTCACATGGAGATAATAGTCAAAATTCCATTTAAATTTTACAATACAAGTTGTTGAACCTTAAATATACAATATGATAAAGAATAAAAAGTGTCATACTCCCCCCCCCCCCCTCAAAGCAAGCCAAAAGGACACTCCCCCTACGAAGAAGCAAAATGAGGAGTAGAGAGTCTTATATCGGCAATCTTGTGCTCAGACTCTACAAACTAAAGAAGAACACCCCCCTTCTTTACATGGTCTCTAAGAAAATTGTATCTAATATCAATGTGCTTAGTCCTGGAGTGTTGCATTCAGGTTTGGCAATATACATGTGTTGGATCGAAATTGACGACAGAGGGGGGTGAATGTCGACTTTAAAAATTACCCCTCTAAAGATCCACTTGAGAAACTTCTCTCCGATAGCTATGGCAAACTATGAAGAGAAATACTCAAGCTCTCTGGAACTCTTGCTGAACCCAGAAGAGAAGAAAAGCAAAGAAGCAACCAAAGATAAAGAGCAGCAACAAAAACCCTAATGGCCGGTCAGACCGGTGTGCAGAGGCCGGTCAGACCACCCGCATACCGCCAGTCTGACCGCCCCTTTTATCCCGGTCCGACCGCCTCTTGGCCTCCGGTCAGACCGCCATGGGTCGGCCGGTCTGACCGCAGGTCAAAGTCCGATCTGACCGGTTCATAGTTCAAACAGGGCCGAGCTGACAGTTAAAAAGGCTGAAAAACTGATTTTTGCTCAAAACTAAGAAAAATGATGAAGTGCTTCTACTCTCCTCAGACCATAAGCTCAAGAACTTGTTTCAAATAGCATTAGGACCTTTTGAATTCAAGGATTTCACCAAAGGGGCTAGAAATCAAGAAATGAGGAAAAATCTGAAAATGAAGTGAAGGATAGCACTAATCTTCAGATTACTCATCACCCATCCATCCTTTGCTCAAGACCTTTTGCAATTGGATTAGCAATGATCTAAGCCCTTGAAAACCTGAAACTCAAGCCTCTCAAATAAGGGATTCAAAAGATCCAAGAGTGCTCTGTACCCAAACCCTAGAAAACTCAAGAACAGAGGAAGATTTGACGAAGCTCAGAGAGAGAAGAGAAACCAGTGATTCCTCTCATTGATCTTGAAAATGGGATGCCCATGAGGTCTAGAATTACTTCCCATCTCAGAGCTACCAAGAAACAAACAAGTAAGCACAAGATTTACTCAAAATCATCCCAAAACTGAGAAGAACAGAGGGAAAGCAAAAATGAAGTTCATCACAGACAAAGCAAGAAAACGAAGATAGCCAATCACAATCTTTTTTCCATTGAAATTGAGGAAGAGAGATGAATGATTGTACAGGAATTACAACTATCTCTTCACACCAAAGACTCAAGAAATCCTCCCATCTCTCAAACTCACGAAGGGGACAGAAGTAACAGGCAAAGCTAACTCTCCTGCATTCTCACCAACTCCCAACAATTAAAGAGAAAAGCAAAACAAACTCAAACCCTCTCTCCAAGCCATACATGCACCAGGAGACAACCCTCCCTTTATAGGCTTTGGTTACCGGGTTTTCAACCCGTTTTGCCCGCTAATCTCAAACGAAACTGCTCCCACTTGTGTAGCCTTGCGAATTTACCAAATCACCCCTTCTGCACCTTCCGGGAAGTTTCCTCGTTTCTTTCCATCCAAGCCTCGCAACCACCTCGAGTCCTCGCCGTCTTTGGCACACCTCGACCGTTCTGATCTCGGCACCGCCTGCGCCTACTCCGGTCATCCCGTGCCTAACCACGACTCCGCCTCGACGTCCTACAGCCATCATAGACAAGAAATACATTACATAGCACCGCTCGAAACAGGTAATCCTCATTAGCATCAATAAATCGTACTTAAGCATGAAATTGCTCAAATGACCAATCGGGAAGAAGAATATGCCTCAAGTCCGACTAACCAAACCTGACTGAGACAAATGCCATCATGGCACGAAACGCACAAACCAAACTCAATCTTTCTAGAACCCTCGTCAATTACTCATCACAAACATGTGGTCATAACCACATTGTCTCTCTCGTATTATCACATAGTAGTGGAACACTACCTATAGCTAACACATAGTCCTGTAGAGTAGATAAGTTTAAGGGAACAAGAGAGTAATTACTAGCAGTAGCTACATACTCCGCTTCTGTAGTAGCCTATGCAATAGTGGAATGCTTCCTAGATGATCAAGAGAGAAGAGATGTGCCTAAGAAATAACAAGTGACAGAGGTACTTTCTATCTATTCTACACCCAAAAAAATTAGTATCAGAAAAAACATGAAGAGAGAGTGTCGAATTAGAAGAATACTATAGTCCAAATTCAAGAGTGTCTTGAAGATACCAAAAAATGCAACACACTACTTAACGATGAGATGCATTAAGGTAAGCCTAAAATCGAGCGCACAGGCACATAACAAAATGTATATTTAGCCTCAAAGTAGTGAGATAGAGGAGGGTGTCGATCATGCTACGTCACTCCTTCTGGTCTACAAGCTCTCCATCCTCATGAGGATCAGCATGGTAGAAGTAGCAATTAGAGTAGATATTGGCTTACTGCTTCCCATATCAAAGCACCGAAGAAGGTCATTAGTGTACTTACTTTGATGAGTGAAGGTCCCGTCTTTCAGTTGCTTGATTTGAAAACCAAGGAAGAAAGTCCCACCTATCATTCTCATCTCGAATCTTAAAATATGGCTACCAAAGCATGAAAGGAGTCACTGAAGATTATGTCATCCACATAAATCTAAACAAGAAGAAAATCACCGCCATGCCTGAAAGTGAACAGGATTTTATCTACTATTTTTATTTTAAATCATTCTTAAGCAAGAAACTTTTAAACCTATCATACAAAGTTCTAAGGGTTTGCTTCAATCCATACAAGGTTTTGGAGAGCTTACACACATAGTTTGGAAACTTAGGATTTTCAAAACTAGGAGGCTACTTGATATAGAAATTTGGAGAAATAAACCTGGAGTGGGTAACTCGCTTATGGAAACCCCAAGCATCTGCTCCTGAGGATGTCATCGCTAAATATGAAGCGGTGGTCCTAGTACAGATGTGACCTCTACCTCATGGGATGTGGAGGTAGGAGTAGAGCCACTAGTAATGTCGGTGAAGATGTGAGGAGGCTGCTCTACTAAATCTAGAGTAGTGAAAGTATGCTCTCCAACCAACTCAGGAGATGCAAGAGGAGGGATTGGATCCCTGTCCTCTAAGTCGGTCTCGTTGTCGACGAAGATGCTCTCCTGATCACCATGTATATGTGTATCTATACTATCGGGTCTAGTGACAAGACTAATCTTGTCAAAAGTGACTTCACAAGTATCAATGATTTTGTTAGTATCCAATTAAAAACGCGAAAGCCACGAGAATGGATAGGATATCCAAGAAAAATGCTATTATAACATCCGGATTAAAATTTATATAGTTGCCATATTTAAGAATGAAGAAGTCTTGCCTAAAAAAGATCTCAAAAAGCACCTTATTAGACACAAAGCAAGCAATAGAAATTGCCTCAACCCAAAACCTCATATGGGTGCTATGCTTACTTAGCATAGCCCTACCATCTCTACAAGAGTCATATTCTTTTTCTCTACAACTCTATTCTGCTGGGGCTTTAGGAGAAGAGAACTGGTGCTTTAGACCTCGCTCAGTACAGAAAGTGACAAAAGATGAGTTCTTGAATTTAGTATTATTATCACTCATAATGACTCTCAAGGCTCCTAGAAGATCAACAACTAATATAAGGGCTAACTCTCTAAAGTAGATAAAGGCCTCATCCTTAGAAGAGAGAAAATACACCTAAGAATATCTAAAGAAATCATCTATAATGATAAGCATATATCACTTTTCTCTCATGGACTGGACTATATATATGACGGTGATTTCATTAGTTTGGTGAAAGTTTGGTCATTGTCCCCAAAGAGTAACAACACATTTAGAAACACATGGGATTTGTTAAGCTTTACAGTAGATTATATCTTGACTTCACCAGATAAACTTCATTCAGTTCATTGGAGGAACCGAGCGGGCTGCTCAGTTGATAGAATGTGCGCTCGGCGTCTTACCCACGCGATCTCTAGCTCGGGTGCTTGGCTCCTTTCTTAAATTGATTGCCAGAGCTCCTGGCCTATTTAAAAAAAACGATGGCTAATTAGGCAGTGGCTCAGGATGTATGACCTTAAGATAAAACTTTTCTTCCTTTTGAGATATTTAGTTAAACCGAGAGAGAGCAAAATTTTGGGCTGTGTCTTCTATCACTCTCACCTTGTCACGTTGATCCAGCCTGACATACACAGTTAGGCAGGGCGTGAGGTGAACAATCCTGGCAAGTGAAATATGGCCTGCCGTGATTGGAAAGAACTTTTTTTGTCTTTTGCGAGGAAATAGGCAAGCAGCTTATATAACAAAGAGAAAAAAAAGAGTCAAACAAAATTTGATTTTCTCTGTCCTTTTCTCTCGTCCCTCCTCACTTAGTCAAACCTGGGGCCTGTCGGCCAATCGGAACACATTGACAAAACCACGTGCAAACATTTTTCATTACGTCGATCGTCGACTAATTATTGTAGTGCATTCTCGTTTATATTATTGCGCCTTAAATCTGTTTGCTCAGGCAGATCACAAGACTAATGTTTATAACTGTGGCTGATAATTTTTAGCTCTAGAGTGAGTATTTATGTGAACGTCCTGAATACAGATAAACTACTTTGAAAATATTGTCCCAATAAGCTATTTCGAAAAGATGATAAAAAAATTATTTCATTCTTATTTGTTGGTTCGAAAAAAGCCATAAGCTAAGCTATATATAAAAAAAAACTAAGCTGTGTGGTGCAATGTTAGTTCCCTGTATACGATACTATCTGAATAAACTATGCCTCGGCACCAATGAGACGAGAGCAACAAAATTGATAATTGGAGTTTTCCGCTGGTGCTTATCCGTGTATTCTGTTCCACTGTCTCGACGGGAGCATTTTTTATGAGCTGTGCTTGTGTAGATGCACCGAGCAAACGAGCTTTCACACTTCCCAGCAAACTAGCTTTCACACTTCCCTTTTTCTTTTTGAGACGAAGAGTGCGGACACTTTCGCATCGTATTGGAACACAAGTATTTCATAGGAAACTGAGTGGTAGTGTCTTGGCGATAACCCACACGAAGCTTTCATCCAATACAATATACAACAGAAATTTTTGTACGGATAACCCATTTTTTATTCGAAAATACAGAAATATACCCGCGACAAAATTTTTTACACAAATAGGCTCGAGTCGCCAAACCATTGGGCGATTTACGCTTGTCGCCCCACCAAAACGCGACTTATAAAGAATCTGGTAACCGTTGGGCGATTAAATGCAATCGCCTCCCCGTTAAGCGATTCAATTGAATCGCCCCCCCGTTCGGCGACATAAAGAAGAGTCGCCCAACGGGGGGCGACTGCATGTGAAACAGCCCGACGGCCAAGCCCACACCTGCTCGCCAATCTACCTCTAGGCGACTGCATGGATCCTGTTAAGGGTTTTGTGAATTTTGTAATTTGAAACTCGTAAAAAATGTGGTATAGTCACATATACTGGTATATGTCACATTATTTTTTAATTTCGTAATTAAGTCTCACAAGAACTGGTATTTAATATTTGTCACATTACTTGATATACAAATAATTTTCTATACGAAAAGAAGAGATAATAGCATTGTTTGAATTTAAATGAACTTTATAATATAACGCAGTAACATGCCGCGTATTTATCCATTACATGCATGACATACACCCCTCACTCCCCACCCTAAGGTGCTCCATCACCTGCTCCATCACCGCGCCCGCGTCCTGCCATACGGCCCCGCTTGGCCGTCCTCCGGTGCAACGGATTATGAGGCGGCGGGTGACGAGGGTCCGAAAAAGTAAAACGAGCAGGTGGGTTTCGCACCCGCGGCTGCGCCGGTGGAGTCACCTGCACCTCCGGCTGTGTGGCATCCGGTGCACCGGGGAGGCCACTGCCGGAGAGAACCTTCGGTTCCGGTGCTGCGTCGGAGGACGGCCCAGGCCAGTCCGCAAAAAACTGGTCCACCTCGATGTGGCCCGGGGAGAAGCGTCCCTGCTGCTGGTAAGGACCTGCAATAGTAATATCGTTAGTTCGTTGCATGTCGTCTTAGGTTAAAAACAAGCTGGGACGATGCGTACCCGTACATGGCGCCATGAAATCATCCGTGTGGAAGCCGGGGATGTACGTAGGAGGCCGTGACCAAGCAGAACTCCCTGGCTGCTCCGGGGGAGGTGGACGTGTCCACGTAGAACTCCCTGGCTGCTCCGGGGGAGGTGGACGTGTCCACGTACTACCTCCGGAGTAGTGCCACGCTGGTCGGGGTGGCACTGGTGGTCGGGGTGCACTGGGCGTAGGTGTGGAGACCGCCGGTAGCCTCGTGCAGGACAGCAGGCTGACGATACGTCTACACCCGGCCTCCATCCGTCGCGCAAAGCTGACGGCCTCCTCGCGGGTCAACTCCCCACCTGTGCCCCACCTCTGCACTAGTGCGGAGGACTCCGACCACATCGCGGCACCGACGTCAGCCTGGACAAAAAGACATAGAATGGTCCATCGTCGAAACGATATTGCCATTTGAGAATTTTTAAAATTACAAGTTACGTACCGCGATGTGAGCGTCGTGTGCAAAGTGCACAGGGTACGCGTCAGTCGATGCGGCGACGTGTGGGGCAGGTGGGTCAACGACATGTACCAGCCTGGTACGAGTCCGCCCCTGGTACCAGATGAGGTACTCCGCGTAGTCGGCTATGTCGTATGGCCAGTCCTCCTCCACGCGGTCATCCAGCGCACCCTCCCACTGCGCAATCCAGGGCTGCATCCTCCTGGACCAGTCCGTGCCTTTCTTGACGCCCTTCGTGGTGTGCCTGTTTATGGAACCATTACGTAATGTAAGTACTTGCGATCACAATAGTAAGTACGTGATGTGCCTTTCTTCACTCACGCGTGCACGCGGGGCGGAATCGGCGGCCCGACTGGTACAGGAAGTGCCTGCCGCAGCCCAAACTGCCGCATGACTCGCTGCGGTGCGTAGTCCTCCACGTAGATGCCGTACACGAGCTTCCGGCGGGTCAGCCAGAAAGCCTGGTCGCGCCAGCACAGTGCAGACAGCCCGTCAGGAGCACGGGCCTGCACTGCCTCCATTGCGTAAGGCTCCCAGCGCACGTCGGAGTCTGCGAGGCGGTCCAACTGCTCCACGAAGGGGTGGTACGCCCGCGTGACCTGCACGTGCGCGAACTGTACCTGCAAGAAAGGAAAATTATTTTAGTACGACGATCGTTAATAAGTTGACTACGATAAAATAAAACTCACTCGTCGACGACACCAAATAGAACCCATCGTCGGCCGGTCGATGTCTCCCCCCGCGTACATCTCGGCCCCGTAGGGACCCATGTCGTCTAGTACAGGTCGTCCGAGACTGAAGCGCTCGAACGACCACAACTGCAGCAGCAGGGGACATCCCGTGAGGATCGAGTTCGCCTTAATCCTCGTGCACGCATCGCACAGGCCGCGGTACGTCGCGGCAAGTGCGGCCGATCCCCAGCTGATCTGGACGACCTCGCCGTCCGCAATCGCCCTCGCATAAGCGATAAGGCGCGCGTCAACGGTGTTGCCGTGGCTGGTGGTGAAGAGCACCCAACCAAACAGCCACAGCAAGTAAGCCTCCAGGTGGCGCGCGACTTGGTAATCGTCAGCATCTGCAACCATGCGCTCAACCTGAATGCGAACAAGTTTTTATTAGTATGTAATTGCACAAATAAGAGTTTCGAAGACGCGATCGATTTGAAACACCACGTACCCGGTACTGTGCCAGCCACCTCAGCGTCGGTCCATGCTTTTGCCTCTCGTCGAAGATGTGGTGCTGATCGGCCGGTGGAAGGACCCCCTGGAATCTGCCGAGCAGGTCCTCGCGCCACTCGGCAGGAGCCTCCGGTAGGAAGGCAGCGTCTCCCGCGACCAAAAGGCCAAGGAGTACGGACACGTCCTGCAGGGTCGGCGCCATCTCCCCGACTGGTAGATGGAAAGTGTGCGTGTCGGGCCGCCAACGGTCCACCAAAGCCGTCAGCAGGGAACGGTCGAACGGGAAGCGTCGTGATCGCTCCACGCCCGCCTCGTCCCCCTCCCCGGCCAAGGCACCTCCATCCTCATCCGTGGCCTGCACCATCCGGGCAAGAGGGAGAAGTTCGGCATCCCACAGCCTGCAAATAAAGTGAAGGTCAGCATTAAATATTTTTATGGTAATACTAAAACGTTGGCGTAGTGCAAACCTGGCAGTCCAGCGGGGGTCGAGTCCCCAGGCCACACGAGGTGTGCGTGTCCGGACCACTCCCAGCTCAGTCGACTCGTCCGTGCTCCCCGGTGGCGGCGCACGACGGGAAGCGCGGTGCACGCGGTCCAAGTGCTCGTCCAACAGCGTGTACCGCCAGTCACCCGCCATAACTATAAAATTATCTAAATGTAAATTTGTACACTACATTTTCTACAATAATACATGAAAAATAGTATACAAAATTTCGACACAACAATTTTCTACATTTAAATTTTCATCATTTCAATTTTGTAAACTGCATCTACATTTGTACATTGAATGATCTACAATAAATTTGTAAAGTAAATTTTCCATAATAATACATTACAAATATTATACAAAAAAACTATATTTTTCTCCATTTAAATTTGTACATCTAAATTTGTAAACTGCATCTACATTTCTAAATTTAATGTTCTAAACTAGATTTTCTAAACTAAATATCTAAACTACATATCTAAGCTAATTTTCTAAACTAAATATCTCTACTAAATATCTAAACTAAATTTGTAAACTAAATATGTACACTCTACACTACATTTTCTAAACTAGATTTTCTAAACTAAATTTTCTAAACTAGATTTTCTAAACTAAATAGCTAAACTAAATATCTAAGCTAATTTTCTAAACTAAATATCTAAACTAAATTTGTAAACTAAATATCTACACTAGATTTTCTAAACTAAATTTATCTAAACAAATTTTCTAAAATTAAGAAAATACCTGCAAATCCCGCGGCTTTTCCTCCTCTCCCTCTCCTTCTCTTCTTCCCTCTCCTCCCCCTCTCCTTCTCTTCTTCCCTCTCCTCTCCCTCTCCTTCTCTTCTTCCCCTCTCCTCCTCCTCTTCCTTCCTCTCTTCTGCTCTGTCTTCTCGCGCGGTGGAGAGAGTGAATGGCGAGCGAGCAGGCGTGGGGAAGAAAAGGGGCTCGGCCATCGGGCTGTTTCACATGCAGTCGCCCCCCCCCCCCCCCCGGTTGGGCGACTCTTCTTTATGTCGCCGAACGGGGGGGCGATTCAATTGAATCGCTTAACGGGGAGGCGATTGCATTTAATCGCCCAACGGTTACCAGATTCTTTATAAGTCGCGTTTTGGTGGGGCGACAAGCGTAAATCGCCCAATGGTTTGGCGACTCGAGCCTATTTGTGTAAAAAATTTTGTCGCGAGTATATTTCTGTATTTTCGAATAAAAAATGGGTTATCCGTACAAAAATTTCATATACAACACCTAGACGGACACGAACACAGCACACATTCCATGCTAACACCGCATGACAAGAGTCCCATGCAATTAAATCTAGCAGAAACAATTTTATTCCCATAGGAATCTTCTCTTCAAGGGTTTCCGAATCTGTGAATTTATCGCATTCCAAAATAGCCAATGTATGAAGTCTCTTTATAGGTGCTAAAATAAGTTTGCAAGAGGTTAAATATGTAGGGTACGAAGGTTAACGCATTTGTTTGCAATGCATAGTTTCTTTTTAGAAAAAAATTGTCTGATTTATATTAAAAACAAAGGTTAAAGTACATGAGTACCCAATTTTTACATTTAAGACCTTCGATGAATAGCTTGTTACCAACAGGTCTTTGAGTGGATGAACAAGCTAAACTTCATTATTTTTCTTGCCGAAGACTCCGGATCTTATAATGGCAACATGATTTCTGATTATCATGAAAGTGGGAAGTAGATTATCAAGAATCTTCATGGATGTGTAGGCATCTCGCTGAAGACTCTAGATCTTGCAACAACAATATAATTTTCTGATGATCACTGAAATAAGGAGATTGTCCAGGCTCTCCATGGATGTATAGGGACCTCATCTCGGTAACAGTGTTGTTTGTCGAAAGAAAGCCATATAAGATTTGTTTATAACCAACTTAGCCTGGTGTTGATCTTTGGTGTAGGCATAACCACAGTCGTCTAGGTGAGTCGATATACCAAAACACATCATGGGTAAAAGAATTCATTAGACAACTCACTGGAGAGAAAAAAACTAGAACAACTTATTAGCAAAACATAGAATAATTTAAAGATAAAATTACCTTTCCTATATATACGAAAAGCAACAAAATAAATTAAATATGTAAGAAAGGAAGGCTATTTTACACATCTAAGAAAGAACGCATCAAGACCTGGACGCCCTTGCCAAATGCGTCCTTCTTAGATGTGTAAAAACTTGTTTTCTTTTTCTACTTAATTTATTTATTTTGTTGCTTTTCTATATTAAAAAATTTAGATAAAATTACTTCTAGAAAACAATGGAACCCCACCCATAGAATACCATTGATAAAGTCAGAGAAGAGGTGGGAGGGGCTGATGGTGGATGCTGGTGCGAAGCTTGTGGAGGCCGCTAGGATTCCAACTTCTAGTGCCACTCTTCGACCTCCAACTTCCTTCTAATCTAATGTTCGGAATCGGATCTAAGTTTTTTTCTTTCCTCAATATCCTCTGTAAGGTCGAGAAGACCGTCTAAAAGGGGGATCAATAGCCAGTTTTAAAATTCTCTTTGACCCAAACCAGTTTTATGTGTGGAAGCGTAAATCAAAATAGTCTATGTCTATGTCAAAGTTTGCAATCCTAGGGTGACAAGTAAGCAATTTATTCTAGAATTGTAAATTGCAACAATGTAAAGCACAAGAGAGCAAACCACACAAGATCACACGGTCTCTTTTTATTGTGGTGCTCGAAGACTTATCGATCTCCCTTAATCCACGTTGAGATAAGCCCAATTGAATTGGACCTCCACTCCAGAGGTGGCAAACACAAGTCAACGACAAATGCCTAGGCCTTCTTACAAGTACCTTTGAGAATATCACTAGCTCAACTCCTCTAAACTGTTTAAGTGTCGGTAAACACCAAGAGTAACAAGTCAGAGACACTCACTTGAAATGAATTAAGTGCTAATACTTAATGAATATGAAATCCACCACCAAATGCAACGTATGCATAAGGATTTGCCTCTCCAATCTCACTTAGTGCAACATATGCACAAAAGATATGAGAGGGCTTGCTCTTTAACTCAAGAATGAAAAATATGGCACCAGCAATCTTGTCCAACTGGCCATAAAAGGATATCTATATTCACACTCAAAAACTAGCCGTTGCCACAAAGTTCCAACAAAAATATGGCCGATTAGATCGCCCTACTTTCAACAGCTAAAAAAGTAGCCATCACAGGGCAAGGGCGGTCTGACTACCACAACAAGTGTAGTCAGACTGCCTGACCAGTCCAACTGCTCACTGAGAACCGAAGAAGGCACAAAAACATGCTCTCTGGTAAAAGACTACCAACTATAGAAGCCCAGTTGAATTACTCCACTGGTCAGACCACTGCCATAAAGTTCACAAAATGGAGCTTCTGCCAAAATGACCGAATCAACCAAAATAGGCATTCCAAGTGAGGTTCAGTCAGACCACCAAGCAACGTGTAGTTAGACTGCCCTCACTAGTCAGACCATCTAACACATGGTGGTCTGACCGCTAAAGAAAAAATTCAACACGGACAGAAGTGTATGTACTTCAACAACTCGCAAAACGCATTCGCGAATTTTAGTACCATGCAAACAAGAATGGAACATGATCCACAAAAAATTTGCAAAACACATTTGCGAAGCTCTTGAATCATGCATCAAGGGGTCGGGAACATGGACTAAAGTCATTTGCAAAACACATTCGTAATTTTAAGTCACATATAACAAAGATCATGCATGAGCCTTAACTATTTACAAAATACATTCACAAATATTAGCACCATGCCACGAAGAGCTAGAGCAAGCATAATGAGCTATCATCACATGATACACTCAAGCTACTAGTCAAGACCCCTCTTAATAGTACGGTAACATATATTAGCAATCTGGTTTCTGAACCAAACACCGAGACCGGTAAAAGATTAGGAATACATTCTTAACCTATACTAGTTATACCTTTACCTTACGCATCCTCTTGAAACTCGATGACGAACATCTCTACTTCAAATCTGGATTCTTGACTTTAAGCATCAACACTTAACACCTCCACTTGATTTGATGATGATGAACACATAAATCTATCTCAAGACATCTATTACCATGGGACATAACGTATTCACTTAACTTATAGAAAATATTAGTCCCATAATATAATTATCATTAATTACTAAAATATACCATAAATTTATAATTATGGGTCTAGATTCTTTATCCTCTCAATGTGGGGCCAAGTATGCGGGACAAAATGGTTCATAGGTTGTGATCGGAACCAACACCGTTTAATTCACTATATAGCTTATGAGCTGTTTGCGATAATGTTGGTCAAGTATATAACATACCTTGTGTGATAAGTTTGGAAAGAAATTGTACCCTGACTTGGTGTTAGTTAAACACTGTAAGAGCATCTCCAGCAGGGCCCCTATTTGAGCCCCTAAAACTAAATTTGAGGGCTTGAGGCAAAAACAGAGGTCCAGCAGGGCCCCTACTAGAGCCCTCAAATTTGAGGGGCCCCTCAAATCCCCCCTCCAGCCCTCATTCCTGGGGGGTCTGGAGGGAGCCCCTATTTTTCTGTTTTGACGGTTTTCACTCGCGGGCATCGACAGTTCCGCGCCTTCGCCCGGTTCCACGCGGCCGCCCGCCTTCGCCCGGTTCCTCTTCCCCTCCGACGGCCTGCCCCCGCCCAGATCTCGCCACCGCCCGGCAGCCCGCCCCTGCCCGGCCGCTCGTCTTCCCGCTCCCCGCTCCTCCGTCGACTCTAGGCCGGCGGTGGAGGAGAAAAGAGGCGCCGGTGGCCGAAGGGGTGGGGGAAAGAAGGGAGGTGGGCGCGAGCATGAGCAAGGTGGTAAAAGCTCACCTGAGCTACCGGGCGGCCGGAAGGAGGCCGGGTTGAGCCAGCGACGAGCACGGGCAACGGCGCGGGGAGGCGACCGTGGCGGGGGAGCTCGCGTGGCGGAGGACGCCGGCGGGCGGTAGGGGAGGCTGCAGGGTGCCGGGGTGCGGCTCCCACCGAGCGGAATCGGTCCGGGGTCGACCGATGGGGAGGCGGCGGTGGAAACCGCGGCGGCCAGCCGGGGTGAGGAAGAGTCAGCCGGGGGTTGAAGGTGGGCGAGGGCGTCGTCGAAGAGGGCGAGGAGGTCGGAGGAGTGGGTGGCCGGCGGGAGGCGCGCAGCGAGGAGGGGAGCGTGGAGAGCGCGGCGGAGAGGGAGGGGCCCGAGCGGGGAGGGGAGCGTGGAGAGCGCGAAGAGCGTGGCGGAGAGGAGCGTGGAGAGCGCGGCGGAGAGGGAGGGGCCCGAGCGGAGGCGGAGGGCGGGCGAGGCGAGGCGCGCGGCTGCGGCGGGGCGTGGGAGCGGGTGGGCTGAGAGGAGAGGAGGAGGCGCGGGTGGAGGAGAGGAGGAGGCGCGGTGGACGAGCGGAGAGCGCACGGGTGGAGGAGAGGAGGGGTAGAGAAATTTGAGAATGACGAGTGGGCTCTACATGTCATTCTCAGTTGGAATGAATTTGAGGGCTCTGATTTGAGGACTTCTGCTGGAATTCAACTTAAAAAACAGGGCCCTCAAAAGTAGGGGGAGCCCTCAAATCAAAAGTAGGGGCTCTGATTTGAAGGCTCCTGCTGGAGATGCTCTAAGCAACCTTTCTCTCGTTCGCCGCCTCCACTCAACCCCCTTCTCGCTCCCCTTTCTTCCTTAGATCCGGCCCCGTCCCTATCTCTTCCCCGGCTTCACCGGCGTCCAACGGGAGGGGCCCCAACCCCTCGCCTCCCCTGATATAACAAATGCGTCTGGCCAACTTGACAATAGTACTGGGAAGAATTAACTAATAGAGCTTTACCTCTATAACTCAATAACCTATCAGTGCATGTAACACGTGGATGGGTCTGCGCGTGATGGTAATCGTTCTACTTTTCAAATTAGGAAGCATCAGTACTTCAGGCTATAACTACGTGCATGTACATGGTTTTGCTTTGATCTAAAACGCAACTATTGTGGACAACTCATGTGTCACACAGATCCAGCATGTTGAAGCAATAACAAACCATATTTGAGCGAGGAATTATGCACCTGCCACTGTATAATCCGAAAGATCGTATGGGAATGGCAAAAGTTGGGCGGTTGCATTACATCCGTATAAATGTCGAGCATGAAAACAACGAAATATCCTTTTCCAGTACTGATAATAGGTTAGCCAATTTATATCAATTATCAAATTTGTTGATAGAAAATTAACTTAGCATGAGTTTGTGCAGGAAAAAAACAGGGGCGTGAGATGTAATAAAAAATAATTGTTGAGAAAAATCGTTAGTTTATAGATTAATCTGATTTATATGTTGTATGTTAATTGGAATACGAAATTACGGTATTTGAAAGAAAAATGTTTAAGCTATAATTATTTTGTCCACATCATAGCTAGGGTTCATACGCTCATTTCAGTGTACTTATTTTTGAAGTATACTATTGATACAGTCGATCTACAGATTTATTAACTACAGCTATTTAATTTTGTGTTGTACAAAAATTTAGAAAAAAATAAAGATACTGTGGACCTTGGGACCCGATATAAAAATATCAACAGGTTGCACATTTTCATCCGATTAATGTGGAAACTTTTCCAGTCTCAACGCCCCAAGTCGTAGCACAGTGTGTTACAAATATTAACCCTTTCTCCTAAAACATATAAAACATATAGAAATTTTAAAACCATATGAATCTACATAGAGTCCATTCTTGTTGAAGAACCTGAAAAAAAAACGTTTCTTTCTATTGCCATCCTTTTTCAAGAGGATATAACGCAAACGTACAAACATAACTCACATCACCATACATGCATACATATGTGTGTGCATCTCCTACACATGTTTAGAAATTTTGCAAAGACACTAAGATCTTATGAAACGTGAACATATATTTTTTTCATTTAACGTGTATACATGTATACTTATTGCAATTATTTAGAAGAGATATAACAGGTTCGGTCTCAGGTACGGAACTCCTGTTGGCTGTTGCCGCGCTTCAATCGTGACTGTTGAGTAGGGCGAGCGAGCCTACGATACGGCGAGAGCGTACGCACCAATTAAGCCGCTGTTTCTTTGGAACGGGAAACTCCGGGTCAATAGCTCCCATCACTCCACACTGGTTCTGCCAAACAAACAACACGGACAGCAGGAGACGCAGCGCAGGGAAGACAAGGAAAGCGAACGGAAGCACACCCACCCCAGCATCCAAGCGGCCAGCCTAACTCGTCCCCCTTCCCCTCACCCCGTCCCGTCCGTCCGTGCTCAAATACTCACGCTCGAATGCTTCCTCCTCTCCTCTCACATCCGCTCTGATCCGTCGCCCATTCCCTCCCTCTCCTCGCGAGCGAGATAGCTAGCTAGGTGGTAGTGGGCGGGAGCTCTGTTTAGCGGGAGGCAAGAAGCACGAGGAGGAGGAGGAGGAGATGAAGCCGGTGGAGCGGGCGAAGCTGGTCCGGAGCCTCCGGCAGGAGTCGCGGCGGCTGCGGCTGCTCGTCCTCGTCATCGGCTTCTTCCTTGTCACCCTCACCTTCGTCGTCGTCTCCAAGCCCGACGCCCTCCTCTTCAACCGTACGCGGCGCCACCCACCACCACCTCCGCCATTTCTTCTTCTTCTTGGATTCTTGGGATCGATGCTAACCAAAGTGCTTGCCCGATTCTTGCGCTTGCAGTGAACGGCCGGCTGTCGGTGGACAAGTCGCCGCGGTCGCTCCTGATCCGCCACCGCCAGCGGGTCGACGCCGACTCCCGGAGATCCGTCGACACCCTCCCCGCCGCCGAGGATCCCAAGATGGTGGATGACGACGACGGCGAGGACGCCAACGCCAAAGGTGAAATCTTTAGAGCTAATTTGACCACCTTCCCGTAACCCCATCGCCAAATCTTGGGGCCTAGCCTCTACTATTGTACTTGTTTATCTTAGATTTTTTCTATTAAGATGTCATATGGTACTGACTCTTCTCTTTAATTATGACAGGAACCAGTGAAGAGGAGAACAGGGTGCTCACTAGTGAGCCCGAGCAGGGCAAAAAGGAGGAGGCCACTGCATCTGAACTGTTAGGTGAGCCGTCACCTTCCGATCCGTCAATAATTTCTTTGTCTAGCTCCGTCTTTGGATGCCCACCGAGTTCGTTCCGCGCGGATTCGATTCACGGGGTCCGAGATCGCGAGAGATTTGGGCTCTTTGAATTGATGCTTGCTTTATGTGTGCAACTTTGGTGGTGGAATCTGTACCGTATTGTAGGTGGTGGAGATGAAGAGGAGAGGAGACGAGAGGAGGGGGGGCACCAAGAGCATCACAAGGTGACCCTCCCAACTATTTCCAACTATACCATCCATGACTCCGAGGACAGCGACAATGGCAAGCAAGAAGGTAACAGGCGCTGATACTTCTTGTGTTTCTTTGTCTAGCTGTTGGTATAGCCGTTTTGGTACTTGTTAAAAGTGCTGATACTTGTTCTTGGTGGGTGTGGTGGGCTTGCTGATGTTGTCTGCAGATGGCAAAACAGACGCTGAAATTAAGCTCAAAACGGACACTGACAAGAGTGATGGCAGGGACAGATCTCAGCAATCAGGTTAGTATCGTAGATGAAAAACGTATGCCATGAGACCAATATGTCATCTGAATCTGGTGGTTTTCGTCACAGTTCAAAGAATTGATTGATTAACCACTTTATACTGTCAATTAATTCATTCTTATATTCAATTGAGGATGCTTTGCGCATTCACAATGGGATATCGATATATCCAATTCTTTCTGTTTCTTCTGTTTCAATGATGATACTCCATTTTGCAGCCACGGATAATGTGGAGTGGGAGAGGAAACCGCTGTGTGATTTCTCAAACTTCAGAGCCAATGTCTGCGAGATGCGAGGCAATATTAGGATTCACCTGAATGCAAGTTCTGTCATGTACATGGAACCTGCCGGTTCAAAGAGAGATGAGCTATGGAAAATTAAGCCTTACCCTCGTAAAGGTGATGAATTCTGCCTTAGCCATATCACCGAGCTGATGGTGAAATCAAGCAAAGTGGCACCTGAGTGTACTAAGTACCACGATGTGCCTGCTGTGGTCTTTGCTCTGACTGGATACACGGGAAATCTATTTCATGACTTCACTGATGTGCTTGTCCCCCTTTTCACAACTGCAAGTCAGTTCAATGGTGAGGTTCAATTCCTAATCACAGACATGGCTATTTGGTGGACAAGGAAGTACAAAGTGGTGTTCGAGAAGCTATCCAAGTACCCCTTGATTGATTTCAAGAATGATGATCAAGTGCATTGCTTCAAGCATGCCATTGTTGGCCTTCATGCTTACATGGAGTTCACAATTGACTCATCAAAGGCTCCGCACAATTACTCAATGGTGGATTTTAACAGGTTCATGCGCAGGACCTACTCATTGCCTAGGGATGCAGTTACCGTGCTTGGTGAGAACCCCAAGACCAAACCAAGACTGCTCATTATCTCCAGGCAGAGGACAAGGATGTTCCTTAATCTCAATGAGATTGTGGCAATGGCTGAGGCAATGGGTTACGAGGTTGTGGTTGAAGAGGCCAATGTGAGCTCTAACCTCTCCCATTTCGCCAAGGTAGTTAACTCAGTCGATGTGATGATGGGTGTCCATGGTGCAGGGCTTACAAACTGTGTGTTCTTGCCACCTAATGCCACGTTAATTCAGATTGTCCCGTGGGGTGGCCTAGACTGGATATCCCGAATTGATTTCGGCAACCCATCAGAGCAAATGGGCCTACGGTACAAGCAGTACAGCATCGGTGTACACGAGAGCAGCCTCACCGATCAATACCCCCTGGATCATGAGATCTTCACGAACCCACTTTCATTCCACAAGCATGGGTTTGATTTCATCAGGCAGACCTTCATGGATAAGCAGAATGTTAGGCTTGATTGCAACCGGTTCAGGTCTATACTCTTGGAGGCCCTTGATCAATTAAACCAATAAAGGCCATTGATTTGTTGTTGGGGCACTGTATTAGATGTTTCTCTTTACAAATTTTTGGTTTCCCCATTCTTCTCTTTAGTAAAATTTGTTGACCATCTTCTGATTACATGAGCAAGGAAAAATATCATTTATTTGTCTAAGATGTACAAAATGGTGTTGTCACGTGGATTGATATTCAGATATACATGATGTGTCATTTAGATCATATTTCTTGATTGGAAATAGGAAAAATATTTTTTTTTCTTGTGAATTGTTGTACTCCTATGGCTGAATTGAGCATGAAAATATCGGTGTATGAATCATAGTGATCAGCTGCTAACTACATGATGTAGGAAGGTAGAATGTTCCAGGCTTGACAGCAAGGACATCAACTATAGAGAGCACCATTTTTGTGCTGTGTGATTCATTCTGGTTTTTCACTTTTAATTCGTGCACAAGAAGAAAGCTTAAGGATGATGTACTTAGGTGTCAGGTGCTAGAAGTTGAGCTGACCAACCTTTTGAACCCTGCGCATCAGAAGCCATGTTTTGGTGCTTGGTAATACACTCGAATAAGATCAACCATAGGAAGTAGGGAAGGTAAAGGTAGCAAACAAAGCTTAGCAGAAAAATGGAACTACTGATAACCAATGTCTCTTTAAGATTCATACAATTTTCTTTTCTAAGAGCATGAAAGCACCACTTTTTCTTTCAGAAAAAAATGAAAGCACTGTTTACAAGTTAATATTTCTGAAAGAGAGTTGCGAGGTGACAGGATACCGTCGTTTTCCCCAACACCACAAAAACTGGGAAGCTGACGAGATCCCGTTATTTAATCGCATCATCTAGCCTAGAAAATCAAGAGGTGCCAGTCTGGCAGGGGACTGAATTGTTAAAACGTCGTTGTACAGACCGTAGTCGAAGAACTGATCTAATGACGTACCATTTTTTTTTCTTCCATCTTTTTCTTCTCTTCCGCCGCATGTGCCTACATGCCGCGACAGCACGCCAAACTCGATGGCATCCCAAAAAGCTTCGATCGAGAGAGATAATTGCTGGCCACATGCGACGGTGCTTCTCCTTTCCTGCCCTTGTCTTTCTGAAAGGGCATTTGATCGGTCTGATTGTGCTGAGAGCTGGCTGATGCAAGGAAGTATTATCTTATCTAGTGTCTAGCTTGGTTGTTTGCCTTCTCCTAGCCTAATAAGCATACGGAGTACTAATTACTTGAAGTATGAATGCAATACAGATTGTGATCCAACGCAAGAGTAGAAGAATAGTTAGAGATGGCAACGGGTACATACCCGCTGGGTATAGCCACCCCATACCCGCACCCGACAGATATAACTCTACCCATCACGATACCCGCACCCGCACCCGCGCGGGTATTTATACCCGACGGGTAACCCATACCCGATTTATACCCGACAGATATAACAAAACAACAGCAGTGCATCACCTGGACCAGCAGTGTTCAACTGACTAAAACCGAAAGTTGGAACAGCAGCCATGACTTGATTAAAGTATATGCATCAGTGTAATCATCAAACACCAGGTTCATGAGTGTAACCAACAATAGC
The DNA here is from genome assembly GCA_017311315.1 of Dendrocalamus latiflorus. NCBI lineage: Eukaryota > Viridiplantae > Streptophyta > Magnoliopsida > Poales > Poaceae > Dendrocalamus > Dendrocalamus latiflorus. The sequence goes on along the minus strand of CM029639.1, from coordinate 31,297,451 downwards.
AAATTATATGCATCAGTGTAATCATCAGACACCAGGTTCATGAGTTCTAGACTTCACCAGGTTGTATCCATAGTTTCATACTGATCACAAGCTACATACTGCATACTGATCACAAGCTTTCCATACTGCATCAGTATCCATAGTGTTTTTGGCTAAATCAAAAGCACAAACATAGCAGTAGTTGTAATACCAAGTTCATGAGTTCTAGACTTCTAGGACCACCACAGAGGCACAGACAGACCAACACCACAGTACCCAGAGTACACAGAGTACACAGTTCACTCTCCTTGGCTTGACGAGGCGTCGACTCACGGTGGCTGCGGCTTGCTTCTTCTCGGCCACACCGGTCTCAAGCAGTGCAAGCAACGGAGGAGCAGCCGGTGGGTTGTTCTTGCTCATGTCCTCCGGATCCAGTGGGTGCAGGTCGTCGTCCCTTCGGGACGGCGTCGGAGTCAGCAAAAGCCAAAACGACAGCAACTCAGCAAGGTTAAGGGCTTAAGGTCTTAAGGATGAGGAAGAGCATCACCGGCTGTCCTCGTGAGTGGTGCCGGAGTTCGCCGCCATGGATGGAGACCGTGTGCGGCGGCGACTAGCAGGGGGAGGGGGAGGCAGGAGGGGAGACCGTGTGCGGCGTAGATCTAGTGCGGCGGTGTCTAGCAGGGGGAGGCCCGGAGGGGGAGGGGGAGGGGGAGGCCGGATGCAGGAGGGGAGACCGGGAGAGGTGTGCGGCGGCGGCTAGCAGGGGGAGGGGGAGGCCGGATCGCCGGTCGCAGGAGGGGAGAGTCGTAGAACTAGTGCGGGCTTGCGGCGGCGTGCCGGCGTCTAGCAGGGGGAGGCCCGGAGGGGGAGGGATAGGTGTGCGGCGGCGGCTAGCAGGGGGAGGGGGAGGCCGGATCGCCGGTCGCAGGAGGGTAGAGTGCGGGCTTGCGACGGCGACTAGCAGGGGGACGGGTGATGAGGACATCACTTCTTCGGTTACACACAACACTCCTCCACTTGACATTCAAGGACCAATCACTAGAGCTCGCGCCCGACAATTGAATTTACAGGTGAGCTCGTTCCTAAGTACTTCTTTTTGTTCATTTGAGAATAGATTGCTACCTAATGATTTAATTATGATTAGGAACCATGGAGAGGACCTGGAAGTACTTGGAGAAGGGCTACGGGGCGCACAAGTCCAGCAAGGACGGTCGAATCATGTTGGAGGCCCAACTCAAACCGACTTCGAATCCAATTCGGAGTCCAGGACCAGTCCGCACTAAAACGGACGCCCAGATCGCATCCGGACTCCGTTTTGGACGTTCTACATATGTATGGAAAGCTGAGAAGACCACCTTTCCAATGGCTTTGGTCCCATGTCAAAATTCCTTCTGAGTCAACAGGAATCGTCGAAACAAGTGGGCGTTCAGAATCTGTCAGGGTGCTGCGCCACCGTCTTTTGGGCCGATCGGCTTTGTATCGTGTTGGAGCCCATTAGGGGCGCGTCCAGGGGTTTTGCACGCCCTAACTCCTTTATATCCAGCCGCCACCCCCACCATTAGGGTTTGGGGGGTTTTGCTTAGATTGATTTGTCTTTGAACAGATTCGCCGTTCATCGGTTTGTGAGACCCCAACTTTCGAGTGCTAAATCTATCCATCTGCAATTCAGTTGTGTTCTTCCTTGTTCTTGCTTGTGTTCTTCGATTCGCAGGCGAGGATTAGCCTTCTTGGCGAGGTCAACCGGGCTGCG